>LR991088.1:10567500-11192500 GCA_905163515.2 Lymantria monacha
AGAGACTTAGTCTGTGAAAAATAATATGCTGCAGAATCTCATTAGATTGACAAGCCAACTAACTCTCTTGTTGATAATAAAGAGAGGAATGAATGTATTTCATTTCTTATTCTACACTGAATAATTGAGCTATGTGGCCACCTTTTAAAAGTTTAATTCGTCAGTGTAGATATTTCACAGCAATTAACAGCTAGTTGTTTAAAAACCTGAATTAATTTGTATTACAGCACATGAACGTAAAGCAGAGAGGATGACATTTTTAAAAGCATTAATTAACAACACATTTTACCTGGCGTATTCATTCTTTTAATACCAAGGTTATATATTGTTCAGACTTAATTTCTATCCAAGATTATTTTGTACTACAATTGTTATTTATAAACTGCTTGATATTATTTCCATTTCAATATTATTTATGCTACTTTTAGCTATATCGCGTGGGTCGGAACATCTATTCGAATCATGTGAAATTAATATTAAAATTGAAATAAAAGTATCTTCAACATATTTTTAGCATGGTCCTTGTAAATATTAAAATAGTTTCATTTGTTGTGCGAGAACATAATCTTAATATATGTACATATATAAATTACGTGTCACGTTGTTTGTCTGCGATGGACTCCTAAAGTACTTAACTGATTTTAATCAAATTTGCACAGCATGTATAGTTTGATTCAACTTAAAAGATAGGGTAGCTTTCATCTCAATTTATAATCGCAATATTATTTTATTGCAAATTATTTGTCTATTATTTGATAGTCACAATTATCTGTTATCTCCAAACGATTCTAACAGATGGCGGTATCTTTTGACTGGGTTGAGTAAGTATTTAATAGATGGCGTTATATTAGTCATACAAACGTTTCATATAAGCTACAATTTATTAGCATAATCACCACGTGTTGCTGAGGCTACCTTAGCCACAGCAACGCGTGGGCGGGGCTGCTAGTAAATATATAAGATTAAATTTAGAGATGATAATTTATTTCAAAATTTTATCGTTATTCGTTTTTACGATTACAATATGCTTTTCTTATTTAGGGTTGACATTGAATCGCGTATCTTTTAAATAACAACAAATAACTACACGCAAGTACGTTACAACTTTTCAATGGCGTAGGGTACGTAATATCTAAAAGCTGACTGTAATGGCGTAGCAGCAGTTAGAGATGTACCGAACGCGAACAAATGGGTTACCTGCAGGTTATGTGAAAGATGAGTAAGGGATCTAAGCAGCAGCAGGTCACTGGCAAGAGATGAAAAGTTAAAAGATACTCTATGTCAAACCTTCTGGCTTGCGATTGTAGTCCATTTTTAATTGCCATTGTGCAGAATGGAATTAGATTACTTCCAGTGGGTATGTCGGTAAACTGTCTGCCCGAAATCGTATAAGTAGCGAACTTGCAGAAACAATTCTCTGTGCTAGCCGAAAATACTAATGGCGAATTTAGGATAATTTGTTTTCGTTGATAACACACATACATACATATCATCACGCCATATCCCTTACAGGGTAGGCAGAGAGAACAGAGTGCCAGAGAACTCTATCGATGCATACTTCACTCGCTTCCTCAACATTCATAATTCTCTTCATACACGCTCGCCGGTTTCGGAGACTCTTGACTCCACCTTCCTTCAGTATATGACCGATCTGGTCTAGGTAGGTTAGTCTCGGTCTCCCTCGGTACCTACATCCTTCCACTTTCGCATTGTATATCTTCTTAACCAGACGTTCGTTCGGCATTCTTTCCACATGTCCGAACCATCGAAGCATTCCCTTTCGCATCTTTACACCAATACTCTCTTTCATACCTACTCGCTCTCTTACGTCGTCAGCCTAACTCCACAGATTTTCCGCAGAGATCGCATTTCGACCGCAATTTTACTTGCATACTCTTTTCTGCATACCCAACTCTCGCTTCCATACAGTAATGTTGGGACAAGCACTGCGTTATGTATTGCTACACGTGCCTTCTGGCTGAGGTGGTGGCTGCCGAGAAGTTGCCCCAACGCTCCGTTCACTCTATTGCCCGCATTCACTCTTCGCTCTATATCAGTGGTGTACCTTCCATCTCGACTAAATCCACATCCAAGATATACAAATTCATCCACTTGCTCTAGTAGATCATTACCTATTGTTACTCTTACATCTGTTCTGGCTTCATCTCTTTCAAAGACCATTATTTTGGTTTTGCTCACATTCACGCGTAAGACCCCTTTCGTTTTCGTTGATAAACTTTGCAAAATCTTTTTACGATATTAAGATTTGACTCTTAGTCCGGGTGATCCTCTTTTTTTGATTATTAGTGACACTACTTATCTTTAAAAATATTTGACTTGCAGGTCCCTACGCATTTCTGGATCGGGGTGTGAAGAAGCTCTGTCGTCGGGATCGTCGTCCGAATGCGAGGACGCACATGCACATGTGCCGCAGGAGTTTCCCATTGAGATCCTGCCCAACCTGTACCTTGGCAACTCCACCAACAGTGAGGACTGTGATGCACTCGCCAGGCATAATATCAAGGTAAATTATGTTAGCAGTTGCCATGACAACGGTTTTACGAGAATTCTTGGGGCGATGGTACGATGGGCGTTAATGATTTTTGTTGCCAGGTTAAAGTAGGATTGAAGTTTTCCCAGTAAACGCTAATTGGCTAGTCCGCTAATTGGTATTTTAACTAATGAAATAGGCGACGTTATGAACAAATCTGTCTAACATTAGAAATGTTAAACATTATAAAAAAATGATACTGAAGATATAATACTGGGCGATAATGATCCCAAAAAGTACCACTCGACCGAATGTAATCGACTAAGGGCTCTACTTTTATCGGGACAAGTTCCATCAAACATTTAATCATTAGTAAGCGATTCGGTAGTTGGTAGTTTTTACTTTCCATTAAATGCTATTATAGAAAATTGTTGTAAAATAACATTAATATATTTTTTATTTTAAAATGGTGGAAAGGTAGGAAGACCCACCACTTTCCCCAAGGTTAATCAATATACCGCACGCCTCAAGAAAGGAAGGAATACGGGATAGGATGGTGAAATAGGATATCATTTTCCGCAGAAAAATTGCAAGTTGAAGTTCTGGAGGATGCTCATCACAGGAGTAAGACTTCCTTATATCCTATTCCACCTTGATCCAATGTCGTATTATATCCCCCTTCCTTTCTCGAGGTGTGCGGTATATTGATTAACCGTGGGAAAGTGGTGGCTCTTCCTGCCTTTCCTCCATTTTAAAATAATAATGGATTGTCGCCATATATCGCTTCATTCAATCAATTATAATATATCTTTTGTTGAACCAAGTAAAAATTACTACCACTATTATTCTTGCCACACGATCAATAGGTTATTCCTGTAGTATTTGTAATATTCATTACTTATTATATAAATTAACATATTTCAATAACAGTTCTATTATTTTCAATTACAGTATGTGTTGAACGTAACCCCAGACTTGCCTAATACGTTCGAAGCAGAGGGCTGCGGAATCAACTATCTGAAGATACCTATCGCCGATCATTGGAGTCAAAACCTCGCCGTACATTTTCCACAGGCCATAAGATTTATTGGTAAGAATCAACCAATATCTATAAATAGTACAGTTGCTAGAATAATAAATAATCGTTTAATGTGTGGTGATGGAGCAAAAATACAATGTGTGAGTTTGGTGACCACTTCCTTGCCTGTGGCTATTGTAAAAATAGACGGAGATCTAAACATATGGCATCATTGTAAGCGAACGAAAATTAGAAATAAAATTCTATGGCAATACATTTGTCCAGCGTAGTATGAGAAGTTAGGAAAATCGTGTTTTTAAATTAAGTACGGGAAGTGAAAGAAAATTTTTTTTTTGGAATTATTTTATGCATATACTCTGTGTGGTAGCGGCTACGAATACTACCAACCCTTACTTTGCTCGTGGAGGTTGTAAAAGAAGCCTTATAAAGACCTTGGCCAACTCCATCTGATGCCGTTTGGTCAACAATTACATTCCCAAGGAGGATTGGCCTCTGGCAGACGGCCGGTCATAAAACTGTTGCCAATAACTTTTACAATATGTACTATGAAAGAAGAGTACATATTGTGTCGATCCCAAGCAAGGGATAAGCGTAGGAGAATGATGAATGTGCATATAACACTTATGCAAGAGAAGGCAAACTCTTGAATAAATCTCTATACGGGGACGTATGAATATTAAAAGTCAATTCTTAATTATTTTTATACTTTATGGCTATAATTTAAATAGAATACGCTCATGGATTGGTACCAAAGACTATATTTTTGCTATACTGGCTTTAGAACTGACAAGTTTTTCAATAGCATGCTTCAATAGTTAGGTCGTTTAAAAACACTGGTTAATCTTTAATGTCTCTAGTGCGCAATTTTTTTCACCAATACCTCGTATCTACTTTCCGTTAGTTGCGGAATTGTCTGAGGTTCGTTGATGAACACTTACCGAATTTTCTTGCTTAAAAACGATTATATGAATCACCGATTTCAAAAGTGCAATATTAATGTGACGTGTTCAAATTGCAATTTAACTATTTTGGTGTTTCTTATTGTCTATTATTATTTAGTTCTATTATTATTTCATGTATGAAGAGAATTATGAATGTTGAGGAAGCCAGTGAAGTATGCAAAGATAGAGTTCTCTGGCACTCTGTTCTCTCTGCCTACCCTGCAAGGGATATGGCGTGATGATATGTATGTATGTATGTATTATTTAGTTCTATTTAGGTATTATTAAAAATTACGAAATTAGATTAGTTACTTTTTTAGTATATGGACTATGTTGTTAGGTGATAGTTAAGTGAGGCGAAAAGGTTCCTAGCGGGTTACGGTGTGCCCATATTCTGCTACAAGAGGTTTTAAAACAGCTGTAATAAATAGGGAGTTTTCTTAATGGACCTACTAGTTAGAATCCTAATAGGAAATTCATTTAAGTTACCTCTATGTGGATCTGTTTATATATTTAATATTAACCACTCCGTATGGTCCAAAACACTTTGTCACTTAGACAGACAACTACAGAAGCTTTGAAACGATCTATTGTTAGTTAGTATACTTTAACGAGTATTTCAAGTAATAGAAATTATTATGTTCCATTTGTTATTGAAATTTTCTAACCCATCTATTAAATAACCTATCTAAATACTTTTCATATAAATACTAGCTTCTGCCCACGGCTTTGCCAGTGTAAAACGTGACAACCAAGATAAAATTGATCACTAAATTATTTCAAGGGAACATATTACTGGGATAAAGGTATCCTATGTGTTAATCCAGGAAATGTTCTATCTGTACGTTAGTTTTCTTCCAAACTGTTCATCTGAATATCATTAATGGTGTGGTGTGTTTGTGCAGAGGAGGCGATGTCGGCGCGTGTCGGTGTGTTGGTCCACTGCGTGGCGGGCGTGTCACGCTCCGTGACTGTGACACTCGCGTACCTGATGCAGCGGCACCGGTTGTGTCTCCGCGACGCGTTCGAGTTGGTCCGCAGCCGCAAGACGGATATAGCGCCCAATTTCCACTTCATGCGTCAGCTGCACTCGTTCGAGCGTGACCTTGGACTTCACGAGCACAGCGCAAGTCTGAGTAAGGTCCGCACCTAGGGACAACGGCACAAGTAACGAGTACTCACAGCACAAATACGAAATGTAGTACTCGTTACTTTTACTCGTTACACTCACTTTGATATGTATTGTTTATTTTAATTTAAATGACACCACCTGTACTAAATAATTCTTGTATTGCGGGGGACTTTACAAACGCATCATTGAGCGGACACAAATCACAGCCAGTATTGTCCTACAGGAATCGAGCCTGCGACACTTGTCACCATTATTAGCATATATGTTAAACCACAACACCAATGCTGTCAATTTACAATCATGAATGACTAATAAAGATTTTAGTAATACTATAAAGTGAAGTAATGTAGAGTTATCTGTAACCTTTCCTATCTTGGGATAGGAAAGGTTACATATGATACTTGAGATCTATTGATTAATTGCTTTCACAATGGAAAGGAGGCTCCAGTTAAGAACTGGAATGTATATGAGCCGAGATGACGGTAAAGTAATGAAAATCGTTTATGTTAAATGTTGCTTTATTGGTCATATGTGTTTGTTTCGTTTAAATATTATTGCTGTTAAAGAACAGACTCGAATATTTACATGGCAGTCAATGCTTAAATGCTTGCAAATTAATGCCTATATATATGCATCATGAATATATTAGTGTAATTAATTAGGGAACGTACCTATACTCTATGACCTAGGTTTCAAAAATACCATTCTTGAACTAAATCTTTTTTTGGTCTTGACTGCGGTACTATGGGTGGTCACCGACTTGAGAATGCTGGTTAAAATTTGTAAAAAATGGGTCACGTAATAAGGGTACGTTCCTTAATATTATCTTTTATTTAAATAATTATTACCGTTCCGAATTGCAACATATGTTATGCATGTTAAACACCTTTAAGCTTCTCTTATTTACAACACATCAATTAGCACCGTGTGGCCTAAGAATAACGCTATCGCTACCCCTTCTTTGACAGTGGAAGTCGTGAAAATAGCTGAAGGTTCACCAGGAGATTCGGCGGTAGCGCTCTCCTGGGAAACTTATACCTACTTTCCAAACGTTAGGCCAACAACCCCATCAAAGAATGAAGACTCCATGTGACATACTGTGGAAAATCTCTACGTCAAGCAGTGAATGATGAAGATCATGAAACAAGATATTTTTATTTAAAAGAGATTTTGAAAGTATGTATAACTAACGCTTTGCTTTGTCTGCAGGTGTTGGAGCAGCTGGGCGCGCGTGAGGCCGAAGCGACGGGTGCGGACTGCGGTTGCGCCCCGCAAACTGGCGTATCGCCCGACTCGGGCATCGAGTTCGATCGTTGGAGCGCCACGCGTGACACACCACAATGACAGTTCTTCACGCCGCGCACGCCCACGCCTCAACGCCACTACAAAAATACCTAGTAGTGTTTACTAATATCTAACTACAGCCGCAAGACAAGAGACCGAATGTCCCATATTAACTTACACAAAATCAATACATATTATCATACAATATATGCAAACGTATAATGTTAATACATTTCTAAACAATTTTTTATCATTAAGTGTTACTAATTCGAGATTTGGTAGTCGGCAGTGGCGGGCAAAACTCTTTGGAAACCTGGGGCGTGAATGCTAGGGGACTCCGCTATACCGTCCAGCTGTGGGTACCAAAGCGTAGGCAAAGGGTGTAATTTTATTATAGCGTCTCAGTAATATAAATTGCTTAAATAAATAAATATATTTTGTTATAAGAAAATAGTTAACAAAATGTTTGGATCTTAAAATTTTCCAAATTTCGACATATTAATTGTGATTTAGGGTTCTCTCTATACTGAGGCGGACCGAACCTGATAACCCTTTACCTTAGTCCGCCACTGATAATCAGTTATTGGTCCCTAATAGGTTTATTTTACTTTTATATTTGCAAAAAAAAACATCACAATGCTGTAGTTAATATAAAATAATAACAAATACTATTTATAATTGTACTTTTCTTTAAGATTTTTAAAGCTCTCTATACACACACAAACAAACAAAATTATTAGAAAAATACAGTACTATGTGTAAATTTGTCTATTAAGGGGCTCTATGATGACCCTTTTTCATCCATATAAATGTTAGGTAACACTTAAATCAATCTATATGACACATCAAATTTTGGTTGATTTTATGTGTCATTCAACATGTAACATTAATGTTTAAATTGTCTTAGTGGTTGCCTATAATTTAGGTATCGTTGTTGGAAACGGGCAATACATCGGTTATGCATAGTAGTGATATAGACATTCGCGTTTGCTTGACTTGGTACAGTAGTACAAAGTAACTGTTCGTTAGTCAATTTTTATAGTTCCACGTTATGTGGCTGTCCGACTTGATATGCATTCCGGTCTTCGTTGTCATACATACTCTCTGTTCATCGTGCTTTTTTTGTATAGGTTAGACTTGAGATTGAGTCTGTGCGCAATTTGGTTTGTGTAGGCGTCACATTTTTAAAGGTGGATTTTCGAACTGGCGGTTTCTCGTGTAGCGGCAAATTAATGTTATAAATTCGACTTGCTCGAAAAGCGAACTGATTTATAATATATTAAGTTCTTAATGTTTCGATTCGCAAATGTGTTTCATAAAAGCCTAGAATGCTAAATTATCAAACAGTTATCAATAATCGTCTTTTTATTTATATACTAACTGTATTAGGCCATACCTTTCAATGCCATTTCATTTTTTTATCGAGTATAAAATTATCCTATCATTCGAGCTAGATTTTTGAAACCCGATCACAAAATACCTTCAAAATTTTTTATAGAAATCGTATGATCAATTTCGTCGATTAACGAAGTGATAAGTGATTTTTATATATAAATATAATAAATAACCCAAGAGAGACTTATCTTTACGGATTTAAAAATAAATATAGAATTATTTGAAATCGATCACAGCACCATCTCGCGGGTCCAAATGTTAATCTACTCCCGTATCCAATCTTACTAACATTATAAATTTGAAATTTGTAGGACAGGGCATAATAATATTAATTTGCTAGCGTCGATGTTGTCCGATTATAATTCAAAACGAGAGGAAATAAGATTTTATTTTTACTTATCTAGTGGCATTTCATCATCGATAGGTTATATTGCCAAATTCCATTTGATGCTAAATACTTATACATAGACAATGCTTAACTATATAATAAGTTTAAAAAAGTGTTATAGTTGTATACTTGTTTAGGAATTGAAGGTGTATTTTCAAGAAAACGTGAGGAATACTAGAGATTTTATTAATTAATTCTTTCAAAACACAATGCATGTTGACGATAAAGAGTCATTTATTCTAAGAGGTTTGTACCCAAATGTAGGTTACAAAAATAATGTTGAATATAAAATAAAATATATTAATTTGCCGCTCGCTCGCGATTCCTCCTCCATAAATTAGTGCAAAAGTTCGTTCACCTTTGTTGAGATCCCTCGTATCTGCGACCTACTTCTATCGATCAAAAAAAGCATAATATAAACAAGGTATTTATTTATTAAGATTGAATTACAATTTACATTTATTTTCTTAATAATTTTCGACAAGGGGCTTCTGATAACTCTTCCATTGTTGTTGATATAATAAATAGTACGTATATTGTATTTGTGTAAAGGTGAGTGCGCGAACGTGCGTGTGATATTATAATAAATATGGTAAATGTTTGTATGAATACTATGTTAATATATAAGTGAAAGAACATAACTGGATTAACGACTACTGTATGCAGTATTCGTGACATTAACCCGATACAAACATGTTACGGGTTCTTTCAGACTTACCTAAATTTATATTTTATACGATAATATTATTATATAAACTATTTTCCATTTATTTTTCTATTAGTTTACTGCACTGTGTTAGACTTGTGAAGCAATATGAGAAATTTATAATGTTTACTTAACAGTTTATTAGCAGTTTGATGCGCGAGTTCTTGATATGACTATTTTTATATGGAGTATAAATAAATACAATATAATATATAAATGCATATTTGTGCAACATGCCAAAATTATTATAGATAATAGTTCAAATTCTAAACTCATTGGTACACATACTCCGTCATTAATTCTGGACCGCAACAAATTATAAGTTATTCATTTAGAATATTTTGGTATTCTTATCTGTATTGGATTTAATTTTTAAATAAAAATAATTAGAATATTATACAGTATTAAAATGTAGCTGATCTACAAAGGATCAGCATCTAAACAGCGTCTTATAATAAATTATATGTGCAAATGAGTTGAATTTTGAACTATTTATACAAATACTTTCGCCTGACAGTTGGGGCAAGTGTTATAAGTGATATTTTATTTTATATATTCGATGGTTCCAGTGGCATTTATCATTTACAGACTTAACTATAATTATATATTTTTATATATGTTGCGTAGTTTGATGATTTTTAACGTTTAGTATGTAAATAAATGGCAAGCTTTAATATTAAGTATGTTAATTACGGTTATGAGAATGTAGAAAAAAATTGTTACAATGTAAATTTGTTATAGATTAAGAATTATTTGAGATTCCGCTTCCTTAACATCAATGCCAATTAATTTGTAGGTTTTTGTTACGCGAAACTCTTAATAGCGTACTATTTATGTCCATACTTTAATTGTAAAAGTATATGAATCTATTATTTGATAGTGTCCAGATCTTCCACGTTAATGTATACTTTATATAGATATGTTAACTGCTATTTTAGCGGAGTTGTAATTTTAAGTCACACTATGGTACTAGTAAAGTGGAAGGACATACCAAAGTACATTGTCACAGAAAAATTACGTCACAGAATGTAGAAAATTACGTCACAGAATGTAGGAAATTAAGACCACCGTTACATACTATAAATCACATAATTTAGTTTATAATTCAAATATTAGTTGTTTTGGTACAAACCGCCTTTACATTTTGAATGTTCTGATTGCACTATATAATGTAAAGTTTTATATTTCTAGATTATAATGTTATATTGTAATAAATTGTAGTGCACAAAGTTATTTCTGGTCCACAATAACGTTGCCTCGGGCGTCTGTCGACCACCTCTCTAGGCCGTAAGCGTAATTACGTATGTAATTGTAACATTTCTGTTATGATATAAAGCTCATGTTAAATGATGATGTTTTAGAAAAAAAACTTTTAGTGCTTTCTCCTAAAGGTACCTAAAGCCACATGGCACACGTAATATTAACATCAAAACAAATATAAACACTGTTAATCTATAATCATGCTTTTATTTATAAACCTTAATAATTCTTAACATTCTTTCGTGAGATTGATGGAATAGGGATCCAATTCAACACTTGCAGCAGGTATCGTAAAACAACACAACAATTCAAGATGGAAAATTCAAAATATAATTATATATCAACCCTACAAGCTTGTACAACCCATCGGCAAGCGTGGAATAGTACGCACGCCCCTTGTTGCGAAAGAGACTCGCATTAAATAGTGTGCTGTGGCTGAAGAAGAATTAGTAACTTTTGAAAGCAACGTATTTTGTGTTCGATATAAAGGAACCAATTACTTTTTTGTAATATTAAAAGTGTTTATCCTTAATAATAAATAAATGCGAAAGTAACTGTCTGTCGCTCTTTCACGCCAAAACTACTGAACCGATCTAAATAAAATTTGGTACACAGACAGTCTATAACCTGACAAAGGACATAGGCTACTTTTTAATGCAAATAAGGGTGGTAAAGGGGTATGAAAAGTTGTAAGGAATTATCGTTATTTTTAAAGCCAGAAGCTTGAAACTTATTTTTAGGCCATTGGTTAGATATAAATAAATATGACATTAATTACCCTTAACGGGTAAAATAAAAATAGGGGATGAAAAGCTTTAGGCAAGTAACCTTTTACGCGGGCGAAGCGCGGGCAAAAGCTAGTAATATATATTTTCGTTGGCAAGGTAATGATCTCCTTATATCAATAGGTTATTTAGTCTGCAGCTGTTGCTCAACATTTTCGTGGCTTTTGCACATAAGCTGCCACAGTTCGATTGCCCTCCAATTGTATTGATTATAAACTCATTTGCAAAAAAAACGGGCGGTTTTGATTTTCATTCATATTTAAAAAGATACAATACCAAAAAGGTTTCAATCGTTTGTACACGTTACTGGCCGGTTTTAAAAATGCTGTGGTATTTAAAAAAGTACGTTCTAAATTCAATTTTTCATTTGATGTTCATTTTTACAGAAAACCCCTTTTTATCCTACATTTTTGGCGCGAAGTTCCAGAAGTTAACATCGACTTTCATAACTTTTATTCAATTTTTATCGATTAATTTCATATCCTTGACTGTCAAAGCTTTATTTAATGCTGTTTGGCTGTATCAAAAATGGTAGATAAAGTGGTAAAAGCTACCAAAATTATCGCGCTGCTTGAAGAGGGTTGCAGCCAATGTTTCGTGGCTAGGAGGCTAAATGTTAGTCGCTCGACAGTCCAAAGGACCTGGCAGCGATATCAGGAGACTGGTTCCGTCGAGAGAAGGCCTGGTTCTGGAAGAAAACCATGTACCCAACCACGGGATGATCGTTTTCTTGTGAGTCGCGCATTGAGAAATCGCAAATCTTCGTATGTGGATCTTAAGAACAACCTCCAAGAAGTAAGAAATGTGCATATTAGTCTATGGACGGTCAGGAGGAGGCTTCTCGCTGCCAATATACGCAGTCACCGCCCGGCCCGCGGCCCCAAATTACTCCGTGAGCACAGAGTTCACAGGCTTAGGTTCGCTAGAAATTGTGAATCATGGACTCAAGACGATTGGAATAGGGTTTTGTTCTCTGATGAAGCCAGGATATCTCTGTTCGGTGAAGATCGACGTCGGCGAGTGCTAAGAAGACAAGGAGAACGCTTTGCAGAGGCATGTTTCGAAGAAATCACACCTTATGGTGGGGGCTCTGTTATGTTTTGGGCAGGAATAAATTCAATGGATCGTACAGAGTTAGTCTTCATTGAAAACGGCTCACTGACTGGGCATCGATACATAACGGAAGTTCTAATTTCTCATGCACAACCCGCATTGGCCGCTCTAGGTGAAGACTCGATTTTTATGGACGACAATGCTCGCGCCCACCGATCCCGCGATGTTAATGCGTATGTGCAAGAGGTCGGCATTCGTCGTTTGGATTGGCCAGCTCGAAGTCCCGACCTCAATCCCATAGAGCATGTCTGGGACGTTCTGAAACGGCGTGTGAGATCAGTACACCCGGCTCCGCAGACCATCAGAGAGCTGAAGAATGTGATTACTGCGGAGTGGGAACGTATTCCGCAAGCAAGTATCCGGGATATACTCGCTAGCATGCCCAGACGAATTCAAGCTGTGATTTTAGCTAGAGGGGGTCACACTCGATACTAAACATTTATCTGCTTTTACTTTATTAAAGAAAAACAAACAAAAAAACTTTTTTATTTTTACTTCATGAGCATATGCACTACTAGCGAATATACACTACTAGCGAGGTTTAGCATTATTTCCCATAAATTGTATCTAAATTTTATGAAATACTGATGAAAACGATTATTTTCTTATTAATTTACCAAATTGTGTGGATAAAACTTCCTATAATTATCAAACAAAGAAATATTAACATTTGAAATGGTTCATTGCTTAGGTGCCCGTTTTTTTTGCAAATGAGTGTATATGGATTCGAATTTTCTGTATGGCGATGGAGTAAGAATACACTTCACTACTCCCTATCTTACTCGTGGCTGATCGTAAGAGACGACTAAGCGATATAAAATGCATATAACATCTATGCAAGACATAGAAAATTCGAAATAAAACCCTATAAGAATGTCTGACCAACGTAGTATATTAGGTCAATTTCCCTTCCATTATGGAGGGCTCGAGCCCAGCAGTAAGATATATATGAAATGCGTGTCTGTTTATTTGACCACGGACGTCAAGGATTCGATACCAGTGGTCCGCCCAATGGTGATGGGAAGGTCTGGATGCAATGAATGGGGCCGGGCGTCACACCGGATGGAACGGACGGTATTTGTCCAGACCATAGACTGGTAAAAAATAATAAATATATTAAAGAAAATTAAAAATGCCTGCAAAGGTATTTTTGTAAGCAGTTACAAAAATAAAAAGAAAAAATCGGCCAACCGCAAGTGGAATTCTCATACCTGTATGATAATTCTGTAATTGTTAGCATGTTAGTTAAACTTGCAATGTCGTGTCAGGTTTTCAAATCATGTGTTTTATCATGACCATATTGCCACTTGTAAATCGTATAAACTGGCTAAATAATCACCAAAATAATAGGGCAGAAGCACTAACCCTGCGAAATTTGTAACATCAATGGGGAATATGCATGATATTTTTTTAATTTTTTTAAACGTTTCTACTAGTTATTACATTACCAAAAATAAATATAACACATCCAAAATGTTTATATTTCATTAAGAAATAAATTATAAAAATTAAATAGTAAAATCACTATCATTTTTGGGCGATTTAAACGCGGCTATTATGGCGCGCTTCTGTGACGTCAGAATACACACACAAGTTGTATGTCAACAACGAAATGTTTGGTTTACGAAGTTATTGTCTATTAAAAAAGTGAGTGTAACTTATTACCATGGAAAAGAACAGAAAACCGTATTATAAATATTGTGTCGTTCCTATGTGCCAAAATATTATCAAAACTGCACCTAACAAAGTATATTTCCTTATGCCGAGAAATGTAATAAATAAGAAAAAATTATGCAAGGCGATGAGAAGAGACAATGTGTCGTGTTTGAGCAGTTTATACTGTTGTGAAGATCATTTTAACCTAAGTAAACACATTAGAGAAGTGATGAAGTACATAAAAGAATCATTTTACCTTAATTACATGCACATACTTGTTTTGTTTACAAACTTCGACGTACACATACCTAGTTTACGTAAAGTTCTTAAAGATATATTTTCAATATCTAATAGGTATATGGGTCTATCCATAAAAGTAATATATGTTTAGTTATCTATGATACCTATGAATGAAAACATAACTTATTAGAGTAAGAGAAAAGTTCGAAATTATTATTTATCTTTCTATTAGGTTTCAGATACAGAGAATTATATGCAATACAAAATAATGGCATTATAACAGGGACAAAAAGTGACGTTTGTTAAGTCTCTCATTCACAAGGATTAATACTTGAACACAGAAAACTAATAACTCATGAAATAACTGGGTAACGATACAAAATAATCATTAGAAACACCTTGATACCAGAAGACTCGAATGTACAATGACGTCACGTTTTGAACAACCAGTCGCGTTTTAGAAATTTGCGAGCGAATTTCAGAAAAGCCGATATTTGATAATTAAATTTTACTATTAAATAATGACGAATTTCAAAAATAATTGTATAGGTATGTTTTTTAAGCAATAAAGATTACAAATAAAAATATTTTGTTCATTTTGGTGTCACGTGCATATTCCCTATTGTGATCGCTAATCCATCTGCTAAGCCATTATAATTTATGTATAATAATCTGTTACTATGAAACTATGTACTTACAAGACACATACAGAAAAACGGAACCCAACTTCAAATAGGCGAGCTTCACGATTATCTGACACATAAATATACATTTACTACCTAGTTAGTTTACTTTATTGTTCCAATATAATTTTTCAGTATTCATCATTTATTTTTAATTAATGTATTGGTAGACAGCGGCCTAGCTATATCCTTGGTATTGCAAAGGTCTATGGGCGGCAGTGACACTTGCCTTCAGGTGCGCTGTTTGCTTGTTTGCCACCATAAGCAATAAAAAAAAATTAATTAGTATGTTCCTCATGCAATTTTATCGATTTTCAATTGTTATGCTTTTTCTCGAAGGAGTATTCTGTCTTCCAAGTCAAGATGCATAATTAATTTCTTTTTATTTTATACCGATCGACATTTTAAGTGATAAATGATAAGTGGGAACTGTCACTCTTGGACCTCTGCAATACCAGATCGCTACTTACCGTAAGATGGAATTGGGCCTCCGACTCTCGTCCATTACTACACAGAAGAGGAATTTACCTAATTTAAACTTTAATAGGTAAGAAATAAAAGTCTTCTTATGTTACTTTATTTATTTTTCAAAAGAAAGGAAGTACAATAGCTACCGTAAATAACAAATATAATTAAAATTTGCATTAATATTCATTCGAATTAATTTTACATTTAAATATTAATAGTGATATCTATGTTGACGTTAGTCAAGCTTAATTATATACAGAACAGCTACTAAAATAATTAAAAAAAACTCCTCTTTAAAATTAATCTCAATCTTTCTCTAATTGACTATCGTTGGGTGAATACTGGGAATTTACATCATATAATTCCCAAAGAACTAATCTAAATCTTATACCCGCACGTAGGCCTCCCGTACTACTCCCCTACTCGTAGAACACTCCATACTGTATCTTTGAATAAACATTTACATATACAAACAGGTGTACAAAATCTAAATATAATCACAAGAATTCCACTAACTACATTATGTACAGGAGTTGGTGCTATAAAATATAGACGAAATAACACTACGATAATAACATTAAGCTGCAACAGATACAATAAAATTGGATTAAGTTGGATTGTGCTGCAAAAGACTATTTGTTTCTGGAAGGATGTGTCGTCTGGGTGACATAGCATGCTCACTCTGGTGGTAATAATTCAAGGAGACTTATCTCTGCTAACCATCCATTCTCCTACTCTTATCCCAATTACTTGGGGTCGATACAATATGTACTCTTCTTTCATAGTACATATTGTAAAGTTATTGGCAATAGTTTTATGACCGGCCGCCAGGCAGACGTCAACCCTCCTTGGGAATGTAATTGTTGACCAATCGGCATCAGACAGTGTTGGCCCAGGTCGTTATAAGGCTCTTAGTCGTCTTTTACGACATCCACGAGCAAAGTAAGGGTTGGTAGTATTCGTAACCGCTACCACACAAGACTTATCTCTGCTAACCGTAGTGAATAAAATACTCGACAGAAATAACTGGTATTGGTTGGCTATCGCCTGCTATTAGGAGACCTGGTGTTAGGGAAGGATTAGATAGCGTTAACCTGAGAGGATTTTAATGCTGGCCCTCTCCGTAGCCATGGCAGCCAAGCCAGCACATACTACGCGCCTCTAACACGACGTAGGCAATATAGATTACCAGGACGTTAGATTTGCATACCATGATGGTCTTTCTCTACAACGGTATCGTGGAGGCGCTGTTGGTTTTAGTGAGTATTTCGACGTAGAACGTATACGAAAAAGAATTCAATACTTTTTGTTGCCCGTGAAACGTTTCATAGATGATTAATTATAATACCAGAAGCTCGACTCTCGTTTACACTGATATAAATATGTTAGTTATATTTCCGTGTGGTGACGGAGTAAGAATACAATGCACCACCCCTTTATCCGCGTTCCGTCTTACCCGTGGGTGATCGTAAAAGACGACTAAGGGATGAAATATGCATATAACATCTATGCAAGAGAAGGAAAACTCGAAACAAAACCCTACGCCAACACGTTTTACCAGCGTGGTATAGTAGGTTATTTTCCCTCCTAGTATGGAGGAGGCTCGAACCCAGCAGTGGGACATATATGAGCTGAGATGATGATGATGAAATATGTTAGTTTAGTCAACCCTCTTGTGAGATTCACGTTTCCTAACAAAAATTGCACAGAATATAACGCATGCGAATAGTGAAATGCGTAACATAATAATGTTATATGTAATTTTTCGTTTGGCTTTTGCGAGCATTGGTGACTTTTGTTTCATGATAGTTTGCTCAATGATTCCCTTAAACTTTTATCCAACTATGCACAAGTAACATCAGTTGTGGGTTTAATAGTAATGAATTGTAAAGTATAAGAACTGATCCTGTTGAGTTTTGTAACATTCGCTCTCAATTCTTTCTCTATAAACGCTAGTGATATAACTTAATTGTATTAAGCATTAGCATAAAGAAAACGCGGGATTTATTTCTCTCAGACGAGAGTTAATTGTTCAAATCTTTAATCTTACACGTTTTGGCTTTGATAGCTATTATTTTCATATCATAAATATGTTGCAGCTTGTTGTTATTATCTAGTAATGTTTTGTACGTGGAGTGTTGTGACTGACGCATTTGTGTAGCTGCCTCTAAGTTACTTAATGCTTCACGCTGATTTAGCGACAACGTAATACATTTTTTGGCACAAACACGTGCTTATAATATATTATATAATTTATAACCTCTACTAACAATAAAGTCTTCATAATTATTATTGCTTTTGATAAAATTCATATTGAAGTAACAGTACATGTTTCGAAAAACTATTTGTAATAATAACAACCGCTATAGCGGTACACACATGCTTTATAGGAATGCTTTATAACATAAAAAAAAAAACAATAAAAGAAACAAATGTTCTTTGGAATGTAACGAATTTTTTTATAAGTTTTGTAAATGAACAATGAACACGAACTTCAAGGCGTGTGAAAAAACGATGGATATGTAACGTTACTTCTAAGGTACACGTAAAGGCACCCTCCGTTGTTGATTTCTACATTGGTCCTCCCTGAGAATAAAATATTTTATCATAATATAAACGGCAAAAATGCTGTAAATATATATATAAAGTATATTAACACGATGGCACTATAATATCTAATTTTAATTGGATGTGCCGAATAATATCACTAATACCGAAAATATTTATAAAATACATATTTTAATGTTATTACCAGATAATATTTCCTATGGGATGGTAAGTCGTAAGTCACACTAATATCATTGCACTAGCTGCTAAAGCGACATCGTATATAATAAATTTTCATAAAAAAATTGGAAAAAAAAAATTTCTTATATTTAAAGTTTCACATATAAAAATGTTGCTAGCCTTGGTTACGAGTACTCATAAGGCTACGCGTGAAATTCAATCACGTCTTAACTATAAACCATGACAAATAAATACAGTTTGAAATATACTATGTTTTTCTATTTTAAATCAAGTTTTTACATTCATACATATATACTAAGTGTGAGTAAGTGTAAGCAAAAACAATGTTATTTAAATTGCTGAAGCATGTCTATTGTTAATTAGCTTTAGCTGCCCGGACTTGACGTGTTGTTATGATTTAATCGCCCGTAAGCTGCATTGTAATTTCCAAATAAATATAGATCATATATTATATTAAATATGCACTATTTTTGCTTTCACTCTACAATAAATAGAATGAGGTGTTGTAAATATATTTAATATAATACTGTAATACAAAATGTAACGCTTCGCTACAATTCGCTGTTGTTATTATTATAGAATCGTGTTCAGCATCGGACTGGTTTTATTGTCGAACTGATCCGGCTCCAACCTGCGCAGCCCCTCACGGGCCGGGCTTGTTGTAACCAGGCGGTAGATAGGATAGGGGCGTAAGCTAGGTTAGTTAGTAAATGAAATAGATAAATTCGAAAATGCTTGAATATGAGCAAGCCATCCCTGTTCCCCGAAACTAGTTATGAACATTTTTGTACGGCAATAACTGTAGATCGAATAAATATCCAATATGGGGACCCTGTGTGCTGAGTGTGAGTTTTGTCGTTAAGATTACGCGCTCTACAGCGTGCGCGTAAGCATGCCATTTGTATGAAGATATGTAGTTTCAAAAACGCGCCAATAGTGGCGCTGTATATTTCTTCATACAAATGGCATGTTTACGCGCACGTCGTAGAGCGCGTAATGTTAACGACAAAACTCACACTCAGCACACTGAGCTGGGGAGTCACCTTTGGCCCTTCCGACCCAGTCCGACCCTAACCGTGTTTGTGAAATTATTAATACGACAGATTATGTACACACAGTTGAAATGACAAGCTATAAATGTATATATCTATATCGGTTATCGTGCCAATTAATGCACTGCATCAATGTCTCGCTGCGCGCGCGATATTTTAACCTGAAATTAAAATTTACCAATTATCTTCAAGCAAGAGTAAATTTTGATACAATATCAAATAGAAGTGATGAATGCGCTATATACTTGTATAATCAGTGAGTTATTCCCAAGGTTAGTATTTGTTAGTAATACTTGATAGTTACCTTGTCCTTGGGTGTGCTCGCCTCCCCCGATTCCAGTGCAAACATCTTCATTTTCTCTTTAAAAGATAGTTGTTCGGGAATCGGTGCGGTAGACGCACGAGCCTGCTGCTCCGCTAGTCGTCGTGTGCGTGGGTCTCTGAGAACAAGCATTATGATATTTCTATATCTCTTCATTTATTTAACATCGATGCCATCTTTAACTTGGTGAGTTTTTCGACAGGGAACGTGAAAATCTGTGGCGTTCTTAAATAATATTCAATATTTTAGTGTTTTCATCATCATCATCATTTCAGCCTATCGCCGTCCACTGCTGGACGTAGGCCTCTCTCATGTTACGCCACAGACTGAGGCCCTGTGCTAATTGCGTCCATATTTTTATTCTGCTCGTCGTGAGGGGATAATGCGTATTCGCCACGATTGGCAGGCAGGTTGGCGATCGCAGTGCGATGTTATATATTTCCCAGGAGAGAGCTGTTGCCCACTCTTCTGATGAACCAAGCCGATTATTACGACTCGCACAGGCAAACAAGTGGTGGTGACAAAGACAGGTGACTCTACTAGACCTACTTGTAATGATAGGCTAAAATCGATTCGGATGAAAAACAAAAACTTTCTTTTTACAGCTTTTTTTGCGTTTTTCTACATTTTATCATATTAGGACAGTGCCGTGTAATGATAATTTCATAAAAAAATACATAACTTTACTCAGATGAGAAAAAACGCAATGTATCCAATAATCAAAACATCCGCGCGCGTGTATATATCGGCCCAATATCGCGGGCATGTAGGTATCTCTTCTGGAACAGATGATTGAGTTTAGAATACATTCCGTATTTTCTCGTCTAAGTAAAGTTACGTATTTTTTTTTAAATTATCGTTACAAGGCACTGTCCTTATACGATGTTGTGTGAAAAACTTCCAAAAATTGTTGTAAATTTTTTTTTTTTCATCCGAATTGATTTTTTTTCTAGCCTATCATTACAAGTAGAACTAGTAGAGTTACCTGTCTTTGTTTTCGGGAGCGGTCCACTTCCATCCTGTATATAATGTAATATATAGAGTGTAGCGAATATGATACAAAAGTAATTTTGTCGAAACATACATGTGGTATTTTCATATTTTGCCAAAATTTCTGGAGGAATTGATAATTTGTCACGTCTTTTGGAAATCCCTTCCAATTAGAACGGATTTCCAATAGTTGAGGGTTCGAGACACACGTGTGACAGTCATTTTTAGTTCGTAAATAAGGTTTTATAAATAACCTAATCTGATAAATGCAAAATCTTAGTAATTTAGATCGAAATTGGGTTGTCAGCGCCCAATTAATGGTAACGATTTGACTTACTGATGGACAGTGGCTACGAATAATGAGTATCTTATGAAAGGAAAGAAAAAATATATGAAGAAGTGTAATATATATTAGACTTGTTGTTTGTGAATTTTGTTGGTTTAAGGAAAAGAAACGGAGTCCTCCTTTGCTAACATTTTAATAAAATAAAAATATCGCATTAGGCTCACCTGTAAACTTCCTGTGCCCCGATGACGCCCGGTGTATGTGTTAGTGTCGCGGAATGGGCGTTCGGTGACGTCGGACTCGCGAGCATACTCTCCGCCTCCTCTATGAAGCGCTGTAATATTACAAATTAATTATATTTACATACATACATACATATCATCACGCCATATCCCTTGCAGGGTAGGCAGAGAGAACAGAGTGCCAGAGAACTCTATCTCTGCATACTTCACTCGCTTCCTCAACATTCACAATTCTCTTCATACACGCTCGCCGGTTTCGGAGACTCTTGACTCCACCTTCCTTCAGTACATGACCGATCTGGTCTAGGTAGGTTAGTCTCGGTCCCCCTCGGTACCTACATCCTTCCACTTTCGCATTGTATATCTTCTTAACCAGACGTTCGTTCGGCATTCTTTCCACATGTCTGAACCATCGGAGTATTCCCTTTCGCATCTTTACACCAATACTCTCTTTCATACCTACTCGCTCTCTTCCGTCGTCGTTACGAATGCGGTCGGTCAGCCTAATTCCACAGATTTTCCGCAGAGATCGCATTTCGACCGCATTAATTTTACTTTCATACTCTTTTCTGCATACCCAACTCTCGCTTCCATACAGTAATGTTGGGACAAGCACTGCGTTATATTTTGCTATACGTGCCTTCTGGCTGAGGTGGTGGCTGCCGAGAAGTTGCCCCAACGCTTCGTTCACTCTATTTCCCGCATTCACTCTTCGCTCTATATCAGTGGTGTACCTTCCATCTCGGCTAAATCCACATCCAAGATATACAAATTCATCCACTTGCTCTAGTACATCATTACCTATTGTTACTCTTACATCTGTTCTGGCTTCATCTCTTTCAAAGACCATTATTTTGGTTTTGCTCACATTCACGCGTAGACACCTTTTCTTACAATCTTCTGTCATTGCGTCGACTAGGGTCTGCAGGTCAGTCGCTGACTGTGCCAGCAGGACTGCATCATCTGCATAAAGCAGAGCAGTGACCACTGAGTCGCCCATCTGGACTCCCACATTCATATCATTCATCCTTTGCAGACATTTATCCAGATATATGATAAACAGCCTGGCTGACAGAACGCACCCCTGCTTAACGCCGATATTGACATCAAACCAAGACGACATTCCATCATCCAGCCGCACACAGGCTCTACAGTCCATGTAACTGGACTGCACAGCCTGTAGCAGTTAACCGTTAATACTATACTCCGGTAAAATGTCCCAAAGTTCCTTTCGTACAACCGTGTCAAATGCTCTCTCCAGATCCACAAAACTGCAGAAAACCCTCTGACCTAGAGCCAGATGCTTCTCCACAATGTTGCGCAGAGAGAACACTTGATCCATGCATCCCCTTCCACTCCTGAAACCTCCTTGTGTCTCACACAGTAAACCATCGGACACCATCCTCATTCTCCTTTCAATAATTTTACCATACACTTTTGCTGCCAAACTGGTCAAGCCTATGGCTCTGTAATTTGCGCAGTCATAACGTGAAACCTTGTTTTTAAACAAAGGCACGAAGACTGCGCTATTCCAGTCACCGGGAACCATTCCCGAGCTCCAACATAAATTGAGGAGCAACAGGAACGCCTCCCAAACACAGGAGCCACCAAGCTTGATCATCTCGGCAGATACCATATCAATGCCCGCTGCCTTACCATTTTTCAAACTTCTTATCGCCCATTCAACTTCATCCATACTGATACCATCGGAGGACGCTGCTGTCGAAGGTTGATCTACTAGACCACATGCGACACCGGCTAATTATATATATATATATATACGTATATTATTATATGAGTATATGTCAAAAGTTTTATGATCCGTTGCCTGTGTGACTTTAACCTTCTTTGGGAATGTAACTGTTGATCAGACTACATCGGATTCGGGGAATAGTCCATCACCCTCAGAGAGACTGACCGTGTGAGGGCGACTCTCTGTCATCGGTCGGTTGTCGTCACCCCTCACTTGTCTGTGGGAGTCGTAAAAATAAAAATCCGCTAAGGATCTCACCAGATGAGTGGGCAGCAGCTATGTCCTAGGAAACTTAATAAAACCTACTGCGATCGCCATTGTTGTACAATAGTTGTCAAGTAAAAGGAACACGATATATATATACTAGCTTCCGCCCGCGACTTCGTCCGCGTGGAATGGTTACTTTGGGCTAACGTTAACTTCAACTCGCGAATTCGTTTACGTAAAAGGTGGAAATATTTTTAAATAATACATATCTACGTTAAAGCTGTTTTAGGTACCTACATGACCCTTTTATTAGTAAGAGTAGAACATTAAACCTTAAGTAAAAGTATTGGGTCTTCTTATCTATACTTTCTATAGATACATACATACACTTACGCCTATTTTCGATTACACATACTTTTAATGTGTATGACCTCGCTGTGTGGTAGGGGCTACGAATACTACCAATCCTCACTTTGCTTGTGGATGTCGTAAAAGACGACTAAGAGCCTTATAACGACTTCGGCCGACTCCATCTGATGCCGTTTGGTCAACAATTACATTCCCAAGGAGGTTTGACGTCTGGCAGGCGGCCGGACATAAAACTATTGCCAATAACTTTTATAATATGTACTATGAATGAAGAGTACTTATAGTATCGACCCCAAGTAATTGGGATAAGAGTAGGAGAATGATGATGATGATGACCTCTCGTGAACAAATCTCCAATTTGGTCCAGTGGAAAAGTATGACGTGGTCTTCCCCTTGTATTCGTCCCATTCACGATTAGTTTATATGTTTGCTTCGTCAACCTCTACCCACTCATTATTTATTCCACTTTATGTCCAACCCACCTCAGCATACCAGCGCTCTTTTATAACATTATACCTAATTTTATCTTTCATACTTACATCTCTCTTTCATGTCTTCTCCGCCAAATCTAACTTTCACTGCCATACATGAGGGCAGGCACTAATACTTCCTATACTTATTATTATTATTTAGGATGTGTAAAGCCGACGAAAGGTTATGAGAAGAAAACAAAACTAAAAATGTAGTGTGTGCAGAAGTACTTTGAAATAACATTAGTTTGAGTTTTTGTTTAATATAAGATTATAAGAGGCAGTATTTTTATCGTAAATGCGCGCCCAGTACTTATCATCATTATTTTGCTGCGATGTTATTTTTATACTGCGATATTTCCTAAGATATTCATTGAAATCAAATAATGTAAAGGGCAATTTTGTTTTAAATACTTGTGATGAATAACTAACATTTATTTGGATAAGGATTAATATTATATTTATAAAAACACCTTCGAAAATATCACATTATTTTAAAACAAATTTGATTAGCATAAAAAGGTTATAGTGAGCCAATCTTAAAAGATAGACATATGCTGTCGCGGACTTTTATTTAGAACTTTGAAAGGGGAACAATTATGTAGTAAAAAAGGGTATGCTGAGGTGGTTTGGACACGTGGAAAGAATGAGTGAAGAAAGGTTGACTAAACAAGTATACAAAGCGAGTGTGAGTGGGACGATTACAAGGGGAAGACCACGTCGTACTTTCCTGGATCAAATGGAAGATGTGTTACTGGAAGGTCAGATTAAGAGTACGCGTAATCGTAGAGCATGCATGAAGACTGTGATGAGTGTGAATGAAGCGATGGAGGTATGTCAGGATCGTGGTTTGTGGCAATCCGTAGTCTCTGCCTACCCCTCTGGGAAACAGGCGTGAGGCTATGTATGTATGTATGTATGTATATAATTTTTGCGCAACTTTAACCATTTACGCAGCGGAAGCTCTTAAAAGGAAACAAAAGCCCGATTTTTGAACATTCTTCATTGTTGCTCTGCTCCTATTAGTTTTAGCGTGATCATATATAGCCTTCCCCGATAAATAAGCTATCTAACACTGAAAGAATTTTTCAAATCGGACCGGTAGTTCCTGAGATTAGCGCGTTCAAACAAACTCTTCAGCTTTATAATATTAGTATAGATATATTAGTGATGTGCCGGATATCCGTATCCGTATCTGCGGGTATCCGAAGCAAAAAAAATCCGTATCCGTTATTATTTGGTGGATCTTTTACGGATCTATTTACTTTATTAATTTTAAATTTAGAAACGAAATTCTTTAAATAGGTAATTAGGTAGCAATAAAAAGCTATTAAATTCAATACAGATATTTTTTTGGCTGGCTGGCTCCTTTATGTTGCAAACTTTACCGTAGTTAGTTACTAATGGTAAAGTATGGTAACCTAAAGAAAGATCCGCCGCGCAATACAAGACGAAACATGTGTCAAGGTCGCGCGTACCGACACTGACTGCGTAAGAAAGTTAAGATCCGTATCCGCGGATGTATATTTTTAACGATCCGGCACATCATTAATATATATATATATATATATATATATATATATATTCCATTTTTTTTATACTAAAACAACACAATGCTTTAAATAAATAGCGTGCGACTACTAACATCTGGGTCCTCTCTGGTTGTAGGCGGTGGCTCGTGCAGTGGGGGCGGTGAACAACTCGGTGGTGCTGGCGGTGCAGGCGCTACCGCTCGCTCGTGGAAAGACACACGCTTATCACGCAACGTACTCACTGGAGACCTGCACATATATTAAATAGCTTGTATTTTGGTGATATGTTCATCAAGAGATTGGGTTATTCAAATTTATCTGAATATTCAGCAATTCGATTTTGATCGCATTCAATACATGTATTGTATATGGCCTTTATATTTTAACTCAAATAGTCAATTAGCAAAATCAATTATTTCCTATGCTCCTTCTTACGCGTGGTTGTTGTAAAGGACTACTATGGGATAATGTCGATGCAAAAAAAGAAAAACTCGATATCGGCATAGTATGTCATTTTCCTTTTTCCCTGTGCATTCAAGCTAAAGTGGGTACATCCTACTGTGTTTTGAATGGTCAGGTTACAGGTGTTATAGGTCGAAAAGTAAAAATGCCCATTAACACAGCATCATAACGTACTCATTGTACGTTATTAGTCATATTCAATAAATAATAATTATGACTGTACAGATAGTGGTTAAGATGCCAATCTACTACGCCAAGTGTCGCGGTTTTTTTTTATTGCCTATGGTGGCAAACGAACACGCAGCACACTTGATGGTAAATGGTATTGCTGCTCATGAACAATGGCAAAGGCCATACTAGGTGTACAGCTAGACTGGAGTTTTAGCGGGAAAGGAGAACTCTTGTGGTGCTCTTGTATTATATTCAATATCTTAATGTTTTAACGTGTTATATTAAGTAATGTTGATGGCGTTTTATATAATTTGATGCGCAGAAAGTACTGAGGTGTAATGAATATGATATAACAGTGCCTTACATACGTTTTTGTTTTCCACCAATATTCCAAAAAGATACCATTAACAGTGTGGCCATGGCACTGTTGAAGGAGCGAGAGTGCGACGATCTGACTTACAGACGGACGATCACTTTAAATGTTAATTTATAAACCAAGATTTTGCTTAAAGGTCTTAGTAACCAAGACATAAACAAAAAGTTAGCCTGCTGCCTACGAATCAAAACCCATCCAGAAAGTTGGGCTTCCATCTCTCTCCCTCAACGAACGAAGTACAACAGTACATTGCTACTGCTCAGGCGTGGTTTATATTTTTTTGAGAGTGTGGTACTACCACAGACGGATCGGCCCGCGTCTGTAGAAAACTGTCAACAGTATGACTTACTTCTACTATTCCCACACAAGATAGTACTTTTTACAAATGGTTATGAGTCCGGATGCAATTTCTGTCCTTTAAATTATATGTTTCTAAATTCCCCGCAATACAAGGAGTATTTCCTTAGCAAGGGGTATTGTGTTTTAAAAATAAAATAAAAAAGAAATGCTTTGGAGTGCTTAACATGACCAACCGAATTTGAACCTTTTTCAGACCATTAAAGTTTCTTGTAAGCTTTGTGTGTGCCCGCAATGCTTACTATGTACAAATCTTTAAGGCAAGACGAAAGAGATGCTGAAGCTTTTTAATTTAGTATAAGCATGTATATAATCTTCGTCGATTTCAACATTCGACGGCACAGAAAGCGTAGGGCTCTATGGCAATGGTGATTGTGAACTCTCATGTCGATTGTTGTGCATTTTTGCGATTTACAAACGATTGTTGATTTTGATTCTGTGTCTGGGTGTGATTTAGTCCATTAATTGTCAATTTAAAAAGTCCTCTGCGACACAAGAATATATTACAAAGTAAGTAGCGTAGAGATCAAAAAAGAAAATAAATGAAGTAGTTACTAAGTATTTAAAAAAATTTCGTGTTTTTTTTAAAATTCGAGTGTAGTCTAATAACATACTGTGGGGCAGGAGCGGGAGTGGGCGCGGGTGCGGGCGCGTGGTGCACGTCCGCGAGGGGGCGTTGCGGCGACAGTGTGCGCGCACGTTCAGCCATCACTGCAAAGGAGGAGCCACGCGCAGGCGGAGGCGGCGCATTCACCGACATGCTGCTCATACTGCTGCTCACCTCCGAGACGATCCTCTCTTCGTATGTCATCTGTTGCTGTTGTGAACAAGTAGGTTCGTTAGCATATTATTAATAAAAATATACGCGATAGATGTGTAGTAAATGTGAATGTATTTCATTCAAAATAAATAATAAAGATGTGACAATAAAAGTAGGCCACTTTTTCAACATCACCTACATTTTAGATAACACCTAAGGCAATCTATATGACACATCGCGGTTATATCAATGTTTGAATGCTATTATATGTATGAAAGTTGAAGTGTAAATTGCCTTTAGCGTTACCTAAGTTGCTAGTGAAAACTATGTTCGTTGTCAGTTTAGTTTTTTATTTTTTTTTTATTGCTTATGGCGGCAAACGAGCAGACAGCACACCTGATGGTAAGTGTCACTGCCGCCCATGGACCTTTGCCAATGGTATAGCTAGGCCGCTGCCTACCAATACAACCCTGAACCCACCCCAGTTAGGCTTCCGGCTCTCTCGCTCACCGAACGAAGCGCAATAGCACATTGCTATTACTCAGACGTCGATCTTCTGCGAGAGTGTGGTACTACCCCGGACGGACCGGCCCGCGGCTGTAGACAGAGAACTGTCCACAGCGTGGTCCTACCACAATAAAACAAGTTTCATCAATTTTGTAAGAGAGAGGATTTATCACCACTCTCCCCTTGTAGTAATTGATTTACATATTAACTGCTTCTAGTTCATGTGAAAAAAATGCAACAGATGCTATACAGGGTTTTGGCTAAGTTTTACGTCCGGGCGACTAACTGACATCCATCCTCCATGGAAATGCAATCATTGAACAGATAGCACTAAGGAGAATTGTCAATTCTAGTAAGCGTTTTAGAGCTTTTAGTCGGCTATTACTCTCACGGGCATATTAGTTTTGGTATTCGCAGCCGTACCATTGGAATTAACAATATTAAGATGCTAAAAAAGTTTACTTCCGAACGACGAATAATTACCATACTTAGAATGATAACTCATATCTATTAGAAAACCTTTTCAACTATTTTTATAATTATCCTAGAGAGGTGTTCGGTTAATTGTATGCTAAATCAATTACAAATAATTATTAATATACTAAAATTTAGTTTTTTCTTTTGACAGCTTATGGTCTGTGCATTAATGCCCAAACTGTCCGGGGCCGAAAGACGGGTAGCACGCGGCTCCATACAACGACCCGTCGTAAATACCTCGGTGGCTCTCTCGGCATTAAAATGTTGCTTACCGTTTCTGTGGTATATCCATTAGTGATATCAGTTCTAGTATTTGTCTTGAGTATAGATTTAGGCGGGTGTGGAGGTGGTTGCGATATAGGTGCTGGTGGTGCTGGGGACGCCGGTGGCGGAGACGCTGCGCTGACAACTGAGTGGGAGCAATCGTCCACACTTTCTTCTATATATTCTGCTCCTTCCGCAGCGTTGCTTTCCTCCTATTTACATAACATTAAAATATTCCTTTATTTTCCTTACTTTAACAGAATAAATTGACACTAAAGACTTCAACTAATTAGTTCTCAAATCATTTATTATGTGTAAGCCTCATAAGGCCACTTACATATTGTTAATTTTACGTTTTATTTAAAATTTGTCTAACAGTTAACTACCACCGCATTGAAATGTAACCGAAAAAGCTGAAACGATCCGGCAAGGAACATAGTGAGTTCGTATTTTTTTAAGCTAAATCTTTTAAATAAAGTTGAACTCAACACGTTTAGTGAATATTAACTCCAGTGTCATGCACTTCGAATAAGACTATATACATATCTCTTTTTCAACGTATAATATAAAATAAATATTATTTTTGTATTATACGTTGAAATCCCTATATGTGGCACCTGATCGCGAGTAACTACTAAAGAACTTATAATCATTAATTTGCTCACATTCATTCATATTAAAAATAAGGTCATCTTTGAATCAGATATTTTTTTTATCCACAGGCTCAGATATTTTTTTTATCCACACACAGACAAATCTGTTTCAAATTATATTGAACTCTTCTAATGAACCAAAAGTGTTAAACCCATCTTGAATATATAATGTACCTGGTCATGCTGAGTAGCTCGCAGTTCAAAATCTCGTTCAAGTTGTAACGCACGAAGTTGTTGATTTTGTACCGGTGTACGGGACGAGCCCAGCGAAACTAACTGCGCTATTGCTGCGTCTCTGTTAACCAAATACATAAATTATCTGGGTGCCTCATTCGACCACTTAGTAGTTAATTAATATAAGGAAATCGATAATAATAATTAGAATAAAGAAATCGACAGTTTTACCTGCGGGCCCGCGCGGCTGCACGGCGCGCTTCAGCTTGTCGCTCGCGTTCCTCTCGCTGCCAAGGGTTGTGTGGAGGAGCCCCACGCCCCGCTCCTGCCGCGGCTCCGCCCATATTGCCTGCCGGGTATACGGACACTGCGGGTGGCTCCAGTGCACTCGCAACGTACCGCTCTATAACATTATATTAAAAAAATAACCATTTTAAATAGTATTAATTTGAATGCCTCGTTGGCATAACGCGGAAGACAAAGAAGGAGGAATTCATTTAAAGAGGCGTCTTGAGAATAACTATTGGGTGTATATAGGCTGCGAAGATAACTACATATCAAACTATTATTTAAAAATCAACTATATCATCAATAATTAATCGTAGATAGCGATCCGTTTGCAATATTAAAAGTGTTGGCAACGACTATAAGTTAATGTAGGGCCATTGCCAATAACTCGTTATGATGCATAAAGCAGTAATATATACGAGTACATAGCTTCCGTTAAGTCATGCAGACAATTAGGAGTAAGTAACAAGTGATTTCCAATTACTAATAAATCATATATAAATAGGAAAAAACAAAAGAAGTTAAGCCCTCTCTTAGTAGTGACTGCGACAGCGTGCGATGATAGGTTATTAGCAAAGATAATATTATAAAATGAATTGTTTTTTTTTGTACTCACATTAATCATTTGAATTCGAGTTAGTAAATGTATGTCAAATCTAAATTTTTATGAACTGTTAGATGAAAGTACCAATAAAGACAGATTTTTCAAGTAGTATAAATATGGAAAATGGCCCTATAATGCTACATGAACATTCATTAGGAGGATTGATACACAAAGAGTTAAAGTTAGAGCGACTGCTTTGTTTTGTGTTATTAAGCAATATGCAGGCCAATAATTACGAGAGACTAACCGTCATCTGGTTGCACAGAGCTCGCAGATGGTTGTTGAGGCTGTGGATGCGATTGTTCCTCTAATTCCATGTCTGTTCTCCTGGCACCCTACAAAACATATTAAATATTATTAATTAAACATAACTTTTAATATTCACAATAAGAGTTAAATTAAATGTAATTAGTTACCCACCTGAGGTTTCGGGGCAACGGGGGGTTGTGATCTTTGCGGTGACGGTGGACCGGGCGGTAACCATTCGTATCTGTAAGAATGGACACAATAAAATAACTATCATACTTTGAAACTAACAAGTTATCTGCAAATTATTAGTTACTAGTTATCTAGGATAACTTTTTTTTTTGCTTTGTTTAAGTTGTTTAATTAGGTATTTATTATTTTAACATTTAATGTTATTTTTATCCTATATAATATAACGATTTTAAGTTAGATTAAAACGAGATAAGCAGTCGATAGGAACGCCGGGCTTTAAAAAAAAACACCCTTTAAATCTTTTCTTAATCAACGACTTACAATTAATCATTCATGCCTTCACACACATCATTCACTCATCTCAGCTCGGATATGTTCCACTGTTGCATATGAGCCTCCTCTATAATAAAACAGAAATTGTTCTACTATACCACGCTGATCAGACTGTTTGGTATATTTTGAGTTCATTTCGAATTTTACTTCTCTTATATAGATATTATCTACAACTTACATCCCCTCATTGGGTCGTGAAAGAAGTTAACGACACCCACAGCTAAGATAGGGCGTGGTGAATAGACTGCACAGATGGCGTACTGGTTAAGATACCGACCTTCCGTGCCAGTGACATGGGTTCGATTCCTACGCCAGACAATACTTTGTGCGATCCATAAAGTGTTATTCTGAGTCTGGGTGTAATTTGTTTGTGTTAATTGCATGTTTATAAAGTCCCCTGCAATACAAAGATTATTTCCTTAGTGCAGGGTGATGTCTTTTAGAAGAAAATAAAAAAAAAAGGTATTCTTACTCCGTTACCACACGGATATTATTAAGATACGCACATACAGGTAAGGTATGGTGACCATTGTGGAATTATTCCAAGGAGATCTATGCTGTACCTTTGTGGTGGTCCATATTGATTGTGATATATTTGTTGCGGCTGTGCCTGTGGTGGGTGCGTATGTTGCAGCATAGTTGACTGCGCGTGGTGCATGGCGGGCGGGAGCTGGGGCGACTGCTGATGCTGTTGGTAATGAACTGGCTGACCTTGGTGCATGTGTGTAGGACCTTGGCCTGTAGATATTAGAGAATTTTAAAACAAATCCCATAGATGCGAAGCTTTATGATTTTAATATATAGATATAACAATAATTATTAGTCATCAAAAAGAATTGATCTCTGTGGCGATCGAACCCATACACTCGACAAGAGAAATAGGTACTTAGTCAGTCAGTCTATGCGTATAATGATACACTTACCCATCATGTGTTGATGGTTGTGGGCGGTAGTTTGGTGCTGGTTCATCATAGGTTGTTTGTGATGCATTTGATATGCTTGCTGCCGTCTCGATACTTCCTCCGACATCTCCGCTAGTTTAGCTGCGCGCGCGCTCATGACATTTGATTGCTAATGAAGAAAATAATATATATCATAAACTACATAAGTTGTTATTGAATAGAATAATAAGAATACAATTCTCCATCACATATTCCTACCCTGTGGATAGAGGCGCTTAGCTGAGCAAAGCAAAAAATAAAATGAAAATCCTTTTAAAATAATCGCAATGATAATTACTGGGTCCAATTGTTTATCTAAACCGTTTTGGATTCCACTTAAACACAACAAATTTCATCATAACCGGTCCAGTCCTTTAGGAGCAGCTCAAGTCACTTACAAATGTACAGAATAAAGATAACAAAGAATTATTATGTACGAAAGATTTTGAACTATATTTGAAATTACTGATATTTTATTTTATATTTTTTTCTCATTTAACATCCTATTTTATTGATAATTGAGATTGAATTTTTTTAGCTTGTTAACAAATTTTTATATACATATTTGAAATAATTGACATTAAAGTGATTACTTGATGATGTAGCGGTGAATCTGGGTTTTCAGATTGTGCGCCGGCTGAGAAGTGCGCAGACTGCGGCCGATTACTGCCTGTCGAACTGCGAACTGATGACCATCTACACAAATCAATTTTTTTGAGTTATTTTAGTATTTGCGATATCTGGTGATTTTATTATAAAATTTCAATTATTTGGGTATTTCATCTATCCATACAATCAGTTGGACATAGCCTTCACAAAGGGTAATATTATAACGAACGCCATTCTTGCGCTTCAAATTTATACGGTCTGAGTTAAAGTGGGAACTTGTTTTCATGCACCCATCAGTCTAATCACGTATACCATTGCCTCTATTATGGCCAATACTGTGGCCTCCCCCACGTAGAGCATTGCACCATAATTGCCACGCGTGGTCAGCAAGTTGGCAATCGCATTTGGCATTATAAGCTTCGCAGGAGAGCTGCTGTCAACTGCCTTGGTGTTCCCCCAAACAGATTTTACAACTTCCACAGGTAAGCTATACTCAATATACATAGTTGGTGTATGTTTATACCTGTCTTGTAATGCATGTTGTTGTGAATGTACTGTAGAAAGGTTCTGGTAGAAGCCGTCTTGCTGCGAGGGCGCCGACAAGTTGTGGCTACTCCGTGACTTGCTGGGCCAAGCGCTCGGAGAACCACTCACTACCGTCGTACTTACAGCAGCGCTGCAATAACAATCATATTTTAAAATTACTATAATAGAATATCGTCTTATTAGCAGTGAGTTAATATAATATCAGAATAATAGAAACGTGAAGTTCGTTCAAGTATTCGTAACTCGTTAATTTTTAATGGTCAAAAGCATTGGCGTAACTAGTTTTACAGGGCTGGTAAAATGCCATCTTCCAACAGTGGCCCTGGTCCGAAAAAGGCCACCGTCTAACGACAAAGAGCTTTATATCAATCCTTGGGCCAACTCCACATAGGACTCCTCGGTTTAGTGATTTATGAAGATGGTTATAGATTGTGAATAGAATGTGTCACCACTAACCGAGTATGGCTAGTGCATTAATTGTATGTTTGTAAAGTTTCCCGCGCTACACGGATTTATTCTTTAGTAAGGGTTGTTATCTTCAGAACAAAAAGTGTTGTATACCTGACTGGTGGTGGCGGGTGCTGGTGTTGGTGATGGTGTGGATGTGTCGGCGATGCGACGTGGTGTAATGCTGGTGTACTCTTGCTTGACTTGACGCCACCCTCCGCCGCGAGCCTTGAGGGCAGGTCGCGTTCGGACGCGCGTCGCACCGCTGCCCCTGTTGCCCCACCAACAACCGCACCTGTCGCGCCTGACGCGCCCGCTACAACACTCCACGAAATGCATTCATACTGTTTAAGACTAAAACGCCCACACTACAATTGATGTACTGTATTTCCATAATTGTTTATATGCATAATAAAATCCTAAATATTTAACTTTTTATAAATAATATTACAATTACATAAATAATATAACTTAAAAAATATATTATATATTTATTTAAAAATAATAATTAAAAAAAAAATAAAAATAATTGAAGTGGAAGGATGTAGGTACCGGGGGAGACCGAGACTCACCTATCTAGACCAGATTGGTCACGTACTGAAAGAAGATGGAGTCAAGAGTCTCCGAAACCGGCGAGCGTGTATGAAGAGAATTATGAATGTTGAAGAAGCGAGTGAAGTATGCAAGGATAGAGTTCTCTGGCACTCTGTTCTCTCTGTCTACCCTGCAAGGGATATGGCGTGATGATATGTATGTATGTAATAAATGAAAAAAAAAAAAGAAATGAATCGATCTTCAATGTTTATATGAGAATATTATAAAATATATTATTGATATAAAAAATATATATATTATTGGCAAATACCAGTCATCAGTAGTTTGGGCTTAACAGAAAATCTAAATAAGTAATTTGATGGTGAGCTAATAGGTGGGGATACACATTCACAATAATTAAAAGCATAAAAACTGTAAACTGGCAACACTTGATCAAACTCAATTCTCTAAAAAAATTTACATTCGTAACGTATTGTTTTAAAATCAACCAACTATTTCATAATATTGTAGATAATAAAACCTAGTTCTTTGCTTCGGGTAACTTATTAAAAGTAAAACTGAGACATGTCGCCAGTTCACAATCAATATTAAAAAATAAAGATAATAATTGAGAATTATATAAACTATAACCAACTTATTTAATCTATATAATCCTGAAATAATTAAAAAATAACGATATATTGCGAAAGAAATAATATCAAACCAGTGCTAGTGAATAAATAAACGAGAACGAAAAATAAGATCAAAACTTGATCACGAAAAGAAAATATTAATGGAATCATGCACCTACAAAACAGGAATTTAAACGTCTAACGATAAAATAATATGAAATAAACTGTGCGTCCGACTATAACACACCTATCGTCATGCGTGTGTGGGAGCCTTACACGTCGTATGATTGTCGCCTTCACCGCTAATGTCAGGACAACTGCGCGCGAACCCGCCCAGCCGTACCGCCGTTTTCAAAGACACATCCAAAGACGACGAAACAGATGGAATCATAGCTACAACCCTCGGCAACTTATCACAAGATATTTTCTCCAAACTTTTACTTGTTACGAGAGACTCTTTGCTTTTAACATAATCAGAATTCATACTTGATTGATTTGATTTTAGCTTGATATTATCAAGCGTTATTCGTCTAGGTTTCTTATCTATTATTTCATTAAACACGTATCCATTAGACACATTTTCGATGTGATCTTCGGAGGGTAAGTTAGGTATTTCAAATTCGTTGCCTTGTGCCAGAGTATCCTCGCTTCCTCGAGACCCGTATTTCGACCAATCTTCTAATTGTATTAATATACTTTTAACTTCTACATCAGACATCTTATTACATTTACTATCACTAGTTTCTGTATTATTAAATTCTAATTGTATATTCGCCAGGCTGGTACTAGTAGGTAAATTGTCAATGGCTTTATTTGATTTATCGTCATGATGGCGTATACTGAGATTTGGACTGGATTGGCAATTACGTTTGTAATTTTTTACGCAATACTTCAGATTGATATCATTAAAAAGTTTAGTCAACGCCTTAACTTTACCGTAGGCGGGTCTGTATTCGTCTGGCGATTTCCATGATTTCCGATCGACACTATCTAATATTTGTTTCGCGCCAGGTTCTACAGGTGTTTGAGCTTTAATGTTTTCATCATCATATTTATCGTTTGTCGTCTGATCCAATGAATCAGAAGTGGAGTAGGTTGATGGAATTTCAGTATCATCTGATTTACCAGAAAAAGACGATGACATATTAAATAGTGTTCTTTTTAATCGACATTGAATATTTCCTATTTTTTCACATTCTCTCTTTATATCTGAATTGAAATCAAAGTTTTTATTGTTCGATGTGTCAGTTATTTTGTTTGTTTCACAATATAAAGGAGAAGATGGTGTTTGACAGTCTACATCTACAGTGTCGGGTTTACGATCACACTCGGACTGATCTAGCGATAAAGAAGGTAATATCCGTCTTATTTTCGGCGTAGCAACTTTATCAGGTGGAGCTTCATTTTCAAATATCAAAGGCTCAGAGTTCGGTTCATCTATATAAGGTATCTGCTGAGTTTCTGGTTGAGGTGTCCGACAGCATTCACATGCACTGACACATTCATCGATTCCGGTACATCTACGTCGATAGAAATCGTGCTCTTTAGAGCGCGAATTAAATAAATCTAGAGTAAGCTTGGTGTCGATAGGTTTCATTTGAGGCGGCAAAGTTATTGGCTCTCCGTTATCGCTGTACTGATCGTAGTTGGTAGGTGGTTCAGGCACAGGCGGCGGCACTTCGTGTAACGAATCATCAACTTGATTAACAACATTATTTACTTCGTCGTCAGCTTGTCGCTCATCAAAATCTTCACAGGTAAATGTAAATACTGGTATGGGACGTGGTGGAGTTGAATCATATTTAAGGTTAATTGGACACCCTGGTATATCAGGTGATAAATCTTCCTGCAGTTCATTATTCTCCCGATCTAAAGTAACTATCAACCTAGGGATAGAACCATGATAATGCGGTTGCCATTCCTCGCTTTCATCCGTACTAGATTCAGTAGATTCATCTCGCAGAATCTGACATCGATTGTGACACGGCCGTCGACCATATCCTGTAAAATATACTTACGTAAATGAGGACTCTGCAGAAAAATAAGTACTTGCTATGAAAGAAGCAAAACGAAAACGACTAAAGTAATAAATGGCAACAGAAAATGACCTGCAAATATAAAATATGAGATCTGATTACACAACAAACTAAATTTAAACGAAAAAGGAACAACGGGAAGCAAATAAAGAAATAATCGATCGAAGGACCAACCGAACGAAGGACCATCACGAAGCTGAGTTTGAAAACAAGGAAGCGGCCAGTAGTGGAGACATGTTACCGGGCGTGTAAGTGACAGGAATAATAGGCGTATGTTTCGCCGAGGTGTAAAATTGCCAAGACATAATTGCCTGCAGTAGCTAGTTCAGTAAGCGGCGAGGTCGGTTTGAGCAGCGCGGGGTGCGTATTCGTGAATGTACCAGAGTTGCGCCGCACACGGTCTTCATACTGCACCTCTTCGTCTGTTCGACCAGCCACCGCATACCGAAGTATCATCAAATATTATTATAACAGAGTATCTTTATAACAGGAGAATATTAAATTCATCTTATAAGTAACATTACTTCTTAAATTCACATAGCAATAATTATTAAATAATAATAAAAAATATCTTGAAGATATACCTTGCCGTGGGTTATACGCAGGTTGATGCAATAAGGTTGCGAGCCCATGGAGCATGGCGCCTTGTTTCGCAACCTCTAGAGTCACGGTCGGTCCCGTCCGAACAAGGTATTCCGCGGCCTAGAAACAGTTATGATCATAATTAGAATCGTTTCCAGTGAATAATAAAATAATAAATACTTCAGTAGCTCAAATATGGATTCAAAATATTAAACATATTTTATTATATGTTAATGATAAAAAAAAATAATTAGAAAACTTATATAACAATAGTGGAGGGTGCTCTAGTTTATGGACGAAATTAAATAGTTTTTTTTTAATTACATTTTATTTCTACGAGTATATTAGCTCACTATTGAAAACTTTTTACGTGTTTTTATAGTGCATATAAATATACAGCATATAAACTTGCAACGACTGCTTTTTAAAATTTTTTATCATTCCATGCAGATAAGTAATAGGTCAAATTAACAATAATTTTATCAAACAATATATATATATATATATAAAATATGAAAATCCAACTGTTTTAACCTTTGGTATGCCGCGACTGGCACAGTGACGCTACCGCTGTATGCCGAGAAATATGGAGAAATTGCGCCGCCGCGCAGTATAAAGTTTGATATGAAATATCGCTAACACTAGAAAACGTATCTTTTACCTGTTTTTTAATTATAAAAGACAATGAATCCAAGTATTTATAGATGTCTAATTTAGTAGAACAGCATGAGTCGTGTATTTATTATAACTCATTATTTCTTATGAAACGGAATAAAATATAAAACACAGATAATACAAAGGTAGTTATTTTATTTTAACTTTTTCTTGTTTTATTATATTCTCTGATATATTCTGTTTGTAATTACACTACAAAATAATTCGCCCTAGTAAAATATTTTAGAATTAAATACATTTCTTTATTGCAAATTTTTGTAAGATTTTCATGCGCGGATCTGCGTTCCGGCGCAGACATAATTTCAAACGAAAATCATTTGTTCGGTCGAATTAGAAGATAACCTCACTCAATAGGAACTCTTTTCTTTGATTTTCAACCTTATCTGTATGTAAATACTAAAGAAACATGGAAAAAATCATGTGGAGTCGTATCAGCGCGGATCCGCGTTTCGGCAGTATAACGAGATTGCGGATATCCACGTTCCGGCATACTAAAGGTTAATGGGATGAAAGCATATTAATATGCTGGGAGTCAAAGTTTCATTAGTCTTATATAATACGATACTACAATTATTATGAAATTTGGATAGAACAACTTGTGGTGTAATAAATTACATTGTGAAGGTCTGTCTCTCCCAAGTCATAAGTAGAAATGTTTAAGTTATATTAGTTTTCAATAAAATATAATGAACAATGGCAAGTGAGAATATTTATTTATATAGTAGATATATTCTGCTCATTTACCTTCTCCTGAGTTATTCCTACGAGTGATTGTCCGTCCACAGATAACAATTGATCGCCAGCCGCAAGTCGTCCGTCTGCGGCCGCTGCACCTCCCGGTACAACAGACTTGATATAAATTCCTAGTTTTGTTTGACCAGCTCCCTGTATAAAAATGACTCTCTTACTAAAAACTACGAAGATGTAATTGGAATACTAAAGTTTAAGGATATGTTCGCAATTTTTTTTTATATCAAACTTGGCGATAGCACAGGTTCCTGTAAAGTTTTCTCTATTCCAGTATAACATGATACGGATATAATTTATTTAAGTTAGCAGGGTTATTATAAGAAATAATCGCTTCAAAGTTATTAATCCATGCCGAGATATTTTTTTCTGAGACAGTGTTACGCCTACTTTTCTCACTTTTTCTGTACTCGTGACATGGTATATCTAAAATTTCATGAAGATTGGTTTAGTATTTAAAGCGTAATTAATACTTGCACATTTATATTAAATAAAACTTTTTTTTAAAGACTAATTTACTTGTACATTTTTAATTACCTTTGCTGCGACGATGCTTAGTCCCATTCCGTTTGAGTTCTTGTTTAGGTGTATGATCTGTAGCCGCGGATCTGGTGCGCGTCGTGCGTGAGGCGCTGCGTGTGGTGCGTTGTGTCCGCACATGTACACTGTCCACACGCCGAGTGCGTGCGGTTGGTGCGATAGCCGACACAGACCACCACGTTGCAGCGGCGCTACGAACTCAGCCAGACCGGGCGGCACGCCGCATACAACTTCCGCACTGAATCCGTCACTAGGTATAAGTAGCGCAGCGCCCAACCACGAGCTCTCCTCCACTGTGATCTGTCGAGAGTAAGATCACACCGTTTACTATATACGCTTGATGATACACACAATTGTAACACATATATTATAATACACTCGTACATATTACAAAAGTTATTGGCACCAGTTTTATGACGAAAATATATATGATTACCTCTCTACCATCAGCTCGATACAATTCATCCGTGTGAGTTCGTACGTAAGCGACTCCCGACTCCACGACGTCCGGTGGCGCTAGTGGCGTTAACAATGCGCGCGCCTGCACCGAGTTCAGTTTGAAACACGCCTTCAATGCAGCACACACTTCATCTTCACTTCGATATTCGCCTTGGATAAGACGAGCTGAAGAGAATAGTACTTGTATAATAAATAAACTTACAATTCTTATCGTGATGATAGAGTAATAATATTATAGTCACCACTCCTTCCTTTTTTATTAAACTCGATTAACAGATGCATACATATAATATCAATGCAAGAGAAGGAAAACCCGAAATAGAAGATATAATCTTCTATACAAAACCAATATGGCCAGTGCCAGAGATGTATGTAATAGACTAATTTCCCTCAACTGGAAGATTTCTGAGGGACGTATATGATTTGAAGAGAAAATAGTTTTCTATACAATTCCTCTTTAACGCAAACGAAGCAGAAAGTAAAGCATTAATACCTATTATTATTTTCGGATAGGTTAAGACGTGAATGACGTCCACGTTCGTATTTATAATATTATGGGATGAAGTACGTCGAAAATCTTAGTCATTCGAAAGATTTTGAATGCCATGAAATATGTGATATAGGTCGAGATGGTATTTTTATTTTGTGTACCTTAGTTGTTAGCCTCAGATGGCTATGACAACTTTACCCGGACTGTGGGTGAGTGCTGACGGCTCTCTCAACCCGAAAGTCGAGTTGGTGAGAACTGAATTAAATAAGCAATATTTGTAGTGTGTGCTACAAGAGTCTCTTGTAGCACACAGTACAAATATCGGCGTCTTCTTCAAAATTTCTACAACACATAATTCTACAAATTCTACGTAAGAAAGAGTTTATTTGTGTTTCTGTTTCTTCCCGTTAGCTAGTGCAATTTAAACATTCTAGTTCACGTTTTTGCATATCTTGGAACAGGAAAAAATATATTATCGAGATTAACCATATAATGTGTAGATTTAGAAAAATATAATTTAATGAATGAGCAGTGTCTTGTTTATACCAAGACAATTGAAACTAACCGGCCTGGTTCATCCTGGCAAAGTGACACTCCGCGGCTAGTTCCAATCCTTGTCGTTCAGCCCACGCCGCTAGCACCTTGAGTCTGGCCGAAAGCGCCGCGCCCCACCTAGCGCTCACCATGCTTGGCTCTGTCACCAACTAATAATAAAACGCCATCAATAAAATGTCGTAGTTTCGATTCCACTGAAGGACAATATTTTGTGCGATTCACAAAAGATTGTTCTTAGTTTTGATATTATTTGTGTCAATTAATAGTATAGGGTTTATAAATGTGCAGAACGTCGTCATAATATTAATAAGAATACGCAATCGTCAACACTCCTTTATTCTCGTGGATATCATACGTGACGACAAAGGCCCGCAATCACATAACAAGATTCAAGAGGAAGGAAATTCAAAATAAAATCGCAGGCCAAACCGCCTATGAAATTCAAAATTAAGTAATGATGCATCATGTGAAATAGTAGAACTCTTTCGTCCTTGTTATGACGGAGTTTCATGCGCAAGCAGTGGATAGACATATAGGGCATAAAGAAAAAAAATATAGATAATGGAAATGTTAATAGTGTCAACTATAAATAATGGATTCAGAGTATAAGATGATAGTGACGTTAAGGAATCAACTCAAGCGATCAACTCAATCGGGGAAGAGAAATACGACGGTTTATGGTGATCCCACGCTGTCGTTTTGTCGTCCTGAATGGTGGACGGAGTGTGACTACAACATAGTCGGCCAAAAACGGACATAATATTATTATGATAACTTACTTTGTTAAAACAAACAGCGTTGATGTAATGGAATAGATGAGAAAAAAGCTGTATTGTGAGCGCAGCATTGACACGACACCTCCTGAGCAGCACGATGGCTGCTGCCAACGCCTGTAGGGTGGGTGCGGTGGCTTCTGTCGCGTCCGCCACGGCGGCACTTGTCAACGTCGCTAAACCACGTGATAACTCCTCTTGGAAACACGTGACCAAGTTACTGTGAAAACAATCTATGTTAATATATTAGGCTCAATTTATTTACATACATATTATCACGCCATATCCCTTGCAAGGTAGACAGAGAGAACAGAGTGCCAGAGAACTCTATCCTTGCATACTTCACTCGCTTCCTCAACATTCATAATTCTCTTCATACGCTCGCCGATTTCGAAGACTCTTGACTGAAGGATGATGTACTGAAGGAAGGTGGTCCTTCAGTACATGACCGATCTGGTCTAGGTAGGTTAGTCTCGGTCTCCCCCGGTACCTACAACCTTCCACTTTCCCATTGTATATCTTCTTAACCAGACGTTCGTTCGGCATTCTTTCCACATGTCCGAACCATCGGAGCATTTCCTTTCGCATCTTTACACCAATACTCTCTTTCATACCTACTCGCTCTCTTACGTCGTCGTTACGATTTATTTCTACGAATTTATTATTAAATTTATTCTATATTTTATTTATACGATTTATTCTCAATTTATTTCGTCTATGGTAACTTAAAGATTGCCTTAAACCGTACAATGACAGTTTCAGACACGGAAAAAACACGATTCAAACTACAAGAACGAAAATATTTCACCGACTTGTTGATGGCCTGTGTATAGTACGCGGGTTGGTGACGGAACGGTCTAGTGGGCTAAGACCATATTTTTCAATACGATGAAGGAAAAATGTTGATTTATGTTATTCTTATCCCATCACCATATTGCAATAAAATATAATAAAAACAAACTAAGATTATATACATATATAATTTTACCTGAATGCATTCTGTACGGTTATAGAAAGTAAGTCTTGAGCTTGTGTGGAGAATGATGATATATGCCTGTCGTATTTCAGGAAATGTAATAGTTCACTTGCATTCGTCATCCAAAAGGCCTGCGCTGCGGAATCCGTGCATCTTTCCTGTAAAGATAAGAATTGGACGTTAGATCGAGTAATGACAATTTTTATATAGCTACATTTTAAATGCTATAGCTGATGGGAATAAAATATATATACATTAAGCACTTATGTGGATACAGCAAAAAGTAACTGAGATTTACCTGGACAGTGGCATGTATGAGTGTGGCGACATGATGTAGGAAGGCGGTTAGCTTGTGGGCGCGTTCCGTCGGCGTTAGTTCCGGCCGGTAGTGAGTCGATGCTCGGTATCTGTGTATTGCCGTCAATTGTTATTTATTTTTTCTTAATAATAGTTTCTCATTCAAAATTTGATCCCATTAGCTGATACTTCTATCTTTCAATTCATAAGTTTAAGGAATAATATCCCTACGTAATGTTAGGAGAAAAGGCGTAATAAAACACGCTTTTCTATAGAAAAGGTCCATAGGCAGCAGTGACACCATTAGGTGTGCTGCTTTCTCGTTTGCCACCATTAACAATAAAAAAAAATAATGAGACTCTTATTCCCCATGCGGAATACAAGTACAGTTTACATTTCTTGCATATTATCGTTAAAGGTGACTAAAAGATATAATTTGCAGATAATATCTATGAAAGAGAAAGAAAACTCGAAATAAAACCATGTCCTAACCAGTCTCATCGGCGTGGTATAATGGGTGAATTTCCCTCCTACTATGAAGATAATATGACTGTACAGAAGGTGTAGTGTAAACTATACGCCATCTGTGCATTATATCTTAAAAGTACCGACGTCGAATTCTACGTAGTACAATACTTTCGATTCACAAACTGTTGCTCAAGTCTGGGTGTAATTTTTGTCCATTAAATGCATTATTATTAGAGTACAGTCCTCTGCAGTACAAGGATTATTGCCTTAGTGCGATGTTGTCTTTAAAATAAAAAAACAAATTCTAACCCAGCAATGGGACGTATACGAGTTGAAATGAATGAATGAGTATCCTACGTCCATCTAAAATAACAATTCGAATAGTTCATTCAAATCTACCAAGACACAGTGAGAAATTACAAAGACAGACACTCATAATCATCCGCACATAATATAATTACGTTTAGAATAAATATTCTACGTGATTCTACCTGTTAATGGCCACAGATTAAAGCTAATAAGTGTTATCACCCGTCCCTTACCACCGGGGCTGATTACAAGACTAACGTCAGGTAATCATCCGAGACGTGTCGTGTGCTCATAAAAAAAATTTCAGGTATCCCTTAACATGGGGACATATATGAGCTAAGATGATGATAATGATGATTAAAGAGTAGGTCTTTTATAAAATTTTATTTGAGGCCATTAGTACTTCATCTGCGCTGCTTTTAAGAAAAGTCCCAAAATTTAAGTGTAGTCAAGGTATACCAAGGGAATAGCTAGGCCGCTGCCTACCGTTACAATCCCCAAACCCATCCAGTTAGGCTTCCGGCTCTCTCTCTCACCGAACGTAGCGCAATAGCACATTGCCATTACTCAGACGTCAATCTTATGCGAGAGTGTGATACTGCCCCGGAGGGACCGGCCCGCAGTTGTAGACAGAGAACTATCAACAGTGTCCTACCACTATTGATGGATTACATGGACAAAATGTCTTGTTTTTTCATAGTACTGACGATATTAAATACACATCCTATAGCAATAACAAAACATGCATATACAGCCAGTATTATATAAATGCATCAACTTTTCTATTGTTCCGTTTAATTTATACAAAAGACAACAAAACCGTACTTGTAAACAAACATACAGCCCTCAAATGTCTATAGGCCATGTAAATATTTAAGTTAAACAAAACTCGGCTTCGGGCGATATGTTTTGTTGCTACGATGATAATGTAGGTCAAGCTGAACAATTTAAACAAAATTAACAACATTTATACGAAAATTAGTGGTAGGAGACCACGCTGTTGGCAGTTCTCTGTCTACAGCCGCGGGCCGGTCGTCCGGGGTAGTACCACATTCTCGCATAAGATCGACGTCTGAGTAATGGCAATGTTCTATTACGCTTCGTTTGGTGAGCGAGAGAACCGTAAGTCCAACTGGGTGGGTTTGGGGTTTGTTTGGTAGACAGTGGCCTAGCTATTCCCTTGGTATTGCAAATGTCCATGAGCGACAGTGACATTTACCATCAGGTGTTCTACCTTCTCGTTTGCCACCATAAGCAATAAAAACGTGGTGACGGAGAAAGGTTGTAATATATCCACACCTGCAGGTGACGTATAAAGTCAACTTAAATGACCTTGACCTCGCGTATGTCCACCTGAAATATAGCCGAAGGGTGGTTTCGATCGCGGGTTAATTACAACTTAGTAAAGCTAAATGTGAGATGGCGAATGCCAAATTCCGGCCGGATCCTAAGCATTATAAACATGAAGTTAGTATGATTTATCACTTAAGATCGTAAATGCTAATACTACTTGACTTCTATTCTACCAAACACAACCCATCAAGTAACCATTTGTTACAAATACTTCCATAAATTTACAACCTTTTTTTGTCGAAATATGTACACTATTCATAAATGCTGGCCTCATTAACCACCATGGGTCGTCGACACTACTATGTAACACTAATGTATTCCTGCGTCTTGACTACACTTAAATTTTGGGACTTTTCTTAAGAGCAGCGCAGATGAAGTACTAATGGCCTCAAATAAAATTTTATAAAAGACCTACTCTTTAATCATCATTATCATCATCTTAGCTCATATATGTCCCACTGTTGGGCTCAAGCCTCCTGCATAACGGAAGGGAAACTGACCTACTATACCACGCTGTTCAGACGTGTTGGTATAGGGTTTTATTTCGAGTTTTTCTTCTCTCGCATAGATGTTATATGCGTTTTATATTCCTTAGCTCTTACGATCATCCATGGGTAAGACAGGGGGGTGGTGAATTCTATTCTTACTCAGTCACCACACGGAACATTATAATTCTCTTTAATATTGTATTTAAAAATAAAGCACGCTACCAAAGAATAATGCTATTGGTTATCTTCTCCTAAATCCGACTTACAAAATACTTTTGCAAAATATAGGTGTGTTACCTACCTCTTCAGGAATGAAGAGGCGAGTTATCATAATTTTCTTTATTCGAGCTTTTATGTTGCCCAAGCGTATTGCAGTCGGCTTCTTAGATTAATCAGTTCCGTCATAATATAATCATTATAAATTTTACCTGGCGCATAAATACAGAGTATATACAGGTGCTAATTTAAACGCAGGGGCATGAGGGTCCAATCTGGTGATAACTGCAGCAAGAAATTGTGCTTGCCCAGCTTCAGGGAACTCCAAAACGGCAGGTAGTATTGCTTCTTGACGAGCACCACCAACAACACCGGTCATCCTGATTATAGCAGAAATAATAATAAGCAACATTATAATATAACATTTTCAATAAATTATTATGAAAATATAAATTCTCTAACAATAATAAAACAAAACAATTTAATAGATTAAATGTTTATAAACTATCGTCCCGTATAAAATTTGAATAAACGAATTCTATTCATCAGTTGTAGGAATTTCAATAAACAAACTTCGCCGTTTCGGCAACTTCTCAAAGGATTAAAATATTTTGATAATAATTCATAAACTTCCCTTCGCATAATAAGTAATTTATTAAGTAATAGAACATCATAGTAGACTTTCTATACTAAATTTTATGACTTATAATAAAACAAAAGTGAAATAATTACTCATAATTGATCTTTTTTTTTGTGATTCTTAGTTGTTGGCCTCAGATGGCTATGACAACTTTACCCGGACTGTGGGTAAGAGCTGAAGGCTCTCAACTCGTAAGCATAATTGAATTAAATGTGCACTGCGATTTTATTTCGACTTTTTTGTAACGATATTATTATATTTAATTGTCTATACTATAAACTCTATAGTATCGACAATATATATATTCTATACGATACCAATTAGCGTGCAAAGGTGGATTGTAGTGTTGGTAAAGACCATAACTTCGAACTAGATTTTGATGTAAAGGGATTCATCATTTCTCATCAAGAAGTTAAGTCTAACTAATTTGTATTAAACTAACGTAGATATAGTTATGCTTAGGCCCTAAGCCTTAGGGCATAACTCTCTTCTCTAATCTAATTATTCTAATCTTATGCTGGGAAAAGGCTTTTTCAATTGTGAGTGAATAAAAACGTTTGTTGTAAAATACCTGCTGTCATGTCCCGAACCACCGCTTTTGGCACTGCAGATGCTCTTTGTTTCAACGTTTCCATCAAGATCGAATGTAGTTTCATAATTATCTTTGTACTGTGAATTAGCGGTGCGATTTCCACCATGATTCTGATCTTGATCATGGTATATAGAACCATGTTCATCTTTCACATAATCATCTTTGGATTCGTTGAGATGCTGTGACATTATCAGCGACTCGTTGTCGAGTTTCAATGTGTTATTATTGTATGGTGTAATTGTATCATTTGAGTCTCTGTAATAGGTATCATGTGAAACGGGACTCATCGTTCTTTGATATTCAGTATCGTTGGTTGTGTTCGCGTTCGAATCGAGCGGGTCCGGCTGATGCGATGACATCGACGTAGGGGACATCGCGCCGCTGTTCTCACCAGGCGATGTCGGCGATCTAACGTAAGGGTAACGTACACAAGCGGATATTCGTGAGCCAGTGACAGAAACATGCAAAAGAAAACAAACAATGACAGATGAAACAACATAAAATATACAGCATTTAAAGTGATTAAATAAGCAACGGGGTTCTTTCTTGTGTACTTTTAATTAATTAGTTCTAATTAAACTTAAGAAACAAAAAGTTGCAACTGTGCGTTGAGTTTTTGGATAAACTAACGACTTTACAAAAAAAATATGTTTAGGTCTATCTACTTATTAACTATAAGGGGGCGAAACTAATCACAACATGTAACATAACTAACGTGAATAAATAGAATACATTCTCACCTGTCGTATATTGAGCCAGAGCCGAAGTGTTGCGATTGAGCTAGGTTCCTGTTAATGAGGTTCTCTTGTGCCGGATCCACAAAGCGAAATGTTGAAACTCGACCGAATTTAAGTAGGCAACCATGCTACGAGAGAGCAAGTTAAATTAATTGAAGTAGAAAATGCAATTGATAACTTTCCGCTTCAGTGCTATATATGATTTCAATTTATATTTGTAGGAATTCAACCCTTACATTGCTCCTGTATTATAAAAGACGACTAAGAGCTTACATAAACCTGAGCCAGCTACTTCTGTTGCCGTCTGGTTAACAATTACATTCCCTAGGAGGGTAGACTTCAGGTAGGCGGTTAGGTTCTAAAATTCTTACCCAAACTTTTGCAATATGTACTATGGAAGAAGAATAGATACTGTATATGTGTAATCAATACATGTTAATTCTTAATATTGTAAGGATTAGTACGTTTAAGTATCAATCGGCAGGCCACGACGGTCTACGATTATATAACTGTTGGAGAAGAAGGATTTTCTAGTGACCACAATGTATCACTGTATCCTACGAGATTGAATGATTAATTACTTAGGAAAAGTCGGTAGTATGCCGCATAAGACCACGCTGCAACATTCTTTGATAAAAGTCTAAATCCAGCAGTGGATGACGAATAGCTGATAAGTAGCAAAAAGTGTCTTGCCGAATCTTCATAGCTTTGAGGTTACGTTCAGATATACAATATCCCTCCACCTCTCATTTTCACGTGTAAGTTGTAAAAGTTAGTTTAGGGATCATCAGAAGAATGAAGCAGCAGCAATCCCCTAGGAAATTTATCACTAACTGTGAACGCCAACCCATTTGCCAAGCGTAGCGATGGCATTGTCCCGCTTTGGGAAGACCTATATATCCAAGAGTCGACGTCAATAGGCTGGTGATGAAGATGATAATTGATTGTATAGTACAATAACTAAAACGTATTGTATGGTACAACAACTATTATTTCCACCAAATTTTATTAAAACTAACGAATGTATATATATATATTTAATTAACATTTCAGAGAAGTATCTGCACTTGGCAGAACGTTTCGGTCGGGAGCTATCTAACGTTAGTAATAGGTCAATATTAATTTGGAGAGTCAATATTAACTTAGATTGATTTAGATTCTTCTATATAATAAGAAATTTATGTAGATATGTATTAATTTACTCATGGTGTTGTAAAGCGAGGTTCGTGAATACTACCAATCCGTACATTGGTCGTGAATGTCATAAAAGATGATTAAGAGCTTTACATCGGACTGAGTTAACTCCATCTGATACCTTCTGGCCAACGATTACATTCCTAAGGCAGTTTGACGTCAGGTTGACGAAATTTTGTAATATGTACGATGGAAGAAGAGTATGTATTGCGTCGACCCCAAACAATTGGGACAAGAGCAGGCAATGATGACATTGATTTACCGATATAGGTACTTCTGCTTTTTCTCAACTCAACGGTGGGACATTCTACCATTGGTTAAGAACTTGCCCCGTGATCAGGTAAGTTGGCATTTTATTGCGTGCTTACATCTCTTGATTATTATGTTATCCGCATATTTAAGGCACCCGCGAGTAATAGGGGAGGAAGGGGGGATTGTGAGTTGAATATCTGCTCCATTACCACACGGCTAGAGGTATACATACGAATAAAGTAAAATAAATGAAAGAGGTATTTTGCACGGGCGTGGGTGTCCCGTATGAATATATTATAAACGAATAAAACTCATATATAAAAAAAAAACTGGAGCCAACCTTGATCATCAAGTTTTGGACGTGTCTGGGTTACGTTATTGTCTATATAGTCATTATACAATGGAAACTAATTTGAAACTATTGAAAGCAATCATTTAACGGGCACATAATATTTTATACATGTATTGTATTATATAAAATACATGTATACTACTTGGGGGTCAGCTTTTGATAATTGATATATCGAATTTGTGGTTTGTTACTCTTGAACACAATACTAGAACACCATTGTAATCGATTTCTGTTTTATTCACACTAATAAATATACTGAAATTAATTTTAATGGCGTGCTAGTGTTATCAACAAAAGTAGCAAAATGTAGGCAATCGATTTCAATCCCGATTTATCGATTCGATCGAGAGTTGCTCTCCTGCTCCCTTCACGATCAGTCAAATGACTTATGACATTCTTTTTAAAACAAAAAACGCCCATGTAAGTACATGGGAGTTTTTTGTATATATATACATGTATTTTTTTATCGACAATTCGTCATAATCTCCTCAGGAATCCCTGAAGTATTCTAAAGAACCACTGAGCGATTTCGGATCTGCTTTTATGTTTGTCTAAAACATAAAAGCAGATCCGAAATCGCTCAGTAAACTATGAAGAGGGCTATGTTCAAGGTTTCAATAGAAGATAACATCCGTAAAAGAACCGGTGAAACGGAGATAGCCAGAAAAGAATTATCAAACCGACGTGGCAATAGGCAGTCCAAATTGCTCATGAATCATTGGAGCACATAACGCACCTACGGAAGAAAACTTGAAAAAATCCTGTACCAAATCGTTAGTAATGCATTCTCTATAAATCCTAATCCGTCGGTACGACAACGCGATATGAACCGGGACACCTAATATTGGTTTTTGGGTAAGTACCCGAAATTTTATGTTAGGACCCTCTATCCACCTATGACAGATGAGCGGGGTTTAAGGCCATAGTCGCCAGAAAAAAAGACTTAAAACCCTTATAGGAAAGGCTCGTCCTTAACAATAGGATATATGTTAAAATTAATGAACTGGTGGCGCTAAGTTGATTACGAGTGAAACCATGTACAAGAAGCACTAGTATCACGCTCCATTTTTGTAAATGAATATATAATAAGCCTACCAAATTAAATTATGTCTACTTCTATTATATTGAAACATTAGACAGTACAGAACTGAAATTGAGTTAATTAGCCTAGGCTCTGTGAAAATTTAACTATGTTAATTTACCATGCAAAAACAACATTTTAATAAAGTTATATATATGTATAAGTTTTCAACATCATTATAAAGCTTAAATATACATTTACGTTTACATATTATAAAGTCTTATATCACATGCGAGTTAAAATATGATTTATTATGTTTTAGATGCAATAAAAGGGACCGAAATGCTTTCAAGACATCAAGATTACGGATATAAAAGTCTTTAACGTTAAGTGCGCGATGAAAACAAAGCTTTTAGTCTATGTTATTTAAGTATTTGTAGTTGTGAGACGTAACTGCGAAATATACTTAGAAATATATACTTTTAAAGGTCGACTTGGGAACAATCTTTGTCCTGTGTCACGAAGAACTTTACGAATCCATTAACGAAGGATAAAGTAGACACGCAAATAGAAACTCTAGCGAGGTCATTTCAATATTTGTTGTTAAAGGAAATATGAAACTTAAAGCATAAACAACGCGGTGATATCGATATCTTAGTTCACTATTTACAATGTATTGATGCTGTAACTTTTAAGTAAATTTTTATACCCTCTCTCAATAATAGACAACTTTTATATAAGACATTAATACAGAACGAGGATTTACGAAATTATTTTTATTACCTACATCCTAATATTTCATCAGATCTGTAAATACATTAATGCACAAATATTTTTGTAAACATTAAAGTTGAATTTTTATCTTATATTTCCATTCATTCATTCGATTTAGATTCTTTTAAATGTTAGGATGACTGCCAGTGAAAGTCCCGTTAGAATCGGTCCAGACATTTCAGACATTACTCAGAACAAACATGACAAACAAAAACTTTATTTTTTAGCGCTGTATATATTCCTATTTTATTATGTATTTGATTCTTCTTCTTCTCAAGCCATATAAATTTCACTATTGGGCTCTTCCACAACAGAAGAGTAATTAACTTACTATACCAAGTTGGGGATCTATTCGGACGCTTTGATATATCTATGTAGTTTTATTTCGAGTTACTTCTCTTGCATAGATGTTACATGTAATTAATGCAATATAATCGACTTTTGCGACGGTAAAAAAGGGGTGGTGAACTATATTCTTATTATGTCACCACACGAATTTTTTTTTTGTATAGATATAGATAATTACTAGAGGCATTTGATTATGGTCTCACCTGTAATCTTTGTGTGTGCATTATTCTTCTACCATTGACGTACACATGTGCATCGGTGTGTAACGGTGTGACACTATAACCGCCGCCCTCAGCTGGTGCTACTACACAATGTCTTGGTTGGATAGACGGTCCATACAGCTGAAGAGTTGTACCATTGCCCGAACCCACCTATATAAAAAAAAAAACAATTGGTAATGGAGAATTTTCTAATTAACTAAGCTGTCTTGTCTAAGCATGGAATTGCTCTCGTCGTCACAAAGAAAATGGGAACCGTCCGTCTGTGATTACCACTTTGCTTCTAAACTGCACTTGAAGCCGAATGTCCTGGCGATTAAGTTAAAATTTGGTACACATATTTATGTATTTCTGTAACTTACACACACATATAAAAAAGAAATCATTTTTAAATATGGAGTCATTTTCGAGTTCCATTTAGAACTATAAAAAAACATTGTTAATTGTGCTGTGAAAGGACTTGTTATAGGATTCTCAAATATACTTTTTATCATTTTTGAACAAATAGTTTTAAAATTATATAAGAATAAATAGAAAATAGATGGAATTTGACCATTCCACCTCTTTATCGCCAATACTATTAAGTCTAAAATCTTGAGAAAGAAAAATACAGAGAATAGACTTATTTTTAGAGATTACCTGGAAAGAAGTACGTACAAATTTACATTTTATTTTGTACGAATGATAAAACATATACGTAGTATTAAGTCTTGTACAATAATACGAAGCCCTTAATGCTGAGTCACTTGCACTTTTTTATGTAACAAAAACCACTCTTGATGATATTACACGATCCAGCCTATACGGCATTCACGCAACTGTAATATTAAAATGGAATATGTTTGAACACACTTCTTCAAGCCTATGCCTAGAAATGGATCCACCTCTGATCAGAATTGTAAGAAAAATAGAGTTGAAATATTCGATTGACTGCACAGATCGCGTAGTGGTTACGATATCGACCTTCTGTGCTAGTGCCGTCGGTTTGATTCCCACGCAGGACAATACTTTGTGCGATCCACAAAGTGTTGTTCTAAGTTTAGGTGTAATTTATCTGCGCATGTTTGTAAAGTCGCCCGGAATACAAGGATTATTTACTTAGTGCAGGGTAGTGTCTTTTAAAAAAAATATATTAGAAATGCTTTGATATTAAGTAATTTAATATGTATATAATTTCCGTGTGGTGACGGAGTAAGAATACAATTCACCACCCCCTATCTTACCCGTGGGTGATCGTACGAGAGGACTAGGGGATATAAAACGCATATAACATCTATGCGAGAGAACGAAAACTCGAAACAAAACCCTATACCAACACGGCTGACCAGCGTGGTATATTGTAGGTCAATTGCCCTCCCATTATGGAGAAGGTTCGAGCTCAACAGTGGGACGTGTATGAGCTGAGATGATAATGAATTTAATATGTAAAAGTTAACCGTTATATATTCTTAGCCAAATATGTAGTAAAGGACTATTATGTAGCATTGATTGCAGTACTTGATACGACAGACTCGGTTTTAAAATTTAATAAAAACTTATATTGTCAAGTATGAATAAAAAACGCAGGTGTAAATACAATAGATAATTTCTACAATAGTTCACATACATAAGTCATTAGCAGTTACTTAGCAAATTAATAATATAATTAGTGTGTGAGTTTTCTTAACGACAGTTATAATTATTACATCAAAAGAGGCCTTTAAAGGAGGTCGCGAGGGTGTACACTCTGATGAAAGGAAGGTATAAACTGAGTAAAACAACCTGTTATTGGTTATTATACGCTTTAGATATTTATTTTTATGATGGAGGAAAGGAAGGAGTAAGTAGCGACCGTTTCTGTTCCTCAGTTCTACGAAAAATTGCCTTCCTTATTAATATGTACTAACATATTGATCTCACTATCACTTTAAGAGGTGGACAACTGCACTCCGAAATACAGGTTCACACTTAATTTGGGTGCAGAAGTCAGTAATATAATGCCATTGTATTTCAATATCATCATCATTCTCCTACTCTTATCCCAATTAGTTGGGGTCGATACAATATTTACTCTTCTTTCATAGTACATATTATAAAAGTGATTGGCAATAGTTTTATGACCGGCAGCCTGCCAGACGTCAACCCTCCTTGGGAATGTCATTGTTGACCAAACGGCATCAGATGGAGATAGACCAGGTCGATATAAGGCTCTTAGTCGTCTTTTACGACACCCACGAGTAAAGTAATTGGTAGTATTCGTAGCCGCTACCAAACAGCCTTGTATTTCAAATATCTGGTTTTATATTTATTAGTTTCCTGTTATTGTTAATTCTAGCGCTTGTAAGTTTTAAGAATTACTGTCAAATTATTGAGAAATAAATATATTATTATTATTTCCCCTTGTTCCTATCCCGTATTCCTTCCTTTCCTGAGGTGAGTAGTGTATTAATTAACCAAGTGGTGAGTCTCCTTTCATTTTCTTTCATTTAAAAATATTAATGAATTGTCGCCATGTGTCGTTTAGTTCAATAAATTATCATTACAAATTTGTACAACGATAACATAAGTTGGGTGATCAATAGACCGCCACGTGGTAAACTTAGAGTCGACAATCGGCAAGTTACGTGCGTGTTGAATAGTTTATTATCGTTTGCTTTTAAACGATGAAAGGAAAATGCCATGTGAAAGTTGGCAGGTGTGAGAGATTTTCCTGATGATGTATGAAATTAACCAACTCGTATTAGGTCAGCGTGGATAATGATATCATCATAATCATCAGCATTCAATCATTCACCTTTTACTACTGGATACTCCCCCACAAATAACGACATAGGGTCGTAATTATTACACTTGAAAATCAGGTTGGTGAACGCGGTGAGATGATGATGATGAGATGATATACATTTTCTAGGAGAGTGAGTTGCTATTGACTTCGTCAAAACCTTAGTCAATTTCTACGACTTCCACGATCAAATAAGTGATCGGGATCACTGTATTCTCAACCCATCGCCACATTGGAAACTATGGCTATAACTGTGATTCCATTTTATCTTATTCTGGATATATTAAGATATCCTAAGCATAACGCCACGTGGTGAAGACTTATGAACATAATATATGACAGTCGTAGAAAACATTTAAATTAAATAATTTTAACCGGTTTAAGTACTGATGTAAGAAAATTCTAACACCCATTGCTATCAGAAAACCACATACTAAACGTAACGATAATTACTTTATCAAACTCTTGGGGAGGTTTATGTACAGCAGTGGAGGCTGATGGATGGTTAAAAAGATGTCGAGAATAGACTATATCCAATAGTGGGTTAATAAAAAACGTTAATGACTATGCTCTACGTTGAATACTGAAAAAATCGTAAGAAATAGTCAATTGTTAATTTATTCAGGTGAAAGAACGTTAGTTCTTTTTTATTCAACTTTTTACTACTACCGCAGCTTTTGCTCGCGTGGAATATGTGTTGATGTTAATATACTGAATTTATGTAGCATTTATTTACATACATACATACTATCACGCCATGTCATTTGCAGGGTAGGCAGAGAGAGCAGAATGCCAGAGAACTCTATCCTTGCATACTTCACTCACTTCCTCAACATTCATAATTCTCTTCATAGCATTTATTTATCCAGGTCATATTTTATTTCTGCTCTTGATATTACATAAACCCGTTGAGTCACTATATTCAAACATTTTTAATACGTTAGTGGCGTTTAAAAAAAACTACGTTTAAAAAAACCGACTTCAAAAACTGAAAAGTACCTACAAAAATAACTTAAAATACTATCATTTGTATGTGCTATCTATTGATAGGTTTGAAATCGCTAAACAAAATTATAAGCAGCTTAGGCACGTACTGTAATGAAATTCCTACACTAAAGATACCGGCACCGACTTCAAACCTATCAATAGATAGCACATACAAATGATAGTATTTTAAGTTATTTTGTAGGTACTTTGCCGTTTTTGAGGTCGATTTTTAAACGTAGTTTTTTTTCTTCTTTTTAGTGTTACAGACACACATAGGTTGTTCTATTAGTAGCGGGGCTTGAGCTACTCGTTCATTTGTTGCACTCATACTTAATGCTAATTTTAGACTTATATGATTTTCTCATGGATGCCATTGTCAGAACTAGACCAAATTGAAATGGGACCACAAAGGCAGCACCAGCTTTCAAATAAAAAAAGAATCATTAAAATCGCTTTACCCAGTCCAAAGTTATGAGGTAACAAACATAAAAAAAAATACAGACGAATTGAGAACCTCCTCCTTTTTTGAAGTCGGTTAAAAATAATACGATATGGTGTTACCTCAACAACGTCGTTGATTCTAAGGCGCCGTCCGTTCTCCAAGGGTGTGGCATCCGGTGCCATTTCTATCAGCATTGGTTCGTTTCCAGGACGGCCGCCGGCAGCGCCCGTGCTCGCACCTACTTTTTTCTTGCGCCTGCGAGGTTGAACATCTGCCGGCCGCCGCCGCACGTGAAACATGATGGAGCCTGTGAAAATATATTAATGCTAATTATTCAATATTAGGAATTTAATTCAATTTGTTTGGAGTAGTTGTGGTATAACCGTCATAGCTTAAAGGGTAATATTACAAAGCAATGTGCAACTTGCATCTTTAGACGAATCAATATTTCCATCCATCCACTCATCAGCCCGTAAACGTTCACTATTGGACATAGGCCTCCCCACGAGAATGACATTCAAAACGGTGCTGTGCCATCTGTATCCAACGCCTTACTGCGACCTTCACAATATCGTCAGTCCACCTAGTGAGAGGGTCGTCTTACGCTGAGTCATCCGATTCTTGATCGCCACTCGAGAACCTTTCTTCCCCTGCTTGTCGGTTCGTCAAGCGATGTGGACTGCCTATTGCGACTTTAACGTGCTAATTCTTCAGGCTAAGTCGGTTACACCTGTTATTCTACGAATTGCCGTATGCCGAATTTTATCACGCAGAGAAATACCAAGCATAGCCCTTTCCATAGCACGCTGAGCGACTGAGCTTTTTTATGAGACTGAAATTTAGAGACCTCGTTTCAGTGCCGTAAGTCATCGCTGGAACCAAATAAGGATGCAAGAAAAAAAAACAATATCTATTCGGGCAGTATATCTAAAGTAACCCAAGTCAATGAAAATTTCAGGTGGCTGGTAAGTTGACATTAATACGGTTGAGATTGATAAAGTGTGGTAAATTCAAACGATGAAAAATATTAAAGCAATAAAGTGTGGGACGGAACACGGGTTGATTTTATCGCTATTGAGTGTGATTTTACAATGGGTGAAGTGACAAATGGGTGATATTACAATCAAGGTTTCGGATATGTTACAGTATTCATGAATAAGATTAATAAAGATAAAAATTGGTTAATTTTGAGAAAATCTTATTAAAAAGAAAACTTTAACAAAAAAAAACCGACGTCAACTAGTAACCAGTGGTCTAAATTGAAATGGGACTACGGTAAGCATCAGTTTTCAAATAAAAAAAGAATCATCAAAATCGGTGTACTCAGCCGAAAGTCCTGAGATAACAAACATAAAAAAAATACAGTCGAATTGCGACCATCCTTTTTGAATTTAATTAAAAATTATAAAAAAAGAGTAATTTTATTGATAATATTTTATGTTATTGATATACGATATTATAATTATTTAATAAATATTTCCTAAACTGGACGTGAGATTTTTTTAAATATTTTCCGTACTCGGCTCATTAAAATCACATTTCACAGTAAGTGTATAAATCAAGTAGTGTAATTACTCGATTAAATACATGCTGACGTCAACAATTATATTAAATCTATATTGATGATCATACATAACAAATATAAGAAAATACAAAAAAGAAAAATACCTTTGATCATTTATTAGAGTGGAACATGATTCAGATTGTTTCAATTCCAATTCAATTCAAACAAGTCAAGCGGAAAGTCAAACGTTCTTTTAATATTCAGCGAATCAACCATATTCAATCGACTTAATGTAAGTAAACCTAACGTTCTTATTGAGATTCAAATCAGTTAGATGGACCATGAAAGTATGATTTGAACTACATAAAATTAACGTTAATAAACAAGGCATCTAATATGTACGTCATCATTTTTCTAATTACCAACACGAAATCAACAAAAGTCACAGTTTTATCAGGCGTACAAATTACCTAAGGCATAAAAAATAATTAATTAACGTTAGCTAGGGAGTTAATCCATGATGTAAGCCAAAATAATTAAACACAAATGCGAAATATTCTACAAAAGCAAATTTTCCTACCTCGTAAATATCAGCTATGTAAATTTATGTGAGGTATAATGTAAATGCTATTCAATCCATAAGCTTTATTCAAGATAGACTTTCAACAAAACATGTCTAACACCGTATCTATAACGTTAGAGTCGAGATAGTCATGCTTATAAATAAAGTTTGACTTTGATTATGCATCTGTCAGATTGAAGTCATATCACCTTTATATATATACAAGAACAAATCTAAATTTGACATACTAAGCTTAAAGTTTATTTGTGAATGATGCCTGTGATAACCCGATCCAGGAGCGGTTGAAAAAGATTTCCAATAGATGTGGGTCAAATTGCTGTCTAATCCTTTTTTCGCTTACCAAATGCGTTTTATAAAGAGACAATTCTTTAAAACTAAAATTATATATAATAGAACCTCCTCCTTTTTGAAGTCGGTTAAAAATGTAAAGAGTATTCTCCTCTCTCTTCCATATATTATATGTAAGAAAAGTTATAAACATCGCGCGAGATATGCTTGGTTGAAAAAAACACATTTAAGCTACAAAGTGACGACACAAGGCAATTAAGGGCTTTAACAAATTTTGAATTTATTTCAGATGTGCTTCATTTAGCGGCGCCGTTTTAAGTGCCCTCGCAGAGACGTAAGACCGTGGCATAAAGAGAGACTACGGAAAAGAGAGCAGGCAAGAGCGAGACAAGCTCCACTCTAGTGTCAACATCATTAGTGTCTACGTTTTCGCGGCGCTCTACTGAAGCTACGAGAGTTGCTACGAGCTACAATTTTTGTAGGCTGAAAGAAACGCAGGATATGTTATTAACGTACGATTAACAGGGGACTCATTAATTTTATTCGAATGGAAAGGCACTTATATATTAAAGTATTGCTGGTGTTGTCCTTAGTGATACAATATTAATGTGTTTACTAAACTTAACCTTGACTAAATATTTAGGTATTATTCATTTGCTAGTTCTATTAGGACAGGTTATGGTTTGGCCACACCCTACACAACGAGCCGTCTATCCGCAGCGACGAAAGGGCGGCATAAGGACCTATGACCTGCCTTATTTTTCCTTTTCGACTATTAAGCGTGCCAACGGAACAAATACCTTGACTTCGATAGATTGCCTGACGTGTTAACCGTTTGGGTACTTATTCACGTCCACACCCGGGAAGAGAGCGTCGGGACTTCATCCCTACTGCTGCTAGTCCCCGAAGCCATAACAACATAGAAATATTTAGTGTGAATTATATATTGTAATAGAAAACACGAACATAAAAGCTAAATAGTCAATTTTGCTTCACATGTTCGGCATTGCATAGAAGAGGAGTGGCATCAATCTTTTCAACTTCTTCTGTTTAACTTTTCTAATTAACTTTGTATTAATTAATTTTCTGTGTGGTGTCGTAATAAGATAACATATCACTTTTGCCCGTAAGTATCATAGAAGGCCACTAAAGTGTATAATATACCTATATCAACTGTGCAAGAGCTGGAAAACTCGAAGTAAAACCCTGTACCAACCCTTCTAATTGGCGGGATATAGTAGGACAATTGCCCGCCCATTATGACGGAGACTCAAGCCCAACGGTGGGACGTATGTGACCTGTGATGACGAATAAAATTTATTGTGGGTCAAGACACTTAACATCATTTCACAGCACTGTCCAGATAATCAAAATTTGGTGTTATCTATGGAGACTATTGTGAATAATAGCTTACAAAGGTGAGCTACAGCGATGGTAGTGTGCGGTGGAATTACTCCCAAAAAAAGAGCCTTAAAATCTATGGATATTAAACAAATGAAAGTTTGTGTATTTAATAACACTACTTGACTGCTACTAACTTATTTTACTTACCACTTAAATAAACCTTATTTCATTAGCGTTCAAGTTAAAGTGAAATTCATATTTAAATTATATATTAACTTATACGCTACACGAAACTTCACGTATGGTATAATAATACGGATACTTATTTGAATTGAAAACCGGGTCAACAGTCACAAAATTGGCAACGTAAGCGTTGTTCGAGCTGAAATATATGTACAATAGAAATGTGGTTTATGAGGTCGCTTAGTTGAATATAATAAAACGATGCTAAAATTTAAAGCTAAGTCTTTAAAACAGAATGGCAAAATCAATATGCCAACCTAGCAATGGTAACCGCATTAAATATTAACGCGTTGATCAATTTATTATGTATAGGTTTGATCAATTTGTTGTTGTACGTACTAACTATGACACGAATTCGTCGATATTAAAGGAATCACATTGGGAATTATCGCAATGAATTGTTGCTCGAATATTAAATGGAAAAATATGTTTTAAATTAACTATTAATTATAAAATTGTCAATTATAAGTACACTTATCGCAACAAGTAGTGTAGCATGCATATATTTTTATATTCAATACATAGCAAACAAAGTTACACACATGTCAAATACAATACATCGATACAACACTGAAAATTCAAACAATCATCACCCAATATAATTTCTTTGTGCTCATTTCGTAACCTTGAACTAAATGATCTGCCAAATAGCATAACTATAGATATTATCTCGAACCATTGCCCGGCCGAATAATAGCGCGAGTTAAGTTTAAACCGGCCGGCGGTCTAATTGTAACTGGACTGACCGCCAGCTTGACACCACCACTACGTCATACCGTAACACCGATACTGGCGGCCGTCGGCGGTCACGTTCAAGTCATAATGTAATAACAAGTTAACTACTAAATACTCAGTCTTTTGTGCACTTTGTAATGACCAAACGTCATAGAACTTATTATTTTAATCAATTAAACAAATATTTTGTAAAAAAAAAAAAGATATTTTTCTTTTTCCTAATTATAATTATCGATTTTTTTAATGTATTAACCATGGACACGTATGCTTTTTCCATATAACATATAAACCAACTGAATAAAACTGGCCAGTTATTGATTGACATTTTCTTAGTAAGCATAACATTTAAAAAAAAAAAACTTGATATATTTCAGAAATTTCATAGTTTACAGACACGAGTTTGGAACTACAGCGTAGACACACCACAATAAGCACGGTTTCTATGTGGAACTTCTTAATGTGCTTGGAAATGATGCTAAAGATTATTAGTTCCCATTATCACTATGAAACTTCATAAGATATATGAGGGTTTAAGAGACGGCTAAGATATGTAAGTGGATAGACGACTACAAGAGAAGGAAAATTCGAAACGCAACTAAATGCCGATCTATGTAGCCATTGTCTCCGAATTAAGGGGTTGCTCTTTTGTGTCTAACGTAATATAAAAGCAGAGAAGGAGATAACCTAAATAAATTGAGACATTATTATATTCTATGGACAATAAAAACAAGTTCATGTTTGTAACCTAGGTTAATATTTTATAGATAATTGTATAATTGACGTATGACCTATTTGCTCTAAATGTAATTAACAAAACATGTTTCAAGTAATGGCTTATACCGCCGCCGTAGTTATGAAAACAAGGAGTACCTATTGTAAAATATGAGTATCGTAATGTGGGCGCGGTTGTGTGGTCACTTGTAACACCAAATACCGTGTCTCCGTTGCGTGACTTACGATATTTGTATATTCACCTTACCTACCTGTTGCTCGTTCTCAAATAATAATAGTCAACAATCGGTACTACGGACAACAATACAATTTAATGCCTTTAATAAACATATGAATAATTAAAAGTCAATTTAATATTATAAAAGAGTTTCTTAACCTTGTTTTCACCAAGCCTTAATGTGACGTCACACCTTTGTATATATTATGCAAACGTTTCTCAACAATATAATTCAGATGTCAAAGCTTAAATGAATTCACTTTCACATACAGACTAAACGTATGTATCTAAATAATAAAATGTTTCTTTGTTTGCTCTTCATGCCCTCCTATACCATTCATTCTAATACAATATGACTGGTAATTTGTACACACGACAGATTCTCTTGGTTAAACAATTTTATTATACTTGATGCACGAAATGTTACGTTTAGCGTATGGTGATGGAGTAAGCATAAAGTGTGTTAAAAACCGTCATGCACACGTGCTATACGTGTCATCATATCTTATGTCTATTTTCATCAACGACATCTAAATTTTAGAAAACATCTAAATCAAATCTAATATAAATGGTACATGTTGAATGATGTATAACTTTCCGGGTTGAGAGCCCTCAGCGCTCACCGAGAATCCGGGTTAAGCTGTGACAGCCATCTGCGGCTAACAGCTAAAAGACAAACACTAAAAAAAACTAAGATGTATAACATTGGTTTCTCAACCAATGTTATAACATCTTAGTTTTTTTCTCTCAGCCCTCACTAGTCCGGGGTCAAAGCTGTGAAAAGCCATCTGCGGCTAATTGCCAAAAGACGTGTAAGGTTATTCAACAATTGATGTTGTGCTTTAGGTGTTATCACAGGAGTGTGAAGTGTGGAGAACTTGGAGGCCTTGATACGTCTCGCAGAAGAAAGCGGCGGAGCAGGTCAGAATTTCTCCACGCTGACATACTCCGCCATCGGTGCGTCGGGGATGGGGGTTGTGCGCGAAGGCACGAGTACCTGCACCTTAATGTCGCCCCAGCTGAGATCACGGGTGAATGGACCGGGGATTAGTCCGCCACCCGCAGAGAGCCCCGCCGTGTGAGGGTGACGCCCCGGCAACACTTGTTTGTTGCTGTCAGTCTAATGCCGATGAGGATACGGTAGGTTATGAGGCCACGCGTTGCCTTTCCGTGGTCCCGGTAGGTTAGGTAAGATGCGTCCAGACCATAGCGTACAAAAATAGGCCAGTGTGGTAAAGTAAGCGAATGTTCTTCTCATTTTTGAAGAAGAGTTTCACGGTTGTATATTTAAAATATATAAATTTGTAAGTAATAAGTAATTTTATTAAACCAGCGAACCGCCATTATATCGCCACTCCCCATCAAATTAGATACGGACAAGCGCTTGAAGTTGAATTCGTGCAAAATTAAGTTGGGACAAAGGGTACAATTTCGTAATAATTCAATCAAAGTAAAAGAGTTTAGCATAAAAGTATCCTATTACGGTTCGGTTCAGTTTCAGTGTCTACATAATTAATAATACTAATAATAATGTATAAAAAGAGTATGATAGTAAAATTAATGCGGTCGAAATGCGATCTCTGCGGAAAATCTGTGGAGTTAGGCTGACCGACCGCATTCGTAACGACGACGTAAGAGAGCGAGTAGGTATGAAAGAGAGTATTGGTGTAAAGATGCGAAAGGGAATGCTCCGATGGTTCGGACATGTGGAAAGAATGCCGAACGAACGCCTGGTTAAGAAGATATACAATGCGAAAGTGGAAGGATGTAGGTACCGAGGGAGACCGAGACTAACCTACCTAGACCAGATCGGTCATGTACTGAAGGAAGGTGGAGTCAAGAGTCTCCGAAACCGGCGAGCGTGTATGAAGAGAATTATGAATGTTGAGGAAGCGAGTGAAGTATGCAGAGATAGAGTTCTCTGGCACTCTGTTCTCTCTGCCTACCCTGCAAGGGATATGGCGTGATGATATGTATGTATGTATAATAATGTATCAAAAACAATATTAATTTTGTAGTCAGTTGTCTCGAAGGAAGCCACTTCAAGCTAGGCTGGTCTGTCTTGGCCCATCCTTTAGATGTACCTGCCTTATAGGCAGTGTAAAATAAGCTGTGTCAAGATTTCCGTCTGTCAATATTAATTTTATATCGTCATCATATTAGCTTATATAAGTCCCACTGGTGGGCTCGATCCAAATTCCAGACCAGCTATACCACGGTCAGTCGGGTTGGTATATCTTTATACCTATAAAACCATCATTTTCATTGGAACGTTTTTTATTAGCTTCACCAGACCACGAGCATTTACTTTCTTTGTTTTTATTTAACTAAAAACACCTAAGGACATAATATTTGTATTAAGAACTTTAAAAACATGCAATTAACGAACATTGAAACTCAGACTTAAACAATACGGGAAGCGCACAATGTATTACCCTGCATGGTAGTCGAACTTATGACGCTTGGCACTGTAAATCGGTATCTCAATCATTATTAGTGCAGTTAACTTTGAACGTATCTTTGACTCGCTTTAAAGCTTGGCATTAAATTGAAACTTGGCACACTTAGATCGAGGGCAATACAATATGTAATGTAATAAATAATCAGCAATCTAGATAGATAGCAGATGCCAAGCGTGGTGATTATGGCATCATTCCCTTTGATGAAGAAGCCTATGTTGAACAATAGACCTTTGATAGGCTGACAATGATGACTACTAATATAATAAATCTTTAAGTATATCAATGATATCGCAATAGATTGGACGAACGACGTCGACGATGACAAAATGCCAATCTACATTACACGCTAAATGATATAGGGTCGGCCGGACTTACTTTCTAAAACCTCATTTTCTAAAAGGTCGAATATCTACAAGGATTATTTATATTCCTTTATATAGTTGTGAGAGAAGCCTAAATTGTTATTGTAGATTTATTTTAGCGTTTCAAATTAACAGTTTTATGTATTAATTTGTGATATATTTTAAGTTGTGATAGATATATTTATATTATTTTAGTCCCGATGTTTTGTTAATATTTATGAGAACGATTTATACGTAAACCTAGCCAGGAATCGCTACTGTTAGAATCATCTTTCATGTCTGCGAGAATAATCTATGTCTATAAAAGAGGATATCCGTGTGGTGGCGGAGTAAGAATACAATTCACCACCCCTATCTTACCCGTGGGTGATCGTAAGAGACGATTAAGGGATATAAAACACATGTAACATCTATGTAAGAGATGGAAAACTCGAAACAAAACCCTATACCAACACGTCTGACCAGCGTAGTATCGTAGGTTAATTTCCCTCCCATTACGGAGGAGGCCCGAGCCCAACAGTGGGACATATATGGGTTGTGATGATGATGATGATGATAAAAGAGGATGTTTGTGTATATGACATCGCTAAACTCGAGAAACTATTCGACCGATCATTATGAATATTGACATGTATTTGTGTTTTTTTTCACGGAGAAGGTTTATATGCCCTTTGATGTATCTCGCCACCAGGCAGCGCTGCGATATATCGACTTCTACGAATAAACCAATGGGCTGGGTGTGCCAGTATTTTATAAAAACCAACGCCAATCCATTTGACTAGTGTCATATAGTAGGTCGATTTGCCCTCCCATTGTGGAGGAGGCTCAAGCCCAACGGTACAACGTATACAATTGAGAAGATGAAATACACAAAGGAACGTATCGATACTGCATGACCTATTCATTCATTTTCAAAAACGTGTACAACGGATGGTCACTGAGAAAGTGGAGGTGTTAAAATATTGCAGAAAATGTGGCATGTAGTACGGGCACGTTCCCTAATATGGATAGGATTTTATCTAAATCCGTATTACCGTCCTATTATACTGTACCTAAACTAAATAGATTTTTACACATAGGAACTTACCTTTTTACAAAACTGTACTTATCGAGATTATCGCACTCTTTATTTGAGATCGGTGGATTATATCAATTATATTATACATGTTTTTCCGTGTGAGGAAAGAGTAATAATACAAATCACCACCCCCCATCTTACCCGTGGGTGATTGTAAGAGATGACTAAGGGATATAAAACGCATATAACATCTATGCAAAAAAGGAAAACTCGAAACAAAACTCTATACAAATACCAACCGTCTGAGCTATGTATAGTAGGCAAATTTCACTCCCATTACAGAATGGGCTCGAACCCAACAGCGAGACATATATGAGCTGTATAATCATCGTCGTCTGATGATGATAATTAAACACGAGTTATATTAACACTAAATCTTTTGATTGTATTGTGACGGTATAGTACACACACAATCTGTACAGTGAAGATATTTGAGATAAAGAATAAAAAAAATTAATAAGAAAAATCAAAAAATCCGACTGCGTAAAAAGTCACCAAAACTACGTACATAATAAAAAAAACTGAAAAGAAAAAAACAAGCACTTAGATGTCCGGTGGTCTAGAATTCCATAATATATTATTGATAGTATTTATTCAATAATATATTATGGAATTCTAGACCACCGGACATCTAAGTGCTTGTTTTTTTCTTTTCAGTTTTTTTTTATTATGTACGTAGTTTTGGTGACTTTTTACGCAGTCGGGTTTTTTGATTTTTTTTATTATTTTTTTTTTATTTTATACTTTTTAGTTATAAATACCTAGGTAGCTATAGTTATCTTATTTATTAATAAGTAGGTAAGTACCTAACTATATATAGTTTTTCGACTGAAGTAAAGTACAATATCGTTAGAAATTGGAGATGGGCGACCGCGTCAGACATTAGATACTTTAGGTAGGTCTACCTATGGTATATTGGACAATATACCTACTAGATACTTCAATATATGTCCATCCACATCCAGTTATATGAATTTTTCGTCTTTTCATCGTAAATTTCTACTGTCTAAAAAACCTATATGTGAGAAAGGTTGTTACGAAACTTTAAATCGATATAGATCCTAAACGGTCAGTCAAATCGAAAAATGTTGAAAGAAAACTAATAATGATTTTTAAATACTTATTTAACGATACCCCACTCGATATAGTTTGTTGACTTTAATTTTTTTTATTTTCACAATATGGCGTCCAGTAGTCGCCATATTGAATTTTAAATAACGTCATATCTTTAGTGACACTCGCCGGATTAAGAGGAATCGATTGACGTGCGAATCATAAAAATCGGCCCAGGCGTTTGGTATATATAGTGCTTCAAAGGAACATACATACATACATACATAGACTGTTAAACACAATACCACTCCTTTGCAGTCGGGTAAAAAAAATAACATCAAGTAGTCTTTGGACATTGATTAGTAAAAATAAATAAACTTCAAATAGACGCAAATAATGTGCAGGTAGAAGAGAACTGCTATCCACTCTCCTGGTGGAAAATTTAACCGATCTTTATGGTGCTTATCGAAGTAAGGTGTGGTAACAATTGTATTCTTATCTCGTCGCCAAAGAGGAGTCATCATCATTCTCCTGCTCTTATCCCAATTACTAGGGGTTGACGCAATATGTACTTTGCTTCCATCGTACATATTGCAAACGGTACTGGCAATAATTTCATGACCGGCCGTCTGCCTGACATTAACCCTCCTTGGGAATGTAATTCTTGACCTGATGTCATAAGATGGAGTTGACCTAGGTATATCAAGCTCTTATTCGTCTTTTACGACATCCACTAGCGAAGTAAGGGTTAGTAGTATTCATCGCCGCTACCACACAGCAAAGTCGTCGCTAAATAGGAGTATAGTTTTTAACAAACAGCAAACTATATTAAAGTAACGCAATCGTGTTTGACGTTTTTATAACTTTATTAATTGCCGTAATAATTGTGAACGTTTACACGTAACATTTGCAATACACGCTGGTGTATGGTATGCGTGTGAATAAATACATTGACTGATAACATCAGATGGAGGTGGGTGCAGCTATATATGACATGATGGTTACGACGTCCGCGGCACGCAATGTCGCCTCGGCGACGGCGGACCTTGCGTCTATACAACAATGGCACATGGGATGGGCGAGAGAACATATGCTCCAATGTACCATGGACCATAAATGGTTGAATAACAATTTATCTAGGTGATTTCACGCATGCTATTTAATAATGCAGGCGATACGCCTGCATAAAAACCCTTGTTTTATTTATACAAATTTTTGAAGTTATACTTCTTTAGGCGTGTTATGAAAACATGAAGGAAGTGAATTTTAAGATGCGCGCGCATCACTGTAACATCAAAGTAACAAGGTTGAAGTTGGCCACAAAACTACTCATTAAGTCGCAAAAAAAGCTACCAACAAAATAGAGATATTACCTCTTTGTAGTTTCTGCATTCACAACACGTGTTTTAGACTAGTTTCATACAAGTGCGAATTATATATGTGCTAATAAATTATATTCAGTAGTGATTTAAATTAAATATTTTGATTAATATTACCTATTTACTATTCGTAAATATTAGTTAAAAAAAAATACCCTATCCTTTGCCAGTCCTTTTATTATAATTAATTATTTGCATGCAATTAAAAACTATTTTTAATGATGCTACATTACTCAACACTTTTTATTTTATAGCGGGAAAATATATCATTACTACGAGAATAGAGAACGCATGCGTGTTGAGACACAACACAAGTATATTTCATAAATATATGACTCCCCACTGAAGAATAAATTGCCGTGTTGCGAGACATAAACATATGATTAACAAACAAGGCGAGAATATACGCAGCTTTCTTTTTTTATTGTGTTTTTAATTTTTGCCGCAGATGGCTTTGACAGCTTTACGCGGACTATGGGTGAGCGCTGAGGGCTCTCAATCCAATTGAGGTAAGCTAAGCGACATCGCCCAAGGGCTCCCCCGGTGGGGAACAGACCTCGGCTTAGGGCGTCACTGGTGGCAAAGTAGGCGTGCCCACGTTTGGATTTATGATTTTTGCGCGTCGCGATTTCACACCTCGACGGCGAGGACGAAACCGCGGATATTTATGTGTAATGGCCCCGCGGGCCGTGTAAGCTCTTAATTGAGCGAGTGTGATATCGTCGTCGTCATTGTCGATGACGTGCCGCGGACGTCGGATTTTTGAATTATGAGAGGGCGTGTAGGAAGCCGCCCCAACTACTAGTGGGTTGAGATGTGTCATGGCTGAGTCAAAGTAGCTCCGGGAGCACAATTTCATAAATTGCCTGATGGTCGGTAGTTCGAGGTCGACATGAAGATCGAAATATACGCAGCTTGGAAGCAACTATTTGTGGATAACACGTAGAATTATAGTCATGACAATCTAATTCATAACATTGGGCGACATCACGACGATTTGTGACGTAATCTTGCATAAAGTTAAACCAAATGAGTTTAAATGCGGTTTACTATTAGTATTCCCAGATGCTACGCAAGATAACCAGTTTAGTAGTTATATGGACATATGATGAATAGAATTTAATAAATGTGTCTAGCTTACTATTCTAGTCACGGCTGTCGATTCACACATGTGAAGCAAATATTCCACCGAGAAGCATTGATTTATTTTCTACGTCTAGCGAGAGAGCTTTCAATAAAATAGAACTTATCTCTTGTTATATTTTCGTTAACAATTCAACGTGGGCCTTAAAATAAATAAGAGCCTCGTATATTAACTAGTTCTCCGGTTTAGAAGAACTGCGACAAGAACAATTAACCTTCAAACTTCACGTTGTAAACTATGATTTTCGTAGACATTGTAAGCGGAGCGACAAATTATGTGTCCAAACGAGATAAGTAAACATAAATATACTCAACTTGAATATTGTTAAAAAGAAAAATTAATTTAAGATTGCTCTGAAATATAAATTACGTGTTTAAACAGCTCACGTCCGAAATGAGAAAGCAGAGATGTAATGTGCTCCCATTTGACACATAAAAGCTCCCATGTAACCGAATATTTTACCATGTACTAAACTCACTTCCAGACTTCATACTAGCTAATGATTTTGTAATTCGCAGAAATACTCAAGAAAACCTCTTTTCCCAAAGACCCGTATGTCGACAGTCATATGTATGCATATAAATCTCAGATATTATCACACAAATAGGTGATCATATTTATTTAAATATTTATAATATTTGTAGGAATACTTAAATTTCTAAAATCTAAATGTAATACTTAAAGCGGCGGCTGCAATGTAGCCTTTAAGTGCCTCTGAAATATAAATAAAATCGTAGCGATATTAAAAGCGGAACACGAGGCATTATCATAAATTTGAATCGCAACCGTAAACCTTTTGATTTTCAAGAACATCAAACAAATAATGTTTATGTAAAGTTATAAAAAATTTAATTGGGTCTTGTTGAGATTGGTGATTTTGTTTATAACTAGCCTATTTTGATGCCATTTTAAAAAACAATTGGATCACAAGTTAAAGGGCCATTGAAATAACTTTCGCTTTAGATTAATTTGCAAAGTAACTTAAACTACCTATGAATATATACATAAACTAAATGGAAATACAGCTTATTTCTATATCACGAGTAGTGATGCAACGGATCTTTGTTTCTGTTTCCGCAAGTGCGGATGTTCCGCGCGCTTTTCAACATTCGTTTCTGCTTCTGTTTCCGCAACTTTTATAACGGAGATATAATCGAAAGTTTACGACGGCTGAGCGTGAGGCCAGACTGTAAAAGCGGGCGCGGCGCGAAGTACTCAAACATAATAATTTCATTTGAGTGTTCATAGTGTACACGCGGGCGCGGTGCGGACGCGGGCTACTTGGCGCGGGGAGCGCGCGGGCAACTCGCGCCATAGTTCGTTCATACAAGTGGCCGCACTGAGTGCGCGGGCGGCAAGTGACAACCCACGCGGAGCGGGCATCTCAAAGTAGTTCAAACTAACCGCGCGCGTTGTTGGCGCGGTCGACTGCGGACAGGCACAATCGCGCGCGTTCCCGCACCCACTCCGCTCCCCGCACCGTGCTGCCAGTATGGCCAAGCACTGATGCTGGGGCCACACTAACGAGAAATGGCATTAATTATTGCGATAATGGACGTTAACCGTAGGTGTAGCCAGGACTTAACGCGATAATTTGACAACGGCATTAACATTGCCGTTTGGCGTTAAGCAATAGCTCAAGTGGCGGTACATCAAAGATATTAACGCGAGAATTAATGCAATGCAGCGGCCACACTACGTCAGTGTCAGTGTGCATTTGTATCATCCACCATCTTCTTTTTAATTGTTTCCTTTTTTCCTTCATTCGGTAATGATTCAATAAATTCAAATAATAAAAATTTATACTCATGAAATACAGAACTCTGTCAACGTCCATCTTGCTTCAATTCAAGTAAAATTAACGTCGTTTTTATCGCCAATGATGAGCATTCACGTTGACCGTTCAAGTGTAGCCACCCACTTATAACGCGTTAAAAATTATCGCAATAATTATCGCGCTATTGGACATTGACGTTAGCCGCTACTGTGGCCCCAGCATGAGAGATACGCATGCGCGGCGCGAGGCGCGTGCGAGTCGCTGGACGGTTGTGCAGTGGAAATTAAATTCACACAAATACTGTAATTTTTTGCCATTAGTGCGCCAATATTTGTCGGTACCCCCCAGCAGCGTCGCCAGTGAGCAATTATTTAGCGGAGCTGATCTTATTTATTTATTTATTGCATCAAAGAAACAAGAAGAAGACCGGAACAGATTGTTAGGTGCAAAAGCGGCCAAATTACTTTTCATAAAATATAACTTACCACTACTTAATTTTAAATATTAATAAAAAGTTCAGTTGCAATATTGTTTTCTATAGTAGATTTCTAATATATCTTTAATCTGGATTTGGTGCATTTGATACTTAATAAAGAAATATATTTGTTAATTTGTTTTTTTCTTCATATTATTTACACTTCCGTTTCTGCATCCCTTTCCGTTTCTGCTAAAATTTAACTTTGATATCTGTTTCCGTTTCTGGTTCCGCTAAGACTTCCGTTGCATCACTAATCATGAGCATAGAAATAAGCTATATTTCCATTACATATGGATTGATACTCTCGAGCAATGGTTATTTATTTTTATTTGATAATTTAACGTTTCTTATAACAGCTTTATAATTAAAATTCTATATTTTTCTTCGATTAATAAATAGGGCTATATTTAAAATGTATCGAGGGTGAGGGTAGACCGCCGGGTAAGCCAACGAAGACAAAAGCAGGTTTCGGTGACCTACTCGCACGGCGAAAGAGAGTTAAATGTAGGGCGGATCTATGGAGTCACGCGTCGTTTTCTGTCTCCCCGGATGGAATTAACGGGTGTTACTACACCATAGCTCACCGCCAAAACAAAAAAAAGCTGTCAAATGTAATATTATTTTTAAATTTCATTGGTAGTTTCTGACATTACATGGTATAAGTATTCCGAGTGCCATCTCGATGTTATTTTGCAGATTACCGGTTTTGTTAACATCTACGGTCGCTTAAGGCTTATATTTAAAACCTAGTAAAATTATAATGTTGAAAAATAAGTAAGTAACGAGTAGTAAGCAAGGATATTCGATGATTAGATAAATGCTCATTATTCTCCACAATAATATAGAGGTCAAAATTATTTTTTGTTAAGTTTTTTAATGTAAACCAAGATTCAAGAAGCCAAAAATTGTTTCCGTATGACGATCTGCTTAGAACATTGTTGACAATTACCCCTTAGGTTGGTGCAGTGCCTATAAATCGATTCAAGAAAGTAAGCAACTTAATTATAAGAGTAGGTACGATAACTACAACCCGGGCCCACCTTAACAACAAGCCAATTTTCCTTTCCTCGTGCAAGAGAATCGAAGGATGCGTGAAAGAACATAAATGAGTTGTAAAGAAGGAACCTTTTTCTATGTATAGCATCTCTCAATAAAAAAAGGTGTCTTGTAATTGGATTGGACCTTACCTACACAGTTATGGAGATTATTGCGATTAAATAATATTCTTATATGCTTTACAAGCAAGTATGACAAAGATACATATTTTTACAATTTACAAAAGAAAGTAATGTTTTCCTACAGGTTAATTGAGTTTTGGAAGATTTGCAAGTATAACAAATAATCAAAATAAAAAGCTCGGCGTTTCAAACTGTATCCAAATAATTATTGGTAATAAGCTTTAATCTTTTTCTTCTCCAGCTTTTATGTGCAACACTATTCAGCATGGACCTTGTTCGGGGAAAATCTTGATCCATTATATCATGTCATGTCAGTCGGTCCTTCAGTATTGCATCACGGTATGGGGTAGTGCCTGCAAGACCCAAATGATAAAAATTGAGATAGCCCAACGTGCCATATTAAAAGTTATTCTGAAAAGGCCTTTCAGATACTCCACGGATAGCATTTACGGTGAATTCAAAGTCCTTCGCGTAAGACAACTTTATATTTTGAATGCTACGGTAAAAACACATAAGGTACTTTTAAACCGCGAGGACTTTGACTCTCTTACAGCACGCCGAGTATTCAGGATGCCAACTCCAAAATGGTACTCTTCACTTGCTCGCAGAAGCCCGAAATTCTCCCAACCAAACACCTACAATAATGTGTGCAGGCACTGTGCGCTCCTAAATTGTAATGCACCTAAATGTAAAAAACTGATTACAAATTGGTTACTCACCTTATCATACGAGGCGACAGAAAATCTTCTGGAACATAAATCGCCCTACCTGTGAAACTGTTTGTAACAATAATGCCACCCGTACCAGTATTTACACACACTCGTACATTCACACATACACACTCGCAAACACACACACGCACACTTAACGTATTGCACAACCTTTATGTCATCATATCCACATAGGTTGATGTCTATTTAGTTATATGTTTTGTATTGTCTTTTTCTAAAATTTAAAATATCTTACCTATTGTTATTACGAGTTAGGATCAAATGTCTTACATACCATCAACTTGTGCTCTGAATCCCAAGATACAGGCTCTGTTGCCTAGTTTGGGAATCTTTGTTTATGTAATTTTTATGTAATGACTTTATTGGTAATAAACATTATTATTATTATTATTATGTTCACACGAGTTGGTATATTTTTATTTCGAAAAATTCTTCTCTAACAGTACAGTTATGTGCTTATATATCTTAGTGATATTTTACGATACCTACGGGGAAAAAAGCGACCGTGAATTGTATCCTTACTCCATGAACACACGGAAACGTACTTACTATGAGATAGAGCTTTAATTACCCGGCGAAATATAGGTGTATTGCAGACCTGCTTTTTTCTTCTTCGTAGACAAAAGACATATTAATTTACACCATGTTCTGATTATCGTCTAAGCACAATTGTAAAGTGCGAAAGTGGATGCAGGTACCGGGGGAGACCGAGACTAACCTACCTAGACCAGATCGGTCATGTACTGAAGGAAGGTGGCGTCAAGAGTCTCCGAAACCGGCGAGCGTGTATGAAGAGAATTATGGATGTTGAGGAAGCGAGTGAAGTATGCAAAGATAGGAGTTCTCTGGCACTCTGTTCTCTCTGCCTACCCTGCAGGGGATATGGCGTGATGATATGTATGTATGTATGTATGTACAATTGTAAATACATATATATGTTTATAAAAAACGACATCAACGGAGTAGAAAATGGTGTCAGTCCTGATCTGAGTATTGATTATGAGCACGTGTGGCAGTTCACCCAGTATTAACACATTCATAAATTATGTAGGGGGTGATGACCTCGCTAATGCATTTTTATGTATGAGGTCAGATTCTAGATTATTAAATGTGTAACTACTTGGCATAAGAACGATCGTATTCCGATTTGATTCTCAGTTCGAGCTAAGTGTTACTGACAGATTATAAATACCACATCTCAGGATCGTGATCCATGTGGTATTTATAATCCATCCTATTTATGATCCATGTGGTATATATAATCTGTGAGTACCACTTAGCTCGAAAGTTTTTCTAAAAATTGGTTTGACCAAAGAAACAGGTCAAACCAATTTTTAGAAAAACTTTGTATAATTTTTGATTTTCTTTTATTTACTGCTTATGATGGCAAACGAGCAAGCAGCACACCTGATGGCAAGTGTCACTGCCGCCCATGGACCTTTGCAATACCAAGGGTATAGTCAAGGCCGCTGCCTACCAATAAAAACCCAAACCCACCCAGTTGGGCTTCCGGCTCTCTCGCTCACCGAACGAAGCGCAATAGCACATTGCCATTACTCATACGTCGATCTTCTGCGAGAGTGTGGTACTATCCCGGACGGACCGGTCCGCAGCTGTAGACAGAAAAGTGTCAACAGTGTAGTCCTACCACTATTAATTAAATATATACAATATAACCTATGTAATGATCATTATCCTGGTCGTATCCCAATTACTTTAGGTACTCCTCTTCCATCATACATATTGCTAAAGTTATTGCCAGTAGTTTTATGACCGTCCACGTCAACCCTCCTTGAGAATGCATTTGCTGACCAGACCGCCTCAGGTGAAGTTGGCTTATAAAGATCTTAGTTGTCTTTTACGAAATCCTCGAGAGAAATAAAGATTGGTAGTATTCAATATATTACTCGTGGCCGCTATCACACATCGATGTAATGGTACCTATATAGTATATTTTTTCTAGACTAACTGATGTGTTTTTACACTATTTTTATACGTCGCGTAATTTCATTTATTTCTCATTATGCTTGGACGGTCGCTGCCTACTCGCGAAATAGTATTTCTTTGTCAGTTCAATCGATAGTACGACGCGCTATGTCTATTTTATTCTTTTGGTTTGTGATGTTACTCTATAAGGAAACAATAAACGCATCAAAATCTCGAGACGTTATTTGGCTATTAAATAGGATTAAAATTATCGTGACTTTGACACATATTAAACAGTTGTATTTCCGGCAATACTCACGCGTTAGAGTCGATTATGTCGACCCGGGTTTCGAGCATGTCCGATGCTCATCATCAGGGCGGGTGCGCAGCTGCGTCTGCGAGCCCCCGACGCACACTGCCCCGGCCGGCTAATATATTAAATAGGAACACACATACCTATTGGAACAAAATTAAAACATACATACCTATTGGAATAAAGAGCTATTAAAGCCCTGCATGTTTTTTAAATAATAAAGGCATATAAAAAAAGAAACTATACGGGTTCATCCTTCAAAATTGCCATGGACTTTTGAACCTAATCTTTACATGTTAAGAGTTATTACAACACGAATTAATTAATCTGTCGAAGAATTTTCGTACATGAAATAAGTGTAATTAAATATTTAAATTATCTAAAAGAGTTGACAGCGACTTAAACTTATAAACTGGGTCCAAAATACTGGAATGGTCCTCCTACATTTTACAATTAAAGTGTGAACAGGAAAGCATTTTTTGGATATTCAACTATTTAATTGGTAAAAAACGTGATGTTTTGTGCAAACTGTACTTGTATAAGATATATTGATGTCACGTCACTACTGAAAAATTTATGTTTCTGACGAAAAAAGACGAACTTGTAATAATTGGTTTAGTAGAGATTCCAAAAAAGGAACTAAAAATATAATGGAACAAACCATGACGCGAACAAAGCTGTGGGCAAAATAAAAGTAATAATCATATGTTTATGTGGTGACGAATCTATACAAGTATACAATATATAAGGAATATTAGAAAATAACCCATATATCCATATGGTGACGAGGTAAGAATACAATGTGTCACCACTCCTTGCATTTCAGTGGAAGTTGTATAAATCGGATAAGGGATCGCTACGAACATGAACAACAGTAATCTCTTATAAAATTCGCAACACCAACTGCGATTGCTAATCTTTAAAACATCCTAGTCCTTTTTGGGGAGGCCTATGTTCAACAGCAAACTGAGATAGGCTGCTGGATGCTGTATGGAACATTACTGCATGAGAATATTGCGAAGTAAAATACTACGCCAACTTGTCTGATAAGTATCGTTAAGACTCTTCGTTATTCCGTGTAGTGACTAAGTAAGAAAACGATTCACCACTACCTATCTTAACCGTGAGTGATCGTAAGAGGCGACTAAGGGCGACTAAGGCGACTCCCTAAAACATAAAACGCATATATAGATAGATGTTATATGCGTTTTATGTCTCTTAGTCGTTAGTTAGTTAGCAAGAGAAAAACTCGAAACAAAACCAACACGACTGACTCGAGCCCAACAGTGGGACATATATGAGTTGAAGTGATGAGGTGATAATGATTGTTAAGACACATTTTATTTTGATATGCCTATCCAAAAGTAGGGCGCATATGAATTAAAAAAATAAAAAGAAGTATAATAATAATTTTTTTCAGTAATCCAATAGACTAGTCAGTAATTGGTAAACGTATGTAGGTATAAATTCTTCACTTTGAAAGCTTAAGAATATTACAAGCGAAACTCAAAAGATAAATTATATTCAACAAGCGTGCGATCTCAAAACGTTGACATTTCAGCAAATATGCTGTTTCACCTACACTTATTACCTCTGCTAACACCTACACATGTTTTATATTGGATTTGTACAATGTATATATATATATTTAAATAATAATCTTTATATTGGTGTGTAATCCGTGTGGTGACTGAGTAAGAATACAATTCACCATCCCCTGTCTTACCCGTGGGTGATCGTAAGAGACGACTAAGGGATATAAAACGCATACAACATCCAACAAGAGAAGGTAAACTCGAAACAAAACCCAATACCAACACGCCTGACCAGCGTGATATAGTAGGTTAATATCCCTCCCATCATCCGTTATAAAAAAAAGACTCATTAAAGCAACAAATTACATTTTCTTGGTTAGTTTGATAATGAGTCAATGAGTCAAATGAGTCTGAGTTAACTTGCTCAACGACTCATTTTAGTCTCCAATTTGAGCAATGATAAAATATGTTAATATAATATATAATTATGTTAATATAATAGAGCATATCCTGCTTGCTGTGCGGCATGCGGTAGCGGCTACGAATACTACCAACCCTTACTTCGCTCGTGGATGTCCTAAAATATGAGTACGAGCTTTATATCGACCTGGGCCAACTCCACCTTATGCTGTTTGGTCAACAATTACATTTCCAAGGAGGATTGACATCAAGCAGATGGCATTTCATAAAACTACTGCCAATAACTATTGCAATATGGACGATCCCAAGTAACTGTGATAAGAGTGCAGGATAATGATAATAAATGATGATTTTGCTTTTAGGTTCAACAAAAGTTGTGTATGATAACCAAAAGTTTATAACTCACACGTCAAAACTAAATGGACTACCTAGATGCTTAAATATTTATTTAACGTGCTGCCTGGGATAAAGATATAAGATATCTACTATATAAGATATTCACATCTATCATAAGTTTTGTATTCGACCTTCAGAAGCGAATCATACATATATTTGAAGGGCAATATCAATCTTATATCTATAAATCTTATAATATAAACCATAAATAAAATATATAGCTAAATATAACACATCAACATATAATTATGCTATATTTCTCTTCAAAATCCCGCAAGAGTATGTAATATGGGTCCATCATTTTGATATAGGATTTGCCTAAAGTATTGGATAACACGTTGGATATACATATATTTGCTTGCATATCTTCTTTTTACTATAAAAAACGATATTTGTATATATCACATCGCTGAACTGAGGCAACTATTTGAGCTATCACTATGAAAATTGGTATGTATATATATTTTTTCATGGAGAAGGTTTATATGCCCAATAATACAGTTCGCCACCAAGTGACGCTGCGATATATAGACTTTTACAAACAAACCAACAGGCTGGGTTTGCTGTCTTTAATAAATTTGCTTTACGGTGGCGGCTACGTCTACTACGCGTAACCTACACATTACTCACAGATGTTGTAAAAGACGACCAAAAGCTATACATCGATCTATGTAGGGCAACTATATCTGATGCCGTCCGGCCAACAATTACATTTCTAAGTTTTAATGTCAGGCAGGCGGTCGGTCCTAAAACTATTGTCAAAACTTTTTTTTTTGGTGTGGGTTACGGTCGGCGCCCTCCTCGCACCGCTCCGTCCGGGGCGACAGAGGGGCGTAAGCACGCATACCCGTAACCCACCTGTGAACCTCGCCTTCGTCGTTGGACCGGCCACCGGAGCAGCGTGAACTTGTCGTCAGTGGCCTGCCCGACGGAATACCCCGAAAAGTATCTTCTCCTTGAGCGACGTAGGGGAGGACCGCGGTTCCTCCTCGCGCGGTCAGCTTTTCGGCGGGTGACGGACTAATTCCCCGGTCCAGTCACCCGATTGTAATAACTTTGGCAATATGTTCAAAAGAAGAGTTCATTGTTGCTCCCAAATAATTGTGATAAGAGCAGAACGATGATGATGATATGTTATAGAAATAAGCCATATTAAGTAAACTGATTCCGATTTTCGACAACCCTCTGAAAAATCAGTATATAATAATGTTAAAGAATCTCCTACTTAAAAGCAATAAGTATTTTTATGATAACGATCATCTGCATTATTGACGTATGACATCATGACCTATTTTAATACAATAGTTGGTACTTAAAGCTAAAAAGTTTGAGCGTGGTAATCTCAGGCATTATAGTTATTAGCAGTAAGTTTTTACGTTTGATTGCCCGTTTATCGATAAATGCTAGTACCGTACAAATAGCGTTGCGATTCATAGTTGAGTCTAGACTAGACTGGTGAACATAAATGTAGAACAATTAAGGCCTTACACGAACGCCCTGGAGTAATAGAAAATTTTACGCGTATGGAATTGTTAGCAAAATTATATTATTTTTATTGCTTATAGTGGCAAATGGGCAGTACTCTTGGTGGCAAGTGTTACTGCTGTCCGGTCGATGGCCCTGTACGGTGCACCCGTGTGGGCGGGGTCTCTGACCGTCCGACTTAGGGCTCTGCTGTGGCGGCCACAGCGGGCCATGGCGGTCAGGGCCATACGCGGGTACCGCACGGTGGCGACGGAGGCAGCATGCCTGTTGGCCGGAATACCCCCGTGGGACTTGGAGGCGGAGATGCTCGCCGGACTGTACCGGCGGGTGTCAGTGACGCGGGCAGTGGGCGGCACCGTCTCGCTTAGTGAGATGGCCGCCTGGCGGGGCGACGCCCGCCGTGACGTTATTGCTCGTTGGGCAATCCGGCTGGAAAGGCCTCGGTTCGGTGTTCGGACCATCGAGGCCTTCCGGCCAGTGCTGATGGAGTGGTTGGGTCGACAGCACGGGGTCCTTTCCTTCCGACTGGTGCAGGTCTTGACGGGGCATGGTTGCTTCGGCAAGTACCTGCACACGGTCGTGAGGAGGGAGAGGACACCGTCCTGCCACCACTGCGATTGCGACGAGGACACGGCGCAGCACACGCTCGAGGTCTGTGTGGCCTGGGCAGAGCAGCGCCGTGAACTCGTCGCGATCATCGGTGCCGACCTGGCGCTGCCGACCATCGCTAAGGCGATGCTCGACAGCGTCAGGAACTGGGACGCGGTCGCCGCCTTCTGCGAGACAGTTGTCTCGCGGAAGGAGGCGGCGGGGCGACTCCGAGAGGAAATCCTCTTCGGTGAGACGCTCCACCGCCGGCGCCTGGGGCGGCGTAGGCGCGAGTATCTGCGCCTAATGCCGCCCTAGCCGAGGCCGCGGGTGACTGGACCGGGGAATAGTCCTTCACCCGCAGAGAGGCCGACCGCGTGAGGGCGACGCTCCGGCAGTTAGCTGGGGCGTCGACGGGGGATGGTACCCGAAAGGGTAACCCGCCGGGCTGACCACGGAAGGCAGGAAGGCAAGGAAGCGGTACCAATGGCCGGCCCAATGGCGATGGGGAGGGAATAAGGTGGGTTATGGGGCCGCGCGCTCCCCTTCCGTTGCCCCGGACGGTACGGGCGACGTGTGACCAGGCCATAGCCTACCAAGAAAAAAAAAAAAAAAAAGTTACTGCTACTGATGGCCCTTTGCAATACTAAGTACAGCTAGGCCGCTGCGTACCAACCCATTCAGAAAGTTCGGTTTTCTGTTCTTCTGTTCACCAAACGAAGCGCAATGGCACATTGCCACAGCTCAGACGTTGATTTTCTGAGAGTGTGATACTAGCCCAGTTAGACACGCACGGTTGTAGACAGAAAATGTCAACTTTGGACCCACCACTACTAAATAAAAATAATTTATTTTTATATTATTATTTTACCATAGTGAAAATAGTAATTTGATTCAAGAGCAATACCTAATAACTTGTAACGCGCAATGAGTTTATGTAAGTATGACCACAGCGTTGCGATGATCGCATTAAAAACATCAATAAATGATTTTTAAAACAATGAGTTCGGCTTTATTTGGCTCTAGAAAGTCACGATCTTTTGAATTGTTTCAAATCACACCAATTCAAGATTCAGTTAGACGATAAAAAATCGAATCAGTTCGATTTAGTGGGACTTAGGTGGTCTATCAGAAACACTTGTCGCAACCCACTGAAACTATTGTCATTATTAAAAAAAATAACTAAAAAATATTCTTGTTTATTTTTATAACATATCCCTATGGATATGTTGTTAATAAACACGAATATTTTTGCTACGCACATATCTTTTAATTTCGTAACTAAATTACTCCAGTGGGAAATAGAGCGGGTCGATAGTGTTAGTTATTATTAAAATATGTTTTTCCATACTATAAAGCAAACAAGCAGTTAACTATCTAAGGCCCTATCCTAGTAAGTGACGACATAATCTGAGATGGTGAGGCGTCCCAACTAATTAAAAATCTAGTCACTCCTACCTTAAAGGCAACCATTTTGTAATTGGATCAGAACTGTAACCACCCGCAGCTTTAACTTATCTTAATCCTCTGGATAAGGTTTTAAAAGTAACAACGAAATATTTTTAAATTTCTCACAGTTATCTCTGAAAGTCTAATCAGAATAGAACTCATATTTTACTTGTAAAAAATGAAATCTAACGAATAGAAGACTAAGTAAGGACACATATAGACTTGGGTTCTTTCTCGATATGTTTCTTAAGCAGCAGAAAAAGCTTGTAGAAAATCTTAACAACGTTTTGTTTGAACAGTATCGGATCGAGCACATCATGAAAAATATATTTTAGTAACACATCACTGAAAATGATAATAACACATCACCGAACTAATGAGGTAGTTGCTTAGATAGCAAAGATAAGAAAGCAAATGTGTGAAGCATTTAATATGCATTTGCAATCTGTACGTATTCATAGAGTTTCTTATTTGTTTGTACTAAATTGCAACTGTTGTTGATTCCATGTTACGCCCTACTGGGTCCGGCTTGTGCGCCCAATAAGAACATAAAATATAATACGTGTGGTGAATCGCAAGCGTAGAAATACGTAAACTCACTTTGTAACTCTAAATACGGCATTCTAATTAGACTGTTTGTGGCTGGTTTCCTGTTGCGTCAATCACCGCAACAAAAGCAGTGAACATTAAAAATAGTTCTAACTCCCTTATTACCTTCACGTTGCGAGCTAAGTCTGGTGACTGTAATGATATCATCTTTCTTTGAAGGCTATTTATGTTTCATATACGGACATGTTCTTACTCCAGAATAGCAGGGCAATATGTTCATTATGCCACATTAGCCAGACGGGTTAGCGTAGGAATGCGTTGCAAGTTTTTTTTTCTACATTTTGGTGGCAGATTAGCAATCAGCCCACCTGATGGTAAGTGGCAACTTGCGTTCATAGACCACAGCAATACCACGGCCACATCCAAGTCACTGCCTACTATGAGGAAAGAGCGTTTCTTAAATCTTTTTTTAAATAAGGATATAACACACAAGTCTTTCTTTTGCAAATGATGATAAATATTCATGTCCTTTAAACTTCTTAAGCCTGACGATAGTCTCTATTACCTACAGGCAATGTTGTCATTAATCGATGCATTTTTCAATCGATTATTTAATTTGATTACCTTAATCGCATTAAACTTAATCGTGATTAAATTAATCTGAATTAAAATATTAATCGTAATCACGATTAAAAATCAATCATTAATCATTAATCGTTAATCGTTAATTTGATTAAACGGATTAAAGTACTTTTAATGACAAGCAAAAAAATACTTTAAATACATTTTAGTCACAAAGCCTATAAAATAGACGCTCGATGAAAATACGTGATGTGTAACAAAGTAACTAAATTGCAAACATGCTTTTACCTAAGTCTCACAAAATAGCATACGAATTATGTGAGAAATAGTTTATTATGAAATGTAATTTTAATAATTAACCTCTTTAATTTTAAAAATGTTGAAACACTAAATTTTATTGAAATACTATATTATATCGCTGACAGTGACCACGGCTCCGCCCTAGTGCTCACGAATGCCCAGATTTATATTTTTATACTTGTTATAATTTGGGCAATATCTTTATTAACACGATATCTTTATAATTTGTAGTTTATTTGTTATTCTGATTTATAAGCTATATTACTGTAAAGTTACATCAAAATCTATTCAATACTTTTTACGTGAAAGAGTCAAAAACATCTAATAACCCTCACCAACTTTCACGTTTATCATAGTATTGGCATTAACTATAATAACTGTTCGATTATACCTGTGTTTTTCATAAATATTCAAATGGAAAATGTGATTACTATCTTTTTATTTTTGGACTTGTTTCAACTGTTTTAATCGAACATTTTTAATCGTGATTAACGACTAGTAATTATAATCAAGAATTTTTTGATTACGATTAAATTAGTTTTAATCGAAGTCACGATTAACTTTTTAATCGTAATTTTTAATCGTTAATCAGATTAACTTTTTGCCAACACTGCCTTTTTTTTTTTTTTTTTTTATTGGTGGGCTATGGGTGCGTCTCGCCCCGCTGAATCGGTCCGGGGTGACGGAAAGGCGGCGCGTGACCCCATAGACCCACCGTAAAACCTTCTCTCTTCGCTGTGCGAGCGGACCACCGGTACTCGATTTTAACTTCGGTGGCCCGCCCGGCGGTTTACCCTCGCGGGTTCCTCTCGTCGACGCCCCGACAGATTTCGCCGTCGGGGCGTCGCCCTCACGCGGTGGCCTCACGTCGGGTGACCGGACAATTCCCCGGTCCGATCACTCGAGGCCTCGGTTAGGGCGGCATCAGGCGCAGGTATTCGCGCCTGCGCCGCCCCGGCCGCTGACGGCGGCCCGGGTCGCGGGACTCCTCCCGGACTCGTTCCGCCGCCTCCTTCTGCGAGATGACAGCCTCGCAGAAGGCGGCGACCGCGTCCCAGTTCCTGACGCTGTCGACCATCGCTCTCGCGACAGCCGGCAGCGCCAGGTCGGCACCGATAACAGCGACGAGGTCACGGCGCTGCCGGTCAAAGCCGGGACACGCCTCCAGCGTGTGTTGCGCCGTGTCCTCGTCACTGCTGCAATGGTGGCAGAACGAAGTCCACTCCCTTTGCGCGACCGTGTGCAGGTAAAAGCCGAAGCATCCGTGCCCCGACAACACCTGCACCAGTCGAAAGGAGAGGACTCCGTGCCGCCGCTCCATCCACTCCATCAATACGGGCCGGAGAGCCTCGACGGTGACGACACCGTGTCTAGGCCTCTCCAGCCGCGTAGCCCAACGGGCGATGACGTCTCGGCGGGCGTCCTCGCGCCAGGTGGCTATCTCGCTCAGCGATGGGGAGCCACCTTCGTCGCGCAGTGAGGTCACCCGCCGGTAGAGGTCGGAGAGCATCTCCGCCTCTAGGTCCCACGGGGGTGTCCCGGCCAGTAGGCATGCCGCCTCGGTCGATACCGTGCGGTACCCGCGAATGGCTCTGACCGCCATGACTCTCTGGGGTCTCCACAGAACAGCCCTGAGCTGGGCGTTCAGAGCCCTCGCCCACACGGGTGCGCCGTACATGGCCATAGAACGGATCACCCCCGCATACAGCCGTCGGCCCTCGAAGCTGGGTCCGCCCACGTTCGGCATGAGCCGCGAAAGGGCGGACGCCGCGCCGACCAGCCGGGGAGCAATTCGGCGAAAATGCTCCCGGAACCACCATCGCCCGTCGAGCACCAGACCCAAGTACTTCATATGGGCCTGGATGCTGATGTGGACGGAGTTGACGACTAGCGAGACGCCGATTGGCGGCCTTACGCGTGGCCCATGGAACAATAGGGCCTCCGTCTTATTTAGGGCCACCCTGAGCCCCAGCGCCTCGATTCGCCCGACCATCTCCTCGGTGCCGAGAGTGGCCAGGCTCGCCGCCTCTTCGAGTGTCCTGCCCCGGGCTGTGACGAGCGTATCGTCAGCGTAGCATATCACGCTCAGCCCGGGGGGGAGACTCCCTCTCAACGCCCAGTCGTACCCGATGTCCCACAGAGTCGGCCCCAGAACCGACCCCTGTGGAACGCCGCACGACATGGACGTCCGCACAATGTCCCCTGCGGGACTCGCGCAGAGGACACTGCGCCCTTCCAAATAGTCCGCCACCAGCCGCCTCAGGTACAAGGGCACCCCATGGAATCGGAGCGCCTCCCTGATGCAGCTGAATGGCAGACTATTGAATGCGTTGGCGATGTCCAGCGACACCGCCAACAGAACTCCCCCGCCGGTGACAGCCTCCGCGGCCGTCTGCCTCAGTCGTAGCAGGGCCCCGATGGTCGAACGCCCCCTTCTAAAACCGAATTGAGCGTCCGACAGATCGGGCCCCACCTCCTCCAGGTGTTGGACGATGCGGGCAGCGAGGATGCGCTCCAGCAGCTTACCCACATCGTCGAGGAGCACGATGGGCCTGTAGGCCGACGGCGAATCCGGGGGCCGTCCCGGCTTTGGCAGGAGAACCAACCTCCCCTCCTTCCAGCACTCAGGGAACCGCCCAGACGCCAAACAGGCGTTGTACAGCTGCCTGAGGCGAGGCTCGAGGTGCTCGAGGAGCGACGTCAGCACCCGGACTGGTATTCCGTCCGGGCCGGGGGCCGTGGTCGCGGAACGAATCCGCGCCACAGCTGCTCCCACTTCCGTCTCCGTCACGGGCGGAATACTCTCGTCGTCAGCCTCCCGGTCTTGTTCTGGCGAGGCCATGACCGGGGGCGTGTGTTCCGACTGCCGTGGAAACAGCTCCTCGACCACCCTACAGAGGAAGTCAGGCTGGAGGGTCTCGGTGAGGGGAGGGCCCTGCGCGCGAAGCTTGTTCAGCGACGCGCGATACGGGCGACCCCAGAGGTCACGGTCGAGACCGTCCAGCATCTCCTGCCAACTCGCGTCCTTGGCTGCTCGGATGGCCAGCCGAAAGGCCGTCCGCGCATCGCGGTACGCCTCGTACAGCTGGCCCTCCCGCTCAGCGTCGCGGTGACGCCGCCGGCTGCGGGTGTAGGACCTTCGGGCTCTGATACATGCCGCACGAAGGTCCGCCAATCTTGGGGACCACCAGTAGACCCCCTGCCTCGGAGGTAGACGCCACCGCACTCTGGGCATGGCCGCATCGCAGATCTGCGTTAACGCACTGCGGATGCGGACAGCCTCGGCGTCCACCCCGTCCGCTGGGGGCGGTGAGGACAGCCACGTGTGAACGATGGCCGCCTCCGCCAGTAGGTCCCTGTCAAGACGACCCACAGCCCACCGCGGAAACGCGGGAGCTCCGTCCGCCCTGTGACCCCTACCGGGGTCCCGGAGAGGGGAGACCTCCATCCGGATGTACCGGTGGTCCGATAGGGTCTCCGCCTCTTCCAGGACACTCCAGTTCCTCACCCGTGGTGCGACAGCGGGGCTAGCGAACGACAAGTCCACTATCGACCCGCCCTGCTGCCGCACACACGTGTTCACTGAGCCCCTGTTAAGAACACAGAGGCCCAGTGAAGCCGCCCACTCGATGACCGCCCGCCCGCGGTCGTCCGTCATAGGGGACCCCCACGCCGTGGATTTGGCGTTGAAGTCCCCCAGAACTAGGACGAGGCCCGGTGCTAGTCGCCGTATCGAGGCCTCCAGGTTGGTGAGGGAGGCTCCGAAATCGTCCATTCTCCTGGTAGGGGAGAGGTATACGCTGTAGAGCGTGACCCCTCCCCACTCCGCCGCGACAAATTCCTCGCCCCTATCCAAAAGAGACAAGGACGGGAAGTGCCGCTGCGTTGAGACGACGATTGCCGCAGTTCCGTTTCGGCTGACCACCCAATTGGGGCGATCAGGCACGCAGTACGGTTCCGCGACTACGGCTGCACCAATCGACCACTCCGCCATGGATTGCAGGAGTAAATCCTGCGCACCGGCGGAGTGGTTTGTGTTGGCTTGCAAGAGGTGGTGCATGGATGGTGTAGCCATTAACGGGCTGTATCCATGACCTCCCCCTCGCCGGCGGGCGATCGGACCGCGCTAGGAGCGGGAGCGGCCGTGGTCGGAGGGCCGCCCCGCCCCTTTGGGGCCGAAGCTGGAGGTTTGCACGCCCCAGAGCCCATGCGGTGCTTGGCGGGCTTATTGCCCGCCGCACACGCGGGGCAGTGGGGCGGGGCGGCGCAAGATGCCGCCACGTGCCCGGTTTGACCGCAGCGGAAACACAGTCCGCCGCAGTCGAAGCAATTAGTGCACGTCGGTCGAGTATGTCCGACCGCCATGCACTTATAGCACCTCGCAGGCCGGTGCTCAAGCACGGTCACCCGCGCCGAGCTCCAGCCCACGAGGAGCCTGCCTGAGCCGGCCAGTTGCCTGACCGACTCCACCGGGCACTGCGCCCAGGCGGCACCTACGCCGCCCGGACCGGGGCGGATGACACCAACCCGGACGGTGTCTATGGGACACCCGGTTCTCGAGGCAATAGCCTCCCGGATGTCTTCCACCGTCACGGAGTCGTCCAGACCCGCGATGCGCATTTCGGCGCACTTGACGGGCCTGGCGATCCTGATGCCACCCTCCTCGGCAAACAAACCTCGCAGCTTATCAGCTACGCTGTCGGCCGTCTTGGAGCCCTCGGCCCCGGGGAACTCGAGGATTCGAGCCCCTGTCCGGCCCTTGCGGGTCCTGGCTTCGACGCCTCCAATATCGGAGACGTCTAGCTCCCGCCGGGCCTTCCTCAAGACGGCCTCGTAGCTGAGGCCCTTCTCAGCCGCCTCAGGCAGCACAGTGATCACCACTGCGGCTGTCTTCGGCGACTTGAGCCCCTTGCGCGGCCTCTTCTTTTTACCAGCTCCTGCCTGTGGAGCGGGAGCGGGGACCTCAGCGGCGCGCTTGGCCTCCGCTCTCCTTCTCTGACCGCGACTCTTCCGGTCGCGCTCGGCCACCTGCCAACCCTCGGGCGCAGCAGGCGCGACAGGCGCGGAAGGCGCAGTCGTTGACGCGCTGGTCGTCGCCGGCGGTGTTGTTGCCGACGATGACTGCGGTCCGGCAGGAGCCGGTACCGTCCTCTTCCTAGGTTTCGGCGCGGGCCCCTTGGGCTTGGGCGCACCCGCGGCCGCGGCGTAGCTGCCACCCACGCGGCCACCCTGACAAGGCAGCGGGGCGGGGGCTGATGCCACATGCGATCGCTTGTCCGCGGCGAGAGGCGGCCGAACACGTGGTTCTGGAGGCAACCTTGCCTCCAGAACGGCCACGCGCGCATCGACGAGTTTCCCGACTGCGTCGATGATTTGGCGCAGGGCCTCGTCCGGTAAGCCTCCCACCGCAAGTATCGGGGTCGGTTGGGCGTCTTCGGGGGCCCGTTCCGCGGCGCCTGGCGGCTTTGGCGCCGCAGGGACGCCAGCCGGCGGCATGCGGTCCGCAGCGAGAGGCGTCATCCTCACTACGGGGACCCGTTTCGCCGCGGCGACCGCGCCAGCGTCAGCCGGCGACGCGCGCTTCACAGCGGCAGGCGTCTTTCTCGCTGCGGGGACGGGTGTCACGGTGACGCCAGTGCCCAGCGTCGTCGGCACCGCAGCGCGAGGCGGCTTTGGCGCTGCAGCGGCCGCTGAGTGGCCGGCCTTGGCCGGTGGCGCAACTGGCGCAGGCGGCGCGAGCAGCGCCATTTGCGTCTTTAGGTCGGCCACGTCCTTCAATAACTGGCGGTTTGCCCGCCGCATCCCCGCCAGCATGTCCCCCAACTGCCGGTTCCGGGTCCGTATGGCCGACATCTCGCCATTAAGGCGGGCATTTTCGGCCCGCAGGTCGGGGGGGTCGCCGTTGGCGCGGGCAGCGACCGCCGCCGCCCTTTCTTCTTCCGAGGCCCCTCGCCCTCTTCGGGAAGCCGGCACCTTAGGTGGGGGCATGCTGGCCACGCTCCCCTCCGAGTCGGCACCCGAGCTGCCACCCTTACTTAGGCGGCGCTTCCTCACCTGCGAGGGGAGGGCCTTCTCCTTGGTCGTCAGCGTTGTCGCTGTCGCCGCCGGGCTCTTTGCCACAAGACGCGCTGACGACCTGGCGGGGGCTTCAACAGCCGGCCCGCTATCCTTCTCGGACGGCCCTGCGGGAATGTCACCGCCCTCGTCCATTTTGGCGGTTTGCCAACACTGCCTACAGGTATAGCTCCTCCAGGTATAACTCCTTCATCAAAAATAATAGATAACTGATATAGTGGTGCTAATATGATAATTGCGTTATTTTTCATGCCAAAAACATACCCTAAAACAATGTACAACAATAGTTCTATTATTTTACGAAATATTTACTTCATAGCAATAGTTCTATTATTTTACAATTGTAAACAGCCAAAAGGCATAACGACAACTGCACAGTTATTTAGCTAACATCATGTCGACTACGGATGGTGTAATAGCTAAGGGGCCGTTCATAAATTACGTAAGGGTTTAAATAATAATTTTGAACTACCGTAAGATATCATAAGAATGCAACTACTCCCCCCTGCCCCTTAATACTATTTTTAGTAAGAAAAGACCTTAATGATTAAATATAACTCCGTTTCTTCTGAAAATATCTTCTGTTAAGATCCTCTTACTACAAGTAGGTACCATTAACTCACTGTAATAACATTTATCTTATTAATCTATCACAGTTTTGACCAAAATTAGTAATTTTCAATTTAATTACATACATAATGTCAGGTTCACTACCCCCTCTCTGCATATGGTAAGAAGTTATAATACTCAGTCAACCAAAAACGCCTTACATAATTTATGAATGGCTCCTAATAAGATCCTATGGCGAATGTCAACGCCGATATTGTTATTTCAAAAAATAATGATTTAGACAAAATTATAACCGGCAACAACGTCGGCTATATCTACTAATATGCTTAGATATATTTTACAACAAATTTTCCCTTGGCTCCAACCCATGTTCAAATTACACTTAGGCCACATTTATGTGAAGTAGAATGGCCCACATTTGTTATGAATCATAAAAATATACGTACAAGTATGTGTTGTATAAGCTAATAAAAACGGCAATAAAGAGGAATAAAGTTATACTTTAATGTTCTGTTACATATAATAATAAGTTAACAACTTAAGTAGTTGATGCTCCATAGTATTGAGCGTGAGATAGTATGCTTATAGTAAAAAATAAACTATAAATTTTGAACGTAGCAGTGACTATAAATAAGAAATATATACCGCAGATACATATATTGTTACAGAGGTAAAAAGGTGTTTGAATATAAATGTTAATTTTGGGATTTGTAAAAATCTAATAACCGTTGTAAAGTATAAAAGATAAACCTGCCAAGGAGCGGAGAAGCTATTATAATTATCAAACGGATTCTTCTTCTCAGCTCATCATCATGCAGCATCGTGCAATGCTGGACGTAGACCTTCTCCATAGAACACCACATAGTGCGGTTATCCATTATAGAAATTATTTTGATTGCTATAATCACTACGATTGGCAAACGCGCTCGCGATCGCAAAAGGGTGATATGTATTTCCAAAGAAAGAAGAAAGCGTTCCGTTCTCATAGTGAGTCAGCGATTTTTACTACTCCTAAGGGTAAGTGAAGAATGGACACAACTGCATTGGAATCCCGTCGCTATTTTTCTCAACTCAACACGCCATTAGGTATTAGTCATGAATTTCCTCGCTTTTTACGCTACGAATGTTGCTTAACGTGAAGTGATATTTGCTGGTGTCAATAATATACCAACTACTAATTACGAGTACGTGTATACAAGCGTCTGAACGAAAGGTCAACATTCATTACGTACTTGAGAGTTGTTCCACGCCACACAAGTTATTCATAATTACAACTTCTATTGAGTTATCAGAAAAACTAACGGTTGGATAATAACACATTGCCTTGACATTAACTTATTTACTACCTTTTTTCTAATTACACTTTCACCATCTCCATCAGTGTTTCAACATCTATTATTTAACTTACGCCTGTCGAAGTAATAATCGCCACGTTTGGCAATCGCCTTGCATAGCAATTGGGTATATACGTTTCCCGGAAATGCTGTTGCCCATTCTCCTAGCATTCCTTCAGCTAATTTTCGCGAATTCCATGAGAAGTTTGAATTAAAAACATAAATACAGCTAATATTGTATTTTTTTCTGTGTGGCGGAGTAGGAATACGGGTTGCCACCTCTATTATATCTGTGGGCGTCCTAAAAGGTATCAAGGGATATGACATGCATATAACATCTTTGCAAGAGAAGGTCTGGGCAATGTGACATATTAGGTCAATTTCCCTCCTTTTTTGGAAGAGGCTTGAGCCCAGCAGTGGATAATTGTATTTTTTTTTCATCAACACACGGGGAATTTTAATTACAGGATAATTATGCCTAATATTTAAGTATAAAATAACCTAACGTTTGTTCGTGAGGTTTGTTCTCTTAAACGGCTTGAACGATTCACATGTCGTTTTGTTTTTAAATTTATGAGGTTACCTCGATTAGAGTTAACCCATCTCAACCCACCTAAATGAGCTGCATATAGATTCAGAGTTGTGGCGCTCTTTGTTATCTAGAATATTTTATACAATTGCCATTTTTATTATTTAAATATAATCACAAACTTCTATCGTATGAACTAGTAATAGTTTAACCGAAATTGCTTGTGGTTGTAAAACACGACTAAAAGCTTTTTACATAATCCTGGACCAACGTCATCTGATGCCGTCTGGTCAATAATTAATGTAATTGTTAAACTTGGTCAAGCTCAAGGAGGGTTGAAGTCAGGCAAGCAGCCAGTCATGAACTTGCCAAAATCTTTGCAATACGATAGTAGGCAAGTACATGGGTCGATACCCAAGTATTTGAGATAAGAGCAAGATGATGATAATAAGTTTGATTGGAAATGTTTGCTAACGTGCATATTTGATATTATATCATGCTGTAAAATCTCAAAAGAATTCTGTGAAATCCAATCATCTAAATGAGTTTTATCTTATATTAACGCAAAATATATATATTTTTTATTTTTCATAATATTTTTTCATTCAATGAACATTGTGCCTATACAATATACTTATATTGTAAATATACTCACGTACATTTTCTATCAAACTCTTTCGATTATATGCGTTATATACTTATATAACACGTATAAACGAAAGAGTTTGATAGAAAATGTACGTGAGTTTTTATCAGAATAAAGACTTAGTGAAATCTATATCTATGTATATGAAATATATAACTTAATACATAGGCTACAAGTTGGCCTGTAGCACAAATATAAGAGCGTACTCCACACAGCACTACTTATGGATATAATTATTATTAATTAACAAATAAAATAGATTTAAATAAAAGTATTATAATGTATTCATTCATAAAAAGGATAACTGTTCATGGCCTACATTGATATACACATTCACTTCACCTTTAAACGACGATAATAATGCGATTTTATTCTAATTCATCGAGCAGAAGCGTATTATAATATGCTTTTCACACAAGTTATGTATGTTTCGCGACAAAATGTTACGATAATTTTCACAGTAAAAACAAATCAACCTATATGAAGAACTTGTTAAAAACTTATCTGTGTGGTGACGGAGTATGAATACAATTCACCACCCCCCTATCTTACCCGTGGGTGATCGTAAAAGACGACTAAGGAATATAAAACCGCATATAACATCTATGCAAGTGAAGGAAAACTCGTAACAAAATTCTATACCAATACGTCTGACCAGCGCGGTATAGTAGGTTAATTTCCCTCCCATTACGGAGGAGGCCCGCGCCCAACAGTGGGACATATATGGGCTGTGAGGATGATACGAAGAACATAGTTAGATGTGATTATGATACCAAATCGTTTTTATTGTAGTTATAAAGCTAAACTGATCTATTAGAGGATCTAATATTAAGCAATGAATCAATCCTATAAAAAACAAGAAAAAATATATTGCTTCTTTATTTTAAGTTTGATAAATTTTAAATAGCTCTTCTCTAAACTAATGATTATCCAGTTGTAACCTTATTCTACGGGTAGGTCGAGATTATATTAAATCGCATAACATATTACATGTAATATGTAAAATTTTTGGTCCGATCAGTTTCGGTATTATATGGAGACACCGGCCGCCGATTTTCTTATTTTCTTAATTGTTCGCTGTGAAAAATCCTGGTCGGTGAATGCAAAATGTTACATTGAACTCATCGACGCGAATTATTGGCTTCAGAATACCTATAATAATTATCATATGATATACTCAACCCACAACAAAGTTCTCTGATTACATACGACGTCAAAATATTTGGGGTCCGTATTTACCATATCGACTTATAGATGCTCACGAAAGTTACAGTTGGCTTTCGAGAATTATTTTTTATTGAATTCTTCGATATGCCGATTACTTCGCGATATTGGTATAAATATAATTAATAGCATATCATCATCATCATTCATCATTTCAGCTCATAAATGTCGGCTCGAGCCTGCTCCGTTATTGATATGATATGAACCTACTTAACCGCGCTGGTCATACGTGTTGGTATAGCGTTTTGTTTCGTGGTTTTTGAGTTTTCTTTCTCTTGCATAGATGTTATATGCGTTTTACATCCCTTAGCTGTCTCTTACGACCACCCACGGGTAAGATAAGGGGGTAGTGAATTGTATTCTTACTCCGCCACCACACGGAATATATTAATAGCAGTGTAGTTAAACATTTTTTGTGTGAATTTCCTACGGTCGTAAGTACGCTAAGTATTTAAATGCCTGTATAATGAGTATGTATGTAGTTATATACTGTACTCCCGCATCATTCTAATTTAGTTTTCATCGCATGTACCCGCAATCGTTTATCCCAGGCTAACAAGTCGTCTTTAGGGATTGCTCTCGATAAAGCCATTATAATGTTAAAGGTCAAATTGTCAGTATAAAGAACGACCATATTATAGCAGAACCATAAAAAATATTACATACGCTGACATTTGTCGCGAATCAAAGTTGTTTTTGGACAAAGAAACTTATGAATTAAGAACGGTAACGAAATACGTTTATAGAAAGTTCTAACTTCCGACTCATACGGAAGTAGTGAGTGTTATACAAGATAAGTGCAAAACAAGTTTTAACTTACAGCCGAAGAGTTGTTATATTTGATAGACATATATTATTGAACACCATAGAAATATTAACTCCTATTTAACTCTTGCAAAAGTTGAAACTTTCAAGGACGATATTATGCATATCGATTCCACGAATGAACGGACATCGAACCGCGAAACGAGTTAAAAATACCGGCACGGCTGGCCGGTCGACCGGCATCTGTAGGCACACCGGTCAGACTGCTCTACTATCTGTCCACATGCGTTTGTTTACAATCTGATCGGATCGGTTTTGCAGCGCCGACAATGGCCGCGGTGTACATCAGCGGTCACATTGCTAAATTTGAGCAAAAAGTTTTTCGTTCTAACTTACGGCGGAGGCCCCAATCCATGTCAAGGCGCGCGTAAAGCGAGGCGCGTGGCGCGGCGTCTGCGAGGCGACTGCCGCGTCCTGCGCCCGCACGTTCCCTCACATGTATTCCCATTGTGAGTATCACCGACTATTGTCCGCCAACCAACAGGAAACTTCACGTGGTTACTCAGACACCATAATATAAACACACCGTCAACATTCATAAGCTAATTTCATTAACAACTTACTTTATAGTTAAGTAGCGGAAAAAATCCTATACCTTAAATTCGACTATACACTATTTGCACAATAGGAGTAATAGTTAACTATTAGCTTTTGTGGGTTCTTTTTGTAACGTCACCATCCACATCATCGTCTTCTACAAACGTTTACTTTGAGTCTGAGTGTAATTTGTGACCGTTGATAGTATATTTAAAAAAAATCTCTGCGACCATCGATATATATGTACTATAACTGCGACTGAAGAGTTTTTTAGTGCAGAATTTTATCTTGAAATATTATATAGATTTTGATGAAGAAAAATAAAATATTATATATTGTCTGTATTAATAGCTACTCAATAAAATCAACATATAGTAAAACTTTAGCACCGAAATAAAAATTTATAGGTCGTTCATATTGATGACAAACGTTATCGGGACAATTCGGGACGGACTCCTCATTCATTTCCCGTCGGAGATTCGATTTTGTTACACATATTTATTAAAGTATATGTTCCATTTCCCCTTTTATTCTCTGCTGCCTATTTCTATTTTCAGTCGTTTACCCGTTAGCGAAGTTATTCGCATAAGATAGATGTCTTGACATTTAAGTTATGGCACTTATCCAATGATGTTTTAAGTAGATACTGACATATGTGTAATACATATATAAGAATATAATAGCAAATACGTCCTTGAAATTGCTATTAGGTTTGTTTATTAAGCTGTAAAGTAACTTGACTTGTTTATCCTTTAAGGTGAGAATCTAGAAGCAGCCAATAGCACTTATTGATGAGTCGTTTCTGTATCTATAACTATCTTCTCTTTGTATATGTAAGAATGATTACACAAAACTACAATTTTATATAGTTTTTGTTGGGAATCGCGGTCAGTTTCTGTAAAAAAATTGTTAATCCCTGGGCGGCTATAAACAATGTGTCACAAGCCCATTCATTCCCGCGGGTGTAGTAAGAAACGACTACGCTAGATATATAAGCTCAGCATAACTGTAAAGAAAAGCAAACTTCTGTTAAAAATACTGAATAAATAAAATTATATTAATTAATAATTTTGTCTTGATTCTTGCTGTGTGGTAGCGGCTACGAATTCTACAAACCCTTACTTTGTTCGTGGATGTCGTAAAAGACGATTAAGAGCCTTATAACGACCTGGGCCAACTCTATCTGATGCCGTTTGGTCAACAATTACATTCCCAAGGAAGGTTGACGACCGGCAGGCGGCCGGTCATAAAACTATTGCCAATAATTTCTACAATATGTACAATGAAAGAAGAGTACATATTGTATCGACCCCAAGTAGTTGGGTTAAGAGTAGAAAAATGATAATAATAATTTAGTCCTGATAGTGAATTTATGAAACGGCAGCTTTAAAATTTATTATTATGAATATCAAAGCAATATTAAGTAGTCTAAGTCTCAATTCAATTAACTTAATTTTACTATAGGTACGCTAGCTACAATGGCAATAAACATTTAATGCTGTTTAATAGTTGAGTTACAAAACTATAAAATACGATGCATGTTACAAATTATTTAAAACTTTGAATTTTAATAAAGAAATATTGATTGCTTGTGGGTCATAATCAAATACTATATTTAGGATTGTTGAGTTATAATGTACATAATGTTAATAAATACACATTAATAATGATAATATTTCTAAAACTTAAACACGAAAAGAATTTTGAAACTAATGACTCTATACTCACTTTCACATTAATTTTAAAATCCCGTACTTAATATTTTCCAAAGGACTATTATTTTTAAAGCAGTCCGTTCACATGTCAGTCTGTCAGTGGGCAGTATCTCATGAACTATTACATATCTATGCAGTGAGTTAAAATTTTCCCAGAGTATTTCTACCGCTATAACAACTAATAAATATTTATTTATATACATACATAAGTATCGACTTACCTATACACATCTAATACATATATACATCATATTACACATACTGGCGTGTGTGTATGTATGGGAAATGTATCCTCATCTTTCCAGAATAATTGTAGTTATAAATTGCGAAAAATACCTACAGACGTGGCCTTCGAGAAAAATATTCGAAACTTTATCAGAGTAGAAGGTCTGCCTCGACGATCTCACATCTATGCCCCCCTGGGATTATAAATTGGGGTCAGTACTAGGGGTCATGGACTGCTTTAAGCGTCGATTTGATATTGAATCTCAAAAGAAATCTTTAGAGAAAGCAATAGCGAAATTCTCAGCAGACACAATGTATAAATCCGTAATTAGAAATTAAAAGACTTGTATTAAAAATAATCACTGAAATTTTCGTAAATATATCTCTATATATTGTATTTATGATTGCTTTAAGAAAATTGTATTTTGTAACCAAAAATCCAAAAACCGTAGTAGTAGTAGTAAGTATGTAAGAGTAACTTGTGACAAGTTACTCTTACATACTTGTATATTGAAATAACTACATCTGATTCATTGTTGACGGCGGTCTATGAACAAATCTCGTGAAATCCTAATAACAAACGATATTTACGATTTTGTAATATCATGTTAAAGAAATCGTATATTTAGAATATGATGATTGATCTAAAATTTTGGTGTGATTGTTTGCCTAAGTAATAACGTTAAAATTAATTAATAAAGCGTGTAGGCGCAGTAATGGGCTATAAATATATATTACTCTTATATTTTATGGGTATTTTAAGAAACAATCTTGTTTCATAAAGGAAGACAAATGTACCAACGATGAGGCTTCACCTATATACGTCAATCACGTTCTGAAGAATGTGTAGCTTTATTAACCAATAGGCCCGCTATATTGCATGGTATATTACGAATAGTTACGACGATCTAAATGTCTCACAAGTAACTCAAATGGATAAGGCATTTTAGATTAGATTTCAGGATATTTGAAGATGCTGACTCTCGTTATGCACTCTCATAAATGTTCATGATAATCAAGAGCCAAGTCTATTCCACATGCACTGTGAAACACGGATTTCATAGCTTTACGAGAAGTTGTTGATAAAGAACTCAAAAAATTAAGGCCTTTTTAATGTTAATATTCCCCTTTAAGTCCTTAAATAATATTTTAATAAAAACAATTTACAGTTTACTTTTAAAAGGCACATTTGAAAAGTCAGAGGTAGGTACGCGCCGCGGAGTTTCAATACGAGACTCTTTTGTATGATTGTCTCATGATTAGGATACCCCTGTTTCTATAACATATATAGCTCTTTTTATGACATTATATTGAAATCCTATTCTTACAACTTGGAAAAAAAATATTAAACAAATTGCGTCATAGATCATGAAGTATTAGTTACGATAACAATCATAAATAACATCTTAAAACTCTATAAAAAGTTGGATATCACTATCAGGTAAGCGTCTCAATAACAAGGCAATTGGAATTACTATATCATACTGATCAGTCTGGATTGGCACATTTCGTGTTTTTCTCCTCCGTAATCATCTAATACAACAGCAACAAGAAAGTAACAAGTGATTCATTTTATACCTACTGTTGTACCCCAAACAGACAAAGATCTGCTCAATATCATGTTTAATATATCAGTACAGCTATATCTAGTACTATAAGCAACGAAGTGTACTTGCTAGGAGTGTCTAAAATGCAACAACTAAAACCTTTAGCGCAACATGAACGCATCATTAAACATCTTTGTCAAAGCAGATAATGTTTGACGGCATGGTAGCGGTATTGATATTATAGCATACACGTTCGTGTCTCTTAACACAATACACTCTGTAATCAATTGTTAAAAGACGCATTATGATGATCCGTTTTGCGAGCGAACAATACAATATAGTATAAAGGTCTTTTCGGTAGACGGCTGTGGCGATATAAAGCTAATAACGAAAATTAATCACTGTAATTTTGGACGGACACATCTTCAGGAGATTATTAATTTAACACTGGCCATTAAATACGCTCCTATGTATCGTAAAAAAACAGTTCTGGTGCATAGAAACGTTTTTAAACGATGCTTTCATCATCATCATCATCACAGCCCATAAATCTCCCACTGTTAGGCTCTGGCCTCCTCCGTATTGTGAGGGAAATTAACCTACTATACCGCGCTGGTCAGACGTGTTGGTATAGGGTTTTGTTCCGAGTTTCCTTCTCTCGCATAGATGTTATATGCGTTATAATATATCCCTTAGTCGTCTTGTACGATCACCCACGGGTAAGATATGGGGTGGTGATTAGTATTCTTACTCCGTCACCACACGGATAACGATGCTTTAATAAGTAAAAACCGATTAAAGGTTCACTAGGAGAATGGGCAGCATCACTATCCTGGGAAATTCTTAACACTTCAATTAAAACATCAAACTCATAACTTCAAATATCATCAATTCGAAAGTGTGATGATTATCGATTAATTCCATGCTTGGCATTTATGTCGTCATTGGACGTCGATAGACCAATGGATGGGTGGATATCAAGTAAGACGATTATCTCGCCGATTCATGGTATATGCGAAAATGTGTTGATCAAACGTTTCGAATTCGACCCTGCGAAATTTTAGCACAGATATCCTAGTTATCTCGCAAAATTTTCAAATTTTGGTTCCTGTTCAAAACAGTTCCTGGTTAAAAATAACAGGCATTCACAAAAAATAATTACTAAAAATCTTTCAAATATATATAAACTAAGCACGTGCATAGCATATATATAATATATACGCAGCACATATATCTCAATGCTAAAATTATGTACGTAAATATGAATGAACAAATCTGCTTCCTTTCACCATCACATTAGCATGATATGTTGCCCTTGTATATTTTGTGTTGTCCTTACAATTAACGAATATGGGTCCCTTTTAAATTAATAATTTTGTGGAATTTGCAAATCCTCAACAGCTTGTGATACGCAGACGCGAATTAATTAATTTAAATATTGATAGTTTGATGACGTAATTTTAATTAATAAATAATTCACAATATTAAAATGCATTACTTCTTTGTGTATGACTATGTATAAATACGTGGTTTCATATAATTATTTAATAAAATATTTTTATTTTATTTTAAAGACACTAGCCCTGCAGTAAAAAAATAATCCTTGTATTTCGGGGGACCTTACAAACATATAATTAACGCAGACGTTTTACACCCAGACTCAGAACAGTAGTTTGTGGATCGTACAAAGTACCCGTACCCGCGTAGGAATCGAACCCATAGCACTGGCACTGAAGGTTCCCTATCTTATTAATGCGTATCCTTACTAATGCGCCATCTATGTATTAACACTTTTATTGTGTTTTTTTTTTTTTGTAGGCTATGGCCTGGTCACACGTCGCCCGCACCGTCCGGGGCGACGGTAGGGGAGCGCATGGCCCCATAACCCACCTTATTCCCTCCCCATCGCCATTGGGCCGGCCACTGGTACCGCTTCCTTGCCTTCCGTGGCCAGCCCGGCGGGTTACCCTTTCGGGTACCATCCCCCGTCGATGTATTAACACTCAATAGGATTCTGTCGCGTTTGTATTTGATTTTTAATTTCCCGACGTTTTGAATACTTTACAGTACCTACATTAAAAACTTTATTTTAAATGTATAATACTTGCGTAAACATCAGAAACCATTACTCAATAGAAAATAGGACGTAACATTATCCTGTTTAGATTGTTAGGTATCTAATTCGAACATGCAATACAGTTATGAAAACGCAATCAAATTATAGGTGTCCATTCAGGAAGTTATTGGCCAAAATTCGATTACCTCTGTAAGTAGTTAAGATCGACGTGTGAAACACAATAATGACTTCCTTTTGTAGCATGTGCTCACACAATAAAACTACATTGTATTCATGTTAACGATTATTTATATAGCAACAAAAGCTAAAATATTAGAACTAGTTCAACTTCTTTGAAATTGGATTCCTACGTAAGTCTACGGTCAATAATATATGGGTAAATCATAAATTAGAGTCCTAGTTTTATATAGGTTTGATAGGCAATAACGAGAAAATCACAACCGTGTTAAGAATATTCACATAAAATCAACATATTGAGAAATTATTTAGTGTAACAAAATTTGTCGCGGTAATTGTTTTTAAACAACACCCGGCACTAAGGGAAAACTCCTCGTATTGAGACTTTACATTCAATTTGAAGGACACAAATTACACCCAGACTAAGTAAGACTAAGACCAGAACAACAATTTGCGAATCGCACAAAGCATTGTCCTACATAGGAATCGAACTCACGATACTGGCATTGTAAGTTGGTATCTTAAGGACTTCGCCATCTGTGCAGTAATTTATTGAACTATTTCTGCATTAACTTATCCATTGCATCTAGTCCATGATTACTGTTTAAATCTGTTAAGCTGTCAATTTGATATCTAGGATAAAACTTGAATAGTTACATATTGTATGTAGAGATTCTATTTGTGACAGCTACGTGGAGCGGATCAACCACTTATAACGACAAATCGGGCCCATTTTAAGTCTAATCATTATCCTTTACTATATTTTGCTACGGGTTGCTATTATCTTGATTGGTAGGCATCACATTGGACCTGGCAAATCGATTTATTATTATTAATAAATTCGACAAATATATAATAATAACAACTATATATCAATTCGTAAAAAAATATGCAAATTTAATAAAAAAAAATCAAGCTCGCTGATTTTTATGTAAGATATTCTCAATAAGATTGTGAAAAATCTATGTATTAATTTATAACTACAGCCAGACCGATAAGGCAAAGTTATATTATTCAAAACAGACAACACGTTAACAGTCCGAAAGGCATTGTATATAAATTATACACCACCACACCACTTTATATAATGGTCATTGGAGTGTGAGTTTGATAAATTATTAATATCAAAACGATGCCGATGGGAGAAGAGAGAGCTAACTGTGAATTATTTAGAGTAAGGCTTCGAAAACGAGGCATATTTTTCAACACTAAAATAATACCTCTAATTGATGCGATACGCGTTGACAAAAAAGGTAATGATAATTTAACATAGTAATTATAGCATCGCAGATTTGCCAGAAAGATAATTGTAACTGTTATTTGAAGCTTCTGTTAATCTTTAGACTGCTTATCACAATTTATAGCTTCGATAAAACATTTCATATACAAAAAAAGGTGGAAAATAACAAAATACGCTCATATGTATTAACACAACTGGACGCTTACCCGAGTTCAAATCTCCTTCTGAAGACAATCGTGGACAACGCGGTTCTAATCGAAATTGGCGGCAGTAATAGAGATGACTAGTTTAGTTAAAAAAGTTTTTTGTTAACTGTTACGATAAATGCGAGCAATATTACCTCTTGTTTCTATAATTGTGTTACCCTTTGTTGTATTCGTAGCTGCTATAATCCGACTTACTAAACTAACTGGAACTTAAAAAAAAACACAAAGCAGTCACGAGAACTGCCGTCAGAAGTGAAAACTTAAACCTATGAAAAAAAAACAAATACAAAAAAAATAAAAAGCGTGCCCCTGCGAGTATGTATGGGTGTGACCATATAATAAATACACATATTAAATATTTTATATTATATTTATACACATATTATATTATTACTTCCTCTCCTACGTTCTACCCTCCCTGTCTTACGAATTTTCGATCAGGTCATGTGTCCTGACGCGAGATTAACATTTTTTAACCATCCCAAAAAAACTGCACAGCGCCGCTAAAGAAGTTTTTACTTCAAAAATATGTGACTAAAATTCGTGCGCCATATACTGCATTTTCAAATGTTTAATGCCCTTTTAATATTAATAAGCTTTGTAAGACGAAAATTTATAATAAGGCAAACATCACACAACAATGCATTATTCAATTAACACGGAATAAGAAAGGAATAAAACTACGCCGTATTTCACTGTATAACCTGAATTTAACACCATTTCCGTATCTTGTCGTAAACTGGAGGATTTAAGTGGATCGTCCCTACTTAAATAAAGAAACAAAGAAAGAAAAAGTATCTCGTCTAACATTTCAACTCACAACATCTCACTATCCGTACTAATATTATAAATGCGAAAGTAATTCTGTTTGTCCGTCCCGCTTTTACGGTAAAACTTCTGAGCAGATTTAAATAAAATTTGATACACAGATAGTCTATGACCTGAGAAAGGACATAGGCTACTTTACTACTGCTTTTTAATTGCGAAAAACGTTGTAAAGGGTTTAAAAGGGGGATGAAAGATTGTACGAGGAATAGCAACTTTGGATTAACGCTAACTTACGACTATTCCACGCGGACGAAGTCGCGAGCAGAAGCTAGTATTATATAAATGCAAAGGTTTGTGATTGTGTACGTGTGTATGTTCAAGCTTTACGGCAAAACTATGGTACAAAAATTATTAAACCGAATAATAATGCAGCTTATACAGAGTGGAGACGTCAATACGACAATAAATGAAAACACCGTCAATACTAGTGTATAGGAGTATTTTGAAACTATTAAAAAAGTCCTCGCATGCATATTTAAAAAACAATTTTTTCAAACAAACTTTTTATCATAAATATTGAAACAAAATAGAATACCGTTTGTAAATATTAGTTCACTAACCTGTGGTCGGCAAGCGGCGAGTGACCTTGTGGTATCATATGTTACAACTTCGAAACGTAGGTAAATACATACATACACTTAATGTTTGGGCGCTATTCATTCTCACTTGATTATTTTATTAAAATAATCACGATAACTTTAATAATTCACTTGGTCGTTAAACTTAAATTTTCGATATGTGCGCCATGGACCCGAACGCACAAATTATATCGTCTTAAAATATTATTTCGAACTCTTGTTAACAGGTCGCCATTGACGGCGATGTATTTTAACTTGTCGAAAGATCGTACAATTCCTTTTTTTAAGTTCTCCACATTATCTACCTGTGTCAAATTTGCGAGAAAAATTATTTAAAATTTGTTCATCTAGGGTGACTCTTACACGCGAAGGAGCACTATCCATATGAGGCAGTAAGGATTGATTATCCCGTAACCTCTGGACAGCTTGAACAATACTCCGGCCATTGGTAGTACAAACACGTGTGTTTCCATATCTCTTTCGGTACGTACGTATGGTTAAAGCTGCATTTCCGTGATATTCTCCATAAATTAAAATCATATCTGTATACCCGAAGCTGTGTAATTATAACGAGGCATTGTAAATGAGAAATAAATACTATTCTAACACAAAGTAAGCGTCTAATTACGCACATTCACGTCACAGGATCACGATGGCACACTGACCTACAGACCTATTATAATAGTTTTGAACATGAGACCGAGGTCTTCTTTCATTAAGCCGCATTAGGTAGTTTTAAATTTTTCATCTAAGTCTGATGACACGGTTTATATGTATGGATCTTAAAATTTAGGAATAAGGTATAATACGCATTGATTTGTATTACGTTTGGGGAAGACTTGAACTGGTAAACATGGCGATATGTAGGTACTAGTTTCATATTAGTTTATACCGATGCGGCGCGGGAGCTCATTGATAGGCGAATAATTTTAATTTTTATACAGAGTGTGGAAATTGTTAATAATACAAAGTAATGTGCTGCGGCTAAACTATACGACATATTGTATTCAAAGTTTGTATACAGGCTGGGCAAGTCATCAGATACACTAGATTAAAATTATTGTCGTATGGTCGTCTCCACCTTGTATATACGAGTAATACTAATTGCTTTAATTTCTTAAGATATTTTCCAAGATATATTATAAGTTAATTAACTTTATTTTAAAATATTATAAATAAATCATCACAATATTCAAATTCCAAGCAAAAATATGGAAAGAAATATTTTTATGATTTTATGTTTATGAAGAAGAAAAACGAAAGAATCTCTGTAAGGTTTATCTAACCTGTTCTCAAAGGTTTGATGATAATAATCATTACCTTCCACTACTAATCATTTTTAAACCTTTTATACTTAGTGACAGTATAAGTTTTAACTTAACACACAAAAAGGAAGATACTTGAAATTAAGCGGTAAATATTATTTTATATAGTATCCTTTTTTTTTGCTTCAAAACAAACTATTATGTATTTATAGTAAGAATCTTAATGTACTCTGGTACATCATTGTGATAAGTTATGCAAAGAACGTATTATGGACCTCTCAACGTGCGAATAAGGATTTCAAAACGACTTAACCGTTATACCCAACTCCAGTTTCAACTTTATACAACAAAGAGCGGCTCTTAATTCGGATACTTAAAGCAATAACGATTTCTGATGTTTACGTGAGTATTACACATTTGAAACTGTTTTTACTGATTTTATCGCGTTTGTATTTGATTTTTAGGGTTCCGTACCCAAAGGGTAAAAACGGGACCCTATTACTGAGACTTCGCTGTCCGTCCGTCCAACTGTCACCAGGCAAATGAACTGTAATAGCTAGACAGTTGAAAGTTTCACAGATGATGTATTTCTATTGCCGCTATAACAACAAATAATAAAAATAAAATAAATATTTAAGGGGGGCTGCCATACAACAAACTTGATTTTTTTACCGTTTCTTGCTCGATACTAATAATGGTGACAGGTAGACGCTTTAACTATTCACAGAATATTTAGTTATATGTTCTCTTTAAATATAATTTATTAAAATAAAATAAATAATTAAGGGGACTCCCATACAATAAAAGAGATTTTTATAGATACAGAACCCTTCGTGCGTGAGTACAACTCGCACTTGGGTGATTTTATAATTTCCTGACGCTTCAAACTCTTTTTAGGGTTCATGGTCATCGTAGGACTGTCAACTCGCGACCATAAAGGCTAAAAAGTGAAAAAAAAACGGCCAATTATAAATCAAATTACAAACGTAACAAAATCCGTAAATAGTTTTATTTCGAATATATAGTGCTAAATCTAATCAATCAACTTGTTGCACTTTCAAAATGTTTGGTATTTCTAAGTATTTTAGTGCGTACTTCTAAGAATTCCGTAATAAAAACTTTGTATATTATAGTGACTCTAAGTATCGATTTACTTCGTGTAGATTAAGTTCATTTTTCTTCCTTCATTCGACTGTAACCTCTAATAAGGCTGAGTGTTGCGCTGCAATTTAGATATAATTAGAGGATTCGATCACGGTTGATTTTTCTAATCCCGGGATTTCGGGATTAGTTACAGTTAATCCCGGGATCCCGGAATAGTCTCGGGATTGTATTGGTAATGGAAAATGGTAACAAAAAGTCAGTAAACATATCAAAATCAATTTTTGAGGACATAGAATATTTAAGATTTACATACATACATACATATCATCACGCCATATCCCTTGCAGGGTAGGCAGAGAGAACAGAGTGCCAGAGAACTCTATCTCTGCATACTTCACTCGCTTCCTCAACATTCATAATTCTCTTCATACACGCTCGCCGGTTTCGGAGACTCTTGACTCCACCTTCCTTCAGTACATGACCGATCTGGTCTAGGTAGGTTAGTCTCGGTCTCCCTCGGTACCTACATCATTCCACTTTCGCATTGTATATTTTCTTAACCAGGCGTTCGTTCGGCATTCTTTCCACATGTCCGAACCATCGGAGCATTCCCTTTCGCATCTTTACACCAATACTCTCTTTCATACTTACTCGCTCTCTTACGTGGTCGTTACGAATGCGGTCGGTCAGCCTAACTCCACAGATTTTCCGCAGAGATCGCATTTCGACCGCATTAATTTTACTATCATACTCTTTTCTGTATACCCAACTCTCGCTTCCATACAGTAATGTTGGGACAAGCACTGCGTTATGTATTGCTACACGTGCCTTCTGGCTGAGGTGGTGGCTGCCGAGAAGTTGCCCCAACGCTCCGTTCACTCTATTTCCCGCATTCACTCTTCGCTCTATATCAGTGGTGTACCTTCCATCTCGGCTAAATCCACATCCAAGATATACAAATTCATCCACTTGCTCTAGTACATCATTACCTATTGTTACTCTTACATCTGTTCTGGTTTTATCTCTTTCAAAGACCATTATTTTGGTTTTGCTCACATTCACGCGTAGAACCCTTTTCTTACAATCTTCTGTCATTGTGTCGACTAGGGTCTAAGGGTTATATTTAAGATTTAAATCTCCAAAAAGGAAATCATTTCAAAATTAGATCTCCATTGAAAAATTAGATTTGCTGTCGAATAAAGGATCCCGACTGTTCAGTTGTCATGTTCTATTATTAAAATATATTTCATTTTCTGCAATAGTATTTATTCAATAATATATGGAATTCTAGACCACCGGACATCTAAGTGCTTGTTTTTTTCTTTTCAGTTTTTTTTATTATGTACGTAGTTTTGGTGACTTTTTACGCAGTCGGGTTTTTTGATTTTTTTAATAATTTTTTTTATTAATAATTTGATTATCACCAATTAACAAAAAAAATATCAATACTTACACGAAGTGAAGCGGAAATTTTTACACATTTTTACGCATAATCCGGTCGTTAACAAAAACAAAAAAAATTACTTAGTATGAATCAATCTATACTAATATTATAAAGCGGAAGAGTTTGTTTGTTTGTTTGTTTGTTTGTTTGTTTGTTTGTTTGTTTAAACGCGCTAATCTCAGGAACTACTGGTCCGATTTGAAAAATTCTTTTTTTGTTGGATAGTCCATTTATAGAGGAAGGCTTTAGGCTATATAACATTACGCTGCGACCAATAGGAGCAGAGCAACAATGATGAATGTGTAAAAATCGGGTTTATGTTTCCTTTTGAGAGCTTCCGCTGCGTAAACGGTTAAAGTTGCGCAAAAATTATGTACTACATAATTGTTCCCCTTTCAAAGTTCTAAATAAAAGTCCGCGACAGCATATGTCTATCTTTTAAGATTGGCTCACTATAACCTTTTTTATGCTAATCAAATTTGTTTTAAAATAATGTGATATTTTCGAAGGTGTTTTTTATAAACATAATATTAATCCTTATCCAAATAAATGAGTTATTCATTACAAGTATTTAATTTAAAACAAAATTGCTCTTTACATTATTTGATTTCAATGAATATCTTAGGAAATATCGCAGTTTAAAAATAACATCGCAGCAAAATAATGATCAAGTACTGGGCGCGCATTTACGATAAAAATACTGGATCTTATAATCTTATATTAAAAAAACACTCAAACTAATGTTATTTCAATGTACTTCTGCACACACTACATTTTTAGTTTTGTTTTCTTCTCATGACCTTCCGTCGGCTTTACACATCCTAAATAATAATAATAATAAGTATAGGAAGTATTAGTGCCTGCCCTCATGTATGGCAGTGAAAGTTAGATTTGGCGGGGAAGACATGAAAATAGAATAAATGCTGTAGAGCTGACAGCTCTTCGTAAGCTGTGTGTGATGTAAGTATGAAAGATAAAATTAGGTATAATGTTATAAAAGAGCGCTGGTATGCTGAGGTGGGTTGGACACGAAGTGGAAGAAATAATGAGTGGGCAGAGGTTGACGAAGCAAACATATAAAGCAATCGTGAATGGGACGAATACAAGGGGAAGACCTTTTCTGGACCAAATTGGCGATTTGTTCACGAGAGGTCATCATCATCATCATTCTCCTACTCTTATCCCAATTACTTGGGGTCGATACAATAAGTACTCTTCATTCATAGTACATATTATAAAAGTTATTGGCAATAGTTTTATGACCCGCCGCCTGCCAGACGTCAACCCTAATTGGGAATGTAATTGTTGACCAAACGGCATCAGATGGAGTTGGCCCAGGTCGTTATAAGGCTCTTAGTCGTCTTTTACGACATCCACAAGCAAAATGAGGATTGGTAGTATTCATAGCCGCTACCACACAGCGATTTCATACACATTAAAAGTATGTGTAATCGTAAATAGGCATAAGTGTATGTATGTATGTATAATATACATAAATTGTATATATCTATAGAAAGTATAGATAAGACCCAATACTTTTACTTGCATTACTTTATATGATACTACATTGCATTATATGGATTACGTCAAACTTGAATCACTTTTAAATACTTATTTCGCGTAACTACAAATACACGCAAAAAAAAAGAAACACATACATGCACGCACACTACATCACAAACACACGCACACCACACACACACATATACACATACACACACGCACACACACAAACACACACACACAAACACACGCACACCACACACACACACACACACACACACACACACACACACACAAACAAATGCACAACTTACACATACACACGCACACACACACACACAACGTGTGAGCGCGCTCACTAACACGTTAATTCTCACTCATTCATTTATTATAGATTTCTTTATCATTAGTCTTTATTACGTAAGATATATATATATATATATATATTCATTATTTATAATGTATGTTACTGTAAAATAATTTGATGTTCAAGATTTATGTATTTCGGGAAGGAACTGTCTCTTGAAACACAGGTATTACCTAATTCAAGAGGCAAAGACATCTATGTCAACTGTCATATGTATTTAGTTTTCAATAAAGATTATTATTATTATTTTACTTAAGGTTAAATGTTCTACTCTTACTAATAAAAGGGTCATGTAGGTACCTAAAACAGCTTTAACGTATGTATTATTTAAAAATATTTCCACCTTTTACGTAAACGAATTCGCGAGTTGAAGTTAACGTTAGCCCAAAGTAACCATTCCACGCGGACGAAGTCGCGGGCAGAAGCTAGTTAATAATATGTGTATTCTAAATGAAATCAGCCGTGTAAACAAGGTGGCTGTTAAAACGTCAATCAAGGTAAGTGCGTTTCGTCTCACGCACATTTTTATTGACTAATTTAAAACAATGTATCAATCCCGAAAATCCCGGGATCCGTTAAATTTGATCCCGAAAATTTCGGGACTAAAATATGATCGGGATCCCGGGATCGAATCCTCTAGATATAATAAAGACATCTACTTTGTACGCAACTTGATCTGTTAGAACAATGTTTCCTAACCTTTTGTAATGATTTTTTTTTATTGAAGAAATTTGGAATTCTCTTTCGCAATCTTTTTGTATAATATAACGAAAAGTTATGGAAGTGGACAATGTCGGGTGGTCATACTTGCCTTCGGGTAACGAAGAAAAGTCAAAGTCTCACACATTACCTTTTCTCTTTTTGATAATTTTATGTATATAAATTATAGATAAACACAATTTAAGCTATACAAAATTGAATGAGATACAATTAAATTGTTTCCCTGTAATACAAATGTTTCACTTCTATCACACGATAAAGATACGTCTTTACGACACAGTCTATATAAGTATATAGGATGCGTCGTAAAGACGTAATAATATTATAATCCTTATGATCTGTTAGGACAACTGATTAAAAAGAATTTAAAAATTAAATTCAAGTACATTACAAATAATTACAAATATATAATATCTTTAAACGAGTAATTCTTCTATATTTCTAAATTTTCAGAATATCAGCAAATTTTATAGATATCGCTCGTACCGAAGCGATTTCTATATAAATTTAAAATGCTAAAGGTTTGAGAGTCAAAATATCGATGTAACTAGGTTTCATTTATAGAAAATATGATTTTGCCAGTGGTGTCAGCCAGCGAGAAATATATTTTATTCGTTGGCTGAAAACTATTAGAATATGAAGGAAAACTTGTCCGCTGTCATTGAGAATTGACATAGCTGAGTTGGAAAATCGAACATTCAAACCCATACGAATCTGTTTCGATCCTTGGATTTTCTTTTTATTATTTCTCTCTCTTTTATTTCTTTTTTCATTTCATCAATATTTTTTTAATATCTAAATGTGTTTTCCAAAAAAAACACTTAAAAGAAAATACCGAGCTAAGCTCGGTCAACTAGATATCATTTATACATATTATTTGTTTATCCAAGCTTTATTTATTGTCTTGTGGTTATTAGTATTTAAATTATTATTAGTTTAAAAATATAATGGGTCGTCAAACTTAATATTGTGCTGAGAGTAGTAAATACCGTTTAAGGGAGAACCAGGGCAATACACAGCATGCACTCTCCAGGGAACCTTTTAACGTCAATCTGCTTGCAAATTTGCATTATCCACCTCGGGGAGAGCTATGTTAAACAGTGGACGTCGAAATACTGTTGGACGAAAATTGGCAGATACGTGACACACATTTCTAAAAGATACATTACTCTCATCATTTTAGCTCATATGCAATCCACTGCTGGGCTTCAGTCTCCTCCACAATAGGAAATCCTACCTACTATACTAATCTGGTCAGACGAGTTGATACAGGGTTTTATTTTGAGATTTCCTTCTCTAGCATACATTTTATATGTGTACATATTAAATCTCATAGTCGTCTTTTACCCTTGAGCCAGAAAGGAGGGTGGGAATTGTATTCTTACTCCATCACCACATAGATATGACTGTTTAATATATTCCTCTAGTAGAAATATAATACAAAGCTTATCTGTCAGCATATATCTCTGAAAAGTGCTCACGAGCTTCGTGTGTTTGTTAAAACCGCTGTAGATGACGTCACCCAAGTGGGTCGAGTGGTCCTGCATGCAGCGTCATCTAATTTTCGCTTTACACAAAATCCAAGCCAACACTATTATTTTCATACTATCGCTATAGTTACTTCATATAAAATAATATAATACAAATTTTATATAATTTCAAATGATTTGATTTTCTAAAATTTACGATGATAATATTATACGTACGAAAAATATAAATAAAATATTTAGGGACAAAATTATTTTCATTATAATATTTTTATTTTGTTGACGTTTAAGATACTTTTCAGTTCTCGCGTGACTATTAAAACTGAAAAACATTTTAAGTGTCAACAAAATTAAAACGCGATAAAAGCTATAAAAATAGTTTCATTTTATATTGTGATGTTTTCGTACGTAGGCAAATATATACAATAATTTTAGTGAAGACAACATATTTTACCAAAAATAATTTTGTATTACTAATTAATTATACCACACTATCCGTGCATCGTAGTTGCGTTTACTAAAACACAATATAAAAATTTACATACGAATTATCATTGTTCAAATTTTGAATTTTGTTTTTTTTTTTAACAAGACAACATACTGTATTACTGACGTTTATATACGTTATATTGAAACACACAATATGTAAATCGCACAAGGAATCGTTTTGCGTGAGAATTGAATCCGAGACGCTTAGCACACTAGGTCGGTATAATAAGTAATAGGTACGTCATGTGTGCATTCAATATGAATATGTCCAAATCAAATCTATCTATACATCATAATATTTTGTAAAGTAATTCCACAACCACACCATAGCCCGCCGCAAGAAAAAAACTAAAAAAAAACCCGAAGGTAATTCATAATACAATGTGTCGTACACCTTTGTCTTTCACACAATCATCATAAGGGATGACATAGCACATCATATCACGACGACACAAACTCAAAATAAAGCTTTATATCAATCCATCTAGTGGCATTATATAGAAGCTCAAATACACTTCCATAACAACGTATACTTTTAAAAGTGGAACGACATATGCAACGCCATCCCATAGATGGCGTTGCAAAGGAAAAAACACAGCAAATCTTATTAAAATTTTCTGAGTAGAAAAGTCAAACTTACTGCTACAGCTCTTCTAATAAGTTTATAATTAAAAAAAAAAAGAATTAAAATCTACCGTAAATACATATGCATACTATACAAAGTACGTACAGCATTGTTCACATAATATTTTCAATACATTCCTTCCATAACTGTTGAGACTAAAATAATGAATACCTAAGTGCCTTGGGCGCAAAGTGCAAATGAGAAATATATGATTTCAAACTTTTATAATTACTAACACACGAGAAATTATAACTAACAAGATTTATATTCGAAATGTTACGGAACTCCGTAACCGGAGCCAAAACCAAGGGATTGGCGGCATTAAAATCTATCCGAAATCTAAACCCAATCTGTAATAAACATTTCAACTATAATAATTTCACATAGGTCTGGGGTCTATATGAAACACATTACAAGTTTTCTTTCAATCGGTCAAGCTGACAGACGAAACAAGCCTCTAGAAAAGGGAATAATGCAATAATCACTACGCTTAGCATTTCACTTTCAAGTTCGCTAAAAATCCAATATCCATAACTGAAACTATCCGAAATTGTCTAATTGAATAATTTCATATCCATAACCGTTATAACGTTATTGTAATATCCGATACTTTATATCCGCAATAGACCTAATTTCGTCATCATCTCCTGCTCCTATCCCCAATTACTTGAAGTCGACGCAATATATGCCTACATATTGCAAAGTTATTGGCAATAGTTTTAGGACCAGCTGCCCGCCTGACGTCAACCCTCCTTGGCAATGTAATAGACCAAACGACATCAGGTGGTGTTGGCCTAGGTCGATAAAATTGACCTAATTTGTATAATGTATTTTATTTATTAATCACGAAGTTCAGATATTTCGACACAAGAAACTTACCACACCAATACAGATAGCGTCTGTCGAAATAATCTGTGGGTTGCGCTAATTCTCTATGTAGTAATTTGAACTATCCACCTAGCAAGTAGTAAGTAGCTGCCTACTTCAATTGTTCCGTGATGATGGCGCTTCAAGTAGCGACGAAATATCGGATGATATAAATTCTGTTAATCATAATAACGCAATGGAGAAATAGCCCTTTTACAAACCCGTATATGTAAATTTTATATATGGGTTTTAGTACTATATTTTTATGTACTTCCATAAATAACACGCGTCGTATTAGTATTTTTCATAAGTGTATATTTTGATGAATATAGTTCGAAATAGGTATATATTTTTATTTAGATATTTACATGTGTTAGTGGTGTGTGATGGTGGCTACGAATACTACCAACCATTACATTCTTCTTTGGTGTCGTAAAATACAACTAGGATATTTACATTGATATGGACCATTTGAAATAAAACTGTTTTTACGAATTCGTCGCCGCCTTCATCGGGAGGACTGTCCTCCCGTGACCATGAACGCTGTAAAATGTTCAAATCAAAGGGTAATTAAAAATCAAATACAAAAGCGATAGAATAGGTAAAAATAGTTTTATTTCGAATGTGTAATACTCTGGTATCAGAAATCACTTGATATGGACCCATTCTATCTGATGCCGTCTGGTCATAAATCACTTTTCCAAGAAAGGTTGACGTCGGGCAGGGGGTTCATCATACAACTATTGCCAAAATTTTATGTATGTACAATGGAAGAAGAGTACATATTGCGTCAACCTCAAGTAATTGGGATAAGATTAAAAATAGAAAATATAAAAAATCGCGACTCCTTATTTTTTCATCATTCATCCTTTTGCCGTCCACTGTTGAACGTAGGCCTCCCTCATATTTATATGAAATCTTAGTGCTGTAATAGTCACGCTTGGCAAGCGGGTTAGCGATCGCAGTGAGTTCGTATTCGTATACGTTTTTAGGCGAGCTGCTACCCGCTCTCTTTTTGAATCCTTAGGCGATTTTTAGGACTCCTACGGGCAAATAGAGTGTGGCAATATTCTAGCGGCGTATTCATATCCCGTCACCACACATTATTCTGACTTAAACAAACGAAAATTTAAATGTGTGTCTAGCTACTATCGAAGTAAGCCATTTTTCCTACTATTGCGGAAAACGTCCGTGGAACTTACACAGGCTAACGACTGCAAGAAATCGAAGTAAACTGTAGCAAGATTCATAGGTGGAAGTTTGTATTAATTAATCATTGTCCTTCCATCAACTTAAAAGTAGGAAAGAGGAAGAAGGGCGGTAAAATAGGAAAGTAAATTTAGCCTCTAGTTGGGATATCGAAGCAACGTATAATCCAGACAAGCCCGGTTCGTTTCTTAGGTTTCCTATTTATTTACTTGCCTTTTTTAATTTTCTTTTATATTTTTTTTTCATTATTTTATCAATTATTTTCTAATATCTATATATGTTTTCTAGAACAACACATATTACCAAAAGAAAGACCAAGCTAAGTTTGTCAATCAAATTTTGTTTAATAAAGCATGCTACTTACTTCTTGTCATATTCATCAGCGCGAGCGGACACTCATCATCTTCCAATATGTATTCCGAGTTGTCTGTTTTATCCTCCTATGAACAAACAACATATATAATTAGTAAAATATTGAAGCATAATAAATATTAAAATATTGAAGCATATGAATACAAACAAGAACGCATAAAAATTATAATAACACCTTGCAAACTGTCTAGATTACAGCTAGATCGTGTGCTAGTGGTTATATCTGGCCCACTGTGCGTTAACCAGTTAAAGAAAAAAATTTGTCACCATGACCGTCAACTATTTTCTAGTGGGGCATATATAGTTACATTTGAGCTGCGTGCTGTTGGTTATATATGTCCTATTACATCTACCCTCTTGTGTAGGGAAAATTTAAGAACACAATGTAATGCACCAACCCTAATCTACTGTAGTAATAACCGGCTGAAAGATAAAACTGAGAAATAGATGCTGCTTGCAGTCCTTTGAAAATTCTAATACCAAATTCGATTGCCAACTCGCTTGTTAAGCGTGGTGATTATAACATTATCCTCCATATAGAGCCTAGGTCCTAGCCTAGGTTCAACGTTGGATTCAACAGTGAGATGATAAGTACCTAGTTTCACCATAATAAACTCAAAGTGAATAAAACACTAGGAAATCTATAAAACCCGATTACGAAGCGAAAAATGATGTCACAAACGGGATTCGAACCCGCGCCTATTGGGATTCCGGCCCAATCGTGCTGCCACTACAACACCGTGACTTATTGTAGGACATGCAAATTTCGCTTCGTATCATATTTACGTCTTAATGCTATCTACCCGACAATGTTTACACATTGTTATAGGCTTAATACTTCAAACTTTACAGTTAGAATTGTATTAAACGATGACACAACCTTGTTATTTAAATTACTGAAATTTAGCATTTATTTTAATATGCTTAAGCATATTAAATGCAAAATTTCAGTAATTTAAACTAGGAAATCTGTAAAAATTTAACTGTAAAAACTTTCGCTTTTACTAATATGTCTGTGACATAATTTCTCACCTGTACTATGCAAAACTGTTGCGGATCTTGATAAGACATGCCATACTTGTCAAGAGTCTCCCTCAGAACGGTGGCTGCTGAGTCATTGACTGATAGTAATAGCGTAACATAAGACACGTCCGGCCGAAGTATTGATCCGTATACCCTCAAAGTACCGCCTGCAACAATACAGTTGTTTTAGTCTTAAAAGTATAATCATTGTTTCATAACCACATTAAATATAATGATTAGTGCCCATGTTCACAGCTGTGTTTTTTCTGTGTGGTGCGAAGAAAGAATACAATTCACCACCCCTAACGTAAAAGACGAGTAAGTGATGTAATAAGTAGATAACATGACCACAAGAGAAGAAAACCTCGAAATAAAACCCTACACCAACAGGTATAATCAGCGTGGTAAAGTAGTTCAATTTCTCTCCTATCGTAGTCCTCCATGATTGATTGACGACTTAAATCTAATAATAGGACACATATGAGCTGAGATGAAACACTGCTGATAAAGCAAATCTATCCATTAGGCTATCGACGCCCACGGCTGGGTATATCAAAAAACCTAATTTTTCAGAAGGGGTCAAAATAAGTATTTCCTTTTTTCAGTTCGGTTCAGCAGCGTTTCCAAATGCACGAACGTCAGCATAATTTCCTTAAGAATGACGACGAAGAGTGGATAGGGAGAACTTATAATATTAACACCCCTCCACCACTAAAAATTGAAATATAATGAAAATTGTAAATTTTATAGTTGTGTCACTTTTCTTCCGGACAAGCGATATGTAGTCCCCGTCATGAAATATAATGAAAATTCAAAATTTTAGAGTTGTGTCACTATTCTTCCGGACAAGCGATATGTAGTCCACGCCATAATGATGAATATTCGCTACTCTTGGCAGGTGAGGTAACGCACCATAGTTGGTGATTTAAATTTCTCAAGGCGGCCCACACTCCTGCTACTCAATATTACAATCCTTGAGGGGCAAAAAAGGGAACACAGAAAAGTTAAAACCATTCGCCTTCTATAATTCCCAATTGTTAGTATAATTTGTATTCAATATTGGCGCCAAATCGAGCCACCGATTATGTATTATAAATAATTACTTAGTATAGTAAGAGTCCTTTTAGAGTGTATACAATGATCTATACCAAAAAAGGTTTTATTTTTATTATAAGAGAAAAAATAAATCTATTATATGTCGTCAATCAGACGGTTCTCCGTCTTTGCTACTTGCATAGGATACTATTTCGAGTTTTCCTTCTCTTAGAACATTTTTATGTTCTACTCATATCTCTCAACCGTCTTACGATACCCTTGACATATTATATTTTTAACCTATTACAAAATGGGGAGAAGGATTATTGTTACGACATTTGGTCATATAATTATCATTGATTTTCAATATTTTTCATGATTCAGCCTTTTGTCGTTCACTGCTGGATAAAAATTTCATAGATGAGTGGATAGTGAGTTGATGAATAGAGAGAAGTGTTATACGTTTCCCAGGAGATGCTGCCGTATTCATCGTGAACCGTTTCGGCTTTTACTACTCCCTCCAGCAAGTAAGGTAACAACATCGTATTCTTATACCGTCGCCACACGGGCAATGCATGGGTGCAAAATTCACTTTATTGTAAAGCCTTTTTTTGCGGTGGACTATGGAGGTGGTCGCGCCCCGCCAAATCGGTCCGGGGCGACGGAAGAGGCGGCGCGCAACCCCATAGACCCACCCTGCAAACATCTCTATTCGCCGTGCGAGCGGGCCACCGGTACCCGATCTTTGTCATCGGTGGCCCGCCTGGCTTTATTGTAAAGCCTAGGAGACTATTATATAGAATGAAACTATTCTATTGTAATATAATGTCACCTGTATCGGGTCCGCCGTCTTTAGATTTGAACTGTTGCAATTTGCGACCGAGCTTCTGTTGTCTTCGACGTCGCATTACCGCCTCTGGGTTGCTGATGCTGCGCATGAATGATGTTTCCGGCAATTCTGTATCATATTACAATGAACACTGAATGTAGGGTTTTATATGTCATCATTCTCCTGCTCTTATCCCAATTATTTTAGGTCGACGCAAAATATACTTGTAAATATTGCACAAGTCAGGTGGAGTTGGCCTAGATCGATATAAAGCTCTTAGTCGTCTTTTACGACATCCACGAGAAAAGTAAGGGTTGGTAGTATTCGTAGCCGCTACCACACACTAGGTTTATATATGTAACTTAGATTACATACTCAACATAGTTTACATTATTGATAATTTATTACCATCAACACAAGGCAATATGATATCTATCCCGTAGCAACCGTTAAGTAAACCGTAAAGTTGTATTTATAATAGTAGTAAAATAAGGATATTTTATTTATAAAATAAAATCTGTTAACAAGTCTCCCTCGCAAGTGTTATACAGAGAAACTAAGGACCGGTTACATCCACGCCAATACATTTTAAGAGGACACCTGCGGTGTGGATCACGCGAAGTGCTACCAGCTATATTAGTATAATTTATAAAATTTTATAAATATGAGCTTCTGGCTTAGCACACCACAGATCGCATCACAAATTGCACCCTCAATGTCTATGACCAGGCGGTAAAATAATTAATTTAGTGTGCAGCTAGACCTCGCAATATTTGGTAGAAAAAGTTATCACCCATTACAATTTCATGTGGACACATGAAGCTTGATTAGCTTTTACCGTTAGTTGGAATTATTAGATGACATTTGCATCATTATTCTCCTACTCTTATATCAATTACTTAGGGTCGATACAATATGTACTCTTCTTTCAAAGTACATATTGTAAAAGTTATTGGCAATGGTTTTATGACCGGCCCCCTGCCAGACGTCAACCCTCCTTGGGAATGTAATTGTTGACCAAACGGCATCATGTGGTGTTGGCCCAGGTCTTTATAAAGCTCTTAGTCGTCCTTTACGACACCCACGAGCAAAGTAAGGGTTGGTATTATTCGTAACCCTTACCACACAGCTAGATGTTATTTGCATATCAAATTTAATTTAGTTAGCTGTTTTATACATTTCAAAAATTAAAATCATAGAAGAAAATATAGACAAAGAAGGGAACTTTTAAATTTTATCTCTACAACAGAAGGTAGGTAGTTTACCTAACGATATAAACTGCAAGTCTGACTTACATTAAAATTACATACCTGTATATAATTTCTCAGCAACCGGTCTATTCTCATCATTAGTATCCGATTTTAATCTCGATAATTTTTCTTTCTTTTTCAATTCTTTCTTTTCTCGTTTCGATAACTTTCTTTTGAAATTCTGATCTCCTTTGTCGTTCACTGCCGACAATGGGACCTGTGTATAAAAGTTATTATTAATTTTTATTTTTCCTCCATTAAACCTGCATGTATTTACTTAACACAAATATATAACAAGTAAACACATAAAAATACAAAGTAAAGAAAGAACACCATAAAATAATCATTCCATATTGTTAGGAATTGAAACCATGCCAGTCAACACGTAATGTTGCTGTTCAGATTATATGCAGTGAGATATTTCGTTAACTTATTTTTTAATTTCAGAGTACAGAGTATTAGAACAACGTATGCTAGATCATTAAAATAAAGTAATAATTACTCTTCTTCTCGACCCATATCCGTTGCATTTTTGGGTACGGGCCTCTCAGGTGAGGGAAATTAGTCTACTATACTATGCTGACTAGGGGATTTGTTATTAGGTTTTATATGCGCACTTGTCTTTTTCATGGAGTGATTTTATTCATGTAAGAAAGGGGTGCTCCCCCCTTTTTTTCTTTCATTGTATTCTTTCCACCTCAGCACACAGACGATGGAGTTATCCATCATTTGCTTAAAATTTTAATTTGTTTAAATTTTAAAGTGGGCGTTATTATCAATCACGACGGAGCAATTGATTTGGCCATCTTAACCTAAATTTTATAACGATAAACTCTTAATAAATTTATTTATTATTATAAAATGTTTATCACAGTTCATTTACGTTCCATTACTTCATTACCGTCATTATTATCATTATTCGTTCCATTACCGCATTCGTAACGACGACGTAAGAGAGCGAGTAGGTATGAAAGAGAGTATTGGTGTAAAGATGCGAAAGGGAATGCTCCGATGGTTCAGACATGTGGAAAGAATGCCGAACGAACGCCTGGTTAAGAAGATATACAATGCGAAAGTGGAAGGATGTAGGTACCGGGGGAGACTGAGACTAACCTACCTAGACCAGATCGGTCATGTACTGAAGGAAGGTGGAGTCAAGAGTCTCCGAAACCGGCGAGCGTGTATGAAGAGAATTATTAATGTTGAGGAAGCGAGTGAAGTATGCAAAGATAGAGTTCTCTGGCACTCTGTTCTCTCTGCCTACCCTGCAAGGGATATGGCGTGATGATATGTATGTATACGTATGTGATAATATACGTGGATACTATACCACGCTAGTCAAGGAAATTTTAATTCGAGTGCACATATCTCGTAGTCGTCCTTTACGACACCCATAGATGCGATAGGTGGTGGTGAAATGTATTCTTACTCCGATACCACGCGCAAAAATAAAAATAAAATAAAAAATATTGTACAAATGCAAAAATAAAACAAATTCAACGGATGACATTGTGTAAATTCTTGGACTCTCAAACTCGAAGCTTTAATTCCAAATAGCTAATATAATATTACATTAAATTACCTCGTTGTTACTAAGGCACTTGAGTAGAAACCGGCCCTCTCTGTCTTCAGAGTGCCAGTTGAGTTGCACCAGAAGTGGTTTTTCATGGGGTTCCAATTTGCGCTCGTCATCAGGTCCATGCGTCTCCCACAGCGAGTACGAGCCCAGTGACAACATACGCATATCCGGACGGAATTTCTCGATCAGCGTCTCTGTGTAAAATAAATTGTAGGTATCATTAGCATCTAAAGTATGAGTTTTCCTAGCTTTTTGTTTCTTTCATAAGACACAAGTAAATTGTCGCGGGGACTTGGTAAACATACAAACAATGGACAAAAACTACACTCGGACTCAACACTATCGTCCGTTGATCCCAAAAAATCTAAATGAGAATCGAACCGACGCCTATCAGCAGTGGAAGCCGTTACTTAAACCTACACGGCATTTGTACAATTATAAAACTGTAAGGGAAATTTAAAAAAATTGCTTTTAGACTCTATAGTGAGGAACAAATCCTTCTTTCGCAACGACCAAACAACCATGGCATTAAGGAACACAAATCACACCCAAACTAGGAGCAATAATTTTTGGATCGTGTATATTTTTTCTGCGTGGGGAACGAGTGGGACACTCAGTTGGAAAGTTGGTACGTAGACCACTGCGTCGTATGTACAGACGGGCAATTCTCAACAGCTTTTCCTTCTTTATGTAACCTATTTTCGTCCCATTATCAGCTATGAGATCTTTCTAAAATAGAAGAAAATTGGTGTATAAACACTGATGAAATTTTTATATAAGTTTTATTATTATTTTTTATTAAAAACATCGGCCAAGTGAGAGTTTTACTCGCGCACGAAGGGTGCCGTAAAATTAAAAATTATTAGTATCGAGCAAGAAACGGTAAAAAAATCAAGTTTGTTGTATGGGAGCCCCCCCTTAAATATTTATTTTATTTTTAGTATTTGTTGTTATAGCGGCAACAGAAATACATCATCTGTGAAAATTTCAACTGTCTAGCTATCACCGTTCTTGAGATACAGCCTGGTGACAGACAGATGGACGGACGGACAGCGAAGTCTTAGTAATAGGGTCCCGTTTTTACCCTTTGGGTACGGATAGGGGTGTCCACTTGAAAAAAACATCGATGTTTTTTTCGATTCGATAAATCGAAACTGTACATCGATTTCTTTCGATGTATCGGATGAAAACATCGATGTTTTTAAACATCGAGTACTTTTTCTAAAGTCATATCAAAAGCGTTACTTCTAAAAAAAAGGTCTTTTTTGTGGCATTTATACCTATTCCAATCCCTTATAAAACTGACTTCTAAAACAAAAGGTCCTTTTTGTGGCATTTATACCTATTCCACAGTCCCTTATAAAACAGATTTCTAAAAAGTCAAAGTCTTTTTTGTGGCATTTACTGGTTATCATCGTTTCGATGTTTTATGAAAAAACATCGATACATCGAGTATTTCGATAGCTCTTCAAAACATCGGATCGATCGAATATCCCTAGGTACGGTACCCTAAAAATGTCTGTAGATATCAGTGTCATGTTTATATTATTGCCAATTATTTTACGGATTCACTTATTTGTCGACGTCTTTAGTCATATTATAGGACACTAGCAGATATGTAAGTCATGGTGAGTTATGGTATTTTTAGGTTACTATAATATGCGGACAATGTCCTATTTTCTACACACTACTACAGGTTAAAAAGACTTACGAGTCTGAAAACATTTTACTCGATGCAGACAATAAGTAAACTAAATAAAGCACATACGTGCACATTGTCAATGCGCCACTCCGCTAGTATTTTTTTTAATCTCTTTTTTTATATAACAACACTCTGCCCTAAGGAAATAATTCTTGCATTGCGGGGGATACACAACTCAAATTACACCCAGACTCTGAACAACAATATGTGGACCACACGAAATGTTGTCCTGTGTGGAATCAAACCTACAGTACTGAAAGTGTAGATCGATATCGTAATCACTACGCCATCTGTGCAGACGAAAACTTGTTACAATAATAGTAAAACTACTTTGGTAAAATTTAGTACAGGTAGGTGCTTTCAATGAAACGAAGAACGAAATGACCTCATTTAAAAACCAATGTTATTTTGAGAGTTCGGCTTCAGAATCACATAATTTGAGACAGCTTCCATTATTACGTTTTATAGCTTAAATATACATACATACTCGAGAGAGAAATCAAGTTAATATATCACCTTGGTTAGAATCGTTGGTATGATTAAAATGTTTTATTTCGAGTTTTTCTTCTCGTGGAGTGATATAACCTAAAGGCGTTTTTATTCATCTTTTATTATCTACCACGACAAATGAAAGAGTGGTGACATATTTTCTTCTTACTTCTTCACCATAGAAATTTTCATGTATTACAATCCATTTCTGCTAGCAGTAAATATTAATTGATATGATTCAATGTACTGAATGATTCAACCAATGTAAAAATAATCTATCTTATATAAATATACCTATATTCCACGTGAGCATCGCACATACAATAGTCAGGCGTGTGTTATCCGCAGTCAAATTAAAAGTTTTTATTATTATCTTTGATCGATGTAAGTACTTGATAATAAGGACAACCGTCCCGCCTCTTAAGGATTTGAGCAATATTTGGATCATAGCCAATCAGTGTATCTATGTATAACACTCATAGTAAGCTTTGGAATTGGTGCTATATTATTCTATACTAGCAATCAAATAATCGTCGAATGAGATGACGAACAACAATATAGTTAAGAAATTGCAGACGAAACTATGACTAATAGCTTAATTTATTTAATCACGATGAGGCGACAATGGCACCCACTTGTTTGTGCTAACAAGAAATTAGCTTCAAATAAATTTTAAAAACAAACGTTCATTTTGTTTCAGCTCATAAACGTCCTATTGTTGGGCTTGAGACTTTCCATAATGAGAGGAGAATTGACCTGCTACACCAGGATGCTCAGACGGTTTGAAATAGGGTTTTAAATTTGAGCTTTCCTTCTCTTAAATGTTCCGTTTTGAATTTAAAAAAGAAGTACATGTTATTAATTATATTCTCTATTTCTGTAAATGATTTAAAAACGACTAAAGCATGCTATACGTGTATAATATTGATGCTAGAAAGGAGATTCTATGCCAATCCTGCCAACACGGTACAGTGGTTTAATTTAACTTCCATCATGGAGGAAGCCGACGCCTAGGAGTGTGGGACGTATATCTGTTGATGAGAAAAGATATTACTTGGTGACATTCCCCTAGAGCACTTGCGGGAGGCCACGAGCTATATCATCAAAAGTTAAATTTCGATTTATTCGAATAATTCTTCATAATTTGCGAATTACTATTAATTCATAGTCAACATCTCATCTCATATATGTCCCAATGCTGGGCTCGAGCCCCCTCCACACTAGGAAGGAAATTGACCTACTACACCACGCTGGGCAAACGTGTTGGATTTTATTTCACGTTTTCCTTCTCTTGCATAGATGTTATATGCACATTTTATCCCTTAGTCATCTTTTACGATTACTCCCGGCTAAGATAATGGTGAATGGTATTCTTACTCCGTCACCACACGGAAACTACTTTTAATTATTAGTTCATAATTTACAAACAAATAAATCTGAAATGCTCGTGATTGATATGTCAAGACGGGATGAAATCTGAAATTTCCCTAAAATTTAAGTGATGTTGTTGACAACGGACATCATACTGCTTATCGAATGTACTAATGTACAATCGTTATACGTATTCATATAGGACTCAACTGCATAGAAGTTGAATTCTAAGACCACTACCATCATCTTTATTGTCTATTCTAGTTTACTATATTCATACAACTAAAAAAAAGCCTGGTTGTTCTCTGTTAAGAATTTAAAAAAAAATATAACATGCCGCCAAAATCGCAACAAGTCGTTCAAACGATTATAGATATTTATAATTTTCTGAAATAGTTTATACTTATTTCGAAATAGTAAATTATTGACTGAGTTTTCCGGTTATAGGCAGTCTCCGTAATTGCCAACTGTGTCGGTATGCAAAGTATGTAGAGACTAGACGACGATACGGTATTTAAGCTCGTGCCTCCAATGTCGTGACTAAAAAAAATATACTTGGATAATGATGAGAATCTTTTTGCGTTAAAATATTATAATACTTTCTTTCTCTATTTTTTTTTTTTTTAATATTTCTTAATTTAATCGTCTTCTCAGGCCATATATGTATATGCCACTCTTGGGCACGAAAATCCAAATAAGAGTTATAAACATATTAATGTTATCTTCTTTTATGCCTTATCGATATGTGGTATCCACGGAAACAGAAAGAGTGAAGACCATTGTATGCTTACTAAGTCACCAAACGAATGGTAGCAATGGAATTTTAGTAGTACCGGCTATAAATAAATTAGAATTACTAAAATACAACAAACAGAAATGTGACCGCCCACACAAAAGTATACACTTCTAATTTGGTTACGATACTAGAATATAATATCTTAAATAAATTGGATAGTTTTTACAAGTAGTTATTTCAGTATACGGTTTTTCTACTATTCAACTCAATAACAACGTAATATTGGCTCCAAACGTCCTCTTTAATGTGAGATAGTGGACTAATAGTCTAGATTGACCAGACGTGTTCGCATAGGTATTTCTATCGAGATATGACAGCCGCGGGAAAGTCGAGGATGCTAACACATTATATTATTATTTAGTCATTATAGTATAATAACTGCTGTGTGGTAGCGGCGACGAATACTACCAACCCTTACTTCGCTCGTGGATGTATAAAAGACGACTAAGAGCTTCACGGACCTAGGCTAATTCCACCTCATGTCGTCAGGTCAACAATTACATTCCCAAGGAGGATTGATGTCAGGCAGGCGGCCGGTCATAAAACTATTGTCAGTAACTTTTGCAATATGTACGATGGAATCAGAGTACATATTGCGTCAACCCCAGGTAATTGGGATAAGAGCAGGAGAATGATGATTATAGTATATTAACATATTGCTATAAAGTGAATATGGTTGGAGAAAATTTTAATCTAATACCAAAATTGCTTACTGTTATTTGTTCACATCATTGCGGAAAACATGCGATAAAGCGTAATGGACCTAAAAACTTTATTAATATACGCGTGGACAACGCCTCATTAATAAAAAAAAAACTTACAATAACTCACTTTATGAAAAATAATGTTATTATAGCTTACATTATGAAAAACAAAAATACAAATAATTTAGTTATGTTCTCAGAAACTGTGGTGTTTGTTTAAAGTTAGGTCAGCGTTTAAATTAAGTTAAAGGCTAACACTATAAAGAAGTTAAAAACTATAAGTTTCAAAAATTTCTTTTTTTTATTGCTTAAGGTGGCAAACGAACAAGCAGCACACCTGATGGTAAGTGTTACTGCCGTCCATGGACCTTTGCAATACCAAGGGTATAGCTAGGTCGCTGCCTATCAATACAAACCCCAAACCAACCCATTTGGGCTTCCGGCTCTCTCGTTTACCGAACGTAACGCAACAGCACAATGCCATTGCTCAGACGTCGATCTTCTGCGAGAGAGTGGTACTACCCCGGACGGACAGGTCCCCGACTGTAGACAGAAAACTATCAACAGCTTGGTCCTACCACTTATAAAATTGTCTAGTAAACAAATAATAAAAGTTTTAAAGAATGCAATTTACTTTAAGCGAAACAATTACAAGTGACCTTAAGAGAACTTTGCTCACAATTGAACACGCGATACTAACTTTTAAATATGAAAAGTTTACAATGACGACAGATACTTTCTCTCAAAGGGAAACAGCGGCAAGTTTAAATAGCGTCAACATACTTTTAATGGAATTAGTTACGGCTGCTTTGTCGTAACTTAAATACTATTCGGCGTAAGAAAGTCGTCATTTATTATGCGAAATAAAGTTTAATAATTACTCGTAAATTGTCATATATTACTATAGTCTTTCTCACCTATGACATCGCTGACGGTAGCATCAGAGGCCACTCGAATACATTTTGTAGCTATCTTCTGGCCTGAATCTTGGAAATAGAAGCGCATAACACCATGAAACTCCAAATTCTGAAAACAAAACATACAATAATAAGAATCATTTAATATTTAATGAAAAATATTGCACCGGAAGGTAAATTTATCTCAGGTTCTTTGTACGATAAAATGTACCGATGTTATTTTATCTTTAACAAATGTTTATCAACATATTTGCTTGATTTAAATTCTATAAATATAAAACTGCTTCTTATTAAACTAGCTTTGCTTTTTTTAACTACCCAAATTTGTAAAGAACTAAAACTTTCTATGATTATGTAAGTTTGTAAACATTCAGAATCGTAGAATATTCGATCATGTACCTGATGAAAATTGCTTATTTTTGTAACATCACCAATCATATATATTCTACGGATGACCTCGCAAGTCTGTTCTAAATATTCGACTTGAGTAACAAGATACAGCATTAAACATATTCAATATACATTGTTCTTTCTCATCTCATCTAGGTTCCAATGCTGGGCTCGAGTCTCTTTCATAATAGGAGAAAAACTGTACTACTATACCTCGCTGGTCAGACGAGTAGTTATAGGGTTTTATATAGTTTCCTTTCTCTTTCAGTGATGTTGCCTGCATATTATATCGCTTCCATAAGCATGAATGGGTTTGGTGAATCATATTATTTTTCCGTCACCATGCGGATAATTTATTATTTATACTTCTTTAACATTTTTAAATATGAATGTTAAAAGCTTTAGGGGTAAAGGAAGACCAAAGAAAAGATGGATGGACTGCGTGAGACATGACATGGATGTACAGGGAGTGACTGCAGAGATGACGTCTGATAGGACTGTATGGAGGAAGATGACATATTGCGTCGACCCCAGGTAATTGGGATAAGAGCAAGATGATGATGACTTCTTTAATATTTTCCTATATTTTTGTAATACGTAATTGGAAACGTGGCATTGCACTTGAAGTTGAAACTTAGTGATAACTCAATTTCTGTAACAGAGCATCATCAATAAAAGTAGCTAATAGTTTCTCGCATCAATCAAGACTAATTTGAGCGCTAGACTAAACACTAAAGTAAACCCAGATGTAACAAGTGCCGCACCTAGTAATTTTGACCCATAAACTACTGTCTATTAAGATGTCCACGTCCTTTCGAAGCATTGTTTAATATCATGACTCATGTACCTTGGCAATTGATACGACACAGTTGAATCATCAAGTCTCACTATAATACAATGAGAAAAAAAAACTAGACAATAACAAATAAAACGTTATCAGAATTTCCTATCCGTGTTAACTGCAAAAAAAAAATAAACATACTTCCGGAATTAGATCATAATGAGTTTGAGTGAAGACTGTATTGAACCAATACATATTACAATAGTATGAATTGTCCTGTGTAAGGTTGTATCTTAAACTGTGTTCGTGGCGTGCTGGCCATCATATAAACAACAAATTTATCTGCAATATTAAAAAAAAAATGTGGATGAGCTATAACTTGATGGAAACAGTCAAGCATATAAATCTCAGATTAAAATTTAGATGCTTAATATTTATCTTACAAAATTCTGTGCCTCTAGTTTGTAAATTGTTAAAGCAAAGAAAAACAATATGAGAAGAATTTATGTCGAACAATTACATTTTATAGTACTTAATAATGATAGTGTTCAACCTCAGTGCCCTGGCAAACACATTAAGCCTTGGTTCCCTGTGTTTTGAAGATGTGATACCCTTAAATTCTCTGACATCCACTCGAATCTACTTCACCGCATAGGTGACGTGATGACCAGAGTAGTGGTCTTACCCATTAAGAGAAGAGCCACAAAATAGCGCAGAAGTGAGAGAGAAGATAAGAGAAGGCTAATTCGTGTGTTGTTTGTGTACATTAATTATATTTTTAAATATCGCAACACAAGAATTTATTCTTAGATAAGGCTGTCTTTATTAAAAAACAATCCTGAAATATCATTAATTCATTACAGCTATTGCAGAGATCCGATAGAAATCACTTTGCAAAAATATCCTGTAAAATCTAATTATGGATATAGAAAGCTAATTTCAATTCAACTGCAAATAATAAAGCATGACATAATGATAAAGATGATGAATGGGCGCATTCCTCAATTAAAAACAAGGATACAGTTGCCCGCAATGGGTCAAAGTTAAATTCCTACCTCATTGGGTTCGCTTAGCGCAAACAGATCAAGGCGATTCGCGTTCCACTGCTGGATCATGTTGCGGAGCGCCTCGCGCTCCAGCATTCGCTTGTCCGCCGCGTCCATTGTGTCACCGCATCAAGTCAGCCTGAAATAAAACAAAATGTACTATTAGCATTATTATCATGTCACATGTTTATTAAGAAGAGTAACAACTTTTTATATCCAAAACTCATCCACCTTAATAGGAAATAGGCCTATTAGCTTCTGCTAAACTCATTTTCAGACTCTGTAACTGCGTAGGTACTTACATTACCCGTTCGTTTAGATGAAACTAATTTATCCAGGAATAAGATTCAAGATCAAAAAGGCTTACAGCTCGAAACCACAACATACCAGCGAGGCAAACTTGTTGATAATACTTTATGAATCACCGAGAATATTTAATTCAATAGCAAACCTTGTTGGCAAGAACAGCAAAGTGCGTTTTAATCTATCAACAGTTGTAAGTAAAATTTTATCAGAGTTATTCTCTTAAAAATAATTATATCAACTATCAAAGTTTATCAATACAGTCGTAACATATGTGATACTAAAATAAATATTCTACTTCAAAATACTGATAGCCTAAATAACGGCTGCATAACTTTAGCTAAATAATTATAATTGAAATAAATACAACTATAAAATGTATGTATAAATAATTACTATAACGTGTACATGATTTTTTAGTACGACCGTGGATTGGAATGTCAACAATCAGCCGCACCTAAACAGGTCGTTATTATCAGTTCCAAGAGTGATAATCTTTCAAACACATAAATATTAACCATTTGTAGATATATGAAACCCAAAGAGGAATAGCTCGAGTATATGCTAAGGTCTAAAATATTAGTCCGATTTTGCGTCGATTATTTCAAGTTAATATTGATGTCATGAAAACAATATTTCAGATGAGGTATGTGCCTTATTCTATAAGGTAGTATCGAATTAAACAAATAGTTGCTATGGTAACGATTCAATAGTTACCATCAATCTGGGTCAAGCGGCTAAGGTTGTTAGACGACTTTCTATTTCGAAAACATCCTATTAATAGGTTCTTAATCGCAGCTGCAAAAAGTGGAAAAAAAGCGCATTTACTATTTCGTTCAAAAGTATAGTCGTTGTGGACTGTATCTGGCATTCATCATGTGTGTGCCAACATCCATATACAGACACGCGTGCACATCATTATAGGTATTTATATCGTAAACATATGGCCCAGCGCTCATGAAACACCCGACCACCAATACCCATAAATTTTCTCTTTTCTTCAAGGTAAACAAACGAATACTTTTAAACTTTCAAATAGGTAGCAGTTTCTCTTCACTTTTATGCTATTTTCTTCATAATAGAGACGCTCATTTTTAACTTCGTAGGAACATTAAAGGAAAATCCTAATGTAACGTAATCAAATGACTCAACTAATCGGTGACAACGGATGTGATGAAATATTTTTCTTTATGTTAAGAGTAATAAAAAGTAAACCTAATTAGGTTTTATATGTCTTGTATATTTTATTCGTCTATATTATGACTAATTGAGCTATCAACACACCAAGCCCCTGCCGTAGACATTAAAAACTTGAAATTTAAATTCAGCTTTTGATATTGGCATCCATTATAACAACATTATTATTTTTTTTTTTAGAATATACTGTAGTCGGCAATAAATATTGCATATCGACACTTGAAAAGAGACAATCGATTACTTTCGGCTTCGTAGAGCGCTGTCCCTGTCGCTACTAGTACTACCTATGTAACACTGACAGTCTGGTATAATATATTAGAAGTTGTTAAAACAATTGTGATTCTTTGTTACTAAATAAAACACAACTTTTTTTTTCTAAATTATTGCGATTTTAACAACAAATACATATTTTGACTGGACACAACTGCACTCTCTCGCGTTTATACAACGACTGAAAATATTACACAGGTAGTGTGCGAAATGAACCACGCTCTACGAAGTCAAGATGAACCGAATACCTCTTGCCAGAAATCGATGTGCAATATTTATTTCCGGGTACTCTACATCTACATACATCTGTCAAATTTAAGTTAAATTTCTAAGAATATTCTTCTCAAAATGAATTTGTCCCAAGTTAATTAAAACAGTTCTTAAGATTTTAATGAACTTTGATGTCCGAAGAAACCACTGTAGATCTGGGTTTAAAAAGTTATAATTGGAAAAGTTCAGTCGGAGCAGTCCTAATAAATTAAAAGTAATACCTATATATTTTTAAAGTCAAACTTCTTTAGAACCACGAGGTCACCAACTTCTGGCGAGATCGTATTTTAGTCTAGAATAGTTTTTAGGATCTATGCGAAGGCCGGCCATCTAACATAGGTACATATAGTTCAACTTCCCACTACGCTATGTATGAGATGAAAATAATCACAAAACTGTTTTCTACAGTAAAACAAAGATATGGTTGAAAAGTTGATTAAAAGAATAAAAAAAAGAAAGTTTGATTCGAGACTTTACATTTGTTGTATACGACGTGCTGTCGAATTTGCTATGTACGTAAACTCTATACTTTACAAGTGAATATAACGTGACCAAGAGCGTAGCGCTCAAGTTTAGAATTACCTAGAAACGTGTTCCTATTTCATTACAGTTTTCATTTGAAACCAGTTTATTAGTTAACTGTCAGAAACTGAAACAACCGTCAGTGTTATGGTTCGGCTCGCTTCCGCTATTTGGGTGAATGCAGCTTATTTGCTGTTACACTTGCTCGCACCGATACCCAATACCGAACAGGGAACCGCGAAATATTCATAACATACAACGTTGACTTGTGTAAATAAACACGCGGTCGGCAAACGTTACTTAGGCAACGAGTTTTTCTAACTGCTATCGACTAAAGTACGATTGTTGTGACAGGCAACAAGCGTAACAATATTAAACATTATCGTTTCATAACCTCATTCTCATAACTATATTTAAAATCGTATTAGATTCGACGGAAAATAATTTCTACATGAAGTATCTACCACTAGACTTCCACAACACAAAGATAACGGTTGTCTAAGATTAGACCAGATGTTAATATTGACTAATATCGACTGTCATAGAAGTTCATGACATGAATGACGCCTTAACGGAGAAACATTTTCGAGGCATGTTTTTCACTTATCATTGAGAATCTTAGGATGCAGAAAGTCAAAGTTTTCCTTTATCGTTAAAGAAAGCGATATTTAATATACAATCTAATGCAAAAAAAAAAACTTCAAATCAGATATGTGTAAGGTTGATGCGAGTTCAAGCTCAAGACCACTGCGTTGCAATCTTGGTTGGTCGCGCAGCTAAACTATCGCTATTTCGTTTACAAAATAACAAAATAAATTGTAAACTTAAAATATCACAGTAAATCGTCTCTAATAACTATACACGCTTAGTCTTTGGTACCGGAGTTATAGCCGACCTTGTGTCTTCCTGTAAATGCACGACATTCTGACAAAACTGACTTACACGTATATGCAATCTAATGTACATACACTACATACTATAATTATGTTACTAGTGAAATCATTTAAAAATGACATGTAAATACACAAATAAAAAAGTGTGTGTGTACTTATGTACACGCGTTAGAAGTTATACTTCTTTGGCGTAACAAGATAAAATCTTTTCAAATATTTTATCTTTCGCCTCAGAGGTTTCAAAAATTTTATCTTTCGCCTTCGCGTTTGTAAAAAAAAAGGATCGACGAACGAACGAACTATCAATAGAAAAAAAGGTATTTACACATACATACATATCATCACGCCATATCCCTTGCAGGGTAGGCAGACAGAACAGAGTGCCAGAGAACTCTATCTCTGCATACTTCACTCGCTTCCTCAACATTCATAATTCTCTTCATACACGCTCGCCGGTTTCGGAGACTCTTGACTCCACCTTCCTTCAGTACATGACCGATCTGGTCTAGGTAGGTTAGTCTCGGTCTCCCACGGTACCTACATACATCCTTCCACTTTCGCATTGTATATCTTCTTAACCATACGTTCGTTCGGCATTCTTTCCACATACTCCAAGCGCCGTAGCAAAAAAAGTAGGTTTGTAATGCAACGTACGGGACCTGCTATTTTTTTTTGGGAATATGTTCAAGGTCGTCCCCTGAATGTAAATCCAAGTTGGCGCGGCGGGGGAGGGTTCACTTCAGCCGCCATCTTGGAAAACACGTTTTATTGAATATCTCGCGAACTGCGCATCGTACGACAAAAATTGCAGAGACCATTATTGTAGATAATAATATTTGCCATCTTTTTTATTTGAAACTTTTTTTTGTATAACACATAGGTTTTTAATTATAGCGAATCAAACTTTTTACAATATGGTTTTTACTAAATATTTATTTAATGGTCAATGATAAATTACAAATAATGGTAACTGAATTGTAGAACATGAAATTACCTATAAATTCTATAAGAAACTTTTTCTCGTAGCATTTATAGTTTAAGAGCTATAACGCTGTAAATGAGATTATAATGCTGTATATTCAATTATGTCCCTATAAGTTGTAGTATATATTTCGGGTCGTTCGGAATTTCTCCCTCTTAACATTCCAACAGTATTCAGGTATAAATCCCAACCGTTTTACAAAATCGGAAGTCTCTATTAACTCGCTTCGCTACAAATGCTTCGGGAAATTAGCGAGTAAGACAAGGTTGAATTTATCACTTCTATCTCCAACACAAGATACGGCACGCTACCATTCTTTCAGAGTGTACCACCAGGTTCAAACTTGGCTTGGATTTTATCACGACGCTGAAAAATGGGGTTGGAAGCGAACTGCACAAGGGTTTGAACCAATTCGAACTGCTATGGCTCCTGCACCGTCGAGTTTGTTGCAAATAATATCGTGCAAATGCACCAAAAATTGCGGAGCTGCCTGCGGATGCCGAAAAGCTGTTCTCAAATGTTCGATTATTTGCTCCAATTGCAGCGGCCAAACATGCGACAACGTGCCAGACATATTAGATGCCATCCCAACCGAAGACCTAACCTTTGATTCGTCTCCTTCGGATATGGCGGAGGCAGAAGAGATAGATCCACAAGACGATGAGTGTCTTCCCTCGACATCGAAAAAAATAAGACTCGCACCGTAAAATAATGCGCCACTTTTTGTTTGTGTAAACAAATGTTTTTTCCGTTTTTTTGAAGTAACATTCGTAAAATTCTTTTCATTTTTGTGATTTCGATAACAATTGGAGATACATAATAATAAAAATAATAACTATTACAATTCTTACGATGTAGCGGGATGTACTATTGTTTTTTGCTACATAGACAATCTTTTATGATGATACCGTTTTAAGTAACAATAAAGATCGACAAATTATTAGTTGTTCTCCACATTATTTATAATTTTAATTGATTTGCTGCACAGCTGTATTGACATTTTTTTTAATACTTTATGCCATTTTATGCGTTATGAAATGGTTTTCGTATACAGCGAGCAATATTGCCACTGATAATGTACGAGGTGCAAGTTTTACTAAGCTGCAGCTCTTAGACTATAAATGCTACGAGAAAAAGTTTCTTATAAAATTTATAGGTAATTTCATGCTCTACAATTCAGTCACCATTATTTTTAATTTATCATTGACCATTAAATAAATATTTAGTAAAAACCATATTGTAAAAAGTTTGATTCGCTATAATTAAAAACCTATGCGTTATACAAAAAAAGTTTCAAATAAAAAAGATGGCAAATATTATTATCTACAATAATGGTCTCTGCAATTTTTGTCGTACGATGCGCAGTTCGCGAGATATTCAATAAAACGTGTTTTCCAAGATGGCGGCTGAAGTGAACCCTCCCCCGCCGCGCCAACTTGGATTTACATTCAGGGGACGACCTTGAACATATTCCCAAAAAAAAATACCAGGTCCCGTACGTTGCAAAAAAAAAAGACCCGGCGCTTGGCCTAACATGTCCGAACCATCGGAGCATTCCCTGCCGCATCTTTACAACAATACTCTCTTTAATACCTACTCGCTCTCTTACGTCGTCGTTACGAATGCGGTCGGTCAGCCTAACTCCACAGATTTTCCGCAGAGATCGCATTTCGACCGCATTAATTAATTAAAAGGTATTTAATACATTGAAAGTTTTATTATAACGCATTATCTAGTTGAAAAACTAAAATGTTGACTATAGCTAACTTCAGGGTGTCGGTTTTTCATTACAGTGTGCGCGCGCATCGTAAAAATTTACTCTCATCATTTTTCCTAACGCGCCAAAAAAAGTATAACTTCAATAAAGAAATTTGTAATTATATAATAATAAAGGCATTACATTTATAATTTCGTCACATTGCTTCTCAATTTACATTATCAACTAAGAAATGTCGTATGAGAATCAGCTTACGGTTGACGCTTTTGTAATTTATGAGTAAACATAAACATTCGCGTTTCCATTGAACAGTTTAATTAATTCCAAGTGCACCGTGGGAAACTTTTGGGTTAAAATAATAAAAGCGGGCGCAAAAAGCATAGGCATATCGAGTCCCGCGGCAAGTGCATAGGGGCGGAACAAGTGGACCTATGCGTGACACGACAACACTTCGTATTCGTAATACACCACCGGCATAGCTCCGTAAGCTCCCATCCGCATCTGTTACTCAAATCACTATCAAACCATGAAAAAAATTTTGATACTGTTATCATTACATTTACTTTAATATGTAACATACAACTACAATTTAATTTTAATACGTACATACAACTACATTTACTTCGTGTATTTTTTACGGACACACTGTATCTATAAAGTCGTGTCCTCATGTTACGACAAGGTACTTAAAAATCGATTTTCATTACTAATGTCTACTGCAATTTAAAATATATTTAAAAAATAATGTAATAAAGAACTGTAGTTAATAAAGAATCCTAGAAAAGGTCCGTAATATTTTATCCGCTAAAACATTTCGCTAAAATTTAGCATTAACTCCTACAGAGACTGACCAATGATAAATATATATTTTTTTAATTTACCACATACATATTTACAAATACGTATTATAAAATATTTATTTTTTTAGAAAACGTCCTTGTCATTTTCTTAACAGTACTGTGAGTGTTATTAATAAGAAAATCTTATTAAAACTCTTAAAACAATATTTTTGTCAGCCCATACACATACCTTGGTTGGATAAGTGCTTCTACGATTACCCTACTATACTGGTCAAACTGGTTGGCATAAGGTTTTCTATTTAGACTTCGCCTACTTTTACAATAAAGTTATTTATTTAAATACCTTAGTCGTATTTTACGAAACCTGAGGGAAATGAAGGGATGGTGAATTGTATCCAACTCCAATACGGAAACAAAAAAAAACTCAATACCTTACACTAAATACAAGTATATAATTATATATTATCAATTAATTATATGACTAACGTATTTATATGACTTCATACTAAAATATTTTTTTTTGTCGTATTAGTAATATAATGCGGATGAATTGCAATATAATATACGCTGTGAACACATATTACGGTATTCACGTAATTGGAATGTTCGCAAATTGGTTGATCCACGCGACAAAGGCCCCTGTGATCTTGGTCTCATTATGTGAATGCTCTCATGTTTGTTATGTAATGCGACAGTACTGTTATACTGTCACGCAACAATACTAATTGACGGCGATTTGAGTTCATCTTTCACATGACGGCGTCTCGCTACGGTTTGCCAAGTCATGTGTCATCGCGTCTGTCATATATTCAATATAAAAAAAATAAGGTATGCGAATGAAAATATTATATTCTGTTGTCGATTCTATAAAATTTCATTTGTGAAAATTTATTAATCATTTTATATTGTATTTATTTATAACTTTAGAATAATTATAGTAATTATCCAGACATATTTAAAAAACCTTTTAATTATACTCTTGATAATGAAAACAATGAAATATGTGTGAATTATAATATCGCATAGATGCTTCATAAAAAATTACATACATCTTCGATATTTAAAAAAAACTTTTAGAAATATTTAATACTCGTTATTACTATCGTTCGTTATTACTCGTTATTATTACTGCAAGCTAGTTACATAATATACCATTTTTAAAGTTCAAAAATTCTTGAAAGCCATTACTCCTAAAATATCTATAATAAAAAAAAAAAACTAATATTGTTTACTAGTTGTAAACAATTCATACAATAATTATGCCGCACTGAACTTTTTTCGTTTCTACACGTAATAAACATAACAGGTTTTGTCGACATGTGCAGAAAAATACTATTTTTAAATTAACATATTCTTATAAAATAGTAGAATAGATATATCTAGATGTCATTATTCGTAATGAATGGAATGCGAAAGCTCCAACTTCAGAGGTTAGCGTGACTCACTTCGAAAGCATGCGAGTCTTGGCGGTAAGGGCAACTACATACTGAGCTACCCTACTATACAACCTTACAGGTTTAATGTTGCAGCTTTGAAAAAATACTTTAATTAGATATATGGTCATTTGTTAAAACAGAGGATGTGGTAACCGTTAGATTAGGGTCCTTGTGCAATGAATGATATGAACATTGGAGACATCAAGTGTAGGCATGTACACCTGCGTACATTTATGTGTTTATATAATTTTTCTTATTATAAATTCAATACGCGTGACTTAATTGTAGAGTCGTATTACATCTCCATATCAAACTAATATTATAATTAAATAATTTGACTGCATATATGGCGTAGTAGTTAAGATACCAAACTACCCTGCCAGTTGCCGTGGGTTCGACATATGAAATTGTCTTGCGTCATGTAAACCCAACTAGTTTTTATGAGGTTAGGTTTTGAAACGTGTTATTTTTTTAATTAGCCTGACATATGCATGCAGGTGAGTTCGTCGAGTTCGACATGTCATTTACGTTTCTATCAGCTTATGAAAATCATCTGCTAGTCATAGGGCTCCCTATGAGAAATAATGGCCTAATTGCCGTGCTTGGTAGATTGCTTGACTGGGATGATCGCAGTTTGCGTTATAAATTACCTATCTGTGCTGGTGTCCATTCTCTCTCAGACAGTTTTTAGGACTTCCACGGACCAGTAAGGCGTGATGACACATTGTACTTCACTACACGGCGAACTATTTAAATTTAACAGTATAAGAATTTTCTATCTGTAAATCCAGGTAATAAACTATGCACTCGTAAAATTTTATTTAAATCTGTCGAGCCCTTTTCAAGTTATAGTGTAACAAACTTTCACATGTTGCTGTTGGACAATAATATAAAAGTATACACGTGAGCGAAGCTTCGAATACAAGCAGATAATAATAATTCGTGTTCGTTATAATTCATTGAACCAAGACTGGGTGAATGTATAAACAAAAAAGAACAGCGAGAAAGAATTAAGTCATCCATTACTATCAAATAACATACGATTTGGAATCAGGCTTTAGCGAAGTGATAGTGGGGCAATAAACTGCGAGAAGGAGGGGGGGTTCACAACTGTACGAGTTACCAGACGGCCGGTGTCCGATGCCACATCTAACACTAGGCGTAGTAGATACGAATGTTGTGACGCGAGACAGCTCTGGCATTCGCGTTCAAACAAATGACCGTGACCGGACGTCGTGTACTCTTAACGGAAGGGAGACCGCGAAATACGCGCGACTATTTTACATTTTTTTCCTTTTTAAATCATAAAATAACACGTACTAAGAAATAAATTCTTGTTGAGAGATACTTTACGAACACACAATTAAATAATACCTAGACTCGCTGTCCTGCACGGGAATCAATGCAAGACATTTTACACGAGATATCGTTTCTTAGTAAACTTCGCCATCTAGGCTCCTATTTGCGATAACCCACCCAGATATCGTAAGCGACGGCACTCCGACATCTGCGAGGAATCGCTATGGTATGAAATTCAGTGTTACATTACTGAGACATTTTTTTTTGTTTTTCAATTTAAGTTAAGAATGTGTTAGTTCAGGCGTTTTGGGTATCTCTAAATACAAAATATGACAGCTCTCTCTGTGTAGCATAATCTCTTAAATGGAATAGCATCGTAATTATAGGCAATGTTTATTCCGGTACACACAAGTTGACACACAATAGTATCGACCACGCGCATGTACTTACATGGAGTCGTTGGAGCCTGGTACCGAGTGTGGCATGCAATGAGAACCGTTTCACGTCACGCAGTCTCATTTATAGCTATAATGGCACGAAAAATGACATTTTTCGTCGACTTCATTGCTCTCGTTAAATAAGGAAAAATTTAAGAAATCAAAAACGTTATTCATTATATACAAGTTGTGTTATTTGTTCTAGGCATATAATACCTAAGCTAAAATAAAGTTTTTTTTTTTATTGGTACTTAATAGAGAATTATGTGTATAACCTTTTAAAGAATTAAAATATATCCAGATGGGTATTCAAAGGTGGTTTGGAGTTTTAAGGGCCTATATTTTGCGTTGATATTGTTCCATGGTTATGATTCCTGTAAACATGAGGTGATATCCTATGATGTATATATGATCAAAACCATATCATAGTCCCCATATCCCAAACTGCAACTGTTGTTAGCGTCCAGGCAACAACCAACAGTATTGCCAGGGCGTCACCCTCACGCGGTAGGCCACTCTGCAGGTGACAGACTAATCTCCGATTTATCCACCCACGACCTGGGTTAGGGTGACATAAGACGCAGGTATTCGAGTCTGCGCTGCTCGACGTGGCGAATATCCTCTCTGTTCCATTCCGCCGCCTCCTTCTACAAGACGTGGTGCCTCGCGACGACTGTCAAGGCAGATGGAATACTAAAGTAGCCTTTCCGTGCGGTTACGGAGTAAGAATACAATTCACTACCATCAAAAATATTTTCAAATCTAACTGGTTCTTAGTTCCTTATTAGCGTAAACACACTCTTTAGCTTTCTAATATTATTATGTAATATGTATTAGCTGATCTGATGGAAGTCGATTTGTTCATACATAATTAAACTTAATTCTTATGATTTTTTCATTTGATTTGTAATTATCGAGTGGCCTCTCAGTCTTTCAATATGAAATCTTTAAAGATTTCATCATCATTAGAATCAAACAACGACTTAAGTCGTTGTTTGATTTCTAATAAAGAAACATAAAAGTAAGTAATTTAAATAGATAATATTCAGTATTTAAGGAGCTAACAGGTTTGGATCTTACAGGTTTCGAAAATCCACGTGCATCTCGCCCTACCTTCCTATTACTTACTCCCCTTACTACTTAGTATTCGTTGCTGCTACTATACGGCATATTTGCTTCTTTCTACGGTATATTTCCGTCTGGACACACCCCATCCGGTCCTTCCGGGGAGTTAGAATGTCGGCTTACGCCGCCATATCCCATCCCATTCTCCATGACCTTTGGGCCTACCACTGATACTGACACTTAACATCTATGTCCGCCCAGCGGATAACCCCTTCGATTACCATACTAATGGAGACACCCCGACGAAAAAAAATTGTACTGCCGGGACGTCCACCTCACGCGGACGACATATTTATCTGCATATGCAATGTTTTGAAAATAATAAAGCAGTGCATTATATATATTTGATACACCTGTGAATCTTGTTGCATTGTTAATACAATATCGTAATAGCCAAAATGGTAATCGGCGGATTTAAGATAACCCGATACAATAGCACCATTGCGCCATTGATGTGCAGACAAAGAGAGATGCCATTACATGCCATTGTTTACTATACCAATTTTGCAATATTGATATCGTTCAATGTTAAAAACACCCATTATTTTCTATTTCATTAAAATTAGGAATATCTCTTTATACTGCAGGGTCATCCTGTTCACTGCTGTCGAAAAATCGGTGTCAGGGGTCAGCTCAACTGCCGATAAAAAGGTAATACGATAACGGCCGCACGCCACCTATATCGGCTATATTGGTTTGTACGGGGTGAGTCCAGACCATACTCTATCATAAAAGAAAGGTTCATTCTTATTTAAAAACTAATCACAATTTTTGTATAGGTCATACTACCATCAAAAAGTCAAACTACCAATTAGTTACGCATAATCTCAGCGGATGAGTGTAATTATAATAAGCTAACCAAATGGGTGCGTATGGGGGGTTTCATTTTGATTTTTCCTTCCCTAATAAATATTATCAGTGTTTTTTAAAGATCCCGTGCTAAGGAATCAGTTCCTTAGCACGGGATCCTTGGGTTGCAGGGATCTACATAAATTAACGGACACAAATTAGATCCCTTAATTAATTCTGCCGATATTTACATAAAAGTAAGAGATATTAACGCTTATATTTTTATACTGATACTACACAGAGCTGATTAATACGCGAATTATAAACATAATAACAAAATAGTTCGAAGCTTTATCGAAATATACGTAGGCGTATAATGTTCTGTTACGTAGTAATAGATAAATAAAAGCAGGTGCCAGAATTTACTTCCCTATGCCGTTAAGGAAATTTATATAATTTTATATAAGCTAAATCTGTGGATAGCAGCTCTATAGACAAATGCCTATTGAATAATAAATAAGAAAGGAAATTGAGTGTTAATTTAAAATCACATATAGTATAATTTAGAAACGACATGCATTATCTGGTGTCATGTGTTATTAGATCAATCTGTCGATTAATAGTTTCAATTTTGAACATAGACTCCTTAGAAGGATAATGCCATTATGGCCATACTTCATAGGCGGGCTGGCAATTGCATATGGTAATCCCTGAGCCGATTTCTACGATTCCTTTAAAAAGATTGAAGGTAGTCACGTATTGCTTTCTTAACTCGTCACCATATGAGGTGATCTAGCATCATGCCAAATTTACTATTCATATAAATTGTATCAAGAACCTTTTCAGTCGAAATACGATAGCCAAAAGAAAGCAATGGTGCTATGATAATACTCAGTCCATCGTTTCAAAAGTGCTGAGAGAAGGAGGCTGTAAATACGTAAGAAGCTTTGTATATATTATGTGTGTAACGAGGTCAGTGTAAGCGTGTGCCGTGCGCATTATACTTGCAGCCTAATTAAATTAGAAGCAATCGGCTCTGATGCTGACGCTTCTACGCCAATCCTAACGTTGACGCCCCCTTTGTGCGAGCGCCCTAAGGTCATTGTTCCCCCCGCACGCAGCTTACATGTTAATAACTGGATTGCAACGTCATCACCCTTACTTATAGACATGCATAAAACAAATAAATAAACGTCTTCTTTTTTATTTTTGACAATCGTCTACTAATAAAAGTCCGTTATTGCCAAGTTAGTGTTGTTGAATGAATTTATTTCTCAAGTTTGCACTTAGATTTATAGTCATTGTTTATCAATGAATCAAGCCCTTGCTTTTAAATAATCGTTGGTAATGAAAAGCTCTTCTTGGTACTTTAGCAGAATATAAACTCGTAAAGCACTGTTATATCATATATACCGTACTTTAGAACTTTCTCTGTATTACTGTAATAAAATTATTCAATATATCACAATAAAACATTAAAATATTGAATATAAGAGCACTAAATATTGGCAGATTATGAAGACACGTAAAGCACTATTATATCTTATTTAACATATTTTAGCAGTTTGTCTGCATTATCTTACATAATTTGCAACAAATTATTATATCACAATAAAACACTAAAACATTGAATATAAGAGCGCTAAATAACGTTAACACGATCTCTGTAAAAAATCAAAATAAACGTGACTAAGATATAATCCTAACACCAAACAGCCGTGTTAAAATTAAGCTTTTACTAATAACATTATTGCACTAATGCCAAAGGAAGTAAAATCTAAATGAAACAGTTATGTGTTAGAAATTGCGCCGTAATGTAACTCTAATCGACAATTGTGTGTATTACAAATCGTTATAAATTACGTGTTTCATAATACGATAGAGAATGTTTCACTCAGATAAATGCCAACGATATAAACATTACTGCTTACATTCTCAGTGAATAAGTTGAGTTCAACAATCTATTATTTTCACGTAATCTAATGAGAGAATTAAGGAATGTAAGTGAAGAGATAAGAAGACTACGTGAAAGCGAAGATTCGAAACAAAACACTATGCCAACTCGTATACAAACAAGCTAGAGTTGGCCAAATTCTCTACCATTGCATAGGGGGCTCATAACCAACAAGAGGATGAATACATATTGTAAAATGACGAGTGACAAGCTCAAGTAAATTAAATAATACGTATTTATTGCACTGACATGATAAGATACCACGAATGGGAATCTCAGTACTACGATTGACAGTCACTCGTACTTCACATGATACTGTAACTCGATAAACGACAATTATTTCGTTTACTCGAGCCTATCGCACATCATGTTGGATAACATAGCTCGAACTAATGCGACATATATATCACCTGTAAGAAAAGGAATTTAAAAAATCTTAACATGTAACAGTTACTGCTACCTACTAACAGTGTTAACAGCGTTATTGCTAAGCAAACGTGTATTTTTTTATTTATTTACAAACTCACGCCTCCATTTTCGAAATGGTAAACAGTGGCGTAACAGATCCATATATAACTATGCGACATATTTCTGTATGTTTAGTTTTCATCATGCTAGAATAGCTCAACTGATATGAATGAAATTAAGTAAGGGCATAGTGTATACATATAAACATGCAAAATAATTATGTATCGAAAAATATTGGCTTGCCGTCAGCAGTAATTAGACCGACCAAGCTATCTCATGCAAGTGACGTTACATTAGTAATCCAACTATTCATCCATCAGCCAGTCCACTGTTGGACATAAGCCTCCCCACGAGAATGCCACTCAGAAAAATCATGTACCACTTACACCAAACGACTCCCTGCGTCTAGCAATATTCTTAAAACAAAAAGAAATTTATGTAGAAGTAACGACCTCAAGAATGTTACGGTCACGGATTAGATTTCCGGTTATTCTAACTCTGACTGCAATTTGTTGTTCATAATTATATTAGTACGTATTTGGCGACTTTAAAAAAAAGAATTCCCTTGTTTGAAATATTTTCAAAGATGATATAATTTGTTGGTTGATGTATAACCGATAATTGGTTAGGATGCAAAGATGCAATATATGGATGCATACAACTACATGCCACAAAGACATCCGCACTAAGCCACCGTTGTATTCAGTCACTCACATCCCGGCGTCAGAGCGTATATATGACCTCTGCAGAACACGTGTAACTTGAGCCAGCGATAGTTTCTTCAATGAAACCCTCGATGGCGCACGTTAAAAAACAGGTTCCGAGTAGTTAAATGGCATTTATTGCGAGAGGCAGCCGTGAAAGTTTTACCGAGCTTAGAAAACTAGCTACTTGCCTACTTTATTTCTCACCAAGTGTTTAGAAGATGATACTTTATAATATTATGTTTTTATTTTTATGCGTAAGGGTTTACTTGTTAATTTGACTCAGTTTACTCGTCAAAGATTAGATTACGATTTCCGTACTGTGCAAATGTATTAAATTTATTACTCACAGAAATACCTACGTACCTATATATTTTAATTGTAAATTGCATTAAGTTAGTGTTACAATTCCAATTATATGCTATTATTATAAATATAAGCAGTTGATTTTTTTTAAAAGGCAATACCGAACTAAAATATAATGGACACAAATCACATCCAGAGTTAATGCAATCATTTGTGAATCGCACAAGGAAAATTAAAACGTGGGAATTGAACCCCCAGAGTGGCACTTGGCATGGAAGGTGAACTCTTAGACAAATTGGTTATATAACCGAGTCGTCTTAATATATGTACATATACATATATATATATATATATATATATATATATATATATATATATATATATATATATATATGTTTATATTTATAAGACATATTAATACGGTCCACAGATGCTCCGACTACGGCTCTCAGTCCTGCACTGAATATGAATATCAATAGAATAACAATGGTTTATCAGCATAGTGTGAAATACGTTTGTCAAACAGAACTTGATTAAATAAATAAAAAAAATAGATACAGTGCTGTATACGCATAATCTGTAGAAAATGATCTCTTCAAATAACAAGAATCACTCGTGAACAGGAAACGACTTACCTACATTCGCGTTTGATATAAAAATACATATAAATTCAAGTCAGGATGTAATGAAAGTTATAAACAAAACGAGTGTACATTACCACGTGCAGCAAATGCTTACATTACATGCTTTATATAAACAGTTCAACGGGAATTTGGTACAGTATAATTACGTTGCCACAAGATTTCTAAAGTCTGAACTTACGAAGGGTCTATTAATAAGTTCTGAAATTATCGACAGTTTGTAAATTTAGAAAGTGATGCGAAATATGCTAGTAAGTAATACCTATTTCTTTTTTGTTTATTGAGCATTTGAAACTGTAGGTTCGAGTAGTTTGAGAAATTGATGGCCCTTTTCAGTAACAACCAAGAAATTTTAGGTAACACCCTAAGACAATACAAGCAACATTACACCAATATATGTATGTCATTTGTATCGCCTTTTTCTTGCCACCACACCATAGCCCACCGCTATGGTGTGGTCATGCCCCTCCAAATCGGTCCGGGGGCGACGGAAGAGACGGCGCGTGACCCCATAGACCCACCCTGCAAATGCGCCTCTCTTCGCGCTCGCGAGCGGACCACCGGAACCCGATCTTTTTTTTCGGTGAATCATTTGCATCGCCTTTTTTTTTGGCGGCGTGCTACGGTACGTCAAACCCCGCTAATCCGTCTGGGGCGACAAGGAAAGCAGCGTGAGGCCCCGTAAACCCGCCTTACAATATACCTCTCGACGCCTTTATTTTACCCCCTTAAGGGTAAATTTTTTACAAAATTTTAATGTCATATTTATTTATATATTTAATGGACAGCCTAAAAATAGGTTTCAAGCTTCTGGCTTTAAAAATGACGATAATTCCTTACAACTTATCATCCCTCGTTACAGCCCTTTTTGCATTAAAAAGTAGCTTATGTCCTTTGTCAGGTTTTAGACTATCTGTGTACCACATTTCATTTAGATCGGTTCAGTAGTTTTGGCGTGAAAGAGCGACAGACAGAGTTACTTTCGCATTTATAAAATACTAGCTTCTGCCCGCGTAAAAGGTTACTTTCCTAAAGTTTTTGATCCCCTATTTTTATTTTTGACCGTCGGTAATACAGCGCAACGGTATTACAATACTCAGGGTTGGAACTTCATTACTGGACTGCTAGATGGCGTTGAAGAAAATCTAGCTGATTTTGAGATCTTTTGACAAACAATTTTTTTATTTTTCATATAAAAATTTTGATTTTTTTTTAATAAAAAGTATCCTATGTTACTTTTAATACCTCCAAGAATATGTGTACAATGTTTCATGATGATCGGTTGAGTAGTTTTAGCGTGAAAGCGTAACAAACAAACTTACATTCACATTTATATATTAAGTAGGGATTACTAATATAACGACCAATAAACATCAAAAGGTTTAATTACGATCAATATTATATGTAATTTATATTGTTTTAGGTGTTACCTGAAATTTAGGTTTCTTAAATGAAACCAGGCATAAAATCTCTACCAAAGATTGACCTGAACCCTCTTCTATTAGAAATTTATTGCCAACAGAATAAGTACCACTATATATATTGGTACTCACCAAAATATCTTAATTTTATAAAGATAATATAATATACAGATTATCATTCATATTATCCTCAAACATGAATTATTAATTTCTTAAAATAAAGATGTTTTTCTTGTAAGTTAAAATCCTCGCTGAAATCAGATGCAATTTACAAAGTTGTATACGTACAGACGCCCGAAGCAATAGTCTTAAAACGAGAGAGGAACGCTTCGTCGGTTTCATTGACAACGTTGAAACGGTAGGCCTTTGGGATGAAAGCTGACATAAGAACGTAAAAAGAAGCAATCTACGAAAGAAAAGGGCACAGAAACTAACGTGGAGATGCAAGCGGCGCCTTAATCGACCGCTTAAAAATTCAGGATGTTAAACGAAAACTATGACCGACTGACACACGGAATGGCTTCGCTGTTTAAAACGATTTCGCTCATTCGGTATGCAGCACAAATGGTTATTATTGTAAATACATACCAGAAAGTAGTTGTAAACAATATGTTTTACTTACATCTATCTCTACCTATCTAATATCTTTAAAGGACCAATTCGTATATTTATATACATATTCGGAATCTCGGCAATGGTTAGAATCATTTACAAGAAATTTAGTATGCAGGTGGTTTTGGGTATGATAAATCGAGGATGTTTCATTTATAGAAAATATAGTTTTGTCAGTATTTTCAGCCAATAAAAAAATATACATAATTAGAATTTTATGGTAAATTTAGCCACTGTCATCAAAAATAGAAAGAGCTTAGTGGGCAATTGAGCAGTCTCTTAATCCAGACGACCGAATCGAATGCTTGGTATTCACTTTTTTATTATTTTTTTTTTCAATTTTCATCTTTTCAGCTCATTCGTTATTTATTTTTTTTATTTAAATAAACAGTTTTTTTTTTAATTTAGACATACAGGATATCCTTCTTATATGGATAGCAATCGAAAATATTCATATTTCATCAATATGTAATTTGTATCTAAATATACACTAAAACTCCGACACAATTCTTAATATCAAGATATATTTCTCTTCATCCAGACGACCGAATCGTATGCTTGGTATTCACTGTGTTATTATTTTTTTTCAATTTTCATTATTTCAGCTCATTCGTTATTTTTTTTATTTTATTTAAATAAACAGTTAATATTATTTCTTTTTTAATTTAGACAAGCAGATATCTTTCTTATATGGATCGCAATTGAAAATATTCATATTTCATCAATGTGTAATTTTCATCTAATCAATATAAAAATCTCTACTCTAAAACTCCGACACAATTCTTAATATCAAGATATATTTATGAAAAAAAAAATAATAATAATAAAATCCTCCATATGATAATGGATAAGAATACAACGTGACACCACGCTTTAGTTTACCATGGGAGTCGTAAAAAGCGGCTGCCGGGTCACCGGTCGAACAGGCATCAGACCTCTCATTAGAAACTTATAACCACCCTTGAAAATTTAACTACATAACACCAACAGGGATATCCGCTTGCCGAATATCGCAATTAGAAATATAAACTTATTGTTTTGTTGTAATAAAAACTTAATATCGGTGTTATTAAGTGTATTTTTTTTAAATAAATATCACGTAATTTGTAATAATAACGCTCAAAGCTTCCTTTAAATTGATAAGATTACTTAATACGTACAATGATCTGATGCCGTTTGGTCAACAATTACATTCCTAAGGAGGGTTGACGTCTGGCAGGCGGCCGGTCATAAAACCATTGCCAATAACTTTTACAATATGTACTATGAAAGAAGAGTATATATTGTATCGAACCTAAGTAATTGGGATAAGAATAGGAGAATGATGATGACTTAAATATGTAAAATAACACCTTTTTTTTTCATTCCACTAAAATATTACATTAGCAATGAGGTGATACATTGGCACAACAACGATATCAATTGTTTTAATAGATTCTCGCAACGAAAAATAATTGATAGTCAAAATAAGATTTTATAGAACGGTATGACTCAAACACATAATAAATTTTAATCATACAAAGCTCATAAAAGTAGATTGTAAGATCAAAACAAATTCAAATTGAAGTTTGGCGTTTATAGTGTATACTAGAAAACTGGTGCTTATATTATGCACCATTAGTAGAGGACTAAACGAATAACCGTAACCTAGCAACGGTATAAACACATTCTGATAAACAAACGTCCTTTAACTGAGAGTGACGCAAGAGAATTTAATGGAAAACATTTACTTCAAAATATTTAGTTATTTTACGCTATTAGAATAAAAATTAAATATGTATCGAATATTGATATTGATGTAGTCATACGAAATCATAAATCATAGTCATACGAAATCATAAATCATATTTCGTACACACAAAAAAAACCTTTATAAAAATAATAGAATGACTGTGATAGTAGCAATCCGAAGGTATCGAGATACCTATATTCAATATACTTCATCCTTAATGGTTGACTGTGTGAGACACAAGGAGGTTTCAGGAGTGGAAGGGGATGCATGGATCAAGTGTTCTCTCTGCGCAACATTATGGAGAAGCATCTGGCTCTCAGGTCAGAGGGTTTTCTGCAATTTTGTGGATCTGGAGAGAGCATTTGACACGGTTGTACGAAAGTAACTTTGGGACATTTTACCGGAGTATGGTATTAGCGGTAAACTGCTACAGGCTGTGCAGTCCAGTTACATGGGCTGTAGAGCCTGTGTGCGGCTGGATGATGGAATGTCGCCTTGGTTTGACGTCAATATCGGCGTTAAGTAGGGGTGCGTTCTGTCAGCCAGGATGTTTATCATATATCTGGATAAATGTCTCCAAAGGTTGAATGATATGAATGTGGGAGTCCAGATGGGCGACTCAGTGGTCACTGCTCTGCTTTATGCAGATGATGCAGTCCTGCTGGCACAGTCAGCGACTGACCTGCAGACCCTAGTCGACACAATGACAGAAGATTGTAAGAAAAGGGGTCTACGCGTGAATGTGAGCAAAACCGAAATAATGGTCTTTGAAACAGATAAAACCAGAACAGATGTAAGAGTAACAATAGGTAATGATGTACTAGAGCAAGTGGATGAATTTGTATATCTTGGATGTGGATTTAGCCGAGATGGAAGGTACACCACTGATATAGAGCGAACAGTGAATGCGGGAAATAGAGCGAACGGAGCGTTGGGGCAACTTCTCGGCAGCCACCACTTCAGCCAGAAGGCACGTGTAGCAATACATAACGCAGTGCTTGTCCCAACATTACTGTATGGAAGCGAGAGTTGGGTATGCAGAAAAGAGTATGATAGTAAAATTAATGCGGTCGAAATGCGATCTCTGCGGAAAATCTGTGGAGTTAGGCTGACCGACCGCATTCGTAACGACGACGTAAGAGAGCGAGTAGGTATGAAAAAGAGTATTGGTGTAAAGATGCGAAAGGGAATACTCCGATGGTTCGGACATGTGGAAAGAATGCCGAACGAACGCCTGGTTAAGAAGATATACAATGCGAAAGTGGAAAGCTGTAGGTACCGAGGGAGACCGAGACTAACCTACCTAGACCAGATCGGTCATGTACTGAAAGAAGGTGGAGTCAAGAGTCTCCGAAACCGGCGAGCGTGTATGAAGAGAATTATGAATGTTGAGGAAGCGAGTGAAGTATGCAGAGATAGAGTTCTCTGGCACTCTGTTCTCTCTGCCTACCCTGCAAGGGATATGGCGTGATGATATGTATGTATGTATGTCATCCTTAATAAGATAAAAAAAAATATAATTTTAATAATATCTGACCAACATGGCTCGCTTCCGCGTCTGTGGGTCGCAAAGTTGTTGTATTTATAACCTTTACCGAAATGAGTTGTATACCACTAGAACCGCAATAGCCATTTACCATCAAGTGGAATAAATTCAAGCATTCATGATTTAGTATCAGAATGTTACAAAGTAATTTTCTATAGCTGAGGCTTTCATAATGACTCACTCAATAAACCTCGACCTTATATCAAGGACCTCTTTTATACGACCGCCAGTGAGTTGATAAAATTTGTAAGAGCGCTTAATATTTAAAAAAAAAGAATTGGACTAGCTATACTTATATTATCATAGCAGAATTCTGCCACTAATCTTTTTAAAGGGAAAGCCTATTGACATTAAATGCCCAAGTGCTGGAAATAAATTGGTACCTGTATTATGATAGTTAGTGATTGTATATAATGCCGCGTCAACTTATTGTATGTATAAATGACTCATAGAGGCAACGACCGGGTGGTATTAGAATGGTTCATCATTCATCCAAGTAACCAACATAAATCGGTATTTCATTCAATACATGGATTTTTAAGTTACTGTCCTTAAACTGTTATGGTTCACTTGACTAAACAATAGGTACCTACTCGTATACACGAAATAGTTAAGAGTTATATTCATGCATACTTAGGTCACGAGAATAAAATTAGAGGTTTCCCTTTACATATTATCATTATCTTAGCTCATACACGTTCCATTACTAGGCTCGAGCCTCCTCCAAACAAGAAATTAACCTACTATAAACACGTTAATCAGACGTGTTGGTATAGGGATTTTTTTCGAATTTTCCTTCTCTTTTCATATATGTATTACATTTTAATTTATTCTGCGTGTGGTGACGGGAAAGAATACAATGTCTCCAATCTTTATTTTCCCGTAGGAGTTGCAAAAACCATTTAAAAGAACACCAGGAGAAAGAGCAATAGCATTGTTCTGTTGTGTTTTTGCTGTTAGGTGCTTTATCAGCTTTGCCCGGACTTTGAGTGAGCGCTAAGGATACTCAACCCGAATCGGGCAACAGTCAACAACACTCTTGGGAAACCTCTAAAATCAAGACGATCGCTAAAGCGCCTGTCAAGTGGGCCATCATCCCTTTGTATGAGGGCCTATATATCCAACAGTAGACGTTTAATAGTCTAAAATCATCACGATTTTAGTTCATCAATTCATTCTCGACGAAAGCAGTCTATTGCTCCTGGTAGAACTCTGCGCGACCTAAATACGCACCTACCTTTGCTTTGTATTGAAAATCCACGCCAAGCAAAGATATGAACTATAATTTATACTTCGTTATGATTGCCACCTGCAATCCAGAATCTATTTATATTGTTTTATTTTAAAATATTACTAGTAATATCAAATTTGTGATACCGCTTACGGCGACGGATCAGATCAGAATACATTGCATCATACTTTGTTAAATAGTATACTCTGGTCAGAGAGACACTGGAACTAGTAACTTGAACTTTAATTTGTAATTATATTTCTTTTATATTTTATTTAAAAATATTTTTAAAAAAAGCAAGCCACTGAGTTTTAACGGAGACTGTCTTCCAATACAGTGGTAGTCTAATATACAATATTTAAGTATTCTCGCAAGTATTTAATATTTTATTTAAATTGATATAATATTCACACACATCAGGTGATTTTGTGCATAAAAATATTTCTTATTGCCTCTCGAATACTATCCTTAAAGGATGAGGTGTCTATATAATATTCGAATAATATAAATACTTAGAAAACAAAGGAGGCCGTGTAACAAATATGTACCTTGTCGACCGCATAAGCTCACACAAAGCTAATTAGAATGGCAGTCTCGTAAACATCGTATTATAGTCAATACTTCAATAGTCACAAGTTAATACTTAACTATAACAAATGTTGCATACGTCCGCGTACAAACAACGGCACGTGTCACGATTGTGCGGATAGAAGTCGTTATTGCATATGAAATCATGATAGAAGACCACGACTTAATTTTAAGCCAATATATTATTATAAGCTTTTATTTTATTAGTAGGTAGGTCCAGCTATTTATCTAGACACATAGACTTCAACTTGATCAACATGGACACCTTAAGTAAAGATAATGCCATTACCGCCATGCTTGGCAAGTGGTTTGGCTATCAATTGGTGTTTAAATTTACCGTTTTAAGTTGCCCATTTTTCAAATGATCCTTAAGCCGGTTATTAACACTTTCATGGTCAAAGAAAGGGATGATGACAGATTGTATCCTTAATCCATCATCATATGGGGAAGGCGAGTCATAATCTAATACAAATCCACGAACTAACCAATTAAGCTGATATTTCTTTCAGATTACAAATATTTTTATCCATATACATTACGAATATTTTTTCATGGTCCAGCAATGGCGGCTTATGTTTCTCGGTACCTTGAGCGTAGTTCATTTCGCTAACCAATAAAAAATAGACGAGGGTAACAGATTAGTGAGAGCCGCAAATTATTATGATAATACATAATTGTAGCTGATGGCCTCTGTTGCCTTCAGCCACTAATACTGCTACTGCGAAAAATGAGGTCATTTAAAACAACATCTAAAAATCTAGGTACACAAAAAGCCCTGTGGTTCCAGAGGTGATGAAGTGAGTGGTCTTTAAAGATCCTAACCGGTACTGTGAGGTGATTATCGTCAGCATAGGGAATTAAGATCGAAGAACTAGATGTTTGACAAATTGCATTCCAAATCATCGATGTTCCCTCTCGGGTGTTGAATGAAGAAAAAGGTGGTCCTTGTTGGTCACAATAAGGACCTTCTTTAGCTGGATCTAATGACGTTCAACAGGAGCACTAGCTTTTTATACATTTAGCAGTTTATGAGCCATGGCTCATGGCTCATGACACTAATTATGTGATGAACGGTTCAATAAGACGTAACTTCAGTCACTTACTCTCTCCACTTTTACCTTTTTGCTTCTAAATTTGGTAGTATCTTCACAAATGATTAATTGAATTTTTGATATCTTAATTCCAAAGAGACTTCTTAGCAGTTTGCTAGGGCTTAATGCTAAGACCACTCAGAATTTAGGCATTGTGACGAATGGATCTTGACCTTGACTTCAAACTTAAGACTGGAAACTGTTTCTTCTCTACCACTACTACATATGTTTTGGTAACTCTACCGGCTCTTTTATGGAGTGGATGAGTGATGGAGTGATCTGAGGAACTGTTTGAACTTGGTATCACCGTTTTACTACTGTACCACTCGACACCATAGCAGGGTTCATTCAATTCATCTGGAAATAATATGGCCCTCGACTGATCGTTTTCAGCGATCATTTCTCCCTCGTACATGCCACACCACATACAAGATCTAGAATGAACTACCTGCTGCTGTGTTTCCTGAGTGCTATGACATGTCCTTCTACAAACAAGGTTTCAGAAAAACTCTTTCTTAACAGTAGTCAGCGGCCTGGATGCGCCGGTGGTGTTGCTGGGTCCATGTGCAACAGTATCACGTACCATCAGGTATGCTGTTATCAGCTTTCACAAGTTCAGTAATTCCAACATTACCAGGGTCTATGTTAACCCATTATATATGTTGCTACATCATTCGATAACCAAGATAATTTATGATCCTGTGCAAGTTATATTCTGGGATGGCCTTATGTAATAGTTGATTGCACTTCGATTTAAGAATTTTAAAAATGTGTTCTGTACATATGTACATAGAGTAAAATTATAGACATTCATCATTTCGTCTTCTCTCATCATCTATTTATTGGTTACATATTTTAATATAGAATTCAGTTATATCTCTAGCTCACACTCTAAATTTAAGGCAGTCATCATCATCTCATCTCATAACTCACATCGCTGATCTTGAGGCTCTCCATAAAAGAAGGGAAATCAAATTACTATACCACGCTGGTGAGACGGTTAAGTTTTCCTCGCTTACATAGAAGTTATATGCATATTGTATCCCTTAGTTGTCGGTTGTCACTCACGAGAAAGTTAAGGGGTGGTTAATTGTATTCTTACTCTGTCACCACATAGATAATAATAAATTTAGGAATTAAATTTCTTATATATCATAGTCATAAAGACTATGATATATAATTAATGTAATAATTGAACCAAGAAATCATAGAAAAATTCCAATCACAGGGCAGTGGGCAGGACATGGGCAGTGCTATGGCACTGGATAAATAATTTTAAAATCATGTGGAAGAAGTATATATGTATATATAAAAGTATTGACAGATACAAAACTTTGCTTTATTTAGAATATAATTAATTTAGTTAATCAATACTACCTAGCCAGAGTAAACCAGATTTTGTCATTAAACAATATTTTTACACAGATAGTAGAATTAAATATTTAGAACTAAATGTACTTTTTAAAGTACTTAATTATATATTTTATGTACTGATATGTTACATAAAGTTGGGCTAATATTGTTATTACAGGATTAATATATTCAAACAAAATTTAACACAGATCCAGTTATAGATACTATGCCCTAAACAATATGTATTAGTTAAACACGCAACAATGAGATCATTATAACATGAAATATAATCACGCAGATAACGTTACGCGATTAGTCTACCTGTGTCATGGCATTCGGCACGCCACAAACAGCCTTTATCTACATTTCAAATGTACTTACCTGCTATAAATTGTAATAATTCCTTCTGGTAGCATTTGTACATAATATTCACGATAGGTCTACGTAAACTATCACTTAAAAACTTTTAAATATTGTTTACAACAACTTTCTATGTCTTGCGCGACATAGGTAACTTATAATTTTAAAACACTTTAAAAGTTTAGTAAAGCAGACAAATGTGAGGCAAAGGTATAAAAATCACACATACTAACCACAAACATTTATTGTTTTATATTAACAACCACAATATAAAGCGTTTTATTCAATATCAAAAGTAATATCAAAAAATATTATCTTTACCGTGAAACAACACTCGCGAAACACTACGATCAAGAATGAATGACGCTGACACTTGACAGGCAACAACCGTCTCCACAAGCACAAACAATAATTTTTTTTATTGTAACGGTCAACGTTTTGGAAGGCAAAGGCAACAGCGTATATACAGCCGAACATATCACACTAACTCTAAGCAATTCACGTTCCTCAATCCGCTGCTTATATACAATAGCTAATATAGTATGCCCTAGTAGTTTTTCTTGTGACGATTTTCAGTCATAATAATACGTATGTCTCTTCTCCCTAGGATCATTACACAAACATTCTGGTGAAACATTCCACGTTGGTCTCACTATTACTTGCAAGTATTGTGAAATTGTTAGAAGTAAGATGTAAATGATATAGTTTAACGCTCATGTTACAACCCTAACTGTTTCAAATTCAGAGCAGCAGCGACGAGAACACAGCGCAACATATGCTCGAGGTTTGTACGACCTGGGCTCAGTATTCGTAGTGGTAAGACCACACTGTTGACATTTCTCTGTCTACAGTCACGGGCCAGTTCGTCCGGGGTAGTACCATACTCTCGCCTACCACAAGGTCGACGTCCGAGTAATGGCAACGTGCTATTGCGCTTGGTTCGGTGAGCGAGAGAGCCGGAAGCCCAACTGGGTGGGTTTGGGGTTGGTATTGGTAGGCAGCGGCCTAGCTATACCCTTGGTGTTGCGAAGGTCCATTAGGCGGCAGTAACAGTTGCCATCAGGTGTGCTGCTTAATTTCTCGTTTGCCACCACATGCAATAAAAAAAAGCAGCGCCAAGGCCTCGTAGCTGCCTTCGGTGCCGACTTGACGCTGTCGGCCGTCGTGAAAGCGATGGTCGACAGCATAAGGAACTGGGACGCGGTCGCCGTCTTCTGCGTGACAGTTATCTCGCAGAAGTAGGCGGCGGAACGAGTCCAGGAGCATATGCTCCACTGAGACTCGAGCCGCCGCCAGCACCATAGACAGCGCAGGCGTGAATACCTGCGCCTGATGCCACCCTAGCCTAGGCATCGGGTGACCGGATCGTGGATTGTGAATGAACTGACTGTAAAATGGCAGAACTTTGAATTTATTATCTTTTATTAACATATATCTTAGTAGTATAAATAAATGTTTGGTGAAAAATATTAAGATTAATAATATTAAGATCGTGAGTTGTAAGCGCTCCGTCCACGATTCTGGCTGATTGCCTTATCTAAAAGAAAAACGACATTTTAATCTGTAAACCTAAATGAATGAAATGTACTATTATTATCAAATGAAAATACCATAAATTGCACTTTTGGTAGAGCTTAGAAAAAATAAAAATTATGCGTGCGTACAAAGTACACATATCAGAAGTGAAACTCTGGCAAACTATTTTTTAAATATATTTTACATACATCAACCAATAGCGTGTACTCTCTCTCTATATATATATATATATATATATATATCTCTAGTGGAGGGTCAGATAATGGGGATGCTACGAAGAGTCGCACCAAAGAGTAAAGTTATTAAACTGAAAAAGAGTGGCAACTCCATGATAAAATATGCATGTATGGAAGGTGCTGCTACCCAGAGTTTACGCGGTGAACTAAAGTTGAAGTGATATATATATACATATCTACATGTGTATGTGTAATTATATAGAATTTTCTTTTACTATGAAAGCTACCCTGAAATATAAAAAAAACATATCAGCTGATAACGAAGCAATAATAATATCAGCTTAACAATGAAAATTGAGATAATTTTCAGAAAGTACATCAATAACCGTAAATAGATTGATGACAATAAGTACCTACGCTAGGAACAAAAAATAATAATTCTCAGTTGTCAAACGTTTGACATACAGGACAAAATGGCAGCCGTTAAGTTTGTACAAACAATCTGTAGGCGGCGCGACGTTCAGTAAAAATAAGTAATGTTTTAAGTGTGCCCCCCCAGAGTCGCACAAAGAGGAGACCGAGAACGTCTAAATGTGTTCGATCTCATTCTCTCGCCGGCTGAAACCTATACATTTATGTGTCTGTGTCCCTACAGACTTATTTTTTCGTTTCATCGAGGTTGAAATCACAACGATTCTAAAAAAGTTTCACTTCAAAAATCTAAATTTTGGGCAGTTTGTCAGTTTGGTAATATGACCGTTTCATGCGTCTATACGCTAATTGAAAATGTCGGTCATTCGGTCAAGCCGCTTTTGAACACGATGGAGGAAAGTTTAAAAAACGCAGTTTCGAGAAAAACGCGTTAAAAGTTTTAAGCCCGGTTAAAATTATGAAAATATCAACTTACCCTCAATCGGCGATGCCTGGTCCATGCAAAGAGTATTCCTACCTCTTTATTTTGAAACTCTTTTAAGGCAGATTGTTCAACTCTTGTGTCAATTTTGGCTTGTTACGTCACCAGTGCCGCGCAGATCACGATGGGCCACCACGCCACGTTCATGTTATTTTCCAGTTTTTTTCGCTGAAGCTGATGTAAAGTACGTTTCATTTTGGGCGGTAAAACAGTTGCCCTTAACTTTCTTCTTTTACTACGATCAGGATGAGTATTCCCAGTCGTACTTCCTTTCCTACTACTCATGATGCAATTAAATCATTCATTGTGGTTGTTGCGCTCACAGAACAAAATACTCCAGTTTATTCCATCGAAAACATTCGTAGAGCGGGTTATTTAAAAATGTAATTATATTATGCACGTGTAGCAATATATTGTATTGCTTGTCCCAACATTACTGTATGGAAGCGAGAGTTGGGTATGCAGAAAAGAGTATGAAAGTAAAATTAATGCGGTCGAAATGCGATCTCTGCGGCAAATCTGTGGAGTTAGGCTGACCGACCGCATTCGTAACGACGACGTAAGAGAGCGAGTAGGTATGAAAGAGAGTATTGGTGTAAAGATGCGAAAGGGCATGCTCCGATGATTCGGACATGTGGAAAGAATGCCGAACGAACGTCTAGTTAAGAAGATATACAATGCGAAAGTGGAAGGATAAGGATGTAGGTACCGAGCATGGAGAATAGAGTAAGGAGTAACATCTCAGTGTATTAAGAAGTGTCCAATGAACGGGAGCAAATGAAGGTGGCAAGGTGGCGCTATAGTAGCAAGTGGAAGCATTTTAAAAAGAGCGCCACAAATTTCATAGGTTATTATTTATCAAATCACAGTTGACTACGTAACTCAGCACACTTCATTCTGCTTATTACTGCTACATTCATATCATTTCCACTTGCTACACTAGCGCTATTTCGGTGAGTGTTCGAACAATAATTTGCTGTTTACAAGTGGACACTTTTATGACTAATCCCCCATACAAGATGGTATTATGTATTATGAAATGTAACAATGACATGTAAGAAACCCTTATGAATAAATGAGTTATTCCTTAGTTTCTACCTTCCATAGTTCATAGGTTATTATTTATCAAATCACAGTTGACTACGTAACTCAGCACACTTCACTCTGCTTATTACTGCTACATTCATATCATTTCCACTTGCTACACTAGCGCTATTTCGGTGAGTGTTCGAACAATAATTTGCTGTTTACAAGTGGGCACTTTTTTGACTAATCCCCCATACAAGATGGTATTCCTTAGTTTCTACCTTCCATAGTACCGAGGGAGACCGAGACTAACCTACCTAGACCAGATCGGTCATGTACTGAAGGAAGGTGGAGTCAAGAGTCTCCGAAACCGGCGAGCGTGTATGAAGAGAATTATGAATGTTGAGGAAGCGAGTGAAGTATGCAGAGATAGAGTTCTCTGGCACTCTGTTCTCTCTGCCTACCCTGCAAGGGATATGGTGTGATGATATGTATGTATGTATGTAATTATATTTTTAAATATCCCGCTCATTTCAAAACAATATTCAGCTAGCGAATTGCCGATTGCTGTTTTTGCACAATACAATACAATTGAGGTAGAAAAATTGTGGAAAACAACAAACGAAAATATTTTGTAAAGGGATTTACAATGGTTAAATAAAACAAGATGTCAGACATTCTCTGTACGATATTTATTTGAAGTCATACCACAATTTTACGCACTTTACAGTTGACTTTCCAGCCTTTGTAGAAAATAACAAAAAGTGTTAGTATCTCACAAATATAATGAGTCTCTATCACTTAAAACCTTAATGGATAACACATTTAAAACACTATAAAATCACAATTATCTTACCAAACTAATATTTAAAAACATATAATAGATATTAAATCATAAAGTAAAATAATGGATTAAATTGTCAAAAAAAATTTTTTAAGATGACGTCAGTGACGTGATTCTTATGTCTCATTCTTTAATAGAGCACCATCTCTTTTGTACCGATAAATCCAGTGTAGGCATGGTCTGCTGTCTTACAAGCTGACTCCCTGTGGTTGCGCTCGCATAGTTAGTGTCTATAGAAATTGCTTTTTGCACACCTCATAAGTGAAGAGTTGAGGTCTTGCTCTACTCTCGATATATGAAAAAGTGTAAAGTGCTTGACTTTTCAAATCTAAAATTGATTGTATTTTTCTCACATTGCACATATGGGATAATATTATCATACATATGTCAAGAAAGCTGCCGTGTGGTAGCGGCTACGAATACTACCAACCCTTACTTTTACAAAATAGTTGATTAAAAAATATTCAAGGACGTCGGATAAAATATGCTAGATCTAGTACGACGACCGTAAAACATAATGTATCAAACCATTTCTTTTCTTAAAAACTTCATAATTGCAACGCGCGATTTCCTTCCGAAAATTTTTTTTTTCTTTGGTAATTCTTTGTCATTTAATTGCAATTAATAAAAACTAAACTGCTTAGTCATTAGTGTATGTATACCTTTTGAAAATTTGATTCGTTTACATTTTTTGGTTGTCCATTCGGACAGTCAAAAGGAACAAATCCTATACAGCCTATTGTAAACGAACAGCTATATTTAGCACTGCGTCAAGAATGGCACCAAATTTCAAAAGTATTTTTTCTTTTCATTTATGGCATTGACTATTAGTAAATGATAAATAATATAAAAATTATGAGGCGTGAACTTTTGGATTTTCCAAATTATATTATATAACTTCCAGAGACTTAGGTATCTAAACTTGTATAAACGTATATGTATAGTCACCGACTGCCAACTCAGCGTTCCCAACAGCTGCTTCTTTTAACTGCTGTATCTTTAAAACGACTTCGAATTGTTATAAATCTTACTATAGTATTTTAAACATTTAATATGTTGAAAATACGACAGCAATTTATGAATTAATAAAGTCGATTTTTTGATCCCATCACATGGGACGACTCCCTTAATTACTATTATTATCTAATGTTGAAATGAGAATATCAAAAAGCTTTGGATTTTTTATAAATCTTTTTGAACAGTGTTATTAATATCTTTATAATGTACGTAAAATGAAAGAAATGCAATAATAACTAAACAACTTGCACAATGCACATTGATGATATTTGACGATACAGCGTAGCATTCATTTGTGAGCTTCGTGGCCCTCTTTTTATTTCGATCTGGCAATGTATCGCCGTATAGGTACTCGCTCCAATCATTGAAGCAGCAGCAGTTTGTAAATTGATGGTCGGCGATGTCAGGAATTGGGACGTTGTCGACGCTTTCTTCGATGTAATTATCTTACAGCCGTCGTGAACTTGCTGCAACCATCGGTGCCGATCTGACGCCGCCGGCCGTCGTGAAAGCGATGCTCCTTCTGCGAGACAGTCATCTAGCAGGAGGCGGCGGGGCGTGCCCGTGAGGAACTCCTCTACGGCGACACACATCGCCGCCAGAGCCTTGGGCGCGTGTACCTCCGCCTGATGCTGCCCTAGCCGAGCATCGGGTGACCAAACCGGGGATTAGTTCGGTCGCCCGGAGTGAGGCCACCGCGTGAGGACGATGCCCCGACGGCGAAAGCTGCCGGGGCATCGGCTCGAGAGGATACCCGCGAGGGTAAACCGCCGGGCGGTCCACCGAAGACAAAGAGCGGGTTCCGGCCCGCTCGCTCGGCGTGGAGAGGTACATGTAGGACGGGTCTATGGAGTCGTGCGCCGCTTCTCCTGTTGCCCCGGATGGATTATCGGGGCGAGACCACACAATGGCCCGCCGCCAAAAGAAAAATGCTTTACAACTTTACGGCGTCGGATCAGCTCAGAAGATAATGGCGCTAAATTGGTCCAACACAGGCGCGTGGGTCGGGGCATGCGCGATTACCTACACATGATGCCTTCTTAGTTAACATCGCGGGAGGTCGCACTGGTGGTTAACCCATCTACTGCAGTGACGCCAAGCGTATAACGACGATTTCAGCATCAGCCAGAACGTTGACGAAGTAAATACGGCAACCCAGCAGGTTACCATTACGATGACTGATTCACTGAATAGATGAAGAAAACAGCGGATTATGGTACCACGTCGTTCCGGACGATAGGGTGCAGCAGGGCCCATCCACATTCTGTGCAAAAAATCATAATTAATTTACTAAAATTACTAGGCTTCGATGTAGGTGCATACCTAACCAGCGTATCATTCTCACGTAGAATGTTACCGTTTTACGACTAGTAGTCACTAGTAGAGTCAGAGTATGTTTCTTTGAATACGAAGCATAATACATGTATGTACATTTACACGGAGTTCGCGACTCGGGCAATTCAAATGGGTAGATTCATCGAAACCCATTTACAGTATAACAGCTGTCGTTATAACAATTATGTAAGATATAGTACATTTCTGTAGTGGCCAGCAAGAGGAATTGGAGGACGAACGTGTAAATGTGGGCCGAGGCACACATACGTACGAGGGGAGGTAAATAAGTTCGCGGAAACGAGGTGTTGGCGGTGGGTGGGATTATTTTTTTACCTGCACTAATTGCGGGACTACTTATGAGTATAAATATCATGTTTTATAAAAATCGGGTCATTATTCATTGAGCTATCATCGGACAAGTCAATCCGGAAGAAAACTACAAAAATGGAGAAAATCGAGTTTCGTGCTGTCATCAAGTTCCTTACCAAGCAAGGAAAACCACGTCAAACTATTTTTGAAGAGATGTCTTCTGTTTACGGGTCTCTTGCCCTGGTAAAACCATGATTTACAGACTTCCTAGAATACGACCCCCGGGCAGGGCGGCCTATTGAAGCGACCATTGCAGAAAACGTCGATAAACTTAAAAAATTAATGTTAGAATATGTAATAAAAAAATAAATGTGAATGCACCCGCGCACAAGGCGCAAGTTGCGATGGCTGCCATAGAAAGTGGTCTTCCAAATGTTGGAACATCCTCACTACAGTCCAGACTTACCCCCCAGTGATTATTATTTATTCTCAAAAATGAAGAAAGATCTCCGTGGGAAGTAATTTTCGTCAGATGATAAGGTGAAGAACGCAATTTCAGCCTATTTTGACGACAAAGAGAAATCATTTTTTTTTGATGGTATAAATTAATTGAACTGAGAAATGTTGTATTAGGGTTAAGGGAGAATATATCGAGAAAGAAAAATAATTTAGATTTTTACTGTCTTTTTAGCCCCCACTCCGCGAACTTTGTATAGTACTTTTTCAAATAATGCGCGAAAATTAAACTAAGTAGAACTTTTGGTCAGTATAGTAATTTAATTTATTTTTAAGTCTAATACAATTACTTTTCAAAATCAATGACGAATAACTAACATTTTTCAGGCGCCAAGGAGTTCATTTGTTTTTTTTTTCAACGAAATAGGTTTTTTTTTTCAAGCCATTTCGAAATTTAAATAAAACTGATAAGATGCCTTCTTGGTTGCCATGTTTTGGAGTAACCAATCATTCTATTTTTTTAAAATAGATATGAATTTACATGTATATATATTTATTTGGCCGCTAAAAGATATGGATTTTCTTACATTTTTGCCGGCCGCTGCTCGCATGTATTTGTTCAGTACAGCAATTTCGATTTATCTCAAAGGTTGTCAAAATAATACTACTCATTGTATACATAAGTAGCAACAGATTGCTGGAAACAGACAATTGCATAGATAAAAATACTTTAACCGAATCAGATACTTGCTCCTGTGCGACTGCATTTTACAGTTAATTTGACCAATTATTAAGACATTAAGTTTAAGTTTGACCAATTATTTAAGGTTAAATCCAAACAAAAAATTTCATAGATTTATTTATATTTTGTTCTAGACTTGTACATTCACGCACATACACACAATGTCAATAAAACAAGTTTGATCAGTCTGCCGAATATAAAAAAAAAGAAAGTAGAAAATGGCACTACCCAATCCACTATTATGATACTAGTTTACAGGACAGCAATATACCAATAGGTACTTATCAGAATAACACCTTTTACAATAGCTGCTGTGTCTCAATTTTTCTTTTGAAATACACTTTTAAAGTGAAATAAGATTATATCAAAAGATAACGTAAGATTTATTACTATAAAATAATACTTGCCTTAAATCATAATCTACTAAATAGTATTAATCAAAATTAGGAGATTACAAAATACCTATGTGTATAACTACAAAAAAGATCTTAAAAATTAAATCTTAAAGTTGTACGTTTCTAGGGAGAGCCAAGTCTATCCAAATTTGTTCAAGTGAGATTGTTTTGAATTTACTAAATTATTAAGTAAATGCACAGAAATCACCTGAAAGACATCTTACACAGCTTTTATATCTGAAATAATCTTTCTTCCCACAAGAATAAAATTTGGGTAGACTATCTCAGATGAGAATTTTGTTTTAGTCAAGATAACTCCACATACATGTAAATTATTTAAAATGCATTAGATATTATCAACGTCTTATTTTGCAACTACAATAGTGATTATATCATAATAATACACAACCAGAGTTATCATGACAAACAAATTACACTAAAGTGTGTGTTAAGTTATAACAAAACACAGTTTACTGCTCTTCAGATCCCTCATCCTCATCATCTTCATCTTGCTCTTCTTCGGAAGAGGCTGCATCTTTTTTAGGTGGAACAGGATCTTTGCGTGGTCGACCACGTCCTCTTCCTTCAACTGGTACACTCTATAATATAATATTTACTTGATTACAACAAATTCTTCAATTAATTTAATTTCAAACTTATGAAATGACTTACCTTTGCTTTTGAAGCCTTTTTCTTTGATCCCTTGGGTCTGCCTCGCCCTCTTTTGGCTACCGGCGCTTGCTCATCATCAGAGGACTTTGCTGATTCTTTAGTTCTTGCATTTGCAGGCGGTCTGTTTCTTTTCTTGGCATCTCCTTTTGCCTCCTAAATAATAATTTAAGTACTAATTACATTTTAAGCCAATAATGGACAATTAATTCTGTAAATTCTGTACATACTGCTTGCGTTCCGTTGGCTTTCGGCCGGCCGCGTCCTTTCTTCTCAACAACCGTTGAACCGTCATCAGACATCTTCGTCAATTTTATAAACTTTTAGTAGAATAATCTGCAACAAATCATAATTTTATTTTATTTGTGTACAACGCCTACATCAAATTAATTGCTTTATGACGCCACAATAGGTTAGAGTTAAATCTGAAGGGTATGAATATATTCACTTTCAAAAATGTACTGCACGAATGTATGTCAATTTAATCATTACATCCGGACACTAAATAAATTAAACAGTACACAATACGCATCTAGCTCTCAATATTACTTACTAGCTAGGTACTATGGCCGACACAATGAGATTTTTAATTTATACGATGGATGAAATGTAATACATACATTATTTATTATGGAAAAAGCTTAAAATTTCCAAGAAATATTATTTTCGAATAACATTTATCGTATCATCATATCAGAATACATTCTTCAACAGATACCCAGCTACTTTGTTAAATGGAGGCTGATTTCATATCATTAGCCAAAGTAGAAACTCAAGCTTTAAGTTATTTCAAATATATGAATAATTTAATATATTTGTGTTACTTCGTACGACCGATTAATAATTAGCATTAAAACAGATTCAATTTACAAAATATATCAAAAATACTCACAGAATTGTTTACAGCAAACGCTAATGCTACGAGCGAGCCAAAGAAAATTTATGGCGGGCAGAAAGCCGGTGTTGGTATGGCGTCTGTACAGAGGGCGCTGATGGCTGTGCTAGGTTAAAATAAAACAAAAGGTGATTCTTCTAAATGTACTCGTCCTTTAATACTTTAAGTAAAGACAAAAAAATTTAAAAGGTTATATTCTGTTTATGAAATATTTGTAAGAACAACTACATTTTACTTATTACAACCTGGCTAGAATTAAAATTCCCGCCTTCAGGAAGCTACGGTAAATGCCATAAAGCCGTGTATTCACTAATAAACAATGATTCGGATATACATACAAAACAGAGATATTATGGAGCTCCATAACCATAACAGATTCTGTCGAAGATCCAAAATGAAAATATATCCAAAACCATAACCGAATCCGAAAGTTTAAAATGATTTAGGATAGAGGAGGAGTCTGAAAGAGACACGTTACGTTGAAGCATCAACGATATATTATTCTAGAAATAAAGTCAAATCCTAACACAATATTCTCCTTTTACACTTTCCTAAAAATTTAACATAACCCGTACCCGAAACTATCGCGTAATCTGGAATAATTTGATACCCGTAAAGAAATACAATGTTTTTCTCATATCTGTATTCCTACCCAGAGCTGAAATTTCATACCCGCAAAGTAGGGATCAGGGATGTAAAATAAACAAAAAAATATTGAATGCATTATATTAATTAACTCCTGAAAATCGCTATATATTACCACAACTCTTACATACAAGAGTTGTTAATATAGCTGTATAATCAATGCTATCTTTGTCAATTCAAACGGACTCGGAATAGTGTGAATTCTCTCTCGAGGTTCTCGAGCGCCGCGCTGCTGGTTAAATGGACTAATCAAAGAGTAAAGTTATTAAATTGAAAAAGAGTGGCAACTCGATGATAAAATATGCATGTATGGAAAGTGCTGCCACCCAGAGTTTAGGCGGTGAACTAAATTTGAAGTAATATATATACATATCTACATGTGTATGTGTAATTACATAGAATTTTCTTTTACTATGAAAGCTACCCTGAAATATAAAAAAAAACATATCAGCTGATAATTAAACAATAATAATATCAGCCTAACATTGAAACTTGAGATAATTTTCAGAAAAATATCAATAACCAAAAATAGATCGATGACAATAAGTACCTACGCTAGGAACAAAAAATAACAATTCTCAGTTGTCAAACGTTTGACAGGCAGGACAAAATGGCAGCAGTTAAGTTTGTACAAGCAATCTGTAGGCGGCGCGACGGTCAGTAAAAATAAGTAATGTTTTGAGTGTGCCCCCCCAGGGACTAATCTAGTCGTATCCTTTTGGTACTTATTTTTAGTCACTTCGATAGAGCCCGGAGTAGATCCTCTTTATTCATTTGTAAAGCGTACCTACAAGTGAAAGTGGTTGATTCTGTTAACAATTGAATTACACTATTCCAGGAGTTCCCAGTGAGTAACGTGTTCAGCTCAATGATTTGTTGAGTACTAGATAACCGTGGTATTTAAGTAATGATTTGAATTCAATTGGTATTCGGGTTGAGAGCCTTCGGCGGTCACCCACTGTCCAGGTAAAGTTGTCATAGCCATCTGAGGCTAACAACTAAGACACACAAAAAAAAATTCAATTGCAAAAGATCGAGCAGTGGAGATATCCACTGCTCGATCTTAAACTCTACTTAAAGGTATCAAAGGCAACATTACATTAAAGATACTATTGGACTACAAAGTACATTTTATAGTCTTATTTTAAGAAAGAACGCTTATTAAATTAGTTCTGTTATATTAGTATGCCGAATATTTTATTTTTTAGTTTAGCTTTAGAAGCTTTAGTACCATGAAATATTAACAAAAACACGCTTTATATATGATAATATATTCAACACCAATCTGTATTTAAAACATTTTCTGCTTTTAATGTTTTTATAACAACTTTAGGTATTACATCGACATCTACAATTTTAGATGTAGGTTGTTTTGTACTAAAACTAAACAATAACTTTTTAAAACAACAACAAAATAGTAGAAAATTTCCTATATTTATATAAAGTTAACAGATATATACCCAATTATATTTTTTTATTGTATACTGTTTAAAATCTGTCATTAGAAATGATTTTATAATATGGGTTGCTTTCCATTTAGTTAACACAGAGGGACTCTGCGGTACATTGTGAAACACTGTGTAAAAGTTTCAATGAAACAGCTAGTTGTCTCAAAATAACACTAGAGTGCATCAATATCGCAAAATTATGGGCGTTGTATACCTAAATGCAAGTTCCTTGACAAAGTCTTGGCTCAATAATTTATAAACATAACCACATTATCAGGGCTCACTTCAATAGTGCAATATTTACATTTGAACATTTTTATTAAATTTTAATTAGCAGTAAGAGACAAGCTCAATTTAATTTAATAATCTCAAATAATACTACTAGAATATGCCGTAGATAAATTGCGAGGTTAAGTAATGATACTTAATTCAAGCAAAGTAGTACCTATATCTGGGGGGGCACAGTTAAAACATTACTTATTTTTACTGATCGTCGCGCCGCCTACAGATTGTTTGTACAAACATAGCTTCCATTTTGTCCTGATTGTCAAAATTTTGACAACTGAGAATTGTTATTTTGTGTTCCTAGCGTATGTACTTATTGTCAATAATCTATTTTCGGTTATTGATGTTCTTTCTGGAAATTATCTCAATTTTCATTGTTAAGTTTATACTATTGTCGTTTCGTTAACGGCTGATATGGTTTTTCTTTTATATTTCAGGGTAGGACTCATAGTAAATAAGAATCCTATATAATTACATACACACATGTAGATACGTAGGTATATATGTATATTACTTCAACTTTAGTTCATCGCCTAACCTCTAGGTAGCAGCACTTTCCATACATGCATATTTTACCATCGAGTTGCCACTCTTTTTCAGTTGATATAATTTTACTCTTTGACCTATATATTAAAAGTACTCTTTGAAAGTAGGTAAGCATCTTACAAACACCACTTTTTCGAGTGTCGAACAGTGTACGGCTGTGTTCAACAGTGTCGTTGATGGAAAGCGCTTTATCGAACACTGCGTTACACTGCGTCACTTTTTGTATTAAATGGAAAGCACACAAGGAGTATCGTGGTATTGGATTTTTGTAATATATAAAGGCATATTTTATAAACTATTGATTCGGGTTGAGAGCCCTCAGCACTCTTCTTCTTATGTATTGGCAATGAGCTACATATACGAGCCATTGGTGCCAGTGTCAAGTTATAAATATTTTCACGTTTTTAGTCTTTCAGGTTAGTTCCCCTCAGCACTCACCCACGGTCCGGGTAAAGTTGTCATAGCCATCTGACTCATCTGATGCTAGGGCCGCACCGGCGTGTATTGTCCCAAAGTAATGTGTGATACTTCGTGTAAAATACCGAAGTCGCTAATATGCCCACAGTTTTATAACGATAATATTCTAGTGTACAAAACGTACGAAGCTTCGCCACAAATTACTTCGGGACGATACACGCAGGTGCGGCCCTAGCATAACAACTATAGCCTGACTTTTTATCTCAGAGACCAAACATATAGGCCGAAAGTGGCACATAACTATTTAAGAATTGAAAAATACTGGTGAAATGTCAATTTAGTCTCGGAGTTTAAAAAACGGGCTATAAGACACTAGAAAAAAATAAACTATCGAAGCATCACGATGCATATTGTGCTCTACAAGGTCAGTGACATCTGTCAAAATGGATTAATGGAAGTTGGCGAAGTTGTGGTTAATCACTCACAGAGTCCATTCATTAAAAGAAGAAGGTCTTTTGGCGGGAATCTAAAACGTCATGTAGTGCTCTTGTATTATATTCGATATCTTAATGTTTTAACGTGTTATATTAGACAATTTTGATGGCATTTTATGTAATGTCATGTGACGGCACTGCTGAGATGTAGTGAATATCATATAAAAGTGCTTTACAACGTTTTCGTTTTCCATCAAAATTCCTATAACATACCATTAACAGTGTCGCCATAGCACTGTTGATTAGACTTGGGTAGCTCCCGAATAAGAAATACAAATGAACTAGCTCTTTTATTTCAATCTAGCTCACATTAGCTCAGTATCTCAGTTTATAGTTCAACGGCTCAATCGGCTCTTTTACTCGCGTCGTCATGTCGTCCGAGCAGTCGACGACCGAAAGTGCCCGATATATGCCGATCACCGCCGAACAGTAAAAGTATTGAGCATGTTCCGATATGCATTCTGACTATTGCGAGCCTAAACGTTATATGTTTAACAAAGAAAAATGTTTGAAAAATAAAAAGTTAAATTTAAAAAAATAATATTCATCTTTGAATAACAATATTCAATTATAATAATAGTTATCAGTGCAAGCTGTCACTGGACGCAGTCGATTCTGTCAGCCCATATGCATTTAGTGAAAAGCTATTTTTAACCATTTAAATTACAAACAGACCTTTCAATTTTATTTATTTTTTTAGATAAATATATTTTATATCTCATCCTGCGATCACCAATCAAAATTTACATGCTCATGGATATCAAGCTTATCGCTTAATGATCGCGTAGTTCAGAGTTTGAACTATTCAAAAGAGTTATAGCCGTGAACGAGTTGAAATGAAATGAGCTAACTCAATAAGAGAGCTAGCTCTTTTGATGAGCTAAATGAACTCAGGATATACATATATGAGCTAAATGAACTAAAGAGCTAAAAGAGTGATATAGCTCTTTTGATCAAATTTCTTTTCTTTTCAGTGAGCTGTTTTTCGCATCTCTACTGTTGATGGCGACAATTCGACTGACTGACAGACAATGAGTAATAACTAACCTGAAGAGATTAAGAACGTGAAGATAATTATATAATTATAACTCGACACTGGCAACAATGGCTCGTATAAGTAGCTGATTGCCATTACATGAAAAGAAGAAGAAGAAAATCGAAGTAAGATTAATTAATTAATTATTCATTAAGAAGAAGAAGAAATCGAAGTAACGTTCTACATAACTATATAGTTTTTTATATCTATGTGATTTTATGTTCTCTCTGCCTACCCTGCAAGGGATATGGCGTGATGATATGTATGTATGTAGATAATTTTGTATTAAATATAAAAACTGCAATACAGAAAAAAATCAAGACTCATTGTTTATTAAAAGAACTAATCAAATAACCACTTTATTTACCAAAAATTAAATATTTTTTACTAAACTAATGTGTGAATAAAATAATATTTGACCTGTAAATAAATTTTATAACAATCAGTCTCAATCATATTAATTATATACTTTAAGTACAATTTTACTTTTTATGACATGCAATGGAAAAGCCTGTAGAGCCGTATAAAGAAGATTGTTGTAATAGTGGTTGTAATCCTTGCATATTTGATGTTTATGAAAAACAAGTTAAACTATATAATAAATATTTGGAAAATGGAGAGTATAATGTTTCTCAAGAAAATGGTATCTCACAAATGGAATATAAATCATTTACTGTTGTTCAAAAGATTTTTATATGTAATTGCCATGCTCTTATTAAATTTAAAAAAGCAGTGTTAGATCACAGAGTGTTCTGGAAACCTGGTGATCACTTTCTCTTTAAATATACCATAAATGATAACACATGTACACGAGCATACACACCTTTAATCATTAAAAATGAAACTAAAGATGATTATGAATTTGCCATAATTGTAAAAAAATATGATTATGGAGTGGTTTCTACTTATTTATATAATCTAAATGAAGGGTGTAGTACTTTATGGAGAGGGCCCTATGGTAACTATGAAATAGAACATAATAAATTTGACACAATTATTATGATTGCTCAGGGTACTGGTATTGTGGCATTTATTGATATTATCGATAGAATTTTGAACAATGAAGATGATTATACTAAATTAATTCTATTGTACTGCTGTAAAAACATAGATAATATTTTGTTTAGAGCTGAACTGTACAATTACAAATCATACTGGAATTTTAAATATGAAATTTACACAGCATTCAGTGAAATAAATACAAAATTAAAATATCAAGAACCTATTAAAAATGAAAAGCTTTGCATTGAAGATGTATGTCATGTGACACTTTTTTCAGAAAATGTCCAATTTTTAATATGTGGATCAAAACAGTTCAATGAAAGTTTCCACATCAATATTAAGAAAAGAATACCTATGTTTGAAAATATAGTGTTGTTTTAATTGTTGCTTATATATTCTTAGTATTTTTTCGTAAGTCACTCAGCTATTGTTAAGAATCATGTCAAGACTCGAAAAATAATTACAATATTTTTGTTTTCAATGTTTACTTTTGTTATGATTATTACGCCGTAGGATAAATGCATTAAGATTTAGGCCAACAGAAAACAGAGTTTAAGAATTGTCTTTGAAGAGATTTTATCAATCTTAACCCTTAAGTGCATAGATTATCAAAATTGATAACAAATATTTACTTGACCATAACTTGTTATTGCAAAATTCTTTGTAATGGAAAAAAGTTTCTGAACATATCTTATCCTGTCATCCTTCAATACGTCAAACAAAAAAAAACGCACGTAATTGGTTGAAATTTAACATTTATCACATTGCGCTATAGAGTTCATGAAGTGACCGTTTTCAAAAGTTACATCTCAATAAATCTTTATAAAAGTGCGTATTTTTTCTGCAAAAAAAAATATATTTAGTAGGGTAAGGATCATTTGTATAATAAAAAATATAAATTTTTCGACTAATCTTTCATAGCTAGTACTAATTTTACTTTTGAAGTTAGTTATCAAAAATGATAATATATGCATTCCTGCTAAAGAACATAACTTATGTTTGTATATTGACGGTTATTTTGGCGCGATTTGGTTTTGGAAGGAATTTGCATAGGTTTTTATGTTTTGGTGGTGGTTTTGCATGGATTTTATTGTTTATAGATTAGCAAGCCTGATCATGGATGAAAATCACATCGAACAACTTTTATGGCAGTTGGAAAATGGAGATGTATCAGAGGATGAGAGTGATATTGACGACGACGCTATTGATTACTACGATGATGTGAGTAAGTTGGTTACGGAACTTGGAGATATGGAGGAAATAGTAGAGGAAGGTAGGCCAGAAGCAAATGGCATTCAATTAGAATCTGGGATTCCAGTTTTGCCTGACTGTGTGCTTGAAAATCCATCAAACAACTATACGGCCGCTCGTAATTTGGTTTGAAAAAAAAAAGAATATGGATATGGTTAACAGAGCTTTTGATTTTCAAGGTGTGACAGATTATCCTGAAAATATTATGAATTTGTCTACACCTTACCAGTTTTTTGCGTATTTTTTTGAACAACGCCTTTTAGAAGTCATCGTTGAGGAGAGCAATAAATATGCCACACAGAACAACCCTAATTTTTCCTACCCAATTACCCTGCTAGACCTTCGAAAATATATCGGTATTTTGATTTATACTTCTGTATATCACTACCCAAGTATACGGTCTTATTGGTCAGGGAATGTACGATTTCACCCAATAGCAGATACAATGACCGTAAATAGATTTGAAAAAATTAGACATATACTTCATTTCAATGACAATAGTTTACACCTTCCTCCTGAGCACCCTAACCATGACAGATTACATAAGATAAGACCAGTAGTTGAGCATCTCAATCTCAGATTCAAGTCTGTTCCTTTTGATCACCGTCTGTCAATTGATGAACAGATGTGTTCCACTAAGTTGTCCTATTTTATGAAACAATATCTCCCTAATAAGCCCCATAAATGGGGATTCAAGTTTTATGTACTTTGTTGTCTCATGGGCTATGCTTATTCTTTCGAAATATATTCTGGAACACACAATTTAGAAAGAAGACCAAATGAACCAGATATAGGAGTCGTATCTAATACTGTAGTACGCTTACTTCGCCCTGTACCAAGGCAAGTGAAGCATATAGTTATTTTTGACAACTTTTACACGAACTTGTCACTATTTCATTATCTGCACAAAGAAGGAATTCATAGTTTAGGGACAGTGCAGAGAAATAGATTAGGAAAAGCATGTAAGTTGCCAGACAAAAAGGAAGTACTCAAAACATCAGTACCAAGAGGATCTTACGAAGAAAATATCACTACTTTCGAAGGGGTCGATTTTTCAGCTGTAAGCTGGAAAGATAACAAACAGGTATTGTTGTGGTATTGTTGTCTACATTTGTTGGTGCGAAACTGGGCACCATCACCCGTTACGATAAGAGGCAAAAATCAAACGTTACCATCTCTTGCCCTAAAGCTATACGGGAATATAATAGCGGGATGGGTGGTGTTGATACTATGGACAGTTTCTTAGGTAGATATAGAATCCGAATGAAATCGAAAAAATGGACCAATAGATTGTTCCACCACATGCTGGATATGGCCGTCATAAACAGTTGGGTGCTGTATAAAAAGGTAATGACGAAGAAAGGCACCAACCCCAAAAACATTATGAAATTGGTCAATTTCAGAACAGAATTGGCAGATACAATGTGCAGGTATGGCGCCGCGTCTGAAAACAAAAGAGGGCGACCGAGTCTGAATAGACCACCAACTGTTACTCAAAAGAAGCAGAGAGTTGGTGCTCAAATATTACCACCTCAGGATGTTCGCCAGGATGGAGTTGGTCATGACAAAAAGTACCACGAAAAAAGGAATCAGTGCAAATATTCAACATGTAAAAAACTGACTCCAGTAATGTGTACAAAATGTAATATTTCTCTTTGCGATAACAGAAAGAATAATTGTTTTCGACTTTTTCACATGTAAAATATATATGTGGAAAAGTTGAGAAGTCTTTCTATTTATTTTATTGTAATATTTACATAATATATTAATATTTCATTAGAAAACTTGTTTATCTTATTTCATTAATTAATGCAGGTCCTAATGCATGGATTATCAAAAATGATAATTAGATTTTTTTAATTAAAATGATACCTATAAATATGATAGTATTTTTTTAAACATTTTTCCTTGATAATTTAGCTTATTTCTTATCACATATATTGTTTTAAATAAAATACAAAAAATCTTGCACCTAAGGGTTAAATTTGTTTTCCTTTCTCGATCTTTTCTTTATCATAGAGTATTTTAAATATATAGGTAATCTTTATTCAGATTAGTGTTGCATATCGATAGTTTACGTATAAGCAAAAGTATCGATAGTAAATCGATTTTATTGTAATAGGTTAATACTATCTATAGTATCGATAGCTCTCCACGAGCAATATTATTAATAACAATGATACTATCGATAGTGACAATGCTATCGATAGTATCGCTAATACCATTAGTTGTAACCTAAAACTCTTGGTAGTATCGACTGTTTTGGACTATCGATATCCAGTAACTTTTCGATAGTATTGTTGTCTAAAGTTATGTTAAGTAGTAAGACAAGTACATTATTATTAAAGAAATTTATTTAAATTTGCATCATCATAGAGTAGAAAACTAACTTTAGTCTGGTGAATAACTTTAAATTTGAGATACTAATACATACATACATACATATCATCACGCCATATCCCTTGCAGGGTAGGCAGAGAGAACAGAGTGCCAGAGAACTCTATCTCTGCACACTTCTCTCGCTTCCTCAACATTCATAATTCTCTTCATACACGCTCGCCGGTTTCGGAGACTCTTGACTCCACCTTCCTTCAGTACCTGACCGATCTGGTCTAGGTAGGTTAGTCTCGGTCTCCCTCGGTACCTACATCCTTCCACTTTGTATATCTTCTTAACCAGACGTTCGTTCGGCATTCTTTCCACATGTCCAAACCATCGGAGCATTCCCTTTCGCATCTTTACACCAATACTCTCTTTCATACCTACTCGCTCTCTTACGTCGTCGTTACGAATGCGGTCGGTCAACCTAACTCCACAGATTTTCCGAAGAGATCGCATTTCGACCGCATTAATTTTACTTTCATACTCTTTTCTGCATACCCAACTCTCGCTTCCGTACAGTAATGTTGGGACAAGCACTGCGTTATGTATTGCTACACGTGCCTTCTGGCTGAGGTGGTGGCTGCCGAGAAGTTGCCCCAACGCTCCGTTCACTCTATTTCCCGCATTCACTCTTTGCTCTATATCAGTGGTGTACCGTCCATCTCGGCTAAATCCACATCCAAGATATACAAATTCATCCACTTGCTCTAGTACATCATTACCTATTGTTACTCTTACATCTGTTCTGGCTTCATCTCTTTCAAAGACCATTATTTTGGTTTTGATCACATTCACGCGTAGACCCCTTTTCTTACAATCTTCTGTCATTGTGTCGACTAGGGTCTGCAGGTCAGTCGCTGACTGTGCCAGCAGGACTGCATCATCTGCATAAAGGAGAGCAGAGACCACTGAGTCACCCATCTGGACTCCCACATTCATATCGTTCAACCTTTGGAGACATTTATCCAGATATATGATAAACAGCCTGGCTGATAGAACGCAGCCCTGCTTAACGCCGATATTGACGTCAAACCAAGGCGACATTCCATCATCCAGCCGCACACAGGCTCTACAGCCCATGTAACTGGATTGCACAGCCTGCAGCAGTTTACCGTTAATACCATACTCCGGTAAAATGTCCCAAAGTTCCTTTCGTACAACCGTGTCAAATGCTCTCTCCAGATCCACAAAACTGCAGAAAACCCTCTGACCTAGGGCCAGATGCTTCTCCACAATGTTGCGCAGAGAGAACACTTGATCCATGCATCCCCTTCCACTCCTGAAACCTCCTTGTGTCTCACACAGTAAACCATCGGACACCATCACCATACTAATAAAGTGAAACAATTATAATAGCAATACTTGCTGCTGTCTATGTTTCTTGAGTTTCGGTGGGAATATAGAAGAATTATGTCACATTCTCAGATTAGTTTAATTTTTCTAGTGTGTTTATCACTATCACAGTGTTATTACATTCATTGGTATATACTAAGTCTGGGGAAAAGTCTTTTCGCATATAGTCTGTATAAACTTTTAATACTGTTTTTTTGGCTGTTAGTACAGCCAAAAATAGTTATATTTGGCTGGTTTTGATAACATAATAAATGTATCATTTAAATAAAGAAACAATTTAAAATATATATATTAAATAAAATGAAAGACGGCGGGAAATAACCGTCGTCTTTCATTATATTTTCTTTCTGTTAAAATGAGTCAATCCTATTAAGAAAATCGACATATTTAAAAACTTTATTACAAAAAAGAAACATGCAATGCAAGCTGTGAAAAAATTGTGACGTTTATGGACCTAATGCGGTGTCAGAGAGAGTCGCACAAAGTTGGTTTATATGTTTTCAATTCGGGAATTTTGATGTCAACGTTGCATCTCGCTCATTTCATTTTCAATTGTATATAATATACATTTGAAAATTGATTCTGGATTCAGTTCGATATATATTTCAATATGCATATAATGTAAAGTTACATATGTAAGCATATTTTTAATAGAGCCTTCTAAATGAATTACATTGCAATCGATCGTACAGAGCTTGTGAAGTTATGTTTTTCGAACCCTGTTAAATTTATTTCACTAGATTAATATCGCTAAAAGTACAACAATATCTAATGACTAATCGCGGCCATAATTCTGTGTGGAATTGTAACTCAGAATTCTTGATTGTATTTCTCAATTTTGTTTAACCGAATCTTCAAAACTAATAATTACAATAAAAATTTACAGTAATATACATTCTGAGTTTCATTAGTATACTAGAACAAGACATTTTTTTATTGCTTATGGTGGCGAACGAGCAAGCAGCACACCTGATCCTAAGTGTCACTGGCGCCCATGAGCCTTGGCAATACCAAGGGTATAGCTTAGGCCGCTGCCTACTAATAAAATCCCCAAACCCACCCAGTTGGGCTGCCGGCTTTCTCGCTCACCGAACGAAGCGCAATAGCACATTGCCATTACTCAGACTTCGATCTTCTGCGAGAGTGTGGTACTACCCTGGACGAACCGGCCCGCGGCTGTAGACAGAAAACTGTCAACAGTGTGGTACAAATATAAGGTACCACTTAGATTCAATTTTCCAGAAGTCTCGGAGCATTATAGTTTCACTCGACTTTCAATGGCTATTGATCTTAACCATTATGAGTTAACTTGAGCTTCAAAGTAATAATGCAAATGCACGTTACTGCTAGAAAAGTCACCACAAAATATACTGAAAACAAGCATAAGGGACACAACTTATTATTTATATTTTTAAGCAATACTATTGAAAATTTTCTGGCAATCGATAGCGCGAAATAGTCGATACTATCGATAGATTTAGGTTAAAACTAATGGCACGACTTCGTGACTAATGGTGTTAGCGATACTATCGATAGTATTGACATTATCGAATGAATCACTATCGATAGTATCGCTGTTATTAATAAATAGTATTGCTCGTGGAGAGTTATCGATAGTATTGATATGTGACGATACTATCGATAGTACTATCGATATTATGAATATTTTTTGAGGTTGAATATCGATAGTCAAACTACCGATTTTTATGCAACACTGATTTAGATAGTTGATTTGACATTGATAGTCACTAGAGAGCAGTGAATCTTTCTTATCGTCGCTGTTATAAGGCTCGCATTGCCAATGTATTATTTTACTCTATGGGCCTACGGTCACTAGGCTCACAGTTTTTGAGCGCATACATTTTTAGCTTTATATTTTTGATATGAAACATTTATAGGCGAGGGGTAAACTGATTGTTGGCGTTGTAAGATGGGCCGTGGCGAGCGACGCTTCGCCGCGCTATATGATGCAATATATGTACCTACTATAAGTAGTAGTGTGTAATGTCCGACCAGTCCATCCCATGGACCAAACAGGTAAAATATCTCGGCGTCACCCTTGACAATCGTCTGTCCTTCGGTCCACACATAAACCGAGTTCTCGCGCGCGCTGCTTTAGTGCTAGGACGCCTTCACAGCTTGCTGCCTGCCAAAGCCAAGCTATCACTTAGTAGTAAAGTTAGATAATACACCGCATGCATACGTCCCATCATGACGTACGCTAGCGTTGTGTTCACACAAGCGAAACCCTTGAGGTTACACCGTTTGCAAACATTACAGAATAGGTTCATGCGCCGTGCAACGGGAGCACCGTGGTACATGCGCAATGTGGATCTACACATAGATCTCGGCCTGCCGACCATCAGGCAGTACATGAAGCAGTGCTCGCGCCGCTACTTCGACTCTGCCGCCACTCACCCTAATCCCATAGTGGTTAGGGCTTCTAGCTATACCCCTTCTAAAATTTCCGCGATCCCTCAACCGCGATTAATACTCGATGAACCCGACGACATTATTACGCTCGCCCAAACGGAGGCATACACAGCCCGCGCGGCTCTGACAAATAAGTACCCACGATTCCGTCCTCGCCGTCGAGGTCGGAAGTCCTGTCGCGTTCAAATCCTAAACGTGGGAGAACCCACTTTGCCAGCGACCCCTCGAGCCGAGGTCCGTACCCCACAGGGGGTGCCCTCGGGAACGGTCGCTTAACTTTTACGGGTTGAGAGCCCTCAGCGCTCACCCACAGTCCGTGTAAAGTTGTCATAGCCATCTGAGGCTAACAACTAAGACACACAAAAAAAAAATAGTAGTGTGTGAGACGTAGCGACGCGACGTCATGTGTATGCCACCGTGCGCAATCTCTCTCGCCGCACTGAGCTCGCGTAATAATATAAATTAATTAATAATTAATTTGAATATTTTGTTTTTCTCTATATTGTGACCAGTATTTTAATTTATCTAAAATATTTTATAATGATGAAGATGGCTATATAAATATTTCTAATTTACAATATTATTGATAATTATTTATTTATATTATATTCTTAAATTACATATTTATATATACCTACATACATACATACCATCGCGCCATGTCCTTTGCAGGGTAGGCAGAGCGAACAGAGTGCCAGAGAACTCTATCCCTCTATCTACTCTATACTTCACTCGCTTCCTCAACATTCATAATTCTCTTCATACACGCTCGCCGGTTTCGGAGACTCTTGACTCCACCTTCCTTCAGTACATGACCGATCTGGTCTGGGTAGGTTAGTCTCGGTCTCCCCCGGTACCTACATCCTTCCACTTTCACATTGTATATCTTCTTAACCAGACGTTCTTACACGTTCTTACTTGTTCGTTTCTTTACACCAATATTCTCTTTCATAAATACTCGCTCCCTTACGTCGTCGTTACGAATGTATATCTAGGTATACATTTTAATTAATTTATTTATTTTATATACATGTTATTTATTATATACTAATTTAATCTATTATACATTATGTTATAATTGTACATTGCCGAGATTACTTAATAATACGTATATTTTACTCTTTTATATGTTTAACGTTTTATTGTAATACTATTATATGTTACTCGTATTTGTCCTGCTCATGATTAATACAACCTGAAATAAATAATATTATAATTAATATAGAAATAAATTATTATTTCTGTATTAAAATAATGTTATTGTATCTCCATTTATTCACGGGATCTTCCGTAGGGAAGATACCCAGTCCTTTGGTAGGCTTACATGGGGATATGGATCCAACACGCAGAGGCCTTTAGAGAAATTTAATCTAAATATTGGGATGGGACACCTACCGATGACATTCCACGTCTGCACATAACATACGTGGAATGCCAGCAGTAAGTGTAAAACTATTGTGTGATGATGGTATCTAATATATGAATATGGGAGTGGGTGCTTAGTGGACTGGTTCATCTTATATCTATGAATTTATAAACTGTCGTCTGCCTTCAAACCCATGTTAAGAGATGAACGGTGGCAGACGGTGACTCGCCAACTCACTGAATGGGCCCCCTAAATAGTCGCCACAGACACACTAGTCATACGGGCAACAGAGGGCAACATTGGTGTAAGTGGCTAGGGGTGTCGAGCGGTGCGGCGCCGGTTTCACCATTGAGTCTGCGATAAACAGACCCTTGGTTTCCCCATAATTATACCCTTGAAAATGACACTTCCACCCCCGAGTATATAGCTCTGGCGACCCCTCTCTGACCAGCTGTTTAAGGCAAGCCAGAGCTGAGAGTTCTTCGGGCACTCTTCGGTTTCCATTCTAGCCAGCCAATGAAGGCCAGCTGGAGACGAGTCCCTGATCGACTCACTGGAGTATTCAGGACCGCAGTGTCGCCACTCACATTCAGCTCGCCACAAGCTGCCCTGCGGTTTATTGGCTTTCCTGTAAATCTTGTGATACATTTTTTTTTTATATTAAAAGAACTTAAGGAGCCATATAATGTTCCTCCGAGTTTTGCGTTAGCCTCATGGTGAGGTAACGACTGGCCCGGAGGTTGTGTTGTCTAATGTTATTTATTATTAATTGTCTTAATGTCTTAATTTAGATTTATTTTATCTTAACGATATCATTTACCTATATTAATTTTAATTAATTAATCAGTTGTCTAATACTTTTGTAACATACTACAGTTATCATCGACCAATTGTCACAGTAATACCGTCAGAGTCAACAACGCAACGACTATAACTATTACCGAAGCTACTAATGAAAATAACATTTTTTTGCTTTCGCGATTTTCAAGATTTTTTTTTGTATATAAAGAAAATAAATGTTTATTAAAGAAACTGTCATCATTTTCTGGAGAAAATTTGTAATATTGTATTTTTCATCATGCTATATTTAGTTCCTATCACTCATAGTCTGTAATATATATCTATTATCTGCACAACAACACTGTGTACTTATTCCTTGTACAAAATAATTTCGATGTTTCACATCTGCCAGCAGTCACGTGACTGATAATTTTTTGTCTTAGTTTTGTGTAGTTGGCCAGCTTGTTTGTCTATGCCAGAAAAAAAGTCAGCCAGTGCCGCCTTATATTTGTTTGTTATTGTTTTAGTTCGTGAGAAAGTATTGGCTCAAATGCATTATATTATATGATTGATAGATTTTAGATATGTCCAAAATTGCTGCACAACTATTACCCGATGCTACAGATAGTCCTGAATTGGTGACTAGACAGGTAATTGAAATATTAAAACAGTTGATACCATTGTCACAACCATTCGAATTTGTTACAAGAGAATCATCAAGCCAGAATTATGCTACCTTATCCAAAATGATACCAATGACTAATTGTCTCACATATGACTATGTATGTCTCACATATTCAATAGAATGTGTTACACAATTGCAAACAAAACTACAAGCTGAATGTAAGATAAGATTTGGTTTAATTGAATTTAATACATTTGCAGCATTAGCAAAAATTTTAGATCCACGGTTTAAAAACCTCCATTTTCAAAACGCAAATGCGTGTGGAAGGGCTATACAAAATTTAAAAACATTATAAAATAAGATACGAGAATGTCAAACAGTGGGTCTGAAGATAAAATGGCTAACGAAGACTTTAATTTTTGGTCACAACACAAATAACTTGCAGTTGGCCAGAAGCGAAGGCGTACCTCAAAAGACGATGAAGTGTCGATTTATTTGGCTAATCCCGTTTGTGCTTTAAAATCTAACCCATTAAAGGAATGGGAGGATTTAAAACCCGTATTTTCAGCGTTATATAAACAAGCGCGCATTTATTTGAATGTAGTAGTACCTCTGTACCTTGCGAAAGCTTGTTTTTCAAAGCTAGCACAACAGTCACTGCTGCTAGAAATCGCCTAACAGGCAAACATTTGTAAAAAAAATATTTTTAGGTAGCGCTATAAAAGCAGACTTTTTTATCATAAATTTTAATAATAATTTTGTACTTATAAAATACAGATCACCAATAATTTTTTGGGTTTATTCTAAATTTACCAAAAACTATTCGATACGAGTAAGTATCGATACTTTTCAATTGATATCGAGTAAGTATCAGTACTTTACGACCGATACAGTATCGAGTAAAAGTATCTATACCTACATGGTATCGTTTGATTCCTAGCGACGAATCGCGGCGCGCTGAATGAAATCGACGGCGGGAATTACTCGACAGGCGAATTTCTTGGCTGATGCGATTCGATTCGACTCGACTCGGCACGTCTCAGTCGACGCGGAGAATCGGATGCATACCAGCGTATTTTTATTATTTCTGTAAGTCTGTATTTTTTTATTTTCTGTAGTCTGTATGAAAATATTTAACAGGATCCCTCTTCAAATCTGAATATAAATGACGAAATTCACCATAATTGATTCTTTTCATGTTAATGTCGTGTACCCAATACTTAGGAACACGCCGTTTCCTTTTTCTATTTTCCTCTTCTTCATCGAAAAGTATTTAAAAAAAAAAAAAAAAAACTCTTCGTCCGAGCTGTCTATGACGCAAAAACGTCCTAATTTGATGAAAATTTGCGATGAAATAACAAATCGATTTGATTCTTCAGATATAGACGCACTAGGAATAAATGCAACTCGCTTCGATTCGACCTGTTTCTGCTGTAGTCGACGCCATGCTTTAGATAACGATAAAATCACAGCTAGCATAGTAACATTTAAATAACTGTAGCAGCGACTGTGGTTCACCTAGTATCAACCTAGTCCCTACTTTTAATCTACTATTAAAAGCAGTGACTGTGACAAAATATTAAGTTTATCACATTCGCACCCATTGAACTCTTGAGTTCAGCTGAGAAAGATCTGCCTACTGCTAAGAATATCTTATACACGGTGACATTTATGTCGTCTTACAAAAGCAGTTCAGTTAATGTATTCAGTATCTACTATTCATTCGTACAATTAAAAGGTTAAAAAAAATTATTTACTGGAATGTTTTTACTAAAAATTATTATAAATAATTACTAATGAAAATAGTAAGAGAACAGTATACAGCGAGCGGTAGGCTACCTACTCGATATAACTTACGTACTGTGTAGGTACTACCTAGGCATAGGTACGTTTTTGAATAGCAGTCGACGTGGACTTCGTAGCTGTGATTGGCTAACGTAATTACGTTAGCCAATCATTATCATGCGGAATACCGTATGATTTCTTTTGTTTAAAATGTAAACATTATAATCAGGTTGTTACAAAATATTAACTTTAATTTATTTTATTTTGTTATTTTTTATCACTACCACTATTGAACAATTAAATATGTTAGATATGTTTCTTTGGCCGGATACGTTTATGGCACTTCTTTTGTAAGACGGATATGTATAGTACTACGGTGCGAGTTAGTAGCGTTCCCACTCGTTTGAACGCATGCTATCAAATGCGCGAGAAAAAGAAGTATATAGTAATTTACGAGTTGAAGCTTCATCTCGCTTTTATGCGTTTATTGAAATACGTTGGAAAGAAATATATCTATTACATAAAATGCAATATATTGTTTACTCGTGTCTAGTTTGGGCACTAGTAAGACGTAATAAGCTATGATTGAATGACTTAGCACAAGAACATGAAACGGAATACCAATATCTGCGTAATCCTACATCGCACAATTATGCACGAGTCTTTCCAATAATACGAAGGACATTAGCACGTACTTATCCACGTAACTAGTTACGGCGGAGAGAATTGAAAATACAGACTTTTGCCTAAGTGTTTTTCTTATGGTGGCAAACAAACAATTGCAGTACGTCTGATGGTAAGTGTTACTGGCGCTCATGCTCTTTGCAAGTGTACAGCCAGGCCGCTACATACCGCTGCTTTAAAGGTACTTACTTGCATTATTGTAATTGGTTAAGGTTTTCCTCTTCTAGTCATAGTTTAAAGGTATTAGTTTAATTTGCTAGAATTTTTAACAACAAGACTATTCTGTTAGAACAAAATTTTGGCGAATATTGCGATAGTGTCAATTAATGTAGTCCACACCTAATGTGAGACAAGTGGGAGCCAATGTTCTAATGAATGGTGTGGCTCTAGACCTTGTGGAATCAACTGTTTTTTTTAGGTATCACAATAGATGCTAGACTTCAATGGGGCCTTCATATTGATAAATTGTCAAACAGAATTAGCTTAGCAGCTTATGCGGTCAAAAAATTCGAGTATTGACTGATATTGAAGCAGCTAGAATAGTTTTTTAGCTTCGCTTATTTTCATAGTCTTATGTCATACGGCATATTACTGTGGGGATGCTCCGCGGATCTGAGTAGTGTCTTTATTCTCCAAAAAGGCCAGTCTGCGCAATTTATAATCTAGGCTCAAGAGTTTCACTTCGACAGAAATTCAAAGAAGTAAATATTCTGACTATCGTATCACAAATTACCAAAAGATAACCGAGACATGCCTGTGAATAAATTTAAAAGGGCTGTCAAAAACAGACTGTAAAAGAGTTTATTATAAAATCGTGGATTATCTAACTAAGCGATTACAGACTGGCTATGAGCAGCTTCTCATTCAGCAATTACTATGTCTTTGTAAACTGTTCGTTTATTCTTATAATATTGCACGCCTTATAAGCGAAGCGTTGAGATCTTGCTCTACTCTCGATATTTAAAAATCAAGCACTTTTCAAACTTGAAAATGATAGTATTGCACTTATAGGATAATATTATCATACATATGTCAAGGAAAAACATTCGGTTAAACGTATTTGATATTTTTAAAAAGCAATTACTTTGTTTAAAGTAAGAAAATAGTTGATTAAGAAAAATATTCGAAGACGGATAAAATATTTTGGATCTGGCAGGATCACGACCATAAAAATTAATGTATCAAAATATTTATTTTTTTAAAAGCTTCATAATCGCAACGCGCTGTTTCCTTTCGAAAATGGCTTGGTAATTCTTTGTGTATTTAATAAAAAACTAAACTACTTAGTCATTAGTATATGTATACTTTATGAAAATTGGGTTCGTTTACATGTTTTTGTTCGTCTATTCGGACAAGCAAAGGAAATGCATCCCAAAAGCCTATTGTGAACGAACAGCTATAATTAGCATTACGTCGAGATGTCACCAAATTTTAAAAGTATTTATTTTCTTTCATTTTTATTTATGGCATTGCCTAATAGTAAATAATAAATAATATAAAAATTATGAGGTGTGCACTTTTGGATTTTCCAAATTATTTTTACATACTTGTAAAGCGTAGCGTGTTTTGCCCAACGAATTTTGACTTTGGTTAGCGTTTGTAGCGTAGTGAGCATGACCAATACCTCATGGTATTGGTCATGCTCACTGAAAGGTCTTCTTGAGGTAGCTGCATGGGGCGGGTCTCTCCCTTACCTCCAAGGTGGTTGAGGGGAGTGATGGCTGCTCTAATAGTTAACTCGTGATCGGTTACCGCCTGTGGGATCTGGTCCAGCCGTGGTTATTTTACTTTCTATTTGAACTATTGGGTTCGAAGGGCATCACACTGGAGCTAATTTTTATTAAAAATGTACCATTTTTTTTTATAAAAAAAGAATTGAAAAGAAATAACAATAGTAGACTAACCCGCTGAGTTTCTTGCCGGATCTTCTCGGTAGTGGTCTACTGCCGATCCGGTGGTGGTTTATTGTATTAATTTAATATGTTAAAACTGACACTGGTGAAACGTCTACCTACTTAGTAATTCATCACGGCTAACTGATACTAGTATTTAAGTCACTGTCGCTGAGATACCTAGTAAAGGTAACTGTTACTGCCACTCATGTACCTTAGCAATTCCAGAGGTACAGCCGTGCAGGAAGGCCGCTACCTACCAATCAAAATCCCAAACCTAACCAGAAAGTTAGCTTCTGGCCGTCTCACTCACCAAACGAAGCGCAACAGCGCATTGGTATTGCTACTGCTCAGACTTTGATTTTCTACGAGAATATGGTAGTACCACAATCATAGAAAATCACTCTCGCAAAACCTGAACGGATCGGCCCACGGCTGTAGACATATACCTGTCAACAGTACCACTATAAAAATTGCATTCTCTAATTAGATATAACACAATCAAAATAACTGCATGCAAAGAAACGAACTTTTAAAGTGATTTGAACAAATAGGAAATGCACCTCTTTATTCAGGAGTTCGTCCTGAACTTACTTATTTCGCAGAATTGATTCTTCTGAAACTCCGAAATGTTAAAACAAGTATTCTCGCATGTATGATAATTTAAAAAATACTTTAGCAAATAAAAAAGTAACTCCGTAAGAAGGACAAAAATTTATATTGTTTCATTGGAATCCGCACAGTCAATATATTTGTGATCCTCATCATTCACAAGAAAATAAATCAAGTTCAATATAACAATAATTTGGAAAATCCAAAAGCGCACGCCCATGGAAGTAATGGTAGTTTTCCAATTACAGCACCAGAGTGCATTATGCGGCATAATGCGTTGAATGTTCCAACTACAGCAACGCTTCGCACAATCGAGCACTCTTAAAAGTAGTGCTTTCGTCTGATGCGTGCAATCGATACCAACTTAGTGACTGAAAATTAACAAGTGTTTTTTCTGTTGACATATTGATCGAAATGCTTTATTTATATTATCGTTAGTAATATTATTTATTGGTGAAAGAATTTTTAAATCATCACTATCATCTGGATGATTCAATCTAAGATCAATCTAACTATCATCTAAGATGATTTAATTAAAAAGTATTTAATTCTTATAGAACTCATTTTAAAAAATTACTTAAAACAAAAAAATGTTTATTAAATAATCAAAATCTAAATTACTTAAAATAACCGTAAATAGTTTTCAACCAATTATTATGTATACCACTTTATTTACAGATTAATTAGGTTATTGCTGACTCTGAGATTATTTTTTTTTTCAACGCTGAAGTTAGCGCACTCTGCTGGTGCATTTAAAAACTAATTCACGTTCCAATTAAGCATCAGCATAATTCGGCATTGTGCGCCACTGAGTCGCATAATGCTCTGTAATTGGAAAACTACCAATAAGTACTACGTACAACAGACGTAGTACTTATTACTTCCATGCGCACGCCTCATATTTTTTTTATATTATTTATCATTTACTATTAGCTAATGCAATAAATGAAGAAAACAAATCCTATACAGCCATGGGTTTACAATGCTGCAGCATTGTAAATGAACAGCTATGTTTACAACTACGTCGAAAATGGCACGAAATAAGATTTTTTTTTTTCATTTTCATTTCTGCATCATTCTCCTGCTCTTGTCCCAATTACTTGGAGTGGACACAATATGTATCCCTATTCCTACATATTGCGAAGGTAATTTATTGGCAATAGTTTTATGACCGGCCGTCTGCCAGACGTCAACCCTCCTTGGAAATGTAATTGTTGACCAAACGGCATCAGATGGAGTTGGCCCAGGTCGTTATAAAGCTCTTAGTCGTCTTTTACGACATCACCGGTTGCGATCCCTCAGCGCTCACCCACATTCCGGGTAAAGTTGTCATAGCCATCTGTGGCAAACAACTAAGACACACAAAAAAAAAACAAATTACGACATCCACGAGCAAAGTAAGGGTTGGTCGTATTCGTAGCCGCTACCACACAAATTTTGGAATTTTATTAACGGCATTGAGTAATAGTAAATGATAAATAATCCTGATTTTCACAAGCTTTTCTATTAATGATACGCCTAAATTTTAAACGTTGTTCTGAAGATTGCTTATTTAATTTGGGCATTTTCAAATAAAATATTATTGATACGTTTCTATGACAGTACACATAATAAAATAAAAAATAAAGTTGAAAAAGTTAAGTCTCTCTCTCTCTCCACTCCATCCCCCCTCTCGCTATCTCTCTCTTTCTTTCTCGCTATCTCTCTCTCTCTCCCCGCTCTCTCTCTTTCTCTCCCTGCCTCCCTCCATCTCTCCCCCTCCCTCTCACTCTCTCTCTCTCTCTCCCTACCTCTCTCAGCGTATATATGTCCCACTATTGGGCCCACGCCTCCACTATAATGGGAGGGAAATTGACCTACTATACCACGCTGGTCAGACGTGTTGGTATAGGGTTTTGTTTCAAGTTTTTCTACTCTTACAAAGATGTTATATGCGTTTTATATCCCTTAGTCGTCTCTTACGATCACCCACGGGTAAAGTGGCGAATTGTATTCTTACTCCGTCACCACACGGATAACTCTCATGCGCTTTATACCTACTTCAAAATAAATATGGCGCGTAACAGAAAAACGTTTCAATATAAAATTTCTCCCATTCGTCAATAAAAAAGTTTCACTTCAAAAAGTTTAAAGAGAAACTAAAAAAAATACAATTTTTTTATGATACTGAAGTTAACAGCCATGTGACAATTTTTTATTTTTTTATTTATCATTTACTATCAGTAAATGCTATAAATGAAAATGAAAGAAAAATTTCGTGCCATTCTCGACGTAGTACATACAACATAGCTGTTCGTTTATAATAGGCTGTTTGGGATCTATTTCCTTTGCCTGTCCGAATGGACGAACAAAAAAATGTAAACGGACCCAATTTTCATAACGTATGCATACACTAATGACAAAGCAGTTTAGTTTTTTTATTAATTGCAATTAAACGACAAAGAATTGCCAAGCCATTTTCGAAAGGAAACAGCGCGTTGCGATTATGAAGCTTTTAAAAAAATAAATATTTTGATACATTAATTTTTACGGTCGTGATCCTGCCAGATACAAAATATTTTATCCGACGTCCTCGAATATTTTTTTTAATCAACTATTTTGTTACTTTAAACAAAATAATTACTTTTTAAAATATCAAATATGTTTAAACGAATGTTTTTTCTTGACATATGTATAATAATATTATCCTATAAGTGCAATGTGAGAAAAATACAATCATTTTTAGGTTTAAAAAGTGCTTGATTTTCATATATCGAGAGTAGAGCAAGACCTCAACGCTTCGCTTATGAGGCATGCAAAAAGATCAACTACAATGTTCATCACTTATTATGTAGGTACCTTATTTTACGGCTATTCTTTGATAATATTTGGTCTTTAGACCTTTCTCAATCAATAGCATTCATCATCATCATCACAGCCCATAAATGTCCCACTGTTGGTCTCAGGTCTCCTCCGAAATGGAAGGGAATTTAACCTACTACACCGCGCTGGTCAGACGTGTTGGTATAGGGTTTTGTTTCGAGTGTCCCTTCTCTCGCATAGGTATTATATGCGTTTTATATCCCTTAGTCGTCTTGTACGATCACCTACGGGTAAGATATGGGGTGGTGAATAGTATTCTTAATCCGTGGCCATACGCAAAATAAATAGCATTACTAATCAACTTTTAAAAAAATATGTTTTTTTAAATGTTCTAATGCGTGATTCCAAACAGCAAACGCGTTTTTTTTAAATATTGCATTGTGTTAAAAATATGCAGATGTGCTTAACTAAAGTATTTTTAGGCGATTATATGACACTATTATTCTATTATAAATATAATATCGACTATATCGACTAATTCATGTTCCTCTTACTAAATACCTTTATTTCATATATAGTTATCGTATTGTTGTTTTGTGATATAAAGCTAACTTTAATGTATAGGTACTTAATTTTCCTTCACTGACAATAAGAAAAAAAATCATCAATTAGTAGCTAAGGTTTTTCATTCCAGAATCAAAAGTCAAAGCTGTGTGTCTACTTTTTTTACTAAGTAACTAAAAGCGAAGTATAGTTAAAGCTGTAGAAATTCTAAAAGGTATATATAGTATATATTCAATAATTTTATTACTCAGAAAGATTAGATTAACAAACTATTAATTATAAAGATCTAAATAATTTAAAGGTTTTTATAAGTGGTAATACCGCTGTCTATGAGAACGATATGGATTTTTTCGCGCCGGCGCGAAACGTGTTTGCTTCTATCGTACTAGGTACAATCGTATAATACGAAATCACTTCGATACCAACTATCATAATTATATATTTTTTCATGTTGCATTATAATCTAATGAAATGAGATTATTCACTGACAGTTATTCGCTTTGTTATTTATATTTATTAAAGGTCAAGCAATGATTTACATGTAATTACATAAGTGCAAAGAAAATAAAAATAACGATTTTAGAATGTTCTTGGTTTGATTCAGTGCCGGAAAACTGCTGGGGTTCATTTTATAGAAAATGGGCTCCATAGTGTTAAAAAGTTTATCTGTCCTTCTAGGAGTGTTTTTCATTTTCGTTGGAATTACAAAGTTGTCGCCGGTGATTTCCAAGGAGCTACATAAAGATTTGGTGAGCACTTTTATTTAACATTTACACAGTATTCGTGAATTAAAAAGTCACTAATGCATTTAAATTTTTGTAGGCAACTCGTCGGTGTCGCTTGCTATTTTAGTATTTGGCTTGCCGCCTATTTCCACCTCCGAGTAGCCTTGTTCATGTAGTGGCAGTGAGAATCGATCGCGGGTACACTTTACTGTTAATATTGATGAATTTTATATGTCTAAGTCATCAAAATAGGTACTAAATCAAAGATGTTCTTTCTACGTTGAACTGTGTAAAATAAGTGGATGTTTCTTATTAATATGTTAGGTTCGCGCTATGATCTAGATCCTACAATCGTGGAGAAAAATAAACATGACAGGGTCAGTCTGTGAATGTGTGACGGCTTAACGGTTTTATAATTTAATATTATAATGATTCATTAAAGGCCAAGGAACATAAAATGTCTGCTGCATTTTGTGAATATGAAACGTTTTTGACTTAAAATTCCGAAACTTAAATAGTAACGAATTTGACTATTTACCAAAACGGTTTCGCGTTAAATCTTTCAAATATTGTTGTTTATTAAGATAATTGTTTTGTCATTTTTCATATTATTGACGTCCACATTGACCTCTCCACTGGCGATAATGGGAATCACAGTTGGTGTTATAAGTTGCTTAAGCAGTAGCTGCTGGCCCTTTTCTTGGTAATCATTTATGACTCGTATCAATATACATTTTGGTTTTACGATTCCCACGAGAGCGTAAAGGGTGGCAGTACATTGTATTGTTCGCTCGTCACCACATGGAGCGAAGAGTGCTATTATAAAACTGATCATCATAGCCTAGTCCTCTATGGGCCTGGTATACAGAGCTTGGCGTAAGCTAGCGTGGTGGTAGATAAAAGGCCCGCAGGCTAGGTCCCAGCTCTTGCGGCCAAAGTGTAAACTAGATTATTTTTCACGTCATCAACCAATGTTGATTCACGCATGAACGCGTGCATCATGTTCACGGGTCCTTCCGTGATCATGAACTTTGTAGTGTGTGCGAAATGTCTGTCAATTAATAATCAAATAAAAAATATAAAAATAGTTTTATTAAAAATAAAATCTGTAAAAATTGTTTTATTCCAAATGTATAATGCTCTCGTAAACATCAGAAATTATATAATAACCAAATCAGATAGTTCGTTTATACAATTAAATAAAAATTAAATAGAAGAAATGCAAAATATCCAGTCTCAGTTCAAAGATTTATGGGACATTCGAGCCCTTCTAGCCCAGTCCGACTCTATTAACACATTTAATTCGTGAAAACCAACAGAGAATAAACAGATCTGACGAAATTTATAGCAAACATCTGGGCAACTTATATGTTATACTAGCGACCCGCCCTCGCTTCGCTTCGGTTGCGTCTACTTTCGCTACATAGAATTCCTCTCGGAGAAGGAATTTCTTAAAATCCTATTTTATCTGACTTTTACAGGGCAGAAAGAAAGTCCACACCAAATTCCAAGTCTGTATGGGCAGTATTGGAAAATGTAGATTTTTTGGGTTAACACCTACGCAATCCGCTTTAAGGGTGGAATTTTTAAAAAGCCGTTCTTAGTTAATCTGTGTATTGTAACAAAAATATGCCTACCAAAATTCAAGTCTGTAGGAGATATATTTAAAAAATGTGATTTTTACACCCTAGCAAAAGTAAGTAAAATCCGTTCTTAGCTGAACCCTTACTCAGCGAAAGGAGTATTCCTACCATATTTAAAGTCTGTAGGCCTTATGGTTCCAGAGATATCGTGATGAGTCAATACATAGGTGGAAATCTCTTATTATATATATAAATTAATGAATGTCGTTATCATGACTTAGACCTGATAACATGATAATTGTTGTGTTTAGTGTATATGAGAGTTTTGATAAGGTTTATCGGGACTATTCTATTTTTAAAATATGTGCATTTTCTTATTGTATACTTACTATACTATACCAGATACGACTAAAATTAAATTACTATCTCAGATACGAAATAAAATTAAAAGAAATCTAAAATAGCGTTGAAAAATATTATGTTAATCGCAAAGAATGTAAAGGATAACAGGAAGCAGGGGCGGTTCTAGCACATGTAGCGCCCGGGTGCAAGCAATCACCTGGCGCCCTCTTGTATCAAAATGCGTGAACAAAATGGTTAGACACACGTGTTACTGTGGAGGCTCTGTGTCTCCCGAGTGGCTCTCGGCGCCTCCTAACACCCGGCGCACGGGTGCACCGCACCCTCTGCACTATGGGTAAAGCCGGCCCTGACAGGAAGTACTAATTGCACTATCTAGCTGTTGTAAGTACCTACGTACGAACAGGTGGGCTTAATTAAGTAAAGCTTAGCAGATAACCGAATGCACAGTAAAGAATTAGCGTAGCTCATTAAGTGTACTCGATGAACTACCGCAAAGTATTCTGTTGAAGAATTTTGTATAGGAATCTATACTATCTAACCGACTTTTTAAAAATTAGCATTGCAGTCCGTCGTGAATTTCGAAAGTCCCTTTATGTAGCAACCAAATCTTGATGCGGAGTAATAAGTTTTGCTCCCTATTCGTGAATGATAATAGTTTATAGTACAGAAACATAAATAGACTACTAGTGGATCAAATGGACATTGAATAGTGGATTCATACACTTTATCGTCATCATCAACTACTTTGAGTCGACGCAATATGTCCTCTTTTTCCAAACAGCCCTATCAGACGTCATCTCTATAGTCACTCCCTATTTATACATATCATGCTTCACGCAGTCCATCCATCTTTTCTTTGGTCTCCCTTTACCCCTAGAGCCTTCAACATTCATACTCAAAACCTTCCTCGCAACATTACTTTCATCCCGTCTCATCACATGTCCATACCAGTTCAAACGTTCACTCCTTAACTTATCCGTCACTGGCGCTACTTTCAAACATTCTCTTATACTTTAGTTCCATCTATTAACTGAAAAACAACCCATAATTCTACTTACGAAGATGCAAGTTCCTTCACAAATCACACTATTTCCACGAACTCTTGCCGACCTACCCATTGCCACTTCAGTTTGCTAATCTTTCGAACTATGTCGGTTCCACTTGTTCTTTCCCTGATCTTTTATAGATCAAACGACATTTAGCAATAGTACTTGTTAGTTAGTTTTTAACCACATTTATAAAAACTTGATTACGAATGAAATATATTGTCACACATGGGATCCCATTTTCATCAATCAATCATTTTTTGCTCGTAATCAAGTTTTTCTAAATAATCAAGTATGTTAAATGCTAAATTCTAGTAATTTAAGCACATTATTAACAAACTACCTACTACATTATTATCCAGGTATTCCTGGATGTTATAGGCGTGTACAGAGCACCGGAATTAGTATAAAATTAATTAATATTGCATATTGAATTAACCTGATATACAATCTGTCAACTACGATCAAATATTGGCGTATTAATAATTGAGCTTCCAATTAATCACAATATTATAAATTTTCTGTACTTTGAGGATGCTAGAATGATAATGCTGTATTAACTTTGCTGACGTTAGTCTATTGATGACTTCTCTTGGACATGGACCTGCCTTCGAGGGACGGGAGATAATATCTTAAACTGGCTGGCTGACAGATTGGCGATCGCAATTGGTGTTATGAGCTTCGCAAGTGCTACTGCCCACTCTTCTATTGTTAGTCGGTTCTAACGACTTAACAAGAGAGTAAAAATTGTCTACACATTGTATTATATTTGTAGATTTTAAGTAAATCCTGTGATTAAGATGCGGTAAACAGTGATTATCTGCATGGTGACGAGAGTAAGCATACAATTAGCTAGCCATATTTTGTCCATACGGGTGTAAAAGAGGACTAATATTATATGCAGATAACATATAACAAAGAGAAGGAAAACTCGATATAGAACCCTGTACCAAACCATCTAACTAACGTGGTATAGTAGTTCAATTTCCTTCCCGTGGTGGAGGAGACTCAAGCCTCAAGTGGGATTTATATGAGCTGAGATGATGATGGGGTGATATTACGTGTATGATAATACATGATACGCTAAGAATATAATTTGGCACCTAATTTCCTCTGGAAATCATATAAACCAGCCGAGTGATCATCAGAGTTTTTGTCAATTGTTGTGTCATTCATACTCACTCGGAACGTAAGCATTAGTGTTACAATAAATCTAGCTTTAATTTAGATATATCGCAAAGAGCTGATGGTTGGTCGTATTCGTGACTGCTAAATACAAGATATGTATGTCTGCCAGTATGGTATACAATCTGCTAATTCTTATGTCACTATTGATTTATAATGGTTTATGATGTTTATTTCAGAGAAAAGAGTACGTGAGGTATGCAAAGGTGTTTCCATTTTCTGAAATATTAGATTTCAAATTACCTTCGAAATGGTACAGGAGGGCTGTGGGCGCGCTCGAAATAATATTTGGCTTGGCCCTGGCTGTGATACCTAGCCGTGAGTATTCAAACCATTCTATTATTGAATCAGTTAAAATGCCAAATATTTCTACGTGTAAAAATTGATTGTCATTTAATTATTTTGGTTTAGCGTTAAATAGATAAAACGTTTTTATTTTTCGTTAATTTAACTGATTTGCCTATGCGATACACTGTTATATCTATATTAAAAAAAATAGTAGATAAATAATATACGACAATACGATATATCTATTATGCGTCCATTTTTATAGTTTTACGCATTTTATCCTAGAAAGGATAATTCAAAATATGTCCATATCTTGCATATGCTGTTAGACTAAAGTGTATCACTATTATAATATTAACTAAAGATTTAAAGCATAAATCATATGTAAATAACGTAGGTACAACATATTACAATAGTACAGGAAATATATCCAGGATAATGTCACAACGCAAGAATCTTTACGACAATACATGTTACGTGAGTTAATATTATACGAAATTTAAACAAAAACAGTTTGCGGTTCAAATGTATACGTGTAAGTACGTGTGCTAGCTTAAATAAACGGTGATTGGACAGTGAATATTTTATTTATGACTACTGCAGCATAAAGCTAGTAAACCATGCTACTATGTGAGCAACTGATTTGTATACTAAAAATAATAGTTGTGCGTTTTCATACCGGAAATATCCAGCACCACCAGATTTTAGAGAATAACCAACGATAAACAACGTATAAATCAAAATGATTCTTCATAAATATATACGTTTCATTTGAACCGCTGCTATATACCAACTCTACTTTTATTTTGTGTAGCTAGATGAATAATGGATGTTAAATTCATCTTGTATTTTTTTCATGCTGTTTATTGAAAGAATTTAGCGGGAGCTTAGCAAAAACCAAGGTTTGTAACCAGTGTGTGTGTTACCAGTGATAAGCACTGAAACGTGGTCTCTAAATATCGGTTTCAAAATGGCTCAACGTCGCTCGGCGTGCTATGGAGAGGACTATCCATAGAAGAACGGGTGTAACCAACATAGCCCGAAAAATTAGCACGTTGAAGTGGCAATGGACAAGCCACATCGCTCGTCGAACCAATTACCGTTGGGGAAGAAAGATTTTCGAGTGGTGACCACGAATCGGACGCCGCAGCGTAGGATGCTCCTCCACTAGGTGGACTGACGACATTATCAAGGTCGCAGGAAACCGTTGGATGCAGGTGGCATAATATCGTTTTGAGTAGCATTCTCGTGGAGAGGCCTATGTCCAACAGTGGATGTTTACGGGCTGATGGCTATATCTATGGATGGAGGATAGCAATAATCACATTTCACCTGATCATCTTCTTACCTAATATTTACTTATTTTACTGTTTTGAATTATTAACTATTGTAATTGTCCGTTTCAGACAAGTAATAGTTGTAGCTACTCTAAAGTATATCCAAGCTCACAATAAATTTACGTCAATAAATTACAATTGTAAACGAAGCCAAATAATTTAGCTCTATAAATTAAAATGTTAATTGTTTTTTTTTTCAGATAAATTAAAAAATACAGCCAACATTGGATTGGTATTGTTAATGATACTGGGAGCATATTCTCATATAATGGTGGGTGACCCATTCGATCGTTGTGCGCCAGCGTTAGTGTTCTTCTTCATGTTAAGTGGAAGACTTGTCGTCTGGTAAGTGCTTTCACATGTGTATCTACTGGTTTATGATGGTTAATAATGATGAACATATGACGATTTTCAATAATCTATTAATTATGCTCAATAAGATATAGCTTAAATGTTCCGCTATTTTCAAGACGCATGGCTTTTGGCCTCGCCAGCGAATAACTACTATAGCCTAATATTTCTGTATGTTATAAGACTTATAAGTAATATCTTTTATTCCTTGTGATTATGCTGTTTTTTTTTATTTCCTACGGTGGCAAACGAGCAAGTAGCACACCTGATGGTAAGTGATACTGCTGCACATGAACCCTAGCAAACACCAGTGGCACAGCCAGGCCGTTGCCTACCTTGAAGAAAGTGCTCTTCTTAAACCTCGTTTGAAGAAGGACATGTCATAGTGCTCGGGAAACACAGCAACAGGTAGTTCATTCCAGATCTTGCACGTACCTGAGAGAAATGATCGCTTAAATCGTACAGTCGAGGACTGTATAGTTTTCAGGAGAAATGGATGAACCCTGCTGCGGTGTCGAGTGGTACGTTGGTAAAACGGTGACGGTGGTACCACGTCAAACAGTTCCTCAGAGCACTCCCCGTGAAAGAGCCGATAGAGCACACAGAGTGACCCAAAGTCTCTCCGCCGCTCCAATGACTCCAATCTGTCCGTGAGATTGGGATCATCGACGATTCGAATAGCACGCCTTTGTAGGGAGTCAAGTGGGTCTAGCTGATATTTAGGCGCGCCTGCCCAGAGATGAGAGCAATACTCCACGTGAGGACGAACTTGTGATTTGTATAGCACAGGGCGCTGTCTCGGCGTGAAGTACCACCTAGCTCTACTCAGCACGCCTAATTTTTTGTTTGCCATTTTGGCTTTGTCCTCCAAATGACTCCTAAACTGGACTTTGCTCGACAGTTCGACGCCGAGGATCCCAATACTCTCGGAAATTTGGAGAGTTTCTCCTTGGAACTGATGCGCCATGATAAACGGATCCTTCTTCGCAGTGAACGCGCAAACTTGTGTCTTAGTAGGGTTGAACTGAACTAAGTTCCGTTCACCCCATTCCGAGGTCCTCCCCAGAGAGCACTCGACTTCAGACACATGTATAACTCGTCTTTCCTATAATATACACCGAGGGACATTCTGATGCTCGCTGTATCGCTCGTCACCCGTGCTGTCATCCGCATAGCAACGAATACTCTCTATAGAGAGCATGTCGTTGATATGCAGAATAAACAACGTCGGAGAGAGCACCGAGCCCTGTAGTACTGATGTACCAGCATTAATGGTCATGGTCTCGGAACAAGAGTCGTCAACGACTACTTTTATGCTCCAACCATCCTGAAAGCTAGTGATCCAATTACAGAGTCCCTCAGGGATTCCATATGATGGTAGCTTCGACAGAAGGGCTCTCTGCCAGACCCTATCGAACGCCTTTGCGACATCTAGGCTGAATGCTAGCGCCTCACTCTTGCCCTCCAAGGCTTCTGCCCAACGGTGTGTGAGGTATACAAGAAGATCACCAGCCGATCGACCATGACGAAAGCCATATTGGCGATCACTGATCAGCTGATGATCGTCAAGGTACTGCAGAAGCTGGCGGTTAATTATTTTCTCCATTACCTTGGAGAGCAAGGATGTTATCGCAATTGACCTGTAATTGGACGGGTCCAACCGGTCTCCTCTTTTCGGGATAGGATGGACATGGGCAACCTTCCACGAAGATGGAACCCTATTAGTGTCATAGGAAAGTCGGTATAAGCGCGTGAGAACGGGGGCCAACTCGGGGGCGCACGTTTTCAGAACCACCGCAGGGATGCCATCCGGTCCGCTCGACTTATGGACGTCTACAAGCCGCAGCTCCCACCTGACCGTTCGCTGTGTAATGTGGATTTCAGGGAGAGAGCTTTCACACCGCGGACTGGTAGGTGGTGTGGTAGCTCCCGCGTCCAAAGTCGAGTTACAGGCAAAGAATTGACCCAAAACATCGGCCTTCTCCTTTGCACTGTGGGCCAGACTGCCATCATGTTTCTGCAGTGGTGGGAGATTGGACTGGCAGTAGTTGCATTGGGCAGCTTAGGCGAACGACCAGAATGCACGACTCCCAGCGGGATAACTCTTTAATCGCTCGCTAATTTTGGCAACATGCTCCGCCTTGGCTCTGGCAATAGCCTTCTTACTAGATCTAGAAACGGCATTCAATTTGCGCTTCTCCGCTTTGACTTTCGGATTATGACATTTTTTGGCCCTGTTCCAGGCCTGATATGCGGACTGCTTCTGGCGTGCAGACGTCCTGCAGGTTTTATTAAACCAAGGATGGCTGCGGCCGCCGACGGCTATTTTGGTGTTAGGGATGAATAATTCCATCCCCGTAATAACCCTGTCGGTAACGCAGTCCGCACAAACGCCATGATCTCCTGAGGCGAAGCAAAGCCGCTTCCATGGGTAGGACGCGTAGAATTCACGAAGCCCATCCCAATCTGCTGACTTATATTGCCAGACTCTGCGAGTTCCAGTCGCTTTAGAGCGATTAGGCCTCGCAATTGGGGCATTGCTACGGACCAAACAGTGGTCAGATGACCCAAGAGGGGCTTCGACCACTACTCGGTATCCGTGCTGGTTTGTAGTCAGCAGAAAATCCAGTAAGGAAGGCTCATGGCTCTAATGTCTGGGACACGGGTGGGCTGTGTTACCAGTTGTGAGAGACTATAGGCTGAGGCCATATTGAAGAGATGTCTACCCAAGAGGTCAGTGGTTCGGGACTCCAACCACTCTTTATGATGAGCATTGAAATCTCCAAGTACCACCACCTCCGCTGATGGACATTGCTCCAATATTTCGTCAATACCCCATTGGACGTTCTCGAATAACTGAGTTGACCCCGATCACACTGCCATGGGACCTGTAGGGGCACGCGTAGATGCGAGTATTCCCTCCATAGTCTACGCGTAACCATAAAATTGACAAGTCACCATGTTCGAGGGCCCGAAGGCGACAACAAATATCGCTCCGGATGAACACGCACACCCCAGCTTTACGACGGAAGGAATGCTCCAACTCGTAGCCGGGGTAATTTAAGTACGAACTATCATCCGATGCACATATCTGCGTCTCCGTTAAAAAGAGCAGTGCAGGCCGCGCCGTCTCGAGATGGTGGTCGACGGCGTTGAGATTGCTGTGTAAATCCCTGGTGTTAAGTCATTATGTCTCTAACCTACCATCATATCGATCCACTATTGAGAATATTATAGATCTCACGAAGTGGAAATAGTACCATTGTATACACCAAGCTTGGTCCTAGCAGTCAGTGTTAAAGAGTTTCCCAGGAGAGACCGTGGGTCTTATAAGACAAGCGGTCGCCGCCTTCTGCGAGGCTGTCATCTCGCAGAAGGAGGCGGTGGAACGAGTCCGGGAGGGCAAATATCCACTTCAAAAGTGGATAGGGGGACTGCCGTGTAAAAACTTCTCTTTTTGTTTTGCCTTCTCATTTTGGTTTTTTATTAAGAAGAGGAAGGGAGTGTGGTTGCGTGAAATGCGGTTCGGTGATACAAAAAAAAGCGTGCGGGGTACAGTACATGGTTGGAGGGTGAGTTTTGTGAGCAGCTGCCACAAAGCACGGAAGGGCCCCCAGTGCCCCCCTCCCCCTCGCGCGTTGTCGCCGAGCTCCACTCCTGCTCGACGATTCCGCGACGGGAGTTTCGCCGGTTGGCGGGACAGCCTCCCAGGTAGGATAATCCTGGGTTCGGGTCCCCTACTGACTGGCAAGTGGCCGGCGGTGACCATTCCCACCGGGTCTCCCTGTACCCCCATGTCAGCCCCTCACGCTCAATGCGCCAACCAAGACTTCACCACCACAAATTTCAAGCATCACCAGAACCCACCACACGCAAACACACCCAGAAAGTTGGGCTCCGGCTCTCTCGCTAATCGAACGATGCGCAGCAGCAAAAAGCCACTGCTCAAACGTCGATTTTTTGCGAGAGTGTGATAGGTACCATACACTCACACAAGGGGAGGTCCCGGACGGGCCTGCCCGCGGCTGTAGACATAAAACTGTTCACAGTGTGGCCCTACCACAATAATCGGCGGCTACGAATACTATCAATCCTTACATTGCTTATGGGCGTCGTAAATGACGATTAAGAGTTTTACATAAACTTGGACGAACTCTATCTGAAGCTGTCTAGTCAACAATCAGATTTACAAGGCGAGTTGACGTAAGACAGGCGGTCGGTCATACAACTATTATCTACCAAAACTTTTGCAATATGTACCATACGAGCCCAGAGTATTTACAAACCCAGTTAAATATTCATTGGCACTTCTTTGAGTTACATTAGCCAAGGGAGTGTTTTGGAACCTGTCACTTATAGAACGAAATTGGGCATCTCCGAATGTGGTATTGTTTTGTTGGGTCAAACCATCTGCTTTGGTGAATTGGTTGCCTCTTTTGTTACTCTTCATCTCAACGTTTGATTTGAGCCAGAACTACTACTCTCGATATAGTGCCGAGTTTCTACTGCTGCAGGATGGAGAGGTTTGTTATTGATAAATACTGCTACCGCAAGTTGTTAGCTTCGAATGTTTGTTTTGTGAAGACAGCTTAGTCGGCTTGTTTAACCCGCCATAGCCGCTTGTGGTGGAAACGTTGGCGGAGGTTTACCGGTTCCGCGCTATGGCACAGGCTAACGGCGTACAATTCTTCGCAAGAGGACTAGATAGAACAAAAGAAATAGTCCGAAGGGAAGTGATCTAGCAGTGGAGGAAATATCTGGCGTCACGAGGGACTCCGGGATCATGGCGGGGCGCTATGGAGGCGGTTGCATTTCTACCGCTAGCTCACAAGGAAACACAACAGCCTAACGTTTAGGATAGTGCAGATGCTTACCGAACACGAGTTTTTCCTTTCTTATCACTGGCGGTATGATCCACCTGCAGGCCGTAGCACCACGTCCTGTCCGCGGAATTTGGAATAGACCTATCGTTGCCGACTACCATCTGCAAAATGCTCTGCAGCGACAAGTACTACGTTTTTGATAGCTTCATTTTGTAAGGCCGCAATGACAAGGAAGGAGGCCATGAAGTTTGGGCGCCCACTGCTTGCGCCCGCTGACTCGCTTCGATAACGGCGTCCAGGGAGAGGTAGGTGCCAAAATGAGCTCCTCCTCCCATCGCCTTAAGTGATGACGTGGTCAGACGGCCGTGCGTTGAGCTGTTGGGATTGAGTGTCATCAGACACATCAGATCTCTTCGGTCCATTCCGCGTCTACGACTGTAAAGGCGCGGGTCGCTTTGGTTTCAGTGGGTATTCATGTCGCGCGGAGGCCGGCGTGTCCCACACAAATCGTCCTCGTTTGTCATCGTTGGGTGATAGTGCGTAAATGCATTGCTACAGCGTGAACAAAGAGAAAAGAAATAATAGTTTTGCTTAGAGTCTCTGAGAGAGAGAGACTCTGGCTGGAGTATGTTAGAACTTTATTTGTATCCACCGTTCAACACGGATAGTGCGACAGCATAGCACCACCCTTGCTCTCAATCCCACTTACATCTATGTACTATTTTATCTGAAACAAATGGATCGCTATATAGTTTACTGCCATGCGATAGATCCATACACTAGTATGAATAATAGTTGGACAAATGGTTTCGAAATCATATTGGAGATAAAGAGGAGAGTAGACGCCCGATCGTAAAACTTGGTCAGAATTCATTAAAGATCTTCTTTTTCTTCTATCCTAGAAATACATATATTGCTGAAAGTTGAATTAACTTCAAATAAATAGGGATATGTATATTTGTCGCGATTATAATGACTAAATGCAAACAATTTACCATGTTTAAGTATTTCTGTTCCAATAAAGCATTCAAATTTTTCATTGCAAACGAGCAAGTTTTGCTTCGTATGTGTACGTGGGTAGTAGCTAATTATTGACGTCAATGTTAGTCAAATTTAGCTGAATCTTCGCATTTCGGGTCCCGCCACGTCGATATAAATATCAAGCATTCCTTTATAATAAAACCGTAACCAAATATTAGTTTGTCTGAGTTTTTATTCACGTTTATTTATCATTGCCAATAGTTCAACGAATTTGTTTGTGATTTTCACTAAAGTTTTGAGTTAAGTCAGAGTTAATAAATTAATATATGTCTTATTAATTTATTACATTTTGATAAAAACAATTTAATACGTCAATGTTAAAAAAGCATGCAATGTTCCAATTTTGGAACTTGCCCAATTTCATAGATCATCATATGAAGATAACATACCTTGATCTAATTTTTATGCGATAAACAAGGGTTACAAAATAAAATTAGCATTATTGCGCGTTCTAACGCTACGCTGGCTATCGGCCAGAGAATCCACGATGACGAACCACTGTGTCACGCAAATAATACGTCTTCCAGTCGATTGGTAAATCTCGAGAAAAGCGATAATGTTAAAATAATGTATTTTTAATCGCTATGGGGCCATCCATTAATCACGTGAGGTTTGAAAGGGTGGGGGGAGGGGTTTTCCTAAACCTTCATAGTCTTAAACCTCACCACGTATCACCAAGGGGGAGGGGGGTCAAAAAATGCTAAAAAAAGATCACGTGATTAATGGACGTCCTCTATGTTGTTGAATAAGACATAACTACGGAAAAACTTTTATAAATAATGTCTCCTTGACGTAATTTGCACGACATAATTACATACATCCACGATTATTTTCCATTGAACTTCGGATGCTAGCATCAGATGGTTATTATAAGTCTTAATACTCGAACTACTAGTGAGCGCGGCAAGCCTTCTACCCAATCAACTATTGTGACCCCCTGCCTGTTATTATCCAATGGAATATCACTTTGTATGAGTGAATTTCCAGTGATCCAGGGAAAAATTAAACTGAGCACTTGTGATTATTATTTATCGTATTGGACAGTTAAGTAACTACTATTTCTTTGTTAATTTCCTTGTGAGATATCGAAACTTGTCTGGATGGTACCAAATGCTAATTTACGTCAAACGAAAAGTAGTTTAACGACGGACCATACAATACCATATAGTTAAGTCAAATCTTTACCATAGCGCTTATTAGAAATTTATTGTTTATTTTAATGCGAACGGGGACATGCATCAGGACGTACAGAGATTCAATGTTTTTCTTCATCTCAACTAATATACGTCTCACTCCTCTACAATAGGAGAATAATTGACCTATAATACCTTCTTTTTATATATATTTTTTTTATCTTATAATTATATCATAATGCTATCCTATTGCTGTGTGGTGGCGGCTATGAATAATACATTACCACCCTTGCATTGCTCGTGGGTGCCGTAAATAATGGCTATTAACCCTTGCATTGCTTGTGGGTGTCGTAAATGATAACTATTAACCCTTACATTGCTCGTGGGTGTCGTAAATGATGGCTATTAACCCTTGCATTGCTTGTGGGTGTCGCAAATGACAAGTATCAACCCTTCAATTGCTCGTGGGTGCCTTAAACGACGACTATTAACCCTTATATTGTTTGTGAGTGCCGCAAATGATGACTAAGAGTTAAATAATGAATTGGGTCAACTTAATTTGCTTTTGCTATCTAGTCCACAATTACTTAACAATAATTGTTATTTTTGTTTTTACTATTAAAAAAATACTGTCATCAAACTATTGCCATGACTTTTGTAATATGTACGGTGAGAAAAGAGTACACATTGTGTCGACTCGAAGTAATTGGGATAAGAGTAAGTAACAATGATGATAATTTTAATAGTTACCGTTTTTACTTTTTTTCAGGTACCAAATTAGTCGCAGAGAGGAAATGGAAAGAGGTGCGACAATACAAAATGGGAACGGACTTAAAAGAGAATAGTAGAGAAATAATTTTGTTATAGTTATTTCATATAAACATGTAATTACTTGTAATAGATAATCTCAAAATTATTATTATTAATCAATATTGTTTGGTAAATTACCCAAAATAGATATATCTCCATCATTGATATCGAACAAATGTTCTTTATCACCGTATTTTTGAAGCCCACAAAGATAATACAAATGCACTGTGATTGTACTAGTCAAATTTATTAATTGTTATATATTTAATTTGTTTTAGATAGTTATTCATTTGCATTGTAGTTTTTAAAACCTTGCTAGAACAATTGATAAGGTAGGATTTCGTTAATTAAAAGTAATCAATGAATAGATACAATTTAGTTAACTTGTTTTTAGACAACTAAACTTCAAAAATTTTTCATTATTTGTCCTAAAAGTGATATTAATTTAAGCGATACATGCTAGGTTCATTTTGTATGTGTGAGTGATGTGTAGATGTATGTTTGTCATGTAATCAATATAGGTTCATATTAATAACTGCCATTGCATATTTATATAGGTAGTGTTAGAATAATATTAAAAACAAAAATTGGCACAAATTTTTATAACAAAGCACATTATAATTAATATTATTTGCTCAAACTTTTATGAGAATATCACGCACCAAAGCTTTTAAATAGATTGTTTTTAATGCAATGTTATTACATAATTTATAAAAAAAAAAACAAATAAAACGACAAGTCTTGTTTTATAATTACTAATTTTATTTCATTAATACTTAAATTGTAAAGCTTGAAATGATTTTATTAATATGTACGTTTGAGATGTTACTGTATATGAATGATAATACAAATAAATGAGAAATAAAATGTTATTGATTTTATTTCTAGTGATTTTTATATACGTGTACATAAGACATCTTAAGAACGAAAACGTCATTTTTGAATATTGGTGTGACTATAATGGTGAAACGGCTTTAAAACGTAAAATCTATTCGAAATAAAAAAAAAACATCTTCTGATTATCGTTAAAAAATCTGACACCAACATTTCAGTGTTAACTTTTTAACACAGTTCTGTCCTCTTAAACCGTTTTGTCACAGATCAATGCCAGTTACTTTTTAAGCACTTTTAATCCTTTTGGTCGCTGCGACAGACTACGTAATTTTTTTTGGCGCCCTTGTGACATTCGAAAGGTTAAACAAGCTTTCATTTCGGATGAATAATGAAATTAATTAAGTATATACAAACAAATGTTCGTTTTAAGCTAATGTGTCAAATCACAAGATTCAATCCAAACGCCGTATATGAAACTAAATCTTAAGTTTTCCTACGACCAAAAAGAGTAGGAAAACTTAAAAATCCATCCTCGTTCGAATTTCATAAAATATTAAAAGACTGTGGGATACCAGAGTCCAGACTGTTAATACTACCAACCATTAATTTGCTCGTGTATGTTGTGAAAGTCGATTAAGAACTTTATAACAGTGTTGCATAAAAATCGATAGTTTGACTATCGATAGTTAACCTCAAAAAGTATTCATACTATCGATAGTATCGTCACATATCAATACTATCGAGACTATTGATAGTATCGATAGCTCTCCACGAGCAATAAATAATATTAATAACAGCTAGACATGTGTAAGTAATGCGCTTGATATCAAAACGTAATATTACTCGGGTGGGTAATATCACATTAAACATTACGCGACACACGGAGGCATTACACATCACATCACGCAATACATTACTCGATCGTTATGCTATGCACTCTTGGCTCTAGCCCGAATTTCGCGTAATGTAATGCTTGCTTGCTTGAGTTGCTAGCTAATTCCTCAACGCATTATTGTATTGTACGAAATAAGAGATCTTAAATCTACCTCTCTCACTCACTATTGGAGAATGACTGGGTACGTATATGTACCTATACCATGATCGTGCTTATGCCCGTTAACATTATTGTATAACCTTGAACCTATAATTTATCAAAACAAAGAAAAAATATAAAGTAAGTAGTATATGAAGATTGTCGTGGACACACCGGCCCGCGGCTGTAGACATAAAACTGTCAACAATGTGGTACAAGTACAAGGTACCACTTACATTCATACACATTCACATTCTGACCCAATTGTCCGGAAGTCTCAGAGTATTATAATTTCACTCAACTTTCAATGGCTATTGATCTTAACCATTATTAGCTAACTTGGGCTTCAAGTTAAGAACGCAAATGCACGTTACTGCTAGAAAAATCACCACAAAATTCACTGAAAACAAGCAACAGGGACACAACTACGGTATTTATATTTTTAAGCAATACTATTGAAAATTTTCTGGCAATCGTAGCCCGAAATAGTCGATACTACCGATAGTTTTAGGTTAAAACTAATGGTATTAACGATAGTATTGATACTATCGAATAAATAACTATCGATAGTATCGCTGTTAATTAGACATGCGCAAAACATTACTTTCAAATGTCATATCACACCTTATTACATTACGCAGAACGTAATATTACTTTATGATATTACAAATGTGATACATTATCACATTTGTAATATCATATGTAAAGTAATATTACGTTCGAGTTCGGTTCGCATAATATTGTGATCCGAATTTTGCAAATTAAAATGTAATATTTATTTTATGATATATATCACATGTTACCTACATGTGTTAAATATTAAATTTTTACCCGATTTGCGTAATATGATTAATGTAAAATAGTCGATTGATTTCCCTTCATACTTTTCCAGGCTTAGAACTGTCAATCTTCATATACTACTTACTTTATACTTTTTATTTGTTTTGATAAATTGTAGGTTCAAGGTTATACAATAATGTTAACGGGCATAAGCGCGATCATGATATAGGTACATATACGTACCCAGTCATTCTCCAATAGTGAGAGAGGTAGATTTAAGATCTCTTATTTCGTACAATGCAATAATGCGTTGAGGAATTAGCTAGCTACTCAAGCAAGCAAGCATTACATTACGCGAAATTCGGGCTAGAGCCAAGAGTGCATAGCATAACGATAGAGTAATGTATTGCGTGATGTGATGTGTAATGCCTCGGTGTGTCGCGTAATGTTTAATGTGATATTACTCGCCCGAGTAATATTACGTTTTGATATCAAGCGCATTACTTACACATGTCTAACGTACACTATCGATAGACCATCATAATGCAACACTACTTTATAACATAACGTTTATGCAAAGATGTTCTTTATAGGACACGAACGAATTTTATTCGTCACTCGCCTTGACAGCTAAAATATATATTTATTATGGCAACGTAATCCTTGTGAGCTAGAGTAATTTTATTGTCGGGCTTGCCTCGAGTCATCTTTAAGCCTTGGGTCCAGTGCTGGACATAAGCAACTCTATATAATAAGCCCTATACCCTTATAGATCACTGTCACTCATATGAGGGAATATTGCCGTAATCGCTACGCTTCACAAAAGAGAGCTGCTGCCTACTTTCTGTGAACCCTCAGCGGATTTTTACAACTCCCACGGGCAGGCGAGGGGTAGCGACAATTGTATTCTTAACCCGTGGCTACATGGGGATGCCTTGAGTAGTCAGATACAAATGATTATTGATATTTGGAAAGAAATTGACTTAGATGTTATGACATAAACAATTTCTTAAAAAAAATATTACTTGGTTATAGCTTTATGTAATCAAAATAACTGTAAACCTAAAAATATATTTATAATATTATTATTTCACTGCTGTAAGCATATAACATTCTCATATAGATATTTAATATTAGAAGCACTTATATAAAACAAAGTAAATCGATATACATATAATATATACACAGATTCGTTAAATATTATCTCATACAATTTTACTGTTACTCTTCAAGCAGGATCACGGCCTGTTTGCAGTAGTTCTAAAGCGTTCTTTAAGTTGCCTACAGCAGTTTTAATATCATCGTAGTTAAGGGCGCTGCTGGCCCACTTGCAATATTTCTGAGCTTTAGCAATTTGATCTGGAGTCAAGTGCGGTGTAGTAGTATTATCACCATACAAGGTTGAAGGTTGCGGCGGTTGGGGTTGCATAGATGGATCATATGGTACAAAACCACCCGGATTTGGATCGGGGGTGTATGGTACTGGAGGCAGCTGAGATGCAGCTTTCATTGCAAGATTAGGATCTGGCAGAGAGTTGGTGAAGCTCGTAGGTGCAACTGGTGGTGTTGAGGGACCTACTGATGGATAGCCAGGTACAACTGGAAGGTCTTTTGGTGCTGGTGGTATCTGATTGTCACTTGCTTCACCTGTGCTAGTTTCTCCTCCTTCTTCCTCCATGGGCCCTGATAGCAATAATTTATTAGTTAATATCTTAAATATATATATTTTTTAATAAAGTCTACTAATACAATATTTTTACATTTTATATTTTAGATTGACTAGAAAAGTTTTATTTATTTTCATTAATCAACATATTATATGTCCACTATTCTGCATAGGTTTCTCCAAGGGGGGAAACGCTTTGCAGGCTGGTTGGTGATCGCAGTGTGTGTTATAAGTTTTCTAGTAGACTGCTGTCCATTCTCCTCGTGATCCTTCAGCTGGTTTTTATGACTCTCATAGGAAAGTAAAGGATGGTACTGTGTTCCAAATCCACACTGGAAAAGTAAGTATTATGAAAATTGCATTACAAAGTAATATTAAACAATTTGGAAGCAAAAGTTACTAATTTATTCTTTGAAAGTAATAAGATTTTGCAATAGGAAATAAAGTGTTAGGAAACAAAAAATCTGTGTAGTAATTGAATCTCGTATGTGACTGGCAATGAAAATATAGATGTGATAGCAATCTATGATGCCACAGCACTGCAACAACGAAAATATACCACCTATTGACATATACTTAAGTACAAACATAGTCATTTCCTTGAGTATAGTCAAGTCATCTTAGAACTAACTATGAGGTGACTTATCATAATTTCCACATTTTCTTCTTTAGCCCATATATGACTCACTACTAGTCACAAACTCTTCTAGAAAGGAGACTGGTCAGACAGGTATGCATAGGGTAGTATTTCGAGCTTTCGTTCTCTTGCAGAGATGTTATCTACCTTAACCTTTTAATGATTCTTTATGACACTTACAGGAAAGGAAATGGGAGTTAATTATGTCGTTTACACTATCATCACACAGAAAAGGAACTAACATCTTTGTTTGCATGCATCCATGGGTGCTTGCATGCATGCACATAGACACATAAGTAACATCTGTCAAAAGCAAAATTTGTAATGACAATGTTAAATATTTTTTGGCTATTTATACCTGGTACTGGTGTTTCTCCATTTTTAAGACAGTTATGGATATAGGCTGCCTTCCATTTAGCATACTTTCTGTTCTGAGCAGCCTCGTCAGTTAGTTCGCCGAAAGTGGTGAGGACATCATAGATCATACCAGCTGTATAAAAAGCTTTTACAATATTCCTGCAATTAATAATGATATCATTATAATATTTAATATATTTATCAATTACAACTGGTACAGAAATAACGGCTATTGCAGATGACATATATATGAACAAAACAAAAGTTTTGTTCATATACATATTTTGCAAACCAACTATGTATTTGGGAAACATTGCTGTGGTCATTGAGTATGGTATTATGATCTTTAAAATTTTGAAAATAAAAAAAATGAACTGAATTATTATAACATTTTATTTATTAAATTATATAGGATATAATATATGGTTGTTAAAAATACTGTAAGTCAGTTATGTCAAAGATACGGCCCGCAGGCCGTATCTTTGACTATCTTCTTTGACATGACTGCCTTACACCAACCCATCTGGTCTGCATGGTGTAGTAGACTAATTTCCCTTATCTGGAGGAGGCTTATGATCAACAATGGGACATATAGAGGCTGAGAAGAACAATACTAATAAAATGGCACTAAAGTTTGGAATCATAGTCTTCAGATACTCACTTTCCATACTGTTGCTCTCTGTCCTGTTTATCAGCATACAAAAACAATTTTAAAGCATAATTTTCAAGATGAGCCTGCGCTGCTACTTCATTTATGACAGCATCATTATCTTTATTGACTTTCTTTGCTTCTTCCAGCCAGTCCATCAAAGCTACAAAAATTAATAAAGTTCATGAGATTGTGATAAGTAATGGTAAGAAGAGCATTTGCTATTCCAGACTAGGTATTAAGACAACAGAGCAGCCATAAATAGGTTGCTCTTCAGGCAAAGGAGGAAATTCACACTGGATACTTATGTACCAAACAGTGGTGTGCAGGACACTATGGAAAGAATGAAAAAGTATTAATTTGTTGAATTAAATCTATAGATATAAATAAAATTGTGTTTGTTGTTACATATAAATAAAAGTGTACATTTGTCATTCCATATTAACAGCTTTTCACTAAACACATGAAAGTATATGCAGTACTTACATAAACATACATAAATCTATATTAAAAAAAATCTGCTTGTTTATCTCTTTGATCTGGCTAATCTCTGAAACTGCTAGACCGATTTTAATGGGATTTTCACTGGCAAGTAGCTGATATTATAAAGAGTAACTTAAGCTACATTTATTTAAAAAAAAATTGTTCCACAAAATAAAATTAAAACCATTAAGACACGCCGAGTGACACAGAGTGTGCGTCTAAAGCCTGGGAAGGACATAGGCTACCTTTTTACCGACAAAGGGAGGGGGCGGAGCCATGGGCATAAGCTAGTTAAAAAGAAAATAGTTACAAATGTTTTGTATAAACCAAAGAGTCTCAGCATAATTGCATATTATACAACTGTGATTTTTAGCTCCAACAGGATGAGACAATTACTATTAATTGAAACAGCATCAAGCTTAACACTAGAAAGACGGGAGCAGTAATTTGACTGCAATTTAAATTTAAATGTTGATTAATTCAAAAACCATTTGAGTTAATGTATTGAAACTTTGAGACTTTTATTAATATTAGTAGTTAAATGAAACCATGTATGAAACTTACTCACATCACTTTTGTTTATTATTTAAAATCTTGTTATACCGACAAAGACTGTGGCAGTCATTTGACCGCTGAGATCAGATAAGTGTTTGTAATTGTAACGTATGGTGATGGAGTAAGAATACAATTCACCATCCCCCTATCTTACTCGTAGTTTATCGTAAGAGACGACTAAGGGATAAAATGTATGTAACATCTACGCAAGAGAAGGAAAACTCAAAATAAAACCCTATATTTGGGGGTTATAGTCCGGAGCGTGCTCGTCGCGTCCCCTACCAGTGTAATTAGACTGCTAATCCGGCTCGATATGCGTCCCGCAGTGCGGGTTAGGGCGTCCCCCGGAGGCGACGCGTACCGACCCGCCCCCGTCGGTACGAACATCGGCAGTTGCGGCGACGGGGGCCGCCACCCATCACGCCTTGCCCAGTCAGGCGAGTCGAGGAGAGCAGAGTGCCGGGTGGGCACGTGGAATGTAAGAGGTTGTGTGGAAGGTAAGTTGCACGAGCTGATATCCGTCATGGCCGACAAACAGCTAGACGTTCTCTGTGTAACATAGACCAAGCGAAGGGGCAGCGACGCCTGCGATCTTCCTGGTGGCGGGATGGCTCTGTGGTCTGGTGTACCACAGAGCGATCGAGCCAGCATGGGGGTAGGAGTGCTGTTGTCCTCTCGCTTGGCCTCAGGTGTGAAGGATTACGGAATGTATAATCCCAGACTTCTTTGGGTCCGTATAAAACTAGGTGTCACCAAGGTATTCATGGTTGTAGCATATGCTCCCGTAGGATCCTCGGTGGCATCAGACCTAGAGAAGTTTTGGGATAATGTTAGGGAAGTTCTGGATATGGCAGATACCAGTGAACGCGTGATTGTATGCGGAGATTTGAACGGATGGGTGGGGACCAAGCGTCCCGACTATGAGGACGTACTTGGTCTATTTGGTGATAAGACAGTGAACGACGCAGGTAGGCTCATAGCGGATGTATGCATGGAGAGAAACCTTATTGTGTCAAACACATTTTTCCAACATAAGGACATCCATATGTCTACACGGAGAAGGAATGAACAGAAGAGTATAATAGATTTAATTTTGGTAGACAGTCGCCTCCGAAGCAAAATATTGGACGCAAGAGCCTACAGGGGCCCCACAGTCGATACGGACCACTATCTCGTTATTGCGAGATTTAGTGGTCTGTTCAGAAAGTGGAGGCACTGGCGAGAGCGTGTCCACTTCGGAGGGCTTGAAAGAATAAAGATTGAAAGGTTGCAAGAAGAGTGTGTAAGAGAAAAGTATGCAGAGGGTGCCCGAGAACGGCTGACGATGGCAAGCCAGCCGCAATCGGACATTGGAGAATGCTGGAGATTATTGAAAGAGAGTATGGTAGATACAGCGAAAGAAGTATGTGGCAGTTCAAAGAAGCATAGAAAAACAAATGGTATGCGGAAGTGGCAGCTTCCGTAGAGCAAAAGAAGAAAGCGTGGCTGGACTATGTCTCTTCTTTGAATCTGAATAACAGTATGACTGAACAGAAGTAAGAAATATATCGGCAATGTAAGAATGACACCAAGGCCTTAGTGAAAGAGAAACGTGATAGAGCAAGTATGAGTGAGAAGATAGGCTGACTAAAAACTTCGAGGGTAACACCAAACTCTTTTGGAGGGAGGTGAAGTCTCATATGAAGTACTTGGGTCTGGTGCTCGACGGGCGATGGTGGTTCCGGGAGCATTTTCGCCGAATAGCTCCCTGGCTGGTCGGCGCGGCGTCCGCCCTTTCGCAGCTTATGCCGAACGTGGGCGGACCCAGCTTCGAGGGCCGACGGCTGTATGCGGGGGTGATCCGTTCTATGGCCATGTACGGCGCACCCGTGTGGGCGAGGGCTCTGAACGCCCAGCTCAGGGCTGTTCTGTGGAGACCCCAGAGAGTCATGGCGGTCAGAGCCATTCGCGGGTACCGCACGGTATCGACCGAGGCGGCATGCCTACTGGCCGGGACACCCCCGTGGGACCTAGAGGCGGAGACGTTCTCCGACCTCTACCGGCGGGTGACCTCACTGCGCGACGAAGGTGGCTCCCCATCGCTGAGCGAGATAGCCACCTGGCACGAGGACGCCCGCCGAGACGTCATCGCCCGTTGGGCTACGCGGCTGGAGAGGCCTAGACACGGTGTCGTCACCGTCGAGGCTCTCCGGCCCGTACTGATGGAGTGGATGGAGCGGCGGCACGGAGTCCTCTCCTTTCGACTGGTGCAGGTGTTGTCGGGGCACGGATGCTTCGGCTTGTACCTGCACACGGTCGCGTATAGGGAGTGGACTTCGTTCTGCCACCATTGCAGCAGTGATGAGGACACGGCGCAACATACGCTCGAGATATGTCCGAGCTGGGACGGGCAGCGCCGTGACCTCGTCGCTGTTATCGGTGCCGACCTGACGCTGCCGGCTGTCGCGAGGGCGATGGTCGACAGCGTCAGGAACTGGGACGCCGCCTTCTGCGAGGCTGTCATCTCGCGGAAGGAGGCGGCGGAACGAGTCCGGGAGGATTCCCGCAGGCGCGAATATCTGCGCCTGATGCCGCCCTAACCGAGGCCTCGGGTGATCGGACCGGGGAATTGTCCGGTCACCCGACGTGAGGCCACCGCGTGAGGGCGACGCCCCGACGGCGAAATCTGTCGGGGCGTCGACGAGAGGAACCCGCGAGGGTAAACCGCCGGGCGGGCCACCGAAGTTAAAATCAAGTACCGGTGGTCCGCTCGCACGGCGAAGAGAGAAGGTTTTACGGTGGGTCTATGGGGTCACGCGCTGCCTTTTCCGTCACCCCGGACCGATTCGACGGGGCGAGACGCACCCATAGCCCACCAATAAAAAAAAAAAAAACAAGGGAGGTGAAGTCTCGCTGTGGTTGGCCAGCTTTCAGAATGAATAAAATAAGGTCTAAAGGTGGAGAAATTCTTACACAAACACAAGACGTGTTAAGCCGATGGAGTGAATATTTTGGCGATATGTATGCGGATGCTACGGTTGACGCCGGTGTCGCATGTGGTTTAGTAGAACAACATTCGACAGCGGCGTCCTCCGATGACATCAGTATGGATGAAGTTGAATGGGCGATAAGAAGATTGAAAAATGGTAAGGCAGCGGACATTGATATGGTGTCTGCCGAGATGATCAAGCTTGGTGGCTCCTGTGTCTGGGAGGCGTTCCTGTTGCTCCTCAATTCATGTTGGAGCTCGGGAATGGTTCCCGGGGACTGGAATAGCGCAGTCATCGTGCCTTTGTTTAAAAACAAGGGTTCACGTTATGACTGCGCAAATTACAGAGCCTTATGGCTCTGTAATTTGCTTGACCAGTTTGGCAGCAAAAGTGTACGGTAAAATTATTGAAAGGAGAATAAGGATGGTGTCCGATGGTTTACTGTGTGAGACACAAGGAGGTCTCAGGAGTGGAAGGGGATGCATGGATCAAGTGTTCTCTCTGCGCAACATTGTGGAGAAGCATCTGGCTCTAGGTCAGAGGGTTTTCTGCAGTTTTGTGGATCTGGAGAGAGCATTTGACACGGTTGTACGAAAGGAACTTTGGGACATTTTACCGGAGTATGGTATTAACGGTAAACTGCTACAGGCTGTGCAGTACAGTTACATGGGCTGTAGAGCCTGTGTGCGGCTGGATGATGGAATGTCGCTTTGGTTTGACGTCAATATCGGCGTTAAGCAGGGGTGCGTTCTGTCAGCCAGGCTGTTTATCATATATCTGGATAAATGTCTCCAAAGGTTGAACGATATGAATGTGGGAGTCCAGATGGGCGACTCAGTGGTCACTGCTCTGCTTCATGCAGATGATGCAGTCCTGCTGGCACAGTCAGCGACTGACCTGCAGACCCTAGTCGACACAATGACAGAAGATTGTTAGAAAAGGGGTCTACGCGTGAATGTGAACAAAACCAAAATAATGGTCTTTGAAAGAGATGAAGCCAGAACAGATGTAAGAGTAACAATAGGTAATGATGTACTAGAGCAAATGGATGAATTTGTATATCTTGGATGTGGATTTAGCCGAGATGGAAGGTACACCACTGACATAGAGCGAAGAGTGAATGCGGGAAATAGAGTGAACGGAGCGTTGGGGCAACTTCTCGGCAGCCACCACCTCAGCCAGAAGGCACGTGTAGTAATACATAACGCAGTGCTTGTCCCAACATTACTGTATGGAAGCGAGAGTTGGGTATGCAGAAAAGAGTATGAAAGTAAAATTAATGTGGTCGAAATGCGATCTCTGCGGAAAATCTGTGGAGTAAGGCTGACCGACCGCATTTGTAACGACGACGTAAGAGAGCGAGTAGGTATGAAAGAGGTTATTGGTGTAAAGATGCGAAAGGGAATGCTCCGATGGTTCGGACATGTGGAAAGAATGCCGAACGAACGTCTGGTTAAGAAGATATACAATGCGAAAGTGGAAGGATGTAGGTACCGGGGGAGACCCAGACTAACCTACCTAGACCAGATCGGTTATGCACTGAAGGAAGGTGGAGTCAAGAGTCTCCGAAATCGGCGAGCGTGTATGAAGAGAATTATGAATGTTGAGGAAGCGAGTGAAGTATGCAAAGATAGAGTTCTCTGGCACTCTGTTCTCTCTGCCTACCCTGCAAGGGATATGGCGTGATGATATGTATGTATGTATGTACCAATGCGTCTGACCACCGTGGTATATTAGGTCAATATCCCTCCCATGATGGAGGAGGCTCGAGCTCAACAGTGGGACATATATATTTGTATGGTACCACTTTTCGGTTCGAGTTCCTCTAGGGAAGAAAGTGACCTGGAAGATCAGGTATCTCTTGCAACCTTACAAAACGTTTACAGTTCGAGTTCTCGTGGCCGTGATCATAGCCGTACTCGTGGTGTGATGTGGCTGACCAGATGGCAAAAAAAATATAATTTCGAAGTGGCATCTCGAAGTTTTTTTCAATATATTAGACCTAGCAGGGAGACATTCTTTCATTTTGTAAAGAAAATATCAGGTACCAACATAAAATGAAATAATTTCACACTGAGTTTATCATGTGAAGTAAAGTTAGCGACAAAGTAGAAATTGCAGCCGCACTTTTTGGAACCCAAGCATTGCCTGCAGAGTCCACACCTTCTACTTCTTGATCTTCTTCTCAAAATCCGGAAACTCAGAAAAGGCGAGAATGTTACGAACAAATGTGAAAAATAAAACTAATAACATATGTGACACTTGTAAAAAGCCACTTTGCATCTCTCGTAACATAAACAAAATGTTAAAATGTAAAAATTGTGTATAAATATTATAATTAATTATTCATTAAACCCTGTTTTATTACTATAGTTACCATTTTTAACATTTAAAATAAAATAAAAAATTAATAAATTGGAGGAGTTATTTGACCGGTCGCCGTCTTTGTAGGTAGATAGATTTCCCGTCTTTCTAGTGTTAAGGCACATTGTTAAAATTGTAAATAAAATTTGTTTCTATTTTACATAAATTAACTTAATTCTATTTCGTAATTGGTTTTTTGGAAATATTTTCATTTTTTATATCAACTTCTTGCTTTTGAATAATAAATACTTTTAGAAAATAAAATTAGTAAAATTGTGAAAAATGTGATTTCTGTTTTACCTATTAATAATGCAGACTCTTCTCGGGTCTTTTTATTTGTGATTTTAAGGCCTGTTTGTAATGCATGTAGTCTGCACCAGTAAGCCACCACAGGATCTCTATTATCATGCTCTGCAGCAGTCTTGAGGTAATGTTGAATTGACTTCAGACTAGGTGGGCACTCCGGGATAGACATTGTATAAAAATCTGTAACTTTAAAATATTGCTATCAAACTCGAAATACATCATTGGTGAATCATTTGTAAAATGTTTTTAACGTACACAATATTACAATATACAATCAAATAATGCCCACAGATAATGGATCTTGGAGAAATCTGCTCTTTATTTACTAACTGCTGTAATGATTGATATTTATAAATAACAATCTAAGGTCAAAAAAATAAGATAACGTCATAGCATATAGGTAGGTACTCGAAATCGAAAATAATAGTAGCACAGATATATAATTATATTGAAGAATAGACTAAAGATTATTACTCTGCTTATTTTCTCAAAGGTTTTAGTAAAAGCTTAAATAACTGTCACTACGATTATAAAAACATGTGAATTATATTATCTCGTAGTGACTATAAATAACAATCTGCTTCAAGATTTTTGTGAAATTATTTTAAGTATATGTGTTATTTACTAAAAGTAGAAAACACTCTAACGCCACTTTAAAAAAAAAACTTTTGTTGACAATGACTTATTGTCAATGTGGAGTTTTGGCGCGAATGTGGAAATGTCATGTCACGCTCTTGTATTATATTCATTTCTTTAGTGGTTTGTGGTGTTATATTGAATAATTTTGCTGGTATTTTATGCAATATGGTACAGTTAAAGTGCTGAAGTGTAGTGAATATGGTATAATAGTGGTTTACGTGTATTTTCATATTTGTCCAAAATTCCCAAAGAAAATCATAGATTAGGTTATCAGCGCCCGATTAATGGTAACGACTTGACTTACTGACAGACAATGACTATTAAGGCTTATGTAGCCATACGAAGAAATGATGAACAATGTATGAAAAATAATTAAATAAGACTTGGCTGTATGGGCTTTGATCCCTTTGCCTGTCCGAATGGACGAACAGAACCAAAAAAAAAAATTTATTGTCAATGTCAAATGCGACTTTCTGCATTGTCAAACAAACGAAGTCTTTTTGAGTCCTGAAGAATTATGAATTTGATTGAATCATTGCTTCTGTTGTTACTGCAATAATACTTACCATTCATTAACACAAGCGACTAATTGGTTTTATTGATTAATTAATTAAAATGCCGTCAAAACAACGAAAGATTGCCATGATGGGTTACCGTTCTGTGGGTAAAGTTATCGTTTCAGTATCATATGCGTCTTATTTAGTTTTTAGTGACGTTATAATAGCTTAATAATGTTTTCAGGTAAATCATCTTTAATTATACAATTTGTAGAAGGGCAGTTCGTTGATTCGTATGATCCCACAATTGAAAACAGTAAGTATTCATATGAATAGTTGGATCAAGTTGCGAATGCTCCTTTGACCCTTAACCTTCATGATAAAAAAGTTGAAATTAACGTTTTTTATATCTCTAAAATTAATAGCTACTTGATAAAAAATGCAAAGGATTAATTTATTTAAAATTAAAGTAAATGACAATATCTTTGCATTTTATATTTAATGACATTTAAAGTTTCTTTGTGAAGCATTCATGGCTCTATTTTTAAATGTTACAGTATATTTATCTATTATTGTGTCTATAAAAGATCTTCAATTTTTAGCATTCACAAAGTTTATACGATTGAATTCAACTGAATATGAAGTGAAGTTGGTGGACACTGCTGGTCAGGATGAATACAGCATATTTCCTCTGCAATACAGCATGGACTTTCATGGCTATGTTTTGGTTTACTCTATAACATCCAGTAAAAGTTTTCAAATAGTGCAAATAATTTATGATAAGCTCTTGGACATGGTTGGCAAAATACAGTAAGTCACATATGTTTTTATTTTATAGTGTACATATTTTTGTAATGGGTGTTAAATAGTGCTTATAATGTACTAGTATAATCTTCAACCTGGACTAATCCTCAACACATTTAATCATAAATTAACTAGAAATTACAAATGTTTATATGATTGCATTGTATTTAATATACCTTTTTAAATGTTTCAGTGTACCAATAGTACTAGTTGGTAATAAAACAGATCTTCATTTAGAAAGAAAAATTAGTACAGAGGAAGGGAAAAGGCTTGCGGAGCGGTGGAGAGCTGCGTTTGTTGAAACTAGTGCTAAACGTAATGAAGTGAGTAATATTATTTATCCATCTACCCACATTGATAGGCATGGTCACTATTGGACTAGGATCACCCTATGTGAGATAATGCTAGAACTGCCACATTTGGCAAGCGGGATGTTGATTCAAATTGTACACCAATATAAGCTTCCCTTAGCTTACTCATATTCAGCAGAAAGTAGAGGATGGTAATACATTGAATTCTTAACTCTCACAATAAAAATAATATGGAAATTATGAGTTTTGTTGGGAATATGGTAATGTTGTGTCTCATTCTTGATTTATACTTATTTAGGATTTTGTAATATAACATTGAATAATTTTGCTGGTATTTTATACATATAATATAATATGGATAAGGTGCTGAAGTGTAGTAAATGGCTGATTCTCAAAAAAAATCGAAATTGATGTCCTTGATCATTTTTATAAACCAGAATCGTGAATTATGAAAAGTTGTTTTTTTTTTTAATAAAACAACGTATTATATCTGCGAATGTATGAAACAAATTTATTTTTTATATGATAAACAACAAAGACATGTCCAAGAAAGTACCCTGAAAATCATTCCCTCACTATGTCCCAAGCGCTAAATTTGAAGATAATCATTAACTTAAAACATAAAATTCCTAACAAATTGTTTATTATCATATTTTTTATTTATATAGGATAGTATTGACTATACCTATATGAGTTCATAGTTTCATAAATGCAAATGGAAATATTTTTAAATATAATTCAAAATTTGTCTATAAAAAAAGTATCATTCCCTCACAGATTTGTAACAGTGTGATTGGAACAATACTCCAAAGCCTACCAAGTCCCACATTTTTTTTTGAAGTTGGCAACACTGCCCTTGAGAACATACACTAGAGTTGTCCACTCTAGTGTATGTGTATTGAAGAAAGGATGTTTTCTTAAAATCAATTTGACAAAAAGTTTTTTGATTATTACATTTTTAATGTCATTTCCTCATGTAATGTTATCAAAAGATAAGCATTTTTTTTAATAATCATAGCATATTTTTATATGTTTTCGGTAGTAATAAAGTAATATTTACAATTCGTAAGAAAGTAAGGTTATGTTCCTAAGTTTGTAGCAATTTTGTTTCGTTTTGTCATTCCCTCATTAAAATTTTTTATGTAATTATTTTCTAATAAATATAGAATACTTTGACAAAAAGTTTGTTGAATATTACATTTTTAATGTCATTATCTCATGTAATGTTATTAAAAGGTAAGTATTTTTTTATTTAATGATCAACTCAAAACAGTTGGGGACCACTATAATATTTTCCTCAAACAAGACATATACTACAACTTGAGCAAAAAAAAATTCGATCATGAGGAAAAAAAAAACTGATCAACTCGATAAAGCCATTTTCGACTTTTTTTGAGAATCAGCCAAATATAATTAGTGGTTTATGTGTATTTTCATGTTCTGGTCAAAATTGCCAGACTATGAAGACTTGACTTAGTGACAGTGACTATGAATAAGCTATTTAATATGAAGAAGTCTTAAATAATCTGTGAAGAAAATTATTGACTAGGTTGTATGAGCTTTGTTCCCTCTAGGCATCATACAATGTGATCCATTTTTTTTTAATTTAAAAAGATATTGGACAAGACATGCTAAATGTTGTTAAGTGTTTCATATCTTCTTGATTGCATTTAATTATTATGTCATTTCCTTAAAAGGCAAAGTCATAAACCCTTAGAGAAAAGTTAAGAGACTTAATTGTAGTTATAAAAATCTTAAGGAGTATGATAAAAAGAAAGTGTGGAATTACCATTAACATTTTTAGTCTGTCAGATGTACTACACTGTTGGACATATGGCTTCCTACAAAGGTGAATAACAAAATAATAGCCACATTTGACAGTCGATTTAGCCATCATCGGTTGGTGTTACAACATTCCCAGGAGAGTATATGGATACTCAGAAGAATGGCTTCTGGTGCTTCATTAGGCAGTTTTCATGACTCCCAATAATATATGTAAGGGCAGATTATACATTGTATTCTTAACATATTTTGATAGGCATAGAATACAATGTGTGAATTCATATTATTAGATATTTCTATTAAAATATGAAGAATACATATTTTTATATACATATATGGTATATCTTAACTCATAATCATAGATATACTTGTGTTACTATAGCATCCTAGATGACTTAACAGAGGCTGTTCTGTAAATATAAAAAAAAATAAAAAAGGATATCTTATAAATGTTTGCAGCACCACCTGCCGGATTCTAATGCATTGTTTTAGTGGTATATCATGACTTTGCATCAATGCTTTTCTAATATTACTGGTTTGTGAAACATTGATTGAATGGTTTCAAAGACTATAACGATCTTACAAAACTTTTTGTATTTTATATAGTTAAATAACATATGTTTTGTATAATTTCAGTCTGTAACTGACATGTTTCATGCTATATTGTCAGAGATAGAACGTTCCGATGGACATATACAAGACAAGAATGGATGTGTGGTTTCTTAATGAAAATTTATATTATATGAACGCTTTTTACTTAAGCTTAAGTGATTTAAATGTAGTGTTTGTATGTGCACAACAAGCTAAATGTTTGCGAGCATTGTGATGTTTTTTAATCATGTCTATCTACACTTGAATTATCAAATACAAAAAAGTAAGTATGCTGCTTAAAATTAACTGTAAACGTAAACGAGAATTTATTATGTTTAATTTTATATTTTACATTTCAAATATGTAATGTAATCCTTTTTGAATGTGTGAGCCGTCAACAAATTACTTGTTACTTACATTAAAATTTTTACCAATCAATATTAAAATAATATTGAATTGAATTTATTATTTATATTGAGCTATTTATTAATTATGTCATTCACTTACACCTTAGCAAAAGCAAAAAGCTTAGTCTAAGCATCAAAACTTATAAATATTTTGCATTAAATATATAGTTCTCAACTCCCATTACGATAGATTCAACTTGATTAATGGCTTCTAATGGCGGCTGACCACAATTTTGCCACAAAAGATTATTTATTTAAGCCCGGTCATGACATGTGTGTTAATAACAAGGTCTATAACTTAAAATTTCATAATTTCATCACAAGTATTATTCATTGATTTTCTATTCTTAGATATGTATTTTAAAAGATTTATATACAGAGTGCCGATTTTATTACTAGAATAACTTAAACTCGGTGTAGGAATGACGTCATAAAAAACATTAAAGTTAGTTGCAGAGTCGTAGCTCTGCCCAATCCCGAGATAAAGTGATTTGTTTCTTATCAAAACAATAGGTTTGTCAGCGTACATTTCGACCAGCTGTGCGGCGGTGAGCGCAGCGAGAGCGGGACTATTTGCCTACTAGTTCAGTGTCACACGCATGAGTATAACTACCTACATCAAATTTTTATAGTACAAGTGTGTTGACTGCTTATCAGTATGGCAATTTAATCAAAACTTAAGTACTATTTTTTTTTACTGATTTGGATAGTGTATCATGGTCTGATACACCCTCTTCAAGGATTCTACTAATTAAATTGGCAACCTGTATATATATACATGTATGAAAACTTTGTATAAACATATAGGCGAATATTGTCTTTATTGTAATTATTTATTATAACAATGGGTTAGAAACATTATAGTTTTCTAGAAATTCTAGAGAAAATTAATTTCGTTGTTTTCCAAATATATATGTTGTAAGTAAACTGGTGAGAGTAATTGTACATAAAAAAAATGTTTTATTTTGATGTAAGTTGTAAAAAGGTTTATTTTGTGGTATATGGTGGCAGATAAGCTTACTCATCTAATGGTAAGTGATAATGCCATTCATGGTGAGTAAGTTAAGTCCCAAGTATAGTCAAGTCCCTGCCCACCACAACTCTTACATCATTTGTAATTTATTTATTAAAATTATGTATGTTCTTGATAGGCTATGTTTATATTTTAGAATAGGGATGTTGTGGATCTGGATGTAGATATTATAATAACAGTATATCGGTTTTAAATATGATTACGGATATGAAATTACTTCAGTTTATCCCATAGTTTCGGTTACATATATAAATTTTTAGGAAAATCCTCATTCTCCTGCTCTTATCCCAATTACTTGGGGTCGACGCAATATGTACTCCTCTATATTGCAAAAGTTATTGGTAATAGTTTTATGACCGGCGGCCAGCCTGATGACGGCAGCAGGTGGAGATGGTCCAGGTCGATATAAAGTTCCTAGTCGTCTTTTATGATATCCACGAACAAAGTAAGGGTTGGTAGTATTCGTAGCCGGCTACCACAGCATAATTTTTTAGGAAAATGTGAGAGGAAAATACAAAGTAAAGATATGATTTTATTTCTAAGCTAACATTTAGCGACATTTTTAGGCTAACATTAGGCGGTTACGTTTACGTAGCTGCATGACATCCCTGTTTTAGAATACAAAAATATACTTAATTTGGAATAAGTTATTTTTTGTAACCATTTCTTTTTCGTTCTTACATGTTAATTAGAAGATTAAGGTGATTGTATCAGTTCTGCTTGTTAAAATGTATTGCTTGAAAATATTTATACGAATGTGCGGGGTTGAGTCGTTGACGATCGAAGCTGTACCATCGACTTTTTAAAGAAATTAAATTTATACAGTGCTATCTGTAGTGCAATTGCAAGAATGTTACCATAAGAAAGGTCTGAAATTTGAAAAGAATGGCTAAAAATACGTCGACGTCCGTTGTTGGATATATACCTCACCATTAGAATGATATGTTGCACAGCATTGTTTCGTCTACATCCAAAATTATATATAATTAATATCAATCAAATCTTTTTAAACGTGTGGTACCTATGAGGGTCGAAGCTCATCTGTACAACAACGCTCCCACCCGGCAAAATACTATTAATTGAAATGTGAACTTTTGAACGTCAGCTGTAGACACACTTTACATTGGTAACAAATTAGCAGCGAGCTGTAAGCAAGCGGTCTGCGGTATTTAGGCGGGTGGAAACGGTGTTGTTTAAGTGAGCTACGCTACCCTTACACTAAAAAAATAAGCCTCGGTATCAAATTAATTAAAGGGTTGGTAATTATGTATATTAGAGCTACACTACTATAGGATGCAATTCGTCGTCTAATGTATGTTTAGTATTTAGTACCTACTTTAGTGTATATTATTAGCTAGAATATTTTCGTTTATATTGGTGGTCTCTAAATATCGGCCTCATAACCAGGCGGAAAGTTTCTTAGCGGCTCAGCGTTTCTCTAGATGATAAAATCCGGAATACAGAAATCCGTAGAGTGACAGTGATCCGTAGTGCTTGTGTGACAATCGTTGTGAGGAATGGGACATCTACCGATGACACTCTACGTCTGCACAACACTCGTAGATTGCCAACAGTAGGTGTAAAACTATTCTGTGATAATGATATCTTATATTTAACTATGGGGTTGAAAGTTTGGTAGATTGGTTTATCTTAAACTATTGACTTAAAGACACGGTGATTCGTTAACTCCTTGAATAGTCTCTCGAAATGATCGCCAGAGGCACAAAAGCTATACGGGCAACGTTGGTGTAAATATCTGTAGAGCGATGTGGCGCTGATTTCACTATCACAAGTCGCCGATAAATGCAGACCCGCAGTGATTTCTTCGTAATTATAATATATTCTTGTAAATGATATTTTCATTTCCGAGAATACAGCGTTGGTGTCCCTCCAGAGAGGGGGGCCTCTCTAACCAGCCTTCTAAGGCAAGTTAGAGTTTGAGAGTCCTGCGGGCACGGTGAGCTGTATACGAGGCCCTGATCAACTCTCTGGGGATTAAAGATCGTAGTGTCGCCACTCACTTTCGGCTCACCGCAAGGTTACTAGCGTTTTATTGCCTTTACTATAAGTCTTGTGATAAATATTTTTAATATCAAACTAACTTAGAGGGCTATATAATGTTTTTCCGAAACTCCCTTAGGCGTTTTATAGAACAATTGCCGGAAAGCAAAGGGTTGTTGCCGGGTGGAAACCTTAAAATTTATTTAACACATGCATTTTGGTGCAAAGCGAAGCTTATTTGATAATATAATGTTGGAAGAGTTGAATAATCAAGGTTATCCTGGTGTGATTGTAGATTGAATAGGCTTAAGGTATAAGGATACTATTAAACCATTAAGTAAATGGTTACTTTTTGCTCCGTTCATACAAATTACAAATGTAAAAATATGTAACTAATATTATGTAACTATATCTCTTTGTCATTAACTAATCTGTTCTGTTAACTTCAGAAGTTTATATTGGCGATGAAGGCACATGGTATTGGAAAGTAACGAAAATTATTAAGTATTTTTTTTTTGTGTGTCTTAGTTGTTAGCCTCAGATGGTTATGACAACTTTACCCGGACTGTGGGTGAGCGCTGAGGGCTCTCAACCCGTTAAAGTTTAAGCGACCGGTCCCGAGGGCACCCCCTGTGGGGTACGGACCTCGGCTCGGGGGGGTCGCTGGCAAAGTGGGTTCATCCACATTTATGACTTGAACGCGACACGACTTCCGTCCCCGGCGGTGGGGGCGGAATCGTGGATACTTATTTGTCAGGGCCGCGCGGGCTGTGTATGCCTCCGTTTGGGCGAGCGTGATAATGTCGTCGGGTTCGTCGAGTATTAATCGCGGTTGACGGATCGCGGAAATTTTTGAAGGGGTATAACTAGAAGCCCTAACTACTATGGGATTAGGGTGAATAACGGCAGAGTCGAAGTAGCGGCGAGAGCACTGCTTCATGTACTGCCTGATGCTCGGCAGGCCGAGATCTATGTGTAGATCCACGTTGCGCATGTACCACGGTGCTCCCGTCGCACGCCGCATAAACCTATTGAAAATTATTAAGTATGAATTGCCACTGCCTTTTAAGTCTATGACCAAATTTTGGTCGTTCTGAACTTGCTTTGCGTCAGTTTTACCGCCATTTATTCGTCCGGTCTGAGTTTTTAATTATGTGCTCTTTTTTGGGATGGGAAATGATACAATCTCAAACTTTGGTAATTTCTGCTCCTGCATTGAAAGTTAATGGACTTTGTTTTAATTTGCTATACATTTCAAGATTTTAACGTCATCGTAACACAACCCTAGCTTTGCTGCAAAACTACATGGCTGTGCTTAGCTGCGGAACTATACCGACTAATTATTTAGACGAGTGGTTTGGAGTATTAAAATCGTAGATGCTGCTTTTGTGATTGACCGCTAAGAAATATAACAGTAGCCCAAATGAACGGTACTAGGAGAACTAAGACAAGTCTTACAGCACAGAGTATACCACAGTAGGAAGTCGCCATTCAAATCCATTTTATTAACACGAAAAATAATGAGTTAGGCCCTATAACAAAAGAGATACTATATCTATTTGTGGTACATATACGTTCAAGAAGAGGACTAATAACATCATTTGCTTGAATTAATTCAAGATTTTATAAATGTATGGTTAAAATTACCTATGGACCAACCTTAGGGAATAAAGTATCAATTGCTCCTGCTATATTTTTATCATCAAATTAGGTAACTATATTTTCTGTAAATTGTTTATTTAGTTTTAAACATTGTAAATATACCAACCTACTTATTATGTTATATGTGTTGGTGTGAATTGTATAAAGTTGAGAAATGCCACAACAGGCGTGAGTATTGTGTAAAGATATGTAACTAGTAGATAAAACCATTTAGAATTATAATTTGTATTCTAATTAGAAAAATTTTATGTTACGAATTTAAACGAATATATTAATTAAGCTGCGTTTTGGCATAAGTTCCAACGTTTTTTTTCTGGTTATTGGTAATAAAAGACAAGCAAAGACTAACTGTTACGTATCTCTAGTTGCAAGGTTAGGAATTTTCAAGATGTGGCTATGAGTCAGAATATCTTAGACATAGTCTTCGTTTTAAATATAAATGTAATGTAATAAGAATCGGAAGGGCTTAATTAATAGATGCAATTTGAAATATTTAGATATATTGATTTGGTCTTAGAAGGTGAATAAGCACATACCTACATCTAGGTACATACGTTGTATACATATAGTAGAGTCCTTAGTTACTCTACAGTTCTACATGGTTGCCTTTTTTCAAAGCATTTATATTAAATATATAGTTAATAATTATCACAGTACCTAAATACACATATGGCGCTACCATGAATATAGTGGTACATTAGAATAATTTATATAAATAAGTATTGAGTAGAAATATTTGCTGCAGTTACTTTAGATATTCAGTGTATTTGTAAGGATAATCATGCGAATTAACTAAACGTCTTGCTGAAAAGGCTTTGTCATGTTATCCTTTGACCCCTACACCCAAAGAGTAAAGTTATTAAATTGAAAAAGAGTGGCAACTCGATGATAAAATATGCATGTATGGAAAGTGCTGCCACCCAGAGTTTAGGCAGTGAACTAAAGTTGAAGTAATATATATACATATCTACATGTGTATGTGTAATTACATAGAATTTTCTTTTACTATGAAAGCTAGCCTGAAATATAAAAGAAAACATATCAGCTGATAATTAAACAATAATAATATCAGCCTAACATTTGAAACTTGATATAATTTTCAGAAAAATATCAATAACCGAAAATAGATCGATGACAATAAGTACCTACGCTAGGAACAAAAAATAACAATTTTCAGTTGTCAAACGTTTGACAGGCAAGACAAAATGGCAGCAGTTAAGTTTGTACAACCAATCTGTAGGCGGCGCGGCGGTCAGTAAAAATAAGTAATGTTTTAAGTGTGCCCCCCCAGCCTACACCTAACCAAATCTGAATCATCTTTAGCGTAGGCCTGTGTTAACTCTTACGGCTTTGGTATTTGAGGTTTACGTAAACAATATTTAATAAAAAATAAAACTCAAATGGCTAACATTTGTAAACTGGCTGAAAGACCGTAGTTATGCACATAGTAAAGTTTAGTAAAAGAAATTTATGTTTAGGAATCTATGTTGGTTCTTGGCCTACTGAGGGGTCGTCCCCAGATTTAGGACAATATAGTTAAATTACATCAAAGTAGTGTTCATTGTACCGTTATTATTCATAACATCTTGGTTTTGATAAGGTACTCACTTATTTCACTCCTTATGTATTCATAAAAAATATTGACGAAGAAAACTGTTCTCGAATAGACTTTTTCTTTTCATTGTGCATGACTATCATTAAAGCAGCGTAAGATGTTTAGCTAATTCGTACGCATTGTAATTTCGTGTTGCTTCCGCGAAAATCAACACTGCAGCTGTTGCTTTCCACTGGTCTATGGACGATTTTAGTATTTACCAAAAAAATAAGCTTCGTAATTTTAGCTACTGTACTCAAAAATTTAGTGTAACTAATATCGTAGCTACCCCTAAATAAATGTAAATAAATTAAGTACTATATATTTAAAAATAAATAACTGCCACCACTCAACTAGTGTTTCATTGGAACTGTACTGTTTCTTTTATAAATAATTAAACATATTAAATGCTAAATTTCTGTAATTTGAACATATCACTAGTTCGAAAAAAAAATCAGACTGATGTTTTAACAAGAAACTTGTTTCATATAACATGAATACAAATTTTAAATATGAATATACATACCTACGCTATATCTCACTATATCTTTAAACGAGCAATTCTTGTATATATATATATGTAATCTGAATCTCGGAAACGGCTCCAACAATTTTCTTCAAATTTAGCATACAAGGGGTTCCGGGGGCCATTAATCGATCTAGCTAGGTTTCATTTATAGAAAATATTATTTTGTCGATATTTTTCGCCAAGAAAAATATAATTTTTCGTTGTACTATACTAATCACAAAATAAAAGGCCCGTTTTGACAGTTCACACCCAAGAAGTTCTCTATTTTTTACCGATCGAAATGTTCTAAGGTAATTACATTTTTCATTGACGGGTACCGCCCACTCGGCTAAGTGCCGTTCATAACGATCTTTTCATATTCTCCACAGACTATTAATAATCGGTTAAAGAAAAAATAAATCGATCAAAATATTTTCTTTTAAGGTGGACTCGAAGTTGTCTGGTTTTATTAATTTTAATACTAGTGTTTAGAATAACTGAATTTCACCAACTGTGTATTGATCTTTACTGAAAGTTATGAGTTTGGAGCTAACAAAGTCACAAATTAGGACAATGTCATATTTGTCGAAGAGTTTTGGCTGAACTCGAATCATACCGTGCCACAGTCGTGGACGGACGAGACCAAGGCATCTTGCTCAAAAGTGCCAATGGGAAAAGGTGGACGCTTAATAATCTGCCACGCTGAATCAGCTGGGGGAAGTTTTTTTTTAATGATGCCTTGCTTGCAATCAAAGAGTAAAGTTATTAAATTGAAAAAGAGTGGCAACTCGATGATAAAATATGCATGTATGGAAAGTGCTACCACCCAGAGTTTAGGCGGTGAACTAAAGTTGAAGTAATATATATACATATCTACATGTGTATGTGTAATTACATAGAATTTTCTTTTACTATGAAAGCTACCCTGAAATATAAAAAAAAACATATCAGCTGATAATTAAACAATAATAATATCAGCCTAACATTGAAACTTGAGATAATTTTCAGAAAAATATCAATAACCGAAAATAGATCGATGACAATAAGTACCTACGCTAGGAACAAAAAATAACAATTCTCAGTTGTCAAACGTTTGACAGGTAGGACAAAATGGCAGCAGTTAAGTTTGTACAACCAATCTGTAGGCGGCGCGACGGTCAGTAAAAATAAGTAATGTTTTAAGTGTGCCCCCCCAGCTTGCAATGGAGTCTAAAAGTACAAAAAAATATCACGAAGAAAAGGACGCAAAAAAATTCACAGAGTGGTTCAGCATGGACACAAAATGATAAGAGCGCCACCATACCATTGTCAGTACAATACTTTGATCTGGGCTCAAATGAAAGGATACGCAGCACGCCACAATACAAAGCCACCATTCTCCACTAAGAAAATTATGACATTGTTGAATGAAGTTTGTGCCAAAATTACTAAAGAAGACTGGACAAAAGTGGTAGAAAACTCGAAAAATAATTAAGGAAGACTATGATAGAGACATCAATATTGACAATATAATTGAAAATGAAATAATTATAGATGCGGGTGACGATAGCTTAACCGACAATTTTGGCTCATCATTTAAAGAAAATGAAGAAATTGAAGATTCACTTTTTCTCGATTTTTTATTTTGTGATTGAGTGAATGTTATTGTAACACAAATATATAATGATAGAAAATTGACCTTTCATAACATTGTGTTATTTCAAAATACCCATAATATCAAAATTTGAACTTAAATTTTCAAATCAGAACTTTAATCCAATGCACTTTACAATACATATTCAAATCGATTAAATACTCACGCAAACTTGAATCGATATATCGTGAGTATCGAGTACCGAGTCGTATGGTTATATCACTATATCCATCAATAAGACAAATGTCAAAACGGGCCTTTCATTTTGTGACAACTATAAAACTCTTAGAATATTCAAGTTTTCAAATTTTGACGCTGTCATTAAGAACAGACATTAAGCTCAGTTGGAAAATCGAGTAGTCTAATTCAAACAAACCGGAGCTCGGTTCGGATCCTTACTTTTTCTTATTTACTTTTTTATTATTTTATTAATTATTATCATTTGCCCGCATCTGTTTAGAATTTTCTGTGAATCATTGTCTGCGTAAAAGTCGATAACATTTTAATAGGATTATTGTTTGTTTTTTACGTTATTAATTTTATTGTTTTTTATAAATAATTATGTATAAATGTTTGTGTACTTACTTATATAGTATAACAATGTTATCCATGTAGTGTGGCAGAATATAATTCACAAACCCCTATCTTACCAGTGGGCGATCGTAAGAGACGACTAAGGGATATAAAATGCATATAACATTTATGCAAGAGAAGGAAAACTCGAAACACCACCAACACGTCCAACCAGCGCGGTATAGTAGGTTAACTTCCCTCCTATTAGTGAGGAGGCCCGAGCCCAACAGTGGGACATATATGGGCTGTGATGATGATGATAACAATCTTTGTTATAGTGTAGGGAAGGTTTAATAAACATAAAATTTAAATGAAATTTTATTATATATTATGGACACCAGGCTTTTTCTTACCAGGCCATGTTTTAAACACACCGCGCTCATTCCGACCGAGCCGATGGAATGGTAGTGTGCAGCCCCATAATCCACCGTCTTTTCCATTGAAATTAGGCCGACTACTGGTACCGCTTCTTTGACATCCACCCGCGATACTACACCTATTACAGTATTTATTTGTAAACAATACCTTTTGTTTTTCTTTCGGATGTTAGAATTACCAGGATACTCTGTGAGCTTACTCTGAAACATGTCACATACAACTGCCCATGGGAGAAGCAGCTTTCTCTCAAGTCTACTTCCGCTACCTTAAGAATTTGACCTCGAGCTTTGTTTATGGTTATTGCGAAACAGACTTTAATGGCAAACTGCACTCTCTGAAATTCGAGGGAGTAATTTGATGGTCTTTGGAGAATCCTAGGAATAAATACAGACTCTGCTCGAGAATAACCGGTCAGTATAGTAGACCCGATTACATTGCAATGCAATGTTTTTTCTTACAAATTGGTGGCATTGTATAATTTTGGCGCGCCAGCTCTCAATTTTAAGATGTGAGTTAGGAGACCGGGAGCCGTCAAAGTTTTCAGGAAATTGACCGGTTGTCTGACTTGGAGTTTATCACTTATTCGAAGGATTTATTTTAATATTCGACCCCTTCGAATGATTTAAAATATTTGCAAGTAAATAGTATAAAGAAATCAGAACGACCGTAGTAGCGCACATAGGTACGACTAGGGATGTGAGTTTCCTGGAAAAAAATCAATTAAATAAAAATCGATTTTTTTTTATTTAATATTAATCGATTTGCCAAAAATCGATTATAATCAAAATAAATAATAGATTTTTAAGAAAAAAACGTTTTTTTTTTCTATTTAAAAATGTATATACTTTTCATATTCCAATAATAAACCTAAGAGATTCATATTAACAATTTATCAGATTAAATCAAATAAAATTAAATAAATAAAAAATCAACTAATTCAAATCTAAAAATTAATCAAAGCGAATATTCCTTTAAATTTTTAAGGTACGGGGACGTCCATTAATCACGTGATCTTTTTTTTAACATTTTTTAATCCTCCTCCCCCTTGGTGATACGTGGTGAGGTTTAAGACTATGAAGGTTTAGGCCTTCGTGATTATTGTCAAACCTCTGCCCCACCTTTCAAATCTCACGTGATTAATGGACGGCCCCTAAGGAATAAGGAAACCAAATGTAATTGTTGACACATTTTTTTTTATTATCATAAAAATGAAATGATGAGCATCCTAATAAAATAACAACCTTATTGTCTCAAAAACTAAAATATAAATCACAACAAAAAAATGCCATAAATGTCCAGTACTATTTTATATTTAGGCCTACGTCTAGCAGTGGACGGCGATAGCCTGACTAGATGTTGATATTTTTTAGGGGGGCATAGTACGGAGCCTGTAGGGGGGCATAGTCCGGAGCGTGCACGTTGCGTCCCCTGCCAGTCTAGTCAGACTTCAATCCGGCTCATATGCGTACCGCAGTGTGGGTTAGGGTGTCCCCCGGAGGCGACGCGTACCGACCCGCCTCCGTCGGTACGAAAATCGGCAGATGCGGTGATGGGGGCCAGCACCCATCACACCTTACCCAGTCAGGCGAGTCGAGGAGAGCAGAGTGCCGGGTGGGTACGTGGAATGTAAGAGGTTGTGTGGAAGGTAAGTTGCTCGAGCTGATAACCGTCATGGCGGACAAACAGCTAGACGGGCTCTGTGTAACAGAGACCAAGCGAAGGGGCAGTGACGCCTGGGATCTTCCTGGTGGCGGGATGGCTCTGTGGTCTGGTGTACCACAGAGCGATCGAGCCAGCATGGGGGTAGGAGTGCTGTTGTCCTCTCGCTTGGCCTCAAGTGTGTAGGATTACGGAATTTATGATCCCAGACTTCTTTGGGTCCGTATAAAACTAGGTGTCAACTTTCACGATTGTAGCATATTCTCCCATAGGATCCTCGGTGGCATCAGACCTGGAGAAGTTTTGGGATAATGTTAGGGAAGTTCTGGATATGGCAGAAACCAGTGAACGCGTGATTGTATGCGGAGATTTGAACGGATGGGTGGGGACCAAGCGTCCCGACTAAGAGGACGTACTTGGTCCATTTGGTAATAAGAGAGTGAACTACGTAGGTAGGCTCATTGCGGATGTATGCATGGAGAGAAACCTTATTATGTCAAACACATTTTCCAACATAAGCACATTCATATGTATACATGGAGAAGAACAGAAAAGTATAATAGATTTAATTTTGGTAGACAGTCGCCTCCAAAGCAAAATATTGGACGCAAGAGCCTACAGGGGCCCCACAATCGATACGGACCACTATCTCGTTATTGCGAGATTTAGTGGTCTGTTCAGAAAGTGGGGGCACTGGCGAGAGCGTGTCCACTTCGGGGGCTTGAAAGAATAAAGATTGAAAATTTGCAAGAGTGTGTTAGAGAAAAGTATGCAGAGGGTGTCCGAGAACGGCTGACGATGGCAAGCCCGCCGCAATCGGACATTGAAGAATGCTGGAGAATATTGAAAGAAAGTATGGTAGATACAGCGAAAGAAGTATGTGGAAGCTCAAAGAAGCATAGAAAATCAAATTGTTATGCTTGGTGGGAAGCGGAAGTGGCAACTTCCGTAGAGCAAAAGAAGAAAGCGTGGCTGGACTATGTCTCTTCTTTGAATCTGAATGACAGTATGACTGAACAGAAGAAAGAAATATATCGGCAATGTAAGAATGACACCAAGGCCTTAGTGAAAGAGAAACGTGATAAAACAAATATGAGTGCAGAAGATAGGCTGGCTAAAAACTTCGAGGGTAACACCAAACTCTTTTGGAGAGAGGTGCAGAGGTCTCGGGGTGGTTGGTCAGCCTTCAGAATGAATAAAATAAGGTCTAAAGGTGGAGACATTCCTACACAAATAAAAGACGTGTGAAGCCGATAAAGTGAATATTTTGGCGATATGTATGCGGATACTCGGGTTGGCGCCGGTGGTGCATGTGGTCTAGTAGATCAATTGGTAAGGCAGCGGGCATTGATATGGTGTCTGCCGAGATGATCAAGCTTGGGGCTCCTGTGTCTGGGAGGCGTTCCTGTTGTTCCTCAATTTATGTCGGAGCTCGGGAATGGTTCCCAGGGACTAGAATAGCACAGTCATCGTGCCTTTATTTAAAAACAAGGGTTCACGTTATGACTGCTCAAATTTTAGAGCTATAAACTTGACCAGTTTGGCAGCAAAAGTGTATGCTAAAATTATTGAAAGGAGAATGAGGATGGAGTCCGATGGTTTACTATGTAAGGCACAAGGAGGTTTTAGGAGTGGAAGGGGATGCATGGATCAAGTGTTCTCTCTGCGCAACATTGTGGAGAAGCGTCTGGCTCTAGGTCAGAGGGTTTTCTGCAGTTTTGTGGATCTGGAGAGAACATTTGACACGGTTGCACGAAAGGAACTTTGGGATATTTTACCGGAGTATGGTATTAATGGTAAACTTCTGCAGGCTTTGCAGTCCAGTTACATGGGCTGTAGAGCTTGTGTGCGGCTGGATGATGGAATGTCGCCTTGATTTGACGTCAATATCGGCGTTAAGCAGGGGTGCGTTCTGTCAGCCAGGCTGTTTAACATATATCTGGATCTGGTCTCCAAAGGTTAAACGATATTAATGTGGGAGTCCAGATGGGCGACTCAGTGGTCAGTGTTCTACTCTATGCAGATGATGCAGTCCTGCTGGCGTAGTCAGCGACTGACCTGCAGAGCCTAGTCGACACAATGACAGAAGATTGTAAGAAAAGGGGTCTACACATGAATGTGAGTAAAACTAAAATAATAGTCTTTGAAAGAGATGAAGCCAGAACAGATGTAAGAGTAACAATAGTAACAATATGTATGGTATGTACTAGAATAAGTGGATGAATTTGTATATCTTGGATGTGAATTTAGCCGAGATGGAAGGTACACCAATGATATAGAGCGAAGAGTAAATGCGGGAAATAGAGTGAACGGAGCGTTGGGGGGGCAACTTCTCGGTAGCCATCACCTCAACAAACAAAATAAAATAAATATTTAAGGGGTGCTCCCATACAACAAACGTGATTTTGGCCCCTTTTTGCTCGGTACATTTTTTAGTTTCTATTTTTTGTACTTTTTGCCTTTTTAATTTATTTTTCATTATTTTTATTATATTTAAATATATCTTTCAAAACACTCTAATACAAAAATACCGAGCAAGGCTTGGCCCTCCAGATATTATTTTAATAAACTAGCAACTTTAACGAACTAAAATATCTGGATGACCGAGCCTTGCTCGGTATTTTCTTTTTAATGTGTTTTTTGAAGATATATTTAAATATAATAAAATAATGAAAAAACAAATCAAAAGGCAAAAAATAAAAATAGAACCTAAAAAAATATCGAGCAAAAAGGAGCAAAAATCACGTTTGTTGTGTGGCAGCCCTCTTAACTATTTATTTTATTTTGTTTTTTTTTGTACTTGTTATAGCGGGTACAGAAATACATCATTTGTGAAAATTACAACTGTCTAATTATCATGGTTCATGAGATACAGGCTGGTGACAGAGAGACGGACGGACGGACAGCGAAGTTTTAGTAATAGAGTTTTGTTTTACGCTTTGGGTACGGAACCCTGAAACGGTTGAACTCCGATAAAAGCTTGGCACAATGGAAATACTCTTTAAAATTGGAATGTCTCGCAAGTCACAATACTGTATTAATACGGCATTTGAAGGTTTCTAAGCTTTAAAGAGGTCATACACTTTTAGGACACGGCGTCATAGGAACGTGGAGTTTGCAATTTAAAATTGTTGGACAACAATTTTTTAAGCCGAATATTGTAATTGAAAGCCGTAATAACACATTGGATCGAATAACTGAAATCGATCGCTCCTAAGATGCATTAACCGTTTTATTTGACTCTGGCGAGGGTATTTTTACCGTATAATGATTAGGAAAGGAGAAGATAGTCATTTGCTATATTTTTGTTCCCTGTTTAGTCAGCTCTTAATCAACATATTTGCAAAAATCGAGACGGAAAGGTTCAGTTATATTAGAAACAATTATTAAGATACGATATGGAGACAGCATATTGATGCTGATCAGATGGGTCGCAAGACGCCATAACGTACCTATGTGCGCTACTACGGTTGTTTCGATTTCTTTAAACCATTTAGGTACTTGCAAATATTTGAAAACATTCGAAGAGGTCAAATATTAAAATAAATCCTTTGAATAAGTGATAAACCCCGCTCCAAACAATCGGTCCAGTTCCTGAATACACCGAAGCCTCCTGGTATACCAGCTCACATCTTAAAATTGAGAGCTGGCGCGCCAAAATTATACAATGTTTGCAACAAAAATCATTCTGAGATTCTCCAAATACCATCAAATTACCTCTTCGAATTTCAGAGAGTGCAGTTTGCCATCAAAGTCTACTTCGCAATGACCATAAACGAAGCTCGACTTCAAATTCTTAAGGTAGCGGGAGTAGACTTGAGAGAAAGCTGCTTCTTCCATGGGTATGTGACATGCTTCAGAGTAAGCTCACAGAGTAGCCTGGTAATTCTCATTTCAATCCGAAAGAAAAACAAAAGATATTGTTTACAAAGAAATACTGTAGTTGGTGTAGTATTGCTGGTGCATGGACCGGGTATTAGTCCGTCACCCGCAGAAAGGTCAGCCTCATGACGGCGACGCCTCGGAATCACAGTTGTTTGTTGCTGGGGCGTCTATAGTGATGATACCTGAAAGAATAACCCACTGGGGCGGCCACGGATGTCAAGGAAGCGGTACCAGAGGTCGGCCTAATTTTGATGCAAAACATGGTGGGTTATTTGGCCGCACACTAACCTTTCGTCACCTCGGTCAATGGGCGCAGCTGTTTAAAACGTGGAGGCTACGTTTTAAGAAAAAAGCCTCGTGTCCATAATATATAACAAAATTTCATTTTAATGTCATATTTATTAGACATTTAAATTACCTACACTATAATAAATATTGTTATATTTTATAAGTATACAAACATGTAAACATAATAATTTATAAAAAATAAAAAAATTAATAACGTAAAAAACAAAAAATAATCTATTAGAACCTTTTTCGACTTCTACGCGGACAAATGTTAATAACTAATAAAATAATAAAAAAAAAAAAAAAGGCAAAAAATGAAAAAAAGGAAGCTAAGGATCCGAACCGAGCGCCGGTTTATTGAGATTATACTACTCAATGTTCCAACTGAGCTATGTCCATTCTTAATGACAGCGTCAAATTTTGCCTTCATATGTTAATAGTTTTCAGACAATGAAAAATTATATTTTTTATTGCCTGAAAATACATACAAATCAGTATTTTCTAGAATTGGAACCTAGCTAGATCGATGAAGCTCCCCCGAAGCCCTCTATATGCCAAATTTCATGAAAATTGTTGGTGCTGTTGCCGAGATCCAGATTATATATATATATACATATATACAAGAATTGCTCGTTTAAAGATATAAGATTAAGTCCAGGAAATTTTCATCATATCATTAGCCTTGTCCGATGGTACCATTTTTTTTGGAACGAAGTTCCTTATCGCGCGTTGTGAAAGGGGGCTAGACGGAAAAAATTCTTACGAAAAGTTGTCACGACACTTTTTGCTATAGTAAGCTATTGTAAGCTGTGCGGCGTCGCATGTTTCTCTGTCTGTCTCTCTCTCTCTTATAGAAAGCAAGCCAGATATTTTCATTTCTATTTCGCATTGAACAGTGTGGTGTCGCGACGATTTTTTTTATAGATAGAGTGATTCAAGAGTAAGGTTTATATGTATAATATATGCATAATGTACTAGAGAAACACTGATAATTTTAGAGGTTTCTAATGTAATGTCGTAAATAAACACATTATTTTGCGCTTACATTGCAAACGCTGGCTGAACCCTACGAAATAGATCAAAATAAAGTACTACAGTATTATACAGCTTAAAAAGGCCTACAAAAAAGTCCGCGATGGTATATATCTATCTCTTAAGGATAACATACTATATCCATTTTAATACTTTAAAAAATGTTCTATTATAAAACGGTAATTGAAAAGCTATTTACACAAATACTGTATTAATCCTTATCATTTTAAATACATTAGTTGGCTTGAGCATTTCATGAAGATATTTTTTTTCCTTCAGACCATGCAAATTAAATCAATACCTTAAGAGATATAGCAAAATCAAAATAATGCGCAACGAAATTATTTTCGCCCGTGACCGGGCCGCGTGGCCGGCTCGCGTTCGAGCTCGGGGCCGAAAAGTTTTGGTAGTCTAGTGGAATTGTATATCCTATTATTAATATTATAAACGTGAAAGTTTGTAATAATGTATGGATGTGAACATGTTTGTTGCTCTTTCACGTAAAAACTACTGAATGGATTTTGATGAAATTTATAGTAATATAGCTTGCACATCAGAATAACACATAGGCTATAATTTATAAAGATATTTTGCAAATTGGCTAAAATATAACGATAAAAATCGCTTAAGGCAGAAAAAAATTATATAATTAAAATAGAACTTCGTTCCATCCGGGTGTCCCTTGACACCTCTGGTTTTTTTTTATAATAACCTACTTATTCAATGATATTTGTTTTATTGTAGTAAAAATTTATGAATTTAAAAAGTATCTTGCCGTTCTGCCAAAAAAGGCGCCACCATTTTATGATTAAGTATTGAACAGAAGTTTTGGTGGGACGTGGGTGCGTTATGTGGTTGACTTGTATTATATATCTTAGTGTTTTAGTGTGTTATATTAAATAATGTTGATGTTATTTTATGTAATGCGAAGTAGAGGAACTGTCGGGGTGTAGTGAATATGGTATAAAAGTGCTTTACTAACGTTTTCGTTTCCATACCGGGGCGGGTTGGGAGCCCTCAGCGCTCACCCATAGTCCGGTTAAGCTGTCAAAGCCCTCTCGGCTAACAGCGATCGCAGTGGATACGTCTAGTGGGTATTCTAGCCCCGAGGCTAGCGAGTCCCACACTCCCCGTTCCCGGGGGTGGTGCGTAAATGCATTCGGACCACTGCGTTACCATAAAAAAAAAAGTTTTCGTTTGCCACCAAAATTCTCAGAAGATCTCTCACATTAATAGTGTGTTCATAGCAATGTTAAGGCGAGGAATTAACTTACTGACGGACTATGACTAATTTTAAGAAACTAAATATGTGAAGAAGCGGATAATTTGTGAAGAACATTGTAACTCGATACTGGTAACAATCAGTATATTGATCTATGGCTGGGGGGGCACACTTAAAACATTACTTATTTTTACTGACCGTCGCGCCGCCTACAGATTGTTTGTACAAACTTAACGGCTGCCATTTTGTCCTGTATGTCAAACGTTTGACAACTGAGAATTATTTTTTGTTCCTAGCGTAGGTACTTATTGTCATCAATCTATTTACGGTTATTGATGTACTTTCTGAAAATTATCTCAATTTTCATTGTTAAGCTGATATTATTATTGCTTCGTTATCAGCTGATATGTTTTTTTTATATTTCAGGGTAGCTTTCATAGTAAAAGAAAATTCTATATAATTACACATACACATGTAGATATGTATATATATCACTTCAACTTTAGTTCACCGCGTAAACTCTGGGTAGCAGCACCTTCCATACATGCATATTTTATCATGGAGTTGCCACTCTTTTTCAGTTTAATAACTTTACTCTTTGATCTATGGCATGGAAGTAATAAGTACTCTGTACAACAGGAATGAGCTCTATCTGTGCATCTTGCAGCAAAAATAAAGAAAATAAAACCTTATGCTAAGGTAGTAAGAGTCTTGTTGCGCGCAAAATAAAAATGAAGCCGAGTGAGAGGGCAACCAGTGTACCCTGTGTCCCGTTCTAACAGTGGACTAAGAATTGCCAGAGTTAAGTTGATTTCAATCCTTTCCTTGTTGGTAGAAAAATATGCGATTGATGTAATGTAATGAAGTAAAAACATTTACTTCTAAAATGTTTTTAAATATAAATAATAATTTATTACCGACATATTAAAGCAATATTATTTGTTGTTAAGTGTAAAACCTTATTAACGCAAACATTTTGCGATTACCCCAATAGGTTTTCTTTTATATGTATGAAATACGGACACCTGACCTGACAACCCCACATGAAATCGTAAATAATAATAATAACATAATTTGTTAGTGAAGAATTACGGTAACCATGCATGATTATTCAATCCTAGTTCAAGAACAAATAACTGAAATACCTATGTATTTTTTATTTTCTTATGAAAATAACTTTGTTTAGATTTCAAATTTCCTAAAGATCTTAATGTCCCTAACATTAAGTTCTTTAGAAAATTTAGGAACAAAAAGAAAGCTATTGTGGAAGAATGTAATAAAGATCAGTCGACATGATCGACATATTTATTAGATCTCGTAGATAACGCTTGTGTTTCAGATTTTAAACTGAACATTATTTTTTATATTGCTGGATATATCGTGAATGGGATGATTCACAAAATTTCTTGTTCAAATTGTGTGGTGTTATTGGATCACAACACCATAGAACACTGTTTATTACATTATTAAATCAATCGTTAAAAAACGTAAACAAAAATAAAATTATCATGTAGGTATTTCGTCCGAGAATTTTATAGCAAACTACATACATCTTTAGAATCAGCACATCCTCCTCAATCTATATTTGAAGATCCACATGATATTCTATTGATGAAGGCGTTAGCGAATTCATATCTCAATTTACGTTTAACTCAATGCAAAATTAGAATCAATGAAACATATAAGGAATAAGCTGGCTTTGCGGCAGAAACTTCAGAAGACTGTCTTATTTAGCAATGTCTGATTTAGAATTAAACTTAAATGTAAACTTAACTGTTTTTTCTTAATTAAATATACTACACACCACCTTATCGTAATTTTATCTCAGTCCAGCTGCATGTCGTGTCCCACAAGGTCCAGTAGATAAGTACCTACCTATATGACGCGTTTGTGAAAAGCAAGTAAAAACAGGAAATGTATAGTGCCACAAAGGGCAAGTTTATAATTAGCATCTTCGATTAAAATCCATCTGAAGTAATGATCTGCTGACGTCAGATCACAAATATTTTTTATAATTATTGTCCTTAAATCATATTTCAATATGGTCACCATCGCCAGAGAGGGATAAAAGGTACAGTTCTGAGCTCTCGCTCGGCTTCAATTTTGCGACAACAGCTCATTCCATTGCTCATTGTTGTACAGAGTACTTATTACTTCCATGATCTATGGTAACAATGATCTCGTACTTATTTTTTTTTAAATTAATCACATTTAAAACCACTATAAGGTTTGTTTTTAATGTCATTGACAGTAGTGTAGTAAAGTACGATTTCAAATTGTATTTCATGTTTGAAGGTGTAATAATATTAGGGGCCATAACTCAATTTAGTTTAACAATTAGAGGAACCAAGAACCAAAATTCTAGGAAGTTAGACGAGTTAAATTTTATTGTTGACTTTCGAATTCTCTTCTATGTTGATTGGTTCATTTATCCTTAAAAACTACTGTGTTATGATTTGTGCTTCAAAACTACTATATTTAATGGCTTACCTTGATTACCAATATAAAAAAATAGTATTAAATTTTTATTTACGATTATTTTGTTTATAAGTTTAAATTATGATTGCTTTATATGCTACTTCATAAAAAAATATTTTTCTGCAATACGTTTATGGAAAAAGAACAGTAATTTTTTTATAGGTCGCCACCCTGCACTAAGAAAATAATCCAAGTATTGCGGGATACTTTACAAACATATAATTAACGCAGACAAATTATACCCAGAACACAGACTCAGAACAACACTTTGTGGATGGCACAAAGTATTGTCCTGCGTAGGAATCAAACTCATAGCACCGGCACGGAAGGTCGGTATCTTAACCACTACGCCATCTATGCAGTAATAAGTAGGTACCTATTGTTAAGTTACATAATTAAGGGCTTTATCTAATTTTTATGAATAATGACATATTTTTGAAGTAAGCGAGACGTGTAAAAAGTTAAGGAATTGTAATACTACTTTCATTAATTTGTCTGTGATCGTCTTTAGTGGAGTTTTACAAATAAATTTCAAATCATTTATAATGCCCAGACCTCGCGAGGGCTCCTACATATTGATATTTTTTTACATTTTATCTTAAGTTAATCTAAACAACTACCATTGGATCCGCATGCGACCACACTGAGAAGGTCTGGCATGAAATGCAGAGTGGTTGTCTATTTGTCTTTACTGACTTCTTTTATAAAAAAAATAACATCCAACATGGCTAGTAAATATAAAACTTCAGTGTGATGCGTATATAATATAATTCTCAAATATAACGCAAAAGATTGTGGCTGGAACAGATTCCAAAAGCGGCATCCATCACAAGATAACTAGTCACTAGAGCAATCATACAGTGTCGTACAGATTTTTTTTGTAATTAGCATTATGGTTAGTATTATGATCTGGTCGTCCGGAGATACTCTACCCGTTCCCGTCGCATAATTAGTCGACATTCATGACACCCACGGACAGGAAATGAGTGGTGAGTCAAATTCTTACTGCGTCGTCAAACGAAAAGTGACGCAATAATGTGTCTTTATTTTTTGGAAATAACTTTTATATATTTAACAACAATTTGAGAATCTGGGGAATATGACTACGAAACGAAATGAAATGAAAACATATATGAATCATGGTTAAATTGTACTAACGCATTTTAGCACTTTTTTGCATTATATTTCACCATCAAAATTATTCAATATGACAGGTCAAAATACTAAAATTTTTACTATAATTAAAGACCATCACACGAAACCTTCAACACCAATACTAGCTCATTTACCTACATTCTTTCATAGATAATTCCAATAAATTAGATTCTTTTGTCTTTATTTTTCCAACTGTGAAGCCCACGTTGGTGGTCGTCACGGCATGAAAATCAGTTACTTTGGGGAACTAAACTGTAGAAATACTTACTTAAAACATTTTCCTGTAGAATGTTGGTAGAAATGCTTTTTTGTTTGTTTGTCTTTTAGCTGTTAACCTCATGCTAGGGCCGCACCTGCGTGTATCATCCCGAAGTAATGTGTGGCGAAGCTTCGTACGATTTGTACACTAAAATGTTATCGCGATAATACTGTGGTCATATTAGCGACTTCGGTATTTTACTCGAAGTATCGTGCAATAATTAAAGATGGCCGAAATAATTTTCAAGCGTTTAACTATGGATGACGAGTTGCTTTACTTTTACAGCTATATTATGCTAATAATTACATAATGATTTTTTTGGATCCCTTCATGGGTTCGGTTTCATAATGGTGTAAAAATTTTAACACCATTTCATCGCTTCACTCCATACTTATTGATTAACTGGAGATCCTCGAACGCGTCTAAACACATCGAAATTTCCACCTCATGAAAAACGCTAGTCGAGCGCGATATATTGCCGCGCTAAAACCCCTTGACTTATCGATAACGCACATGAAGCCTGAATGTTCGTGACAATAGCCAATAATAACCGGTCACATCTGCGTGTATCGTCTCATTGCACGAAGCTTCGTGACGATACACGCAGGTGCGCCCCTAGCATCAGATGGCGGCCACAGCTTAACCCGGACTATGGGCGAGCGCTGAGTGCTCTCCACCCATGTAGAAATGCGTTGAAATAAATTAATTTAATCTTTTATTGCTTTTTTTAATGATTTTTTTCATTTTATGTATACCTCATTAGAATTTCTGTATTTCAATATTTAATCTGATAAATAAAAATGTAGAAGGCAAGAGTATTTTAGATAGTACTTAGACATAGAGACTGTTCTTCTTCTTGATGAAGGACATAGAGACTGCTCTTTATAATTTCAGAACGAAAGGCTTGGTAAATGTCATAATGACAGTAAATTGTCAACAAATTATTGTGAAAATGGCGACTACTGGAGTAGGTTTTCGGTGGTTAGATATATTAGAAAAGGAGTTTGATAAAGCATGTGTCGAATTAGACACTTCATTGAGTAAGTACAATTTTAATAAGGTACTTTAGTAACTAATATTGAAAGTTTTCGGTTTTTTAGTTGAGATTTTCCTATTTCAAATATAAGTTTCATTAGTCTCTAGAATTTGGTTCAAAAAACATATATTTCTTTATAATTTTCTCTTTAGATCGATTCTAAAATTTGCAATGATATATCATGTATCTGTTGTTAGTAATAAAATTGAACACACGACACATTTGTGATATTATTTAATCACATTACAGACTTCCAAAAAACTCATTGTCTTTAGAGGGCTGATACATCTAAGGCAATTTATAATACTTATCTACTCTATCGTTTTAATAAAATGCATTTCTCTTATGAAGTTTATGAAGTTATGAAAATTTTGTGTAAAATTTATCTCTGTTTGTAGGTCTGACAATATATTCTAAAATATAAACACTTTACCACTGTTTATGGTTGCTTATTTTGGCTAGGTGTTATATATAACATAAAGTGTATAAAGAGAATTTTATTTAATTGACGAATATTATGTAATGTCATGTTAACTGGCTAATTTCACAATATATAAATGTTCAATATAAAATTTGTCATCATACAACCTATTCTACATTAGTGATAAATATTTATCAGTTTATGTTCTCCTATTTATTTATTTTTTAAATTTGTGGTATTGTTACATTTCAGTGGAGTTGGAGGCTGAGGAACCTGAGGTGGTGTTTGGTGCTCGGCAAAAGATTGCCACCCTCAGTTCATGTTTTGCACAACTCACACATAAAGCCCTCACTATATTTCAGAATAGTGCTAAAGTTGAGGTAAGTACCTTAATTAATGTTGTAGAAACTATTTAAGAAACAGAAAGACAATCCTGTATTTCAAGATGTACTGTCGCATAAATATAGGGAGTTCTAGACCAAATATTTGAAATATTTGTTCTATTGATTTTTTTTTTCTTGAAAACAAATATTAAGATTTCTGTTTTACAATGGATTTATAAATATATTTTAGTGACAACTAAACATATTTTTAGTCCATAAATATTTAAGTTAATTGTGGCCAACATTTTTTAAATTTTCAAGTTTTTATTTACATGTGTAGTGTCTATTATATAGCCTTTTAAGGTCTAATTGATAGTGATAATGATAGATGAAGTGATGCTATAGTTTTTAATCTTAGTTTCTTAAGAACAAGCAATCTCGAAAGCAGTCTGTTTATGTCTCTGATTTTGCTAATGTTCCAGTTCCTCAATTAATATATAACATCAGAGGGGCTGTTTGTTTTCTATTTGCTGTTGCAAGTAATTAAAATTTTCGTTATATAATAACTAATAAAAAATGTTATCTAATTATATTTAAAAATAATTCTATTTAAAAAATTAGGCAATCATTAATATAAAAATATAATATTAGATAATAACTATATAAAACCTACTTTGAAAGAATTTTTAGATTTTTTAAATATTTAATTTTTAATATTTTCATCAAACTATAAAGTAACTATAGTTAAATTGTACATTATCTCCTTATGAATAATTAAAAATATTAACTATGTAATTTGGATCATTATATGAAACTATCACTGTATGAAAATATAGTGTCTGTATTATTTTCAATATATTTTATTGTCCTTTACATACTTGTTTTGCTGAAGATGAAATTATGGTATACAGATTTGATGATTGATAGATTGACTGTACAGATCATATTTATAAAGTCCCCTGCAATACAAAGATTAGCTTTAGTTCTGGGTGTGACATTCTAAAAAATAGGATAAGGACAGAATTTCACATTAAACATGTTACATTAAGTTTATTTTTGATAAACTAGTCACACTAGTACAGCACAGAAAAATCTAGTTGATATAATAAACACATATCTACACCATATCTCCAGAAAATATGACCAGTGAAGTAGAAATATATGATAGGATGAGAGTACTATGGTGGTATAATTGTTTAAGATTGTTAGCTCTGATTTTTTAAAGCTAAGTGAGCTTGAGCCCTATATTAAGAAATTCTATTTCATACCTCCAATATTAATCCCAACTACAAATACGAGTATAACTATATTACTTATACAAGAATAATAATTAGTTTTATGCACAAATTAATTTACGTTATATCATCATGCTTATCCATCTCATTCTAGAATGATGATAACTTATATCTTGAATAAAAAATTGGCTATTTTTTATTATGGCAAAATTAGATATTTATGATGTAAAGCTGCAAACATAACTAATGTTCAAATTACTGAAATTTTGCATTTAATATGCTTGATTATTATTATTTTTTATCTATGATATTTAATGTCCTATAATAGTTCACAGTGGTGTAAGTGGCAGCACGATTGAAACTGATTTCCAATAGGTGTGGATTCAAATCCCACTTGTGACAATCATTTTTCGCTCGTAATTGGGTTTTTATAAATAACTCGTGTTTTAAATTCATATTCAAACATGTCTTTAATTAGAAACCAAATTCACTACTTACTGCTTTTATTGCTATAAAAATATATTTTTTTAAATTAAAACAGATTTTATTCCACATATAATACAGTGATAATGAACTCAAGCAGTTTTTGGGTGGTAGGATGGTTTACCATATAAGAAGATTATCTGTGGCATTCACAAATGATTGTTTTGAGCATGAGTATATTTTGTGTCCGTTAAATGTATGTTGAGAAGGTCACTCCCAATACAAGGTTTTATTTATTAGTGTATATTGTTGTCTACTTATAAAGTTCATTTAATCAATTAGAACTTAAAAGTAAAATTGAAATGGGTATTTCATGTGTTTATTGCTGCAATATTACCTTTTTATGAATAATTATTACTTGTTTTTATGATGTGAAATTACCTTATTATAATGTACATAATGTAATAGATGTTTATATGCATTTATATTACCTTAAGTGCACTTTTATGACCAGCTAAAACACCTGGCGTGACGATAATGTAATAGTTGTTTTCATTGATGCCTTGCTGATGAAACATATTAACCAATATGAATTTTGCGTTATAATTTCATACTGCTTTTCTTAGCTTTCTTTAGCTGTGTAGTAGCGGCTATGAATACCACCAACCCTTACTCTGCTCGTGGATGTCGTAAAAGATGACTAAGAGCCTTATAACGATCTGGGCCAACTCCATCTGATGCTGTTTGGTCAACAATTACATTCCCAAGGAGGGTTTATTGCCTATTGCCAATAACTATTACAATATGTACTATGAAAGAAGAGGACATATTGTGTCGACCCCAAGTAATTGGGATAAGAATAAGAGAATGATACTCGTACTTTCATATAGGTTATAATTATCTGTAGTGTTTATTTTGCTATTTTAAACATTTTACTTACTGGCACCAGATCTTGTGCTTGTAAGTGAGAATTTCTTGACTGTAAGATTCAATGAGTGAACCTCTGAATACTGTTCCCATTTACTATGCTCTACAGCCTCACACTTTCCTTATACTAATAGAACATTGATATAGTCGCTATTGAATCAATGAGTCGTCATCATCATCATCACCATCACAACTAATATATGTCTCATTGCTAGGCTTGAGTCTCGTTCGCAGTGGCAGATACCAATGTCTCTGCCATTGTCTTACCACTTGACTTGTCATACCACCCTGGTCAGACAGGTTGATGTAGGGCTTTATTTCGAGTTTTTCCTTCTCTTGTATAGAGGTTATCTGCTTATTGTATCCCTTAGTCATCTTTTATGACATCCACAAGCAAGAAAGGGAGATAGCGAATTATATTCTTACTTCATCACAACCTGGAAAGTCATTACTGTTCATCAATGAATCAATTGCTTAAATTTTTCATCAATAATTCAACCTTTATATTTTCTGTAAACGATATAGTGAATTGGAATAGGTGCAGTTAAAACCAAATTATGGAAGAAGTTAACTTTTGTAAAACGAAACCAACAATATGTCATAATTTATTAAATTTTACTCAAGAAGTCAATGTTTTAAAAAAGTCATTAAATTTATCATTTAAGTTTACTTTGGCAATTACTGAATGACCACGATTGGGGACGGTCGAATTTATACTTTAACAAATTATTGCAGGCTGACTGACTCTGATAAATGGTGCAACAGTTTTTGTTATTTATCTAGGTATTAAGATAACTGCAACAAAATGATTTCTAATATTTATGCGAGTATTACACATCTGAAATAAAACAATTTTCACGGATTCTACCGCGTTTGTATTTGATTTTTAATTTGCCGAGGTTTCGAACAATTTACAGCGTTAGTGGTCACGGTGGGACTGCAACAAATCATTGAAGAATAAGTTTTATGTCATGCTTTTTTATTAATTACTTTATCTACCTCATCATCAACCTGCTCTTATCCCAATTTATTTGGGGTCGACGCAATATGTCTTCTCCTTCCATACAACTCTATCAGACGTCATCTCTGTGGTCACTCCTTGTCTATCCATGTCATGTTTCACGCAGTTCATCCATCTGTTCTTCGGTCTTACCTTACCCCTTAAGCCTTCAACATTCACGCTTAAAGCTTTCCTCACAACATTACTTTCATCCCTTCTCATCACATGTCCATACCATGTCAATCTTTCACTCCTTAATTTTTCCGTCACTGGCGCAACTTTCAAACTTCCTCTTATATGTTCATTCCTTATTTTATCCATTCTTGTCACACCACACATCCATCTCAACATAGGCATCTCCGCTACATGCAGTCGTCTCTCATCCGTCGCTTTTGTCGCCCAACATGCTGATCCATACAGTACAGCAGGTCTTATTAGGCTTTTATATATTTGGCCCTTTAATTTAAGGGGTACTTTGGGGTCGCATGTTGTACCCGTGACCTGCCGCCATTTCATCCATCCCACATCAATTCTGTGCTACACCGCACGATCCAGGTCGCCATCGCTTTGGATAAGAGACCCGAGCTATCGAAAGTTCGAGCATACTGGGATAGGTACTCCATCTGGAGTTATGGGTGTAAAATTGGATAGACCGCCGAAATCGCAGAACATGTATTCAATTACTTTATCTTTTTATTTATTTAATTACTTTATCTACCTATATATCAATAATGCGTAAATAATATGCTAGAGAAATTGACGCCGCAAATGCGGGAAACGAGTTACACAAAACTGAATTTATCCATCCACCAACTCACACACCGTCTCGGCATGTACACAAGTTCAGAGAAGCAAACTATCTTTAAGATGGCGTATCAAATATTAATATTCATGGGAAGACATTGTTCGTTCGTTATACCTAAGATGTGTTGACCGGTAAAGAGCGATATTTTTCAAAATTGCCTTAAAAGCCCATATGTGTAAGACACCAAGTGGTAACATAATAATGTTATACTCCAAGAATAGATTTAGTTTTTTTTTTTGTTGCGGTGGACTGTGGATGTGCTCTCGCCCCGCCAAGTCGGTCCGGGGTGACGGAAGAGACGGTGCGTGACCCCATAGACCCACGATGCAAGTCTCTCTTCGCCGTGCGAGCAGGCCACCGGTACCCGATCTTTGATTTTGGTGGCCCGCCCGGCGGTTTACCCTTGCGGATTCCTCTCGAGACGCCCCGACAGTGAAAGCGGTCTGTGAATAGATTTAGTATAGGGTGTAGCTATCTCTTAAAGGTAGTTATTCGTTTACGGCGACAATTGTATGAACTGTTGTTTTGGCAATGTACACAGTATCTATATAAGCTTGATTTTACGAATGGACCGTATTAGTCAGTGGTTCGTTTGTTATGTCAGCTCTTATATTTTGAATACTTTTATCCATCTATGTATAAGTTAGGCTACTGTTGGACATAGGGCTCTCTCCACGAAGGTGGATGATACCATAACTACCATATATTGCAGGCGAGTTGACGAATGCAGCTCTTTAATGAGTTTTCCATGAGAAGGCTGCTACCCACTTTAGGGTTGAGAGCCCTTTTTTTTTTGGTGGACTATGGATGCGTCTCGCCCCGTCAAATCGGTCCGGGGTGACGGAAAGGCGGCGCGTGACCCCATAGACCCACCGTAAAACTCCTGTCTCTTCGCCGTGCGAGCGGACCACCGGTACTCGATTTTTGTCTTCGGTGGCCCGCCCGGCGGTTTACCCTCGCGGGTTCCTCTCGTCGACGCCCCGAAGATTATCGGGGCGTCGCCCTCACGCGGTGGCCTCACGTCGGGTGACCGGACAATTTCCCGGTCCGATCACCCGAAGGGTTGAGAGCCCTCAGCGCATACCCAGAGACCAGGCAAAGCTGATAAAGTCACCTACGGCTAACAGCTAAACAAACATATATACAAGAAAAATCTGCTATTCACTTTTGTTTTTTAGCCGATTTTTGTGACTCTCACGGGAATATAAGGGAACGCGGGCACATTGTATTGTTAAGGAATTATTGCGCTGTCATTTTTTAATTAATTACTTAATATTTACGGTAAATAACGATTCAATTCTTTCCGTGTGGTGACGGAGTAAGAATACAATTCACCACCCCTTATCTTACCCGTGGGTGATGGTACGAGACGACTAAGGAATACAAAACGCATTAATATCTATGTGAGAGAAGGAAAACTCGAAACAAAACCCTATACCAACACGTCTGACCAGCGTGGTATAATAGGTCAATATGGAGGAGGCTCGAGCCCAACAGTGGGACATATATGAGCTGAGATGATGATGATGAGATGAACGATTCAAAAAGCCCTTAAAAGTGTAGATGTAATCATACAGTTTACTCAGTTAACGGCTGTCTGTTGTTAAACAATATTACATAAATATAAATTACTGTAATCTTTATACTTTACTTTTACTGTACTTTTTATATGGTACCTGGCACTCTGTTCTCTCTGCCTACCCTGCAAGGGATATGGCATGATGATATGTATGTATGTATGTTTTATGTAGTATTCTATACCACCGTTAGTTGAGGATTTATTTCACATATCATATTCATTTTACACACATCATTATCATACAATTATATGTTCATATATTACAATCACGATGAAAAATTAGAGGTAGGTACAAGATGGTTTAAATTATTTTACGACTTCTTCTCGTATCTATCAATTACACAAAAAAAAAATACTAAAATTGGTCGGGCCGGTTTGGCGGAATTTGACAATAAACATCATCAACCCGAGATTTTTATATATCTATAAGATATTTTGTAAATATAATTATCCAAAATTTAAATAGCTCTCTATATTTGAAATAAAAACATCAGAATATTATAATTACATATATTTTATGTTACAAACTTATTTATATCATTGATGGGTTTTTTATGTTTGGACCGCGGTCATAAGGGTGTTTATGTAGATGTCTCCGGTGTGGTGGTCGCATTGTTGTAGTTGTCGTCTTTTTTCTAGAACCACCAACCAGAATGTACTTGTCCTCACCCATGATATCATCTCCTCCTCCGTCACCATCTCCGAAGTATCCCGTATCATTATCTTCTAAATCGTAGTATTCTTTAGATTCACTCGACGAATCTTTGCTGTAAAGAGTGTACACTAAATGTTATAAACCTTGACAGTCCTTATTACTATTATTGTATTATGTACTGTTCGTTTCAATTGTAATTTTAAGAATTAGTTAGCGGTATAAAATTTCACACGCAGTGAGAGCAACATCGTCGACGGAGGAAGGTATCCGAAAGCGCAACTTGCCCAACGGGTCGATTCTGACTCTCTTAATTACCGGTAGGTTATAGGTGCCTTCCATTGCCTCAGACGTTTTGGGCAAGATGTGATCAGACCAAAGCCTGTTAAGTTTCAAATAAACACTGTTTTAACTCTTTGTAATTTACGTTCATCCATCCACATATATATATACATTTTTATTTCGTTTTGTAACGGATTAGGAAAACAATTCATTAAGATTTTTTCTTGGGGTGTCCTAAGAGATGACTAGGGAACGTAAGAAATAAACAATCATATAATTGATTGGAATCTGTCTTGCTAGCTCTGGGGTAATACTGATATCAATTTTTATTCTATTTTGTAGACAGCTCAGAGTTGATTCTAGTATAGGTATATTATTTTTCTTTAAATTGGACTTAACCGGGACCAGTATATATAAGTTTATTAAAATTAACTTGTACAGCTATCGCAGAATAGAAAGTCGCAGATAGTATATGTACAGAGTAATGACAATATTTGCGATCCGCATTAGATTCATAGTTCAGATAGATCAAAAATTTTATGAAGTCTGTCTTATTTTTACTCAAATAAAGTAGAAGCAAATTTCTATTGTCAGAAGTTTTGACCTATATAGGTTCAATTAACAATCCACTCATTCATCAAGCTATAGACCTCTATTCCTATATATAGCCCTCACTACGTGTAAGTGAAAGCCACTAGTGCCACGCTTAAAAGGCGGATAGACAATCGTTGCTAAATCGTTGCCAGGAGAAAACTTTTGCCTACTTCCCTGGGTCACACTGAGATGTTCCCATGCAGAAAAAGAAACCTTTAAATTTGGACATAAAACATCGGTATTATATAGAAATGGCATTCATCACATTGGCTATGTATCACTAGTATATGTAATGTATTTTGATATTATATTATATGTTGAGGAATTATGACGGATGAATAATTCGGGCAAAGCAAGCATAAAGATGTATATAATAATTTCATTGTTGGAGTTAGTTATACATACCCATATCCTTCTAGTTTCTGCAATAGTCTGTCAGCCTCGGCTGTGACTTCAGAGTCTGGTATTGGTTCTTCTGCATCACCCTTTATTTGTGCTTCTAATCTTAATAAAGCTGCATCAGCTCGATCAGTTAACGAGACAAATTTCTCAGTTAACTGTCGCAATTCATTTTCTTTCAAAATTGTGTGCGATGTATTACGGAACGCAGTTTCAAGTCGCCTACAAGTTGCGTCGTTCTGAAAGATATTTTGGAATTAAATTATGGATTTGGACTTTTCGATTATTTAGCATTTGACATGCCAGATTATTAAGTTTAGAACCGAAACTGTTGGAACGGATTTCCAATAGATATGGGTTCAAGTTCCACGCGTGGTAATAATTTTTCGTTGGTTTTCTTTTAGACATATAATTATCACCAACTTCTAACTCACATTATAATATATGTGATCCTCATGTATTTTCTTTATCTAAGTTTTGTGAAATAACACACTGAAGTGTTTTAGCTAAGTTTAAGTTTCGTCATTCTGAAGGGTATTTATCATCCTAGGAAAACCTGTTGTTTGGTGGTTCAATAATAATCAATAAATTTTATTTCTTCTTAAAGGTTTACATTTTGTTGTGAAGTCTCTGACTTCTATGCTATAGAAAATCTGTGTTATAAAAGTCAGCTAAGGTGGTAACCGTCACTTGGCGTCACTATTTCTGTTAACGTCATCATTCAGCCATCTGCCAGGTTTAGTTTTTAAGATAGTATAGATATAAATGGGCACAACAATAAAATAGTATGTTATTATAAATTGTGTCTCATATGTTACGCATTAAGTTAATAAATGCTAGAAATATTCTTACCTGTGTATTTAAGATTTTTATAACCCTGTTATCGTGTGTGTTAATATTATCTTGAATCTTACGGAGCTCGTGAAATGTGGCCGATTTCCTAAAACGAGAATATTATAATATGTGAATATTTTTTAACAGAACGTTTAATCGAGTTTACGTTGTTGACATGCAAAAAAAGAAAAGAAAATTAAGACGATAAGAATGAAAAATCAAAATAAAACCCTATAATAACAGTGTCAAAGCAAATTTTCCTCTTCCTACTTTTTAATTTAGATCTAGGGTTCCTTGCTAAAATACGGTGGGTTATTTAACCAAGCTCCTTCGGCAGGGTTTTTACGACAAGTAAGAGAAGGCGACACTAGGTAAATAATGGTGATGGATGAATTCTTTATTAGTTTTACCATAATGAGTAGACGATTGGTGAGAAAACAATGCGTCACTACTTATTAACCTCCGGAAGAAGTCGTAAAAATTAGCTAAGGAAACGCCAGGAAAATGCACTTCACTGGATTCTTAGAAAACACAACACCAATTGCCGACGTGTCTGGGTAACATGGCTATTATGACATTATCCCTTTTACGAAGAGATCTATGTTCAATAATGAACGTTGATCGGCTGATGAAAATAAAGAATATAAATTTACGTACATTTCAATTAGTGAATCTATAAGTCTGTCTAATACATCGGCAACAGGCTGTGGATCATCCTGCTGCACTTGTTGACACGAATCTAAGAATTGCTTCTGTGTGTTCATTAGTTCTTGAATCTGAAACCATTTCACACAGGCTTCAAAATACACGTATCATTATTTCAATGATCAGAGCATTTTTGATTAACCAATAACTCATTGAATAGATACTTGGAGAGAACAGTACTATAGATGCGGTGTGCCACGTCGTTATTCGATATTCTACCGAATAATAGTCATTGTTCCGTTTTTATAACAAGTAGAATTTGTTAATATATAAGACAGTAATTAGAATATTTTAAATATAAATTATATTCGGTGACTGTTTAAGAATACAATATGTCACCAACCGTGGATTTTTCGTGATTGTAGAAACCGGCTGAGGCATCATCAAGTGATTGGGCAGTAGCACTCTACTTGGCAATCGCCAAACCGCCTGCCGAGCGTGCCGCTAACGTCATTATCCATCCTCCTTGGGTGTTCTATATCCAACAATGGATTTTGATGAAGATGGATGCATTCAAATATAAATAATATTTAAACATACCTTAGTGTCGATTTTATTAGCGTTTTCAGTTAGTCGCTTAGTAAAAACTGTTTCTAAATCAACGGAATTAATCCTCGCGTCTCTTTGTCGCCTGGCTAGGGATTTCAGTCCATCTGCAAGTTCCCGTCTCGTCACATTGACGAGGGACAAACCGTCTCTCATTAGCGACTCCAGCACTAAACCACGATGCCATGTGTCTGCATATGCTCCGTTCACCTGACAGAAAACAAACAAGTTTATTTTATATTTCGTTTGCATGAGCAGATATTTTTTATTACTTTTTGTGGAACACAACCAAGCAGTACAACTGATGGAGGCGTGGTAACAATCAATATATATATATATAGACCATTATGTCAAATGCATAGCTGGGTCTTTGCCTACCCTTCAGGTTTGTTTTGTGATACTGCCTTTCATGCTCACCAAATGAAGCGCAGTAGAAAATTAGTACTATTAAATCCTGGATTTTCTGTGAGAGTGTGGTAATATTCCGGAGGAATCGACCCATTTATGGCTGCAGTCGTTAAGCTTTCAGCAGCTTTTCTCTCTCTCACAAATATGTAATTTGGAAGAATACATTGCGTATTTGAACTTGGGGTTTCAGTGTAACTTTTCTTTAACTATTTCTTTACTATGTGTTAAACGATACAACTGAAAGTTATGCTATAGTTGCTATAAATGTCAGCTGGTAAGTCTGCTAACAGATATATTGTCGAGATATGTCATGTTAGTGCGTATCACACTTGGTATTCTGAGTAAGCGTTATAAATAAACATCTAGTAGGAGGCTCGCAATCACTATAAATTAACTGGCGACAAATTTGAACCGGCGACCTTAGTAGCACCAGGGCTATTGTCAGATTAAGTACATGTAAGTTCAAGAGTCAAACGGTTAGTATGTGCTTATATGACATAAAAAACGACAGATAACCATTATGAAAGCTGTTAAGTCTTTTGATTAGTACGATTAAAATTAAGTATTAAAATTATAATAGTAGGAACAGCTTAATGGGAACATTGAAGAGGTTTGAAGTTTAAACCCATGCTGCACATTATATGACTTTTTCGGAGCCATGTGTGTATTATTGTTGACTTTAATACAAACATACATACATAGCCTCACGCCTGTTTCCCAGAGTGGTAGGCAGAGACTACGGATTGCCACAAACCACGGTCCTGACATACCTCCATCGCTTCATTCACGCTCATCACAGTCTTCATGCATGTTCTACGATTACGCGTACTCTTACTGACCTTTCACTAACACATCTTCAATTTGATCCAGGAAAGTACGACGTGGTCTTCCCCTTGTAGTCGTCCCACTCACACTCGCTTTGTATACTTGTTTAGTCAACCTTTCTTCACTCATTCTTTCCACGTGTCCAAACCACCTCAGCATACCCTTTTTTATCTTTGTCACTACTTCTTCATTCACACCACAGCGCTCTCTTATAACACTATTCCTAATTTTATCTTTCATACTTACACCACACATACTACGAAGAGCTCTCATCTCTACAGCATTTATTCTACTTTCATGTCTTCCCTGCCAAATCCAACTTTCACTGCCATACATGAGAGTGGGCACTAATACTCCCTTATGTACAGCTAGGCGTGCCTTTTTAGATACATTTTTTCTTTGACTTTAATAGCGAAGAAAAATCGTGATGAAACCTACATATTCGCCAGAACATAGCTACCGACCGTGTGTTTTGCAATGTGAACTACGTTGCATTGAACTAAGAAATTAACTATGTGCCAATTGGCCATATGGAGTAGTCGTCTAATGAGAGACTTACCGTGCTGCGTGTTGAGATTCGATCGCCACGCATAATCACTGTGTCCGCTAACGCTATGATTGTAAAGTTTCCGCTGTATTTGGATTTATTCTTAGTGCACCATTTTAAATATGTAATGAGAATACAAACTTGTATACACCACTACTATTTTAATCCACCGAAATAATGAAGCAAAGAGTGTGGCGGAAGACAATTAAAATAAATACCTTTTCTAATAAATGTTGATGTGTAATAATATGGTTCGTCAGATTCCGAGTGAGTTCAGCTATTTTCATTTGACTGCTCTCAAGTTTTTCACTACTTTCTTTGATGGATACCTGTAATAAAATGCGGCTATAAAAATGTTCAAAGTTATTCAGTCAATGTTAAGTGTTGCAGGTAATCAAATTGAAACTATCATTGAAACAGATCGAGATTTACATTCATAGAATCCTCTTAAACTCGTTTTACGTTAGTGTATGTAGATATTTTGCCAGATCACGTTAAGAGTTTAATTATAAATAGCGATTACTAGCTTTGAAGTTCGTATTTATGAAACGTATTCAAGTAAAATTATGGTTATGAATTAATAATGTTTGGTTTAATATTGTGTTGAACAGTGGAATTTTATTTATGATCAAAATTTCGTTATGTATGTAGTATGTTTACCGGTTGACAATTTACAGTTAGATTTTTATGCACTTAAACTTATATTCCCGAAGGAATAGGCAAATTCTTTTTGTGATTATTATAGTTTTTTTTTTTTTCAAAATTTACGTAATAGGTAGACGAAGAGTCTATTGCTATGAACCGGGCCTATTTCTACACGCCGTATTGCTATTGAAAATTTCTTAAAAAATAATATAAAAACATTGTGCACAATCTAAATTACTTTGCATCTAATTCTCGTTTTGATAGCCATGGTTTGCATGCCATATTAGTATTATATGGAGATTTTGTCCAATAATTGACTACGAAAAGATCTGTGCGACTACTTTGCACTGTTATTTAATGTTTTTTTTTACTTTTAATTATTTGCTTATTCTACAATAATATTATTAGCAAAAATCATAGTGTTTATTAGGATATACCAGCAGATGGCAGCGTTAATTTTTAGTTTATATTACCGAGGACAGTTAAAGTGAACATATTACCACTAGATGGCGGGTTAAAACAATTTGAAACTTTTGTATAGCTTTACGTAGTAACTTTAGTTTTTACTTTCCTTTTATATTACTTATAATGTGGTAACGGAGTAAGAATACAATTCATAAACCCCTTTATTACCCGTGAGTGAGCGTACGAGTAGACTAAGGGACGTAAGCGGATGACATCACTGCAAGAGAAAGAAAACTCGAAGTAAAACTATACCAACCCCTCTGACAAGCGTGAAATAGTAGGTTAATTGCTCTTCCATTCTGGAGGAAGCTCCAGTCCAGCAGTGGAACGTATATGAGCTGCAGTGGGGCGTATATGGTGATCATGAATGCTTACGGTAGTAAATGAGCAAGCAGTATTTTAAGTGATACTGTCGCTTATCATACTTTACTAATATCAGTGGCACAGCCAGATCGCTGTCTACCGTGAAGCAAGTGTACTTTTTAAACATCGTTTAAAGAAGAACTTCAATGACTTTGACTAAAATGAGAATATATTTCATAGATTCATAACGAATAATATTTACTTGTTATTCGTCATTAATTTTCAAATTGGTGTATTAAATATATTAATATTTATATTGCTTTATCATTAGGTAAAGCAATATCATGAGAGAAATTTCAACAACAAAAAACGCCTTTCAGAAATAATATATAGGGACACTAAAACGTTTATTATAAAGTTCGTGTAAAGCGATGATAGATGTTGCACTATGTTTGGAATGTTGAATAGAGGGATACACTGGACATATATAGGATACAAACCTGTACATTAGTCTGTAGCATATGTAACCTGTGCTCTAGCCGCTCCGCTGCTAATTGGGCTCTCTCCAATTTTAAAGCCAATGTATTCTCCACGCGATCTGTAAGCATATATATAAATATTAACTGCATTCGCTATTCAGTAGGCATTCGATGTGCGTTCATTAATTTATTCATACCAATGCAGTCCTAAGCGGTTCCTTTAGCAGTTAATTGTACGTTGCTCTTGTTCGAACAACTAAGATTAAGTACTAGCGTATATTGCGAAAGTTAGCCCATCGTTTGAAATAAGATGTGACATAATAAAACTGCAGTATACTTATACATTTCTCTTCCCTGTCGAGAAATGGATGTATATGTAACTATTAATGCATGTCCCACTTTAATAAACAATGAAAGGTACGTACATTGTTTAAAAATTCCTAACGATGAAAAGAATAACACTAAATCTGTTATAAACTTGTGAGATCAAAAATACCTCTCGTTAAATATCAAAGAAAGTACGCGACGTTGTATCTACGTTATAGTGTTTGATATTTCCAGCGCAACATCGTAAAATAATATTTTCCCACGGTTAAGAGAAGCCTTCTGGCTTTTAGATGACTGACGTTCAGCAAAGTTACTACGGTAATAAAAAAATTATACGCTAAAGGTATTTTCGAAGTGAAATGTTTTCTAGTATTTGTATTTTATTTGAGTATTTATTGAATATTATTGTCTATGCCATCATTTTCTTTTTTCTGACAGGCTATGGTCTGGACACGTCCCGTTCCGTTCGGGTCGATGTAAGGGCGGCATGCGGCTCTAAACCACCGTGTTCCCTTCCAACGTCATTAAGTCGACCACTGGTACCAATCCCGTGACATCAGTGGTCAACCCGCTCTTCTGTACCATCTTAGAAATTGTAAGACGACTGAATCATAAGTTCTACTCGTGAAGTTTAACAGGAAAGAGTGGCCCTAATGCTTCAACTAAAACGATATCGTTAATTCAAAGCATATGCTGAAAAGCATTACATCGGGTAATCACGTTGCGCCATTGCCTAAACTTTTCAAATTATGAAAGTCGTCCCGAGTTCGTTATGGGCTTATTGAAATAGTAATGTCTTGATAATAATCCAAAGAAATAACGCCATTTTTGTCTATTGAACTATCATTTGTGACCTTTTTAAATTATAATTATTATTTTGTCTCATAATGAGAAAAACAATAATAATAAAAAAAAATCTCATATAAATCAGCCTATCGACCTCCGCTGTTGGACGTTGTTGGACGCTGTTGGTCTTCCCACAGCGGGCCAGTATGCCATAATTGTCAGTCTTAGCAGGCGTTTTGTCGATTATAGTTGATTGTATAAGTTTACTAAGAGTAATTCCTTCACCGATTTTTATGAAACTCATAATGATGTAGGACTAATGGACTGATGAGCCATCACCTCATATAAATATTAGTTATAAATTAATAACATAAAGAAATATTTTACATTCATACGTGTTTAATGCCGTTTTAATACGTTTCTCGTAAACCGTCAATAGAAATACCAACCAAGTTTGTCTTGAATGACGTCCAGCCGTCGCGCTTGCTTCACTTGAGTCTCGCGTATTGTGTCTAGGACGCGAAGGCGTTCCTCAATACTTGACAATACACTATTTATGTCCTGAAAATTTTGAAATGTTTTATATTACAAAAATAAACTAATCAGCCGCCTCCTACGGCATCCGCTGGTGAAAAATATTAAGTGATGACACTTTGTATTTTTAGTAAGTATGTCATCACACGGACTTTCTAATTAGAATTTGCCGATGACAAGCAGGTCTATATATATAGAAGTTGTCTTATATTGTTTGAAAATTATAAATTACGACACCATTCGAGCGATTAAAATTATTTTTTTATTTTTTATTTTTGTTTCACATAAGGGTATATAACACTATCAATATTGGGGCTCTTCATTAGATGATGCTTTGAAACATCAAACACAATTATCAAAGAGTATATGAAATAACTACGTAGCTACATAAGTTTTTTTTCAACCACGACAAATATTTTCGCGTTACAAATTGTACATTCACATGGCCAAATCTCTTTGTTAAATTAAAGTAAATAATGTAGCGATGTATTTTTTAAAAAGTACTCGTAAATATAAAATTTCGTAGAAAAAAATATTATATTAAGCTGCGTGGCTTCGAATAATACTAATATTTACATTGCTCGTGGGTATCGCGCAAAACTACTAAGTGTTTTACAGCGACCTGGGCCAACTCCATCTAATGCTGTCTGATCTACAATTACATTCTCAAGGAGGGTTGACGTCAGGCGGCCGGTCTATTAAACTTGCAATATATACGATGCGTCGACTTCAAGTAATTGGGACAAGAGCAGGATGATGATATATGATTGTAGCATATAAGCTCTGTCATATCCGCGGTACTGCTTCGCTCACGTATCAGTACATCCTCTTATCTATTGGTTTTGCCATTTTTTGCTTCATGCTTTGCATAGGAGGGAAGTGGAATTTTTTCAACTCCTCCTGTTTTTCTTCTTTAATTAAATGTGTTGTGGGTCCTAAGGCAATTAAAAGCGTTTCTCGGTACTGAAACCTCGGTGATTTATACGAAGACCATTGTGGATCCTGGCTTACAGGAGTTACAGTGGTGGGAATGTGTGGTAGGATTAGTCCCAATTAAGAATATGATTGTAGCAATGTAATATTTTCTAAATTTATTTAAGTAAAAATATATAGCTATACTTGAAGTAGTCTACATCTTGGCGGTGGTAGTTTACCCACTTTGCTTATACGAGTTATTTAAACTGTTTGAAAATACGGCATTTATTTGTTTAGTTGTGATGATATGTCCCGCGTTGTAATATTATGTTGGGTAAATATTTGAGTGTGTGACAAGAGGGTAGTATTTACCTTGGGGGTCTGTGTGTAAACTCGTAGGTTGTACGGCTCGGCGCGCGAGGAGCAGGCCACGCAGAGGCACGCCAGCAGCGCCACAGCCGCTCTTAACATCGCCCCGTCTGTACAAACTTTTATTGTTATGTCTCTACAATATTTTAAATTATAATATACCTGCCTAAGGTAATACACAAATTTCCAAATAACTTTGTACAGCACTATGTATATAATTTTTGCGATTTTCTCTAACATTATTTTCTTTTTAAATTGCGTTTACGCTTTTGTAAAGTTCTACGCGTAGTGACGGAGTAAGAATACAATTCATTACAGTTCATTTTATCTGTGGGTGTCGCATTTAACATCTGTGCAAGAGACGGAAAACTCGAAATAAAACTCTATGCCAACTCTTCTGAGCAGCATGGTGTAGTAGGTTTGCCTATTGTAAAGAATGCTCGAGCCTAACATTAGACGTATACGAATATGAACTGTTATATACCAAGTATAATGATGTATTTCGAACTCTCTTTCTCTTATACGCATATTATATCTCTTAGTTGTCTTTTACGACTCTCTTGGACAGACGATCTCCTTGAAGAACGAGACATGTGATGGTGGTGAATTGTACTCTGTCACCACGAGGTTTTTTAAAAAAGAGGTCAGAGTTAAAATCATGTCTAAAATCGAATCCCATTTCCCTTATGTTATATCATAAAGTTAATATAATAAAAATACCTACTTCAATTATTTTCGTCTTTCATGAAATAATTTTTTTTTTTTTATCTAATACTTTAAACTAACCTGTAAACAATTATTTTATAAAAGAAAATTATAATATAAAAACTTACTGTAAGAATAATATAATCTGTTGTGTACGATTCGTAGTCAGTTAATTAGTGGGCAGTAGTAATAGTAAAAAAAAACGTGTAAATTAAGAATTCTAATTAAAATTGGTTGATAACTAATATTGTAGTGGGTACATAAAACGTTCTGAACGTGAAACATCATAGTCCGTCCATGATCGTAAATGCTGAAAAGTGTTCTAAAACGCTGGAAATGTCGGGCGAGTAAAACATGTGATAACAATAAGTTTATTTGTGTAATGCTCGCCCAACAATCAGGAATCATTAGCTAAAAATCCAAATATAACGGGTGTAACAGAGAATGAAGCAGCTGGTCAGAAGGATGGTAGGTAATGGTGGTAGAAACACACAAAAATTTGAAGGCAAATGTTGATTTGTTAATGAATTAGAGGCAATTAAAGTTTTAAATTTTTTCGCCGCTTTTCCTTTGAAACTGAATGAAATGTACCATGTAAGAGATACATAATCTGCTACATACTCATACTTTCTTAAATGTTCATTAGAACCTAAATAAATCAATGATTACGTTTGCTACAGTATGACAAACGTCGCCTTTACGGACAGTTGATGAGTCAACGACCTTGACATTTTCCCATCAAATTTTTGTTATGGATTCCTACCATCATTACCTACCAACTTTCTGACCAGCTGCTCCATTTTCTGTTACACCCGGTGTAAGCTTTCTAACTGAACAGAGTCTGAAATCTCTTTTAATGCTATTCCATAATTATCATTCAAAGACATACAAACATTGCAATGATACTCGATAGAATTCTCGCTTCTATAGAAATTATTCTGCTTTCATGCTTTTTCTACTAACTTTCATTATCATACCTACGTAAGTTTTAAACCAATAACACATGTATTGTGCTAACTTTATTATTTGTAACTACTGCCTGGCTTAAATTTTCGGACGTATTCCGCTTAAAAACATAAACTCTTAGTTCTAATATTAGAATTACTTTCTCATTTTCATAATTTCTGACCAACTTTACTTATGAATATTATCATGCCCGTTGTTGAACGTGGACTTTCCAAAGAGGGATAATAATATATTCGCTAAGCTTAGCATACTAGTTGGTGATCGTTGCCAGTTTTAATAACTCCCATGGGTAAGTAAGTTGAAGTAATACTGAATCTTAACCCGTCACGACATTGATGTAACTTATGAATATAAATAAGTTATTTATTAAGAAAAATCTTCAAATGCTTAGTCGTGGGTTAACTAACCACGCTTACGCTGCACTTTCCGAAATTAAATGAGTCATCCGTTAAATTTTGACTGCACAGATGGCGTAGTGGTTAAGATAGCAGCATACTGTGCCAAGTGTCGTGTTGGATTCATTTCATGTAGCTTAATTACATGTTTGTATAGTCCCCCGCAATACAAGGATTTATTTCCTTAGTGCAGGGTGTTGTGCTATTAAAAATAAATGTACCATGCATGGGATTCATAGATTTTCAATGCATGAGTAGCGTTATTAGTGTCATCCGCGTGATGACAAAGTAATAATATAATTCACCCCGATTTCCCTTTCAGCGGGTTTTGTAAAATTTAAGCCTAACGCCTTTTAAGAAGATAATATCACTACAAGGGGAGGAAAACTCGAAATCAAAATTTTGTACTAACATCTGCCCAGCGTAATATATTAAATTAGTTGTTCCCAATGTGTAGAAGATCGGTCCCCTAGTACGACATATACAGGCTAAAGAATTAAAAGAATAGTTAAAAATTTATTTAGGTAATAAAGATTTACATCTATCTATACATATAATAAAAATGTAACGGATCGCTGTCTGTACATGGAAGATATATGAGAAAAAATCTTACTGGGACCTTTATCAACACTAATAGAACCCAAAACAATGATTTTTAAAATTTTTGTCTGTTTATCTGTTTGTCTGTGTGTTTGTACACGCTAATCTCAGAAACGGCTTATTCGATTTAGACGCGGATTCGCTAATATATTGTGGTAAGCTTCACTTAACATTTAGGCTTTATTTCATGTCAATTAGTTTATAAATAAAAAAGTTATGGCAATTTAAAAAATGTTCGGAGAAAAAAATCTTTATCGATTCTTTTCAAATTACGTACAAATATTCTTCAGTAAAAATAAATAAACACGTATTTCAGTATTTGTTGATTTTCACCCTTTGGGGGTGTAAATTAGGCCTGCAAAGCGGGTTGGACGACTCATTAAATCATTAACACCAAGCTGATATTATTGAAGCTGGCAACTTGAAATGTTGACAGTGGTTTCTTTATATGACGTAGAGATTTACTAAGAAAGGATTTTACGAAATTATACCCCTAAGGGGATGGAGCAGATTGGCAAAGTTTGTATGGGGAGAAAAAATCTTTATTGATTCTTTTCAAATTATGAGTCGAATCAAATATTCTAGGGTAATATCCGACATTTGTCAATTTTCACCATCTGAATGTGTAAATTAGGCCTGTGAAAGGAGTTGATCGACTCATTACCGCCAAGCCGAAACTATTAAAGCTAGCATTAATTAGCTAGCTAAACATTAAATTTTGAAGCACGCTTTTATTTATGACATAAAGCTTCGATATGAAAGGATTTTATGAATTCCGCCCCTAAGGGGGTGTAACAAAGCAGTAAAGTGTTCTTCGGTAAAAATAAATAAACACGTGTTTCTCTGCCCTCCATCAACACCGCACTAGTGCCGTTGTGGCGACCAGTGCCGGCGTGAGAGCTCACACGATACACATAGTAGACGGCAATAAGTTCTTGCCTAATGGTTTAAGATACAGGTTAAGTTTAGCTTCAAAAATGTTCACTCTATAACTCAAATAATAAATCATATCTAACGAGGTCGCAACTTTACTGGTGAAACAAAACAGTCAAATAAAGGGTGGCGATAATTATATTTTTATCCCATGGTCATACCGTAAATTATTAATGGGAATATAATTTGTAGAATGAATAAAACTTTGAACCACCTTTTTCCTTAGTGACCGGCTATGGTATATAGACACACGCGCTCCGTACACGTACATCTACGTTGTGCGGGCGGGCCATCGCAACCGGGTATCATCTCGAGTCGAAGCCCTCATGCAGAACCTCAATACAGGTACTCACGCTTGCGCCGCCCAAAGCACCGACGGTAGAGCGTGTCAACCTAGAGTATTTTCTCTCGGACCCACCCTATTGCCTAATTCCGTTAGACAACTAACTCGCGGAAGGCTGCGACCGCATCCCAGTTTCTGACGCTGTTGATTATCGTCCTAGCGACAAACCTTCAACACCTTGCATTGCTTTTTCTGTTTAACTCTGTCAGAGATGACTTCTGCGTGGACGAAGTTGCGGGCAAAAGCTAGTTTGAACTAAAAACATATCTGAACATAGATTATACTAATAACCCTTAACTACATACAACCATAATAAACATTGTAGTTGGGTGTATGCTCGTGTGGTAATGATTTAGTATACAATGCGCGGTAGATAAATCTTGCGGTAGCCTTAAAATTCGGCTGAAAGGTTAGGAGCGGGCAAGACAGCAAAGACTGACAGACTAAGCAGACTATCTGATACAATAAGTTCTCTTAGAATCCAACTCGACTCAAGGAAAGACAAAGGAGAGGAACATATCCTTATAACAAGAGACCTAATAAAAAAAATGATTAAAAAAATCAAAAAACCCGACTGCGTAAAAAGTCACCAAAACTACGTACCTACATAATAAAAAAACTGAAAAGAAAAAAACAAGCACTTGATGTCCGGTGGTCTAGAATTCCATAATATATTATTTAATAAATACTATTGCAGAAAATGAAATATATTTTATTAATAGAACATGGCAACTGAACAGTCGGGATCCATTGAAAAATTAGATTTGCTGTCGAATAAAGGACCCCGACTGTTCAGTTGTCATGTTCTATTAATAAAATATATTTCATTTTCTGCAATAGTATTTATTAAATAATATATTATGGAATTCTAGACCACCGGACATCAAGTGCTTGTTTTTTTCTTTTCAGTTTTTTTATTATGTAGGTACGTAGTTTTGGTGACTTTTTACGCAGTCGCGTTTTTTGATTTTTTTAATCATTTTTTTTATTTTATACTTTTTAGTTATAAATACCTAGGTAGCTATAGTTATCCTATTTATTAATAAGTAGGTAAGTACCTAACTATATATAGTTTTTCGACTGAAGTTGAGTACTAAATCGTTAGAAATTGGAGATGGGCGACCCGCGTCAGACATTAGATACTTTAGGTAGGACTACCTATGGTATATTGGATAATATACCTACTAGATACTTCAGTATATGTCCATCCACATCCAGTTATATGAATTTTTCGTCTTTTCATCGTAAATTTCTACTGTCTAAAAAACCCATATGTGAGAAAAGTTGTTACGAAACTTTAAATCGATATAGATCCTAAACGGCCAGTCAAATCGAAAAATGTTGAGAGAAAACTAAAAATGATTTTTAAATACCTATTTAACGACACCCCACTCGATATAGTTTATCGACTTTAATTTTTTTAATTTTCACAATATGGCGTCCAGTAGTCGCCATATTGAATTTTCAATAACGTCATATCTTTAGTGACACTCGCCGGATTAAGAGGAATCGATTGACGTGCGAATCATAAAAATCGGCCCAAGCGTTTGGTATATATAGTACTTCAAAGGAACATACAAACATACATACATACATAGACTGTTAAACACAATACCACTCCTTTGCAGTCGGGTAAAATAATATATTATGGAATTCTAGACCACCGGACATCTAAGTGCTTGTTTTTTTCTTTTCAGTTTTTTTATTATGTACGTAGTTTTGGTGACGAGTTTGGGACGAGTTTTTCGCAGTCGGGTTTTTTGATTTTTTTAATATTTTTTTTATTTTATACTTTTTAGTTATAAATACCTAGGTAGCTATAGTTATCTTATTTATTAATAAGTAGGTAAGTACCTAACTATATATAGTTTTTCGATTGAAGTTGAGTACTAAATCGTTAGAAATTGGAGATGGGCGACCGCGTCAGACATTAGATACTTTAGGTAGGACTACCTATGGTATATTGGACAATATACCTACTAGATACTTCAGTATATCTCCATCCACATCCAGTTATATGAATTTTTCGACTTTTCATCGTAAATTTCTACTGTCTAAAAAACCTATATGTGAGAAAGGTTGTTACGAAACTTTAGATCGATATAGATCCTAAACGGCCAGTCAAATCAAAAAATGTTGAGAGAAAACTTAAAATGATTTTTAAATACCTATTTAACGATACCCCACTCGATATAGTTTGTTGACTTTAATTTTTTTAATTTTGACAATATGGCGTCCAGTAGTCGCCATATTGAATTTTCAAAAACGTCATATCTTTAGTGACACTCGCCGGATTAAGAGGAATCGATTGACGTGCGAATCATAAAAATCGACCCAGGCGTTTGGTATATATAGTGCTTCAAAGGAACATACAAACATACATACATACATACATACATACATAGACTGTTAAACACAATACCACTCCTTTGCAGTCGGGTAAAAATATACAATTAACAAACTACTAGAAGTAATGGTCCGTTCAATAATCACGTGAGGTTTGAAAATTTTTTACAAAAATCACGAAATATCACAAGGGGGAGAGGGGTGTAGTAATATATCACGTGTATTTAGTTTTTCCTCAAACGCTAAGATTTCTAAACTGAAAAGCCGTTGCCAGACAACGAACGAGATCGTTTAAAGTAGGTGATCTGTATAAAGGCCTTTTTGCGAACTATAAAAAAGCAAAAACCAAGAATATAATGAGCTGTGGACTACTTCTTTGTAGGTACTAAAAATTCACGTGATGTTGGTGGGGGAGGGGGATCATAGTGTTAAACCTCACCATGTATCACAAAGGGGGAGGGGGATTTAAAAATGCTAAAAAAGATCACACGATTAATGGACGTCCCTTGAGGTGCAAATAGTAATTTATGTATCGCACAAAAATGTCTTCTGCAAAGAATCGATCGATGACATCCAACACGTGCGTCTCTAACTTAAACCTGTACCTCGTCCGTGCATCTTTAGTTAGATGATTACTATAAATAATATGACATATACGATATTAATCTGTGTCATAAAATTAGTTGAGCTTTATCGATGTTCGTGGGCGGTGCTCATTAGCTTTTAAATTGTTAGTATAATATATTATTTTTGTGCGTAGGTAATATTCATCTTTATTTAGAGAACTGTAAATAAAGTTGAGATTTATATTTACAACTTCACACTTATCTAACGTGCCTTGCATTGATATAAGAATTAAACATTGTATGTAGGGTTCGCATCTTTAAAATTGTTTGAATTTTTTTTTACGAAACCAGTCACTTTTGGTGTCGAGCTGAGAATATAAAACTCACTACTCTATTGACGGCTAGTGTGTAAAACATAGTATTTGATAAATATACAGAAAATTATGGTGGAATTCTGTATAATGTTATTGCATAGTTAATAAACCTTTTGATTATTGTGGGGTTCGTGAATTTTTAGAAAAGCTACGAAGACCCTCCGATAGATGGCATTAGGTCCTTTTTATTGCGTGAAATAGCTCCATAGAACTACACGTGGGTGGAGTATACTTCCACTTACTCGATAAAGGCGTAACTATTTAATAAAAATACTGACACTTAGTAACCCTGACTATTCTGTTGCCGCAATCAGCTTGTAGCTTGGCTTTGTATGAAAATATTTTGTAATTCTAACTAAATAAACATCGCAAAACATCTTGCGTGTAGGTCATTGATATCAAGTCAAGCGACAGCCATTGTGTCAATGGCTGACTATGCTTCCTGGCTAAAGTAATTTGTAAAGAAAAGTGTTAAATAACGTGATTCGTTATAAAATTAATTGCAATTACTAAAACATTTATTGACGTACTTAAGAACATTTTATGTTACTATAATTTTAATGTAATACTAAAATGTCAACCGTATAGAACTGTGGTCAATAAAGAGACTTAAATTTATGTCCCGTTGTCATGAAATATATGTAGTCGGTGTCGTTACTGTAAATTAGCAATGTTATATTTCTTTGTAAAGCTACTTTTAGCAATTACATTATTTTGCTTTTAAAGGATTTTTAATTTAATCCACACTTTATACGTACCGCCGTTTAAGTGATGCCGTCTGTAAACATTTATTTTTAAAGCTGTATTTGGTGATACTTAACATTTCCTGAATTTTTAAATGAATTATTGCTATATAAAAGATTCTTTGGAGAACACATCAGTATGACTGTAAGGGCCAAATTATATATTTATCATTTAAAATTACCTTTAAAAATATTGATGTTTATTTGGCTTTTATGAATAATTATGTAAGTAAAACTTTAAAAAACAATATTTCTGGTAGACCATCTACTCAAATCCCTCAAATCCCCAAGTGACGCTTTGAAAAATCTACGTGCTTTTTTTATGAACTCATGGCTTTATTGCATGTCTCTTGAAATGCGGATGTGCTGAATTTAATATCTACATTGTAACAACTTTGTTCTATATTCTGAGCAAATAAATACCTTATCTTTATAGATTGCTTTGTGAATCAATGATGTGCCGTAAAACATTCTTAGTTAATTGATTAATGGAGAAAATATCAATCTCTTGAATTATAAGTTCAGCTTTTAACATACCATAAATACCTGTTCAATTAACAGGTATTATTGGGAAAAACCAAAAATCATTAGTTACCTAAATTCCTCAGCTAATGTCACTTTAATACTTTATGACAGACTTTATGTCGGTTTTATCATAATTAAGGATTGTTGATTTTGAATTTGGATTTAATATAGCTTAGACCTTTTTTATACATATGCATGTAGATGCTTAAGATAATTATTTCACGTATGGTAGTCATGCACGACTCTGTGAAACCGATACGAATATAGTAAGGGACATGCCACCGATGCAGTTGTGGCGTGTCATGCATTGTTTATGTGTCTGATCAACGACAGGTGTACTGCCTGCCGCACTCATCCTGTTTATATGAATCTATTTATTTGCATTCCGGCATAGTTCGTGGACCTCCGTCTGTCGGATTATCATTGTCTAGCGACACCCACGCTGTTCTAAGGTCAATCTTTCGTCAGTTCACATACACCTTATGGATCGCTATTACAGTCACGTTTATTTATTCACGCCGATTGTATCTACAAGTTATAAATATAGAGGGTGAGCTTTTAAAATAGCACGGTCTAAATCTGAAAATATCAAGGACTAAACACTTAGTCTATTCTAACACGTTTACCAGTGCGATATAGGTGGAGGCCCGAGCCCAACAGTGCGACGAAATGGGTTGAGATGAAAAAACCCAATTTCTTAAAGGACATTGTTCCACGGAGTCATACTTCTTACATTTCTTAACGTTATTCCTGTAAGCATATTGACTTTCATCGATTTACATCTTTGTTTCTTTTTTTTTAAATATATTGATTTTTCTAGACATTGCCATATTGGTATATTTTTTTTAAAGACCCCGCGCTGCTCTAACGAAGTAATCCTTGTGTTGCCGGGGCACTTTACAATCATGCAACTAACGCAGATAAATTACATCCAGACCCAGAACAACACTTTGTGGATAGCAAGAAGTGTTGTCCTACGTAGGAATCGAACCCATGGCTCTGGCACGGAAGGTCGGTTTCTTAACCACCACGCCATCTATGTAGTTCGCAGCGTTATATCTATTGTGTAATTTTAATGTTATTGTTTTTGATAAAAGAGTTATCATTATACTCCTAGCAGAGACACAAATTAGTTAAAAAGTTATCTTTACAACAGACTCAAAAATTCAAAACTAGCGATAATTACTGACTCTGACGTGTCCAAATAACTAATTAACAGTAACTTAATAACGATTCAGTAAAAAAAATATAAATTATTTTGTATAATTTGCTTTTTGATTAATTTGAATAAATTTGATTTATGAGAATATTGGTGCATTTTTTAAATTTGTCTGATGACAGAAACTGCGATTATTTATAAAGGTATTTTGATTATCATCTCAGCTCTTATGCCCTACTGTTGACCTCGGGCCTCCTTCGTAATAGGAGCGATATTGACCTACTACATCACGCTAATCAGACGGGTTGGTATAGGGTGGAATTTCGAGATTTTCTTCTCTTGCATATTTGTTATATGCTTATATCCCTTAGACGTCTTGTAAGACATCCACGAGCAAGATAGGAGGTGGTGGATTGTATTTTTAGTTCCTCACCACACGGACCATTCTGAGTATGAATGTCCTGAATTAAATTATTAACCGTGTGGTGACAAAGTAAAAACAAATCACCATTTCTTACTTTGTCGCGGGCGTCATAAAAGACCAGAAAGGGATGTAGTAAAAGCTAAATAAAATCTTTACCAACTTGTTTGACCAGTGTGCCATAGTAAGTCGATTCCTTCATATTATGGAGTGTGATTGTGCCTAATAGTCGTAAATGTATTGTACGTATATGTATTGAACGTTTTTATAAATAGAAATATCAGCAGTATTTATTAAACCCTACGTCAAGCCGTCAGGCTATCGTACCATGGTAGACCAATTTCTTGTATGTGGGCGGTGCTAACAGTAGGTACAAGAAGAAAAAGAAATATGAAAAGGCCATTTTACAGGATTTTGCCATTATAATTTTAGCCGTGCTTATATTTTAATCTATACTAATATTATAAAGCTGAAGAGTTTGTTTGTTTGTTTGAACACGCTAATCTCAGGAACTACCGGTCCGATTTGAAAAATTCTTTTGGTGTTAGATAGCTCATTTATCGAGGAAGACTATAGGCTATATATCATCACGCTAAGACTAATAGGAGCAGAGCAACAATAAAAAATGTTTCGAAATCGGGTTTTGTTTCCTTTTGAAAGCTTCCGCTGTATAAACGGTTAAAGTTTTGCGAAAATTATGTACTACATAATTGTTCCCCTTTTAAAGTTCTACATAAAAGTCCGCGAGAGCATATGTTTATCTTTTAAGATTGGCTCACTATAACCTTTTTTATGTTAATCAAATTTGTTTTAAAATAATGTGATATTTTCGAAGGTGTTTTTATAAACATAATATTAATCCTTATCCAAATAAATGAGTTATTCATCACAAGTATTTAATTTAAAACAAAATTGCCTTTTACATTATTTGATTTCAATGAATGTCTTAGGAAATATCGTAGTTTAAAAATAACATCGCAGCAAAACAATGATCAAGTATTGGGCGCGCATTTACGGTAAAAATACTGGGTCTTATAATCTTATATTAAAAAAAATGTTATTTCAAAGTACTTCTGCACACACTACATTTTTAGTTGTGTTTTCTTCTCATGACCTTCCGTCAGCTTTACACATCCTAAATAATAATAATAAGTATAGGAAGTATTAGTGCCTGCCCTCATGTATGGCAGTGACAGTTAGATTTGGCGGGGAAGACATGAAAGTAGAATAAATGCTGTAGAGCTGACAGCTCTTCGTAATGTGTGTGATGTAAGTCTGAAAGATAAAATTAGGTATAATGTTATAAAAGAGCGCTGGTATGCTGAGGTGGGTTGGACACGAAGTGGAAGAAAGAAGGAGTGGACAGAGGTTGACGAAGCAAACATATAAAGCAATCGTGAATGGGACGAATACAAGGGGAAGTCCACGTCATACTTTTCTGGACCAAATTGGAGATTTGTTCACAAGAGGTCATGATCATCATCTTCCCACTCTTATCCCAATTACTTGGGGTCGATACAATAAGTACTCTTCATTCATAGTACATATTATAAAAGTTATTGGCAATAGTTTTATGACCGGCCGCCTGCCAGACGTCAACCCTCCTTGGGAATGTAATTGTTGACCAAACGGCATCAGATGGAGTTGGCCCAGGTCGTTATAAGGCTCTTAGTCGTCTTTTACGACATCCACGAGCAAAGTGAGGATTGGTAGTATTCGTAGCCGCTACCACACAGCGAGGTCATACACATTAAAAGTATGTGTAATCGGAAATAGGCGTAAGTGTATGTATGTATCTATAGAAAGTATAGATATGACCCAATACTTTTACTTAAGGTTTAATGTTCTACTCTTACTAATAAAAGCGTCAGGTAGGTACCTAAAACAGCTTTAACGTGTGTATTATTTAAAAATATTGCCACCTTTTACGTAAACGAATTCACGAGTTGAAGTTAACGTTAGCCCAAAGTAACCAATGGCATTGTACGGCGCTCCTGTGTGGGCGAGGGCTCTGACCGTCCACCTTAGGACTATTCTGCGGAGACCGCAGAGAGCCATGGCGGTCAGGGCTATCCGCGGATACCTCACGGTTGCGACCGAGTCTGCATGCGTATTGGCCGGAACGCCCCCTTGGGACTTTGAGGCGGAAATGCTCGCCGAAATATATCGGCGGGTGTCTTCAACTCGCGAAGAAGGTGGAGATGTTTCGCCTAGCGAATTGGCCACCTGACGTGAGGACGCTCGCCGGGAGGTTCTTTCCCGCTGGGCAACGCGGCTGGAACGGCTTCGACACGGATTACGAGTCCGGCCCGTACTGATGGAGTGGCTGGAGAGGCGGCACAGAGTACTCTCTTTCCGGCTGGTGTAGGTCTTGACGGGGCACGGTTGCTTCGGCAAGTACCTGTACACAGTCGCAAGGGTGGAGACGACTCCGTCCTGCCAACAGTGTGGCAGCGACCGGGACACGGCGCAGCATACGCTCGAGGTCTGCGTGACCTGGGCTCAGCAGCGCCGTGCCCTTGTCGCTGCTATCGGTGCCGACCTCTCGCTGCCGGCCGTCGTGAATGCGGTGGTCGACAGCGAGAGGAATTGGGACGCGGTCGCCTCCTTCTGCGAGGACGTCATCTCGCAGAAGGAAGTGGCGGAGCGAATCCGAGAGGAACGTCTCTTCGAGGATTCGCACCGGCGACTGGGGCGGCGGAGGCGTGAATACCTCCGCCTCATGCCGCCCTAGCCGAGGCAGCGGGTGACCGGACCGGGGATTAGTCTGGTTGCCCTGGGAGCGAGGCCACCGCGTGAGGACGACCCCCGACGGTGCAAACTGTCCGGGCGTCGACATCAGCGAGGATACCCGTGAGGGTAGACCGCCGGGTGGGCCACTGAAGAAAAAGGCCGCGTACCAGTGACCCACGGCGTCGAGAGGTATATTGTAGGGCGGGTCTACGCGGTCTTGCGCCGCTTTCCCTGTCGCCCCGGACGGAATAGCGGGGTTTGGCGTACCGTAGCCCGCCGCCAAAAAAAAAAGAAAAAAAAAGGCCTAAAGTAACCATTCCACGCGGACGAAGTCGCGGGCGGAATTTAATACAATTTATAAAATTTTCTCTCTTTGGAATATTTTCTCACTTGTTCACAACCTCAAAAACTCATCCTGTACACGTAAACATTCCAGCGGATTGGAACTAGGATTAGATATAATCTACTATTCTTGCTCCTGCTCTATTTGTATAAAGCATTAATTAATGTGAAGATATGTGATGTCAAATAGTGTAAGTCATGTTGACTATTCGTCGTCAGCGTCACGTTCCCTCACTTGTTTCGGTAATCTTCTGTATTCGTCATGGACTAAACAAAATGAGATTTATATCGTTATTAATTGACGTTAGATCGGATGTCGAAGCATTTAATGACCATCCTGATTTTCTAGCGCATTGACTATTCATATAGACGTGATCAATGACAGCTAAATCATGATAGAGTGAATGACTGCACACCAATTTCTTTTAATGAAGCTTTATGAAAGGGCGTCCCGCATGATTAAAAATCGATAAAAGTGCGCACGCCCCCGTACTGAACGAAATACTGGTTGAACATGTCACGATAACTCAAAGAAATACTGCAGTTCGAAATCAATTGTCGAAACCTCGTCATTATGTTTTTGTGACTGTTACATACCTGGGGGCAATCAAATTTCAGAAAGGGAAAAGGAATGCACATATCATAAGTACGTCGACCTCGATGTATTGGAGTATTTTATGAATCATAAGGCACAGAAATACAGCCACAATGAAATAATAAAAAAAAAAAAATTTCTTAGGACTGCATTGCGGAGTCGGACGGGCTACCGATGGAAAAGACCGGTGGTTCAGACTGCATTGCGGAAATGTGCGTATGATTAATGTTTTGATGATAATTGCTAAAATGCATTATCTGTGAAATGGAACATTCGCACATAACGTGTATGATTGCGGCAGACGGATGCGTATAGTAATTTACCGCCTCGACTAGTTGTCAAAGTTCAGTAGAACTGGAGTCGAGCCAATGCGGCTATACTTCCAGGTGCTACGCGCTTTTATTGGCTTGGGAAATATATTAATGCGTTTATGCGTATGTAGGAGTTTTGTGAAATTTTATATGTAACCGGTCAATATTTTTGCTTGGTCCATATACGATCCACTATCACACAAAGGCTTACTCCACATTGGGAAGAACATGAAATAGTATGATATTTTATTTAGATTTTCCTTCATTTCTTTCTTTAATAGTAGTAGGAACCACATTGTCGACAATTTTTTCTTATCTACAACCGTGGGCCGGTTCGTTCGGGGTAATATCACTTTTTCGCAGAAAAGCCATATCTGAGCAGTGGCAAAAAAACTATATGTCTTCGCTCTCTGAGCGAAAGCCGGCAACCCAACTTTATAGATGGTTTTTGGGGTTTTCATTGGTAGGCAGCGACCTAGCTGTATCGTTGGTATTGCAACGGTCAATGGGCGGCTGTAACACTTACCATCAGGTGTGCTGCTTGCTCGTTTACCACCATAAGCAATAAGAAAATCTTGCATTGATGTTATACCCCATATCTGTATTTTACTATATTCTTAGTCAAGTAAGAGATGGTATTTATATTTGTATTCTTATTGCTTTGCCACACGGAAGCTTTGTATTACGTAAAGGTAAACATAGATTTTAAGATAAAGGTAGATATTACATTTGACAATAAAATTTGGAATATTTATGTTTTAGATATAAAGAAATATATGATAATTATTTATGGAAAAAGCTGAATAGAGATTTATACATTTGTTGTCACAAAGACATTACTCTAGTCTTTTCTCTCGTTCTATTGTGGACTCATTTCCAAAAGGGATTACTTTTATTTTGTTACGGCACTGTCTACGTGCGTAATCGCTTCGGTGCCCTGAAACGATTTATTTGAACGGATAGGTCGCGTCAACCGAGACAACGGTGTAAATTAATCTGATTCTTTTCTTGTCGAGTCATGCTGCTTCCGTTCTTAAATTAAAATGTAGGGAAAGGAGGATGTCCTATTACTTTTTATATTGAACTTGAGATACGTGCTCTGTTGTATGCAATATAATGAAATCGTGGACCACCCGAGATTGCTGGCTGACTGTCAATTTTATTTTGATAGTTGCTCTATTGTAGTTTGAGTCATATTACTGACTGTGTGATTCGAGCCGGTAACGCAGATGCAAAGAGGTTGCGTTATTTTATTATACCGAAGATTATATTGCGTTTTGATCGACGTTTTCGAGACGTTTAAGAGTATATCCGTATGGTGGAATAATATTACAATGATTCGTCACAACTTTCTTTTCAACAGGTAACGTAAAACATGCTTCAAGGATATAAAAGCAATTCATCCTTGTAAGAAACTGAAAGTCAAACTTTAGACCAACCGACATAACATGGTGTAGTAGACTAATTTGCTTTATTTTTTATATAGAGAAGGCTTGAGACCAACAATGGGAGGTATAGGGTTATAAAAAGAAATACATCCTTACTATAGTTCATCTAATCTAAGAAGTGCATTTTGACGTTTCGCATTTTTTTAATACACAATAACCTTGGTCAAACGTATACACATGATTGCAAACAATAAATCTGAAATTTTAAAGAAATATTAAGTTATTTACATAATTAACGTTGCGGGTGAGTTTCTTGTACAATAATGTAATGTTGAAACTCGTAAAACTAATTTAAAATAAAAATAACATTGTAAATAGTAATTATTATGCCGATCTTACAATATCACGTCATAACGTTCTAAACAGTAGTGCTTGACAACTTCCAATTCACGAATATCTAAATAATCGGTAAAAATATTAGATTAATATATTTAATCGAATATAGATTTTGACAGAGATGTACGTTTCGACAATTTTATTGATAAGGATATAATTATTAATGTTCACGACGGTGATAATTCAAGTCATACTAATGATTCTGAACAAATAGCTATTTTCAAATCCAGTTTTTGTTTTTACTTAATCTAATCCTACTAAATATGATGAATAGATTTTACGACGAAATAATTAAATTTGTTTAGTGTTAATTCAGCACTTAATATTTCATCTCCTTTTTGAAAAATAAAAAATAAACCGATTATTAATTACAAAGAATTAATATCGATTTCTCATCAAAATCGGATATTTTCGATAGCGATTATTTGGTTCACATACCTAGACAACTTACTCTGGCAGCTGTCAAAGTGCACTTCTTAGATTAGATAGACTATAATATTATAAATGCGAAAGTAACTCTGTCTGTCGCTCTTTCACGCCAAAACTACTGAACCGATTTAAATGAAATTTGGTACACAGATATTCTAGAGCCTGATAAAGGACATAGGCTACTTTTTAATGCAAAAAAAGGGTTTTAAAGGGGGAAGAATAGTTGTAAGGAAGTATCGTCATTTTTAAAGCCAGAAGCTTGAAACTTATTTTTAGGCTATTGATTAGACATAAATAAATATGACATTAAAATTTTGTAAAAAATTTACCTTTAAGGGGTAAAATAAAAATAGGGGATGAAAAGCTTTAGGAAAGTAACCTTTTACACAGGCGAAGCCGCGGGCAGAAGCTAGTAATAAATATTTACTAACTAAATGCAAACATTGACCAGGTTATTACTTCTATACTGGAATGATGCCTCTTCTCACCAACGACACATTTTACGTCATTGGATTCTCTTAGTATATAGTATTCTAGGTGTTGTCTAAAATTTAGGTGTGGTTGGTGTAAGCAGGTTTAAATGTTATATTTATAAATTTTCTCATTCACATATATCTACCACAAATAAACACACACGTGTTCCGTTGTTACTTCAGTCTCAAAGGCAATGCGTTAATCAAGATATATTGCTATACTAGCGGTCGCTAGTCAAACCGTTAAGCCCCTGTCAAATTGACTTCATAATTATATATTTTAATATATTTTCACATTAATAATATAAATTAAAACTGGGCATGGTCCTATTGGAATAGAAAATTGTACCGTCGATTAAAACAGTCTTATACAGATGTGTGTATAAATTATATTAGCTGTGGCAAGGGTAATAATTGGTGTTATAATAGCTGTTTTATGTGGGCATGACAGTAACTCTCAATTTCGTTTCAAATTTATTGGTATTTATGGACGATGAACCTTTGAACTTTTTGAATGAATGTTTGCTGTTCTAGTTTTTATCTGTAGGTTTTTAGTGATCAGTAATTTATATGGTACTAGCTTCTGCCCACGGCTTCGCCCGCGTAAAAGGTTACTATCCTAAAGCTTTTCATCCCCTATTTTTAGTTTACCCCTTAAGGGTAATATTTTTACGAAATTTTAATGTCATGTTTATTTATATCTATCAATAGCCTAAAAATAAGTTTCAAGCTTCTGGCTTTAAAAATGACGATAATTTCTTACAACGTTTCATCCCCCTTTACAACCCTTTTTTGCATTAAAAAGTAGCCTATGTCCTTTATCTAGCTCTAGACTATATGTGTACCAAATTTCATTTAATTCGGTTCAGTAGTTTTGGCCTGAAAGAGCGACAGACAGACAGAGTTACTTTTACATTTATAATATTAGTAAGGATTAATAAATATTCATCGTTAACTGATTTTACATATATCAGCAATAAATGTCATCATTCTTTTGCTTTTATTCCAATATGGGTACGACCCAGTATTATTTTTCCAACACAGGTGTAAGAAAACACTGCATACAGTTTTGTCTAAGTTTTATGATCAGCCGCGTGCTTGATGTCAACTTTTTTGATAATTTGATTATTGATCACACGATACTAGGTGCTGTTGGTTGCTATAGGTACTAATTGTCTTTTAGGACATGCCAACCAATGTTAGTTATGGCAGCTGCCACGCGGAAATCATTAATGTCATCTCAGCTTATATACGTCGCACTGTTGGACTCGGACCGTCTGTGGGGGGGAAATAGAACTACAATACCAAGCTGGTTAAACGTATTAGTATAAAGTTTTATTTGAAGTTTTCCTTCGGTCTTGCATTGGTGATATCTGTACGTGATATCTCTTAGTCGTCTTTTACGACACTCACAGGCATGAGAGAGTGTGGTGAATTGTATTCTTACACCGTCATCACAGGCAATATTTCAGTAGTAAATATGTCGTAAAATAATTATGTATTATTAATTCTAAAATGTACAAAAGCTAATAAGATATCTATAGTATTGAATATTTTGCTAGTTAACATTTTCTTATTAGTATTCGTATTTCTCTACAAATGCTACTGTGTCGTATCACAAACAACGCTGGGCGCGGTGTCAACTCAGCAAAGTTTACCTGTCTGTGACTATGCGGCCTTCGTGGAATGTCGTTGGGTAGCTCATTATAAATTTGCCTTTACGTTGCAATTTCGTATGACTCATCATTTAAAATAAATAACCTCCGTGCTCAATTTATACGAGATAAAAAAAAAGAATATACGCACCGTCCAGTTCAAAATTTCCTTCGTCATTCTCTTTTTTTAACAACATAATAACCACATTGGGCATTACAATTATGCTTGTTCCAATCATGCAGTTTCAATTAATTAATTAGACTATCCCTATTATGCTTTATGTCGTTTTTGAAAACGTAATATACATTTTTGAAGTAAATAAGTAGGTTTCTACTTGATAAAAAATTATTTGGATTTATCAAATGGTAAAACGTTTTTCATCATGTAAGCTCATATACGTTCCACTGCTGGGTCTCAGTCTGGTCCACAATATGAGGGAATTGATCTACTATGCCACGCAAGTCATGTCTGATTGCTATAGAATCTTTTCTGCTCTTGTACATATGGTATAACAATATGTGCAAGAGAAGAAAAGCTCATACGCATATTATATCCTTTAATAGATTTTAACAATACCCACGGGCAAAATGGGGATTGGGGAATTATACTGTATCCGTCAACAGACGGATTTTTATTGTTTATCGTGTATTAATTTTGTTTTTATTCAATATGCTGTATATTTAAATAAAATAACGTCACGAAATCCGTAACAAATAGTTTTGAATTATCAAAAAAAAAAGCACGAATATATTTTTATTAAGCCTACAAATATATAATGGCAAAAAGGTATTAATTAATTAGAAATATTTACCGGTCTCACAAAAAGATTCGTAGTTTCACATCTATTTGATATAGTCCTCGGTATCATGTTTGTCCTCTTGTAAAAACAATTGCAAACTGTGTTAACGTTCCTGCAGATAGCTAGGAGCGCTCCTAGACCACGTTATCAGCTCGCGTCAGGTCGTTTCACTGGCCTCATTTCGCACTCGATGTTTGAATCATTTCAGAGACTGAGGAGCCGACACAGTATGTCATCGTGTCGCCATTTAGGCCCCATCGTAAATAAACTAAATAAACCATTATGAAGTGGTGAAATTTTTTGTTGAGTGGATTGCGTTGCGGTTTTAGATTTGCGCCATAAAAGTTGGAAAGTTTAGGATGTAGGTGTTTTGTTTGTTAATGTGTTGAATCCTTCTAGTGTAGTGTCATCTGTTTCTATTGTTGGTAAGTGGGTTACCGCTGTGGCAGACTGCGCGGCGAGCGCTCGCGCAAACCGGCTGCCAATTAATCAGTGACAAGCTCCACCTTGCCCAACAATCTGTTTGGTATTTCAACGCAATCCACCTTTAACTTAATCTCATATTGTCTTTGTTTATTATATAAATATTTATCTATGTAGCAATTTGTTAACAATACATTATGACAAATGTCTAATACATTATGTCGCCTTCATATCACAGTTTCGTAAATGACGAGTGAGCGATATAAGCAGAATACTTTACTATAAAAAAGAAATATACAGCAAGACCCCAATCTAATATCAGCCTAGATAGTATGGTATTATAGATTAATTTCCTACAACATCTATCATTCTGCCGAAATGCCCATCATCGATATAGGAGCTGAAAGAAGAAACCTATAAAAATTTGCTTACGAAAAAAACCAATAACTTATCACATCTTAATCCAATCTGGGACGACCTTTCCGTGTGGTGACGGAGTAAGAATATAATTCACCACCCCCTATGTTACCTGTGGATGATCGTAAGAGACGACTAAGGGATATAAAACGCATATAACATCTATGCAAGAAAAGGAAAACTCGAAACAGAACCCTATATCAGCACGCCTGACCAGCGTGGTATAGTAGGTCAATTTCTCCTCTATAGTGGAGGAGGCTCGAGCCCAACAGTGGGATGTGTGTGGGTTGAGTTAATAAGATCCAATCTGTGACTTCATCGTTAGTAGGCGTATGTTAATATCACTGGACCATACAGAGATTCTATATTTAACAAATATTATAATACTTTAATTGAATACAGTGTTATCTTTGTTATATTTGAATACGTAGCGCCGGCGCGATTATAATTACATAATTATTTAAATTTTACTCGCTGGTAAATTGAAAAGTGATGTTGCGTGACTGCTACCGTTTATATTTTTTATGTAGCTGTAAACGATATTATCATTAATTTCGAAATTGGTACCTTCCGATATCATAATGAAAAGCGTTTTTTAGAAATGATCGCTTTTGAGGTTATTATTTATGTTATCATTAAATAATTCATCGTATTTCGTTTGTGAAGATTGTTTGTAATCTTAGATAATTACAGCGTGATTTGAAAATTATATTTTTGTTTGTTACCATATTCATAAAGAGAACTAACGCTTTTTTTCTTTTTTGCGGTGGGCTATGGAGTGGCCATGCTCCGCCAAATCGGTCCGGGGCGAGGGAAGAGGTGGCGTGCGACCCCATAGACCCATCCTGCAAGCACCTCTTTTCGCCGTGCGAGCGGGCCATTGGTACCCGATCTTTGTCTTCGGTGGCCCGCCCGGCGGTTTACCCTCACGGGTTCCTCTCGAGTCGATGCCCCGACAGCTTTCGCCGTCCTCACGCGGTGGCAAAGAGATCTAACTCCTGGACTTTTTAGTTGACATAGATGCAGAAAAAATTAAAATAACGACGTGAATTCGTTGTCCCGTCAATGTAACCTATGTAACGAGAATTATTTATCGTAGTTCCCTGGAGGATTTATTAGATGAACTCTGACTAAGTGAAGTGAACGAACTCGTGAACAACTAACAGTTAATATTATACAGAGAGAAACAAAATCCGCTTATCTCAGAATGTATCTCTAAGATGAGCAAGTGAAGTAAGGGGCCGTCCATCAATCACGTGAGTTTTGAAAGGGAGGAGGGGTTTGACAAAAATCACGAAATATCACAAGGGGGATGGGGATTGTAGTAAGATATCACGTGTATTTATTTTTTCGTCAAACGCTGCGATTTCTGAACTGAAAAGCGGCGTGTAGTGTGACTTGCCGTTGCCAGACAACGAACGAAGTTTAAAGTAGATGATCTGTGTAAAGACCTTTTTGCGAAGTATAAAAAAGCAAAAAACCGAGATTATAATGAGCTGTGGGCTACTTTTTTATAGGTACTAAATATTCACGTGATGTTGATTTGGGGGCATAGTCTTAAACCTTACCACGTATCACCAAGGGGGAGGGGAGGGGAGTTATAAAATGCTAAAAGAAGATCACGTGATTAATGGACGTCCCCTAATTAGAAAATTTATTTTGTGTTAAAATTTGTTTATCAAGATTGAAGGGAGACATGAAATTAGAATATATAAGGTAGGTATATTATCTGAAGGCAACATTAGCTTCTAGCAGAGATAACAAAATGACCAGTGGAAAATTAAGACCTTAGGAACTGCAAATTAAACGAAATTATATTAATAAATAATAACAATCCTTACTCATTGACATCACGGAGTAATTTAAAAATAAAATATGTCGCCAAGATATTACTTTGTCGTGGGTGTTTTAAGAGACGGCTTAGGGATCACACAATTTTCCCTCTATAGGACTATTTTCTGTAGGACGGACTCGTTTCTTATAAAGATTGAGAGATGAGATTATTTTAGTATATAATTATACCTTTACCAATCAGATTATTAAGGTATAATAAGGTAATTAGATGCTTAATTTCTTAATTTTAACGCCATGCCAAAATTGTCTTAGTTGCGTGGCGTCAACAGCAAATGCCATTCATTACAATACAAGTACCCTTGAGTATCTAGAACTGTAGTTATCATGTCGACGCACTTTAATATCAGTTAAAAACACGAACAAATATTTACATTAAAAAGATATGAACGTTAGTAACCAACACTTTTTCTTTGCACATTGTTGAACGTTTATTGTTCTTACTTTTATCTAAATGCTCAAACATAATTAAATTTAAGTTTAAAAAAGCAGACGTATGTACATATTTGATCTAGTTATCAAATAATTGAATGCCAGTAACAATCTCGCGAGAGTGGATTACGAATGTATTGTGCAATGTTGGGAATGCATATTTAAGTCGCTGCGGCTGGGCGCAACCGTCTCGAGTCGGCTCGTTCAGCTCGCGTGCGCCGCTCCCTGGACAAATTCTAATCAAACACATCTGTCCAAGACAATACCCATTGCTTAATAATACCGTGACTTAAACCGGAGCTATTGATGTATTATCATCTTGTTCAATCTTGTTTAACAAGTCATCATAATCAATAAAAATAGGTACGTGTTTATTACCTCACTACATGTTCCCGCACCTTTGCATCTTACGTACATATTTATTGTTTTTATTTGCTGCATCCATGCCTATTTCATCATGTATTTTAAATAATTATGTATTTAATAATGTACTGTATAATATATAAAATTTAAAAAGAAATTTAAAATTCTCAATAACACTTCCAAGTATTAATGAGAATTTCATACGAATTTGCTATTGCAACAGTTGTTACGACAACAAATTTATAGGTTTGCTATAATTGCAATTTGGAAAACTGTTATCGTTGCACTTTTCTTTTGCAAACATATATGGTCTGCTGATTTCCTATTTTCCGCACTAATATATTTATTTAATCTTATATAAATTCTTATAAATTTTTATTAGAGCAAGTTTTTCAATATTCAAAACAAAGCTTTCTTAGCTTCATTATTTTTATCAATATAAATTAAATCTAAGTATAAGATAGCATTTGAATTTTTGAATTTGAATTGAAATTTTGCATTGAACGTCTACAATTATGGAATAAGGCCTGTTCTGAGTACTGGCGTTCACTAATGCTAATGTTTACAGGTTGTGTATAAAAACTGACTAAGCTCCAAACCTGACGTTGGAACCTTAGAATTAACTATGATACTACATACTACCTGTAACTATTCAATTATATATATTTCCTCAAAAAAGGCAAGGCTGGATATATATCCAGCCTTGCCTTTTATTTAATATTAATACAGGCAATAGGTGAAACGTCAGTTGTCTCATGAAATTTTGGAACAAACGAACCCATGAAATGTACCTACTTTTTCACCTGTGCAATAATGAAGAATAAATGTTTTGCTGCGACCATAAATAAATTAGAATGAGGCATGATTTCCATACTAATGGAGATCACGATGGTATTCAATTTTGTAGCAGCAACGATTACTTATGTTCTAGTTGCCTATATGTTTATATACTATACACAAATTGTTTAAACAGTTTAGTCATTCAGTATACTTATATGGTGAGCAATGTGAAAACAACGTCTATTCAACACTCGGCCAGGTTCAATGTCTTTGTGCGGTAACACTTTGTGGTGGAAGCAACTCAACAATGCACCATAAAACTTTGAAGGCAGGAAAGATAATGTGCTCTATATTTAAGTGTCTCCATCAAGACTGACATTCGTAATCTGATTGGAATGCTTTTAAATTCCATATTTTGTATATTATTTATATTTGTTTTGTTACTACCAACGAATACGTTTATGCATCTTAAATAAATAGGCTTATAGTAATTGGCAAATAAAGTTTCATGAATTGTGATTAAGATATGTAGATTAACTTATAGATAATATGTATAGTATACCTATTTAGGTTTATATAGTTACAATTATGACAAATTGTTGAATTTGTGGTTTTAGCGTAGTTAATTTTTTTGTGTATTTATATTTAATGATATCCCAGAAATACCAAATGAATGTTATTTGTGAGTATGACCGCAAAAGTATCAATAAATATTACTAATAAAGTTGAATGACATACGAAGTTATAAAAAATATTTTAATCCAAGATTATTCCTTCAGGATAATTAAAAATGTACTTGTCCAATTCATATGCCATTACCATTTTGGTGATAAAGGTGTGAATCTATAAAAAGTAATAATATATGTTGTAAATATGCTTTACCGGTCGTGCTTGTCAACCTCGCGCGTTTGCGAACCGGTTTAAGATAGATATAATCTTTATAATCTTGGTGATGATACGCTTTGAATACACACAAGGAAATTATCTCACAGCGACATTTTGTGCTCCAAATGTAAATTATTCGCAGACATAAAAGTTAAACGGCTCCAGCAGACTTCGCTGTATGCAATATAATTTTAAATCGCTATTAATCATTGTTTTTCTAGGTTCTAATTTTTCAATCGTGATAAAAGTTACGCTGTAGATATTATAACAAAGTACCTTAATATAATAGATACAATTTTAACGAGTAACTTTAATCATTGAATGCATGTCTTAAGTTGCATATAGATGTTCTATCTTCTCAGTTATATAGCTGTGTCCTATATTAAGCGCGTACCTTTCCCTTAGTAAAAGGTCTATTTGGTTTACTATACTACTCTGACCTGACTGAGCTGGCGTAGTATATATTTTGAAATTTCCTTTACATTCTTTTGTGGTCTTATGATACCAGCGATAAAGATAGTGGGCAGTGTCACTATATTGTTATCATCACAAGTAGTTTCGTTGACATTTTATTACTTAAAATGGCAATTTTTATGTCCTACGTAAAACTTACTGAAATCTGGTATTTAAGGGAGTATTGCACATGTGAAATAAAATTGTTATTTTATTGCGTTTGCATTTGATTTTTATTTTTTCGACGATTCGATCAATTTTTAGCGTTCAGTCACGGAAGGATTGTCCTCTAACGTATTAGAAACATCTGGCAAGTAAGGATCAAATATATATATATATATATATATATATATATATATATTTATTTCTCATCTATATTATATAGGTAATCGTGCTGCATATCTATTTTAATGTTAACAAAATTATTTAACTAAAATCTTATTTGCTGATCTCATTCTAAGTGCGACGCTTTTATACCAATGTTATGTAATAACTATGAACGCAATATGCGTTGAATAAATTGCGTTAGCGTTTCTTACCGATGGGTGTATTGATATATTTTTATTAATATTGATGCGGTCGTTCAGAAACAACTACTTAGTTTTAGATTTTCTTACTTGTTTCAAAAGCAATGTTACGAAATGTAAATGCTGTTACTTTCTCTCGTCTCGCAACTAATACGCGCGGGAAGTGCGGATGGAGGTTAACAAAACAAAGTTTCGTCGTTACATACTGCAAAACTATCAACATGTTATCACTTATCTATTATAATAACGAAATATATCTAGTGGCTCTTTGGATGTAATCATACGCATGATCATGGGATTATCAACCATAAAGTCTTGAGGCCCACGTATAATTCAGCAGTGGATACAGGGTAGGAAAACGTGGGTTTTTCTATCACGATGATGATATTTTATTATTGTCATAAGGACAACACTTAATTTTTACATGGATCATTACCATGCATCAATGCTACCGCAAAGTATGGCGCCATAGAACTGCAAACTACCTATGAATAGCCATCTGAATATATTTTGACTATATTAAATAATATTTAACAGACAGTTAGGATCTTAAAAGTATATTGTATTCCAAATCTCAATGTTCATCTCGCGATTTATGGGCTCCTCTAGACCGGCTGTCCAGGGCGGACCGTCCGAGTTCGTCACTGCAAAGGTCAAAATGTTCCTACTGAGTTTTCTGCCGGACAATTCTCGGTAGAAGCAATACGAAGTTTGGAACTTTTCCCGATAAATGGCTATACTTGGCTCTTATTACGGTACGTAGTGGTTAGAAAGTTGTATCGAGCAAACGTGTGTTAAACCTCTGTTTACCACATTGGTGATACAAGAGAGATTATAAAACAACTACACTTGCAAAATTACAAATATTATATTAAACGTGAATCAATGTTGCTACATCATTCTTCTACTTTACTCTTAACTCAAATCTTAGTAAAAAAAAAAACACGAATTTTATTGTAGTCCCATGTTTTATTATACATAATCAATATATCTTTGAATGGTGGGTTGCTTGCTAACTGAAAATCAGCGCTGAATGGCTTGTCATCTAGCTTATACACTACCGTCCAAAAGTTTGGAAGCACACCTGTTTTCAAACAAAACAAATAAATGCCGACTAATAGCGGTAAAAATTAGCAATAATCTTAAGTTTTACAACCTTTTACGACTGTCTACACAAACACAAAAGGATTATTATCCTACATTCATCAAGTTTTATGGAATTCCTTAATATTGACGAAACACGTGTTTTATGACTTAATCCGTCGGCTACTTTATCCTATGCAATGGTGTAGTTTTATTGATAATGTTTGCTGGTTTTAACTTTTTTAGACCTTATTCAGTCGCACTTGAGCATTGGCACGTGAAAGTTGTGATATTAACATTGTCTGTATTCGAAAGATATCGGCTACTACTTTGACCGTATTTTTTCTTCTGAAAATGGCAAAACGCAAGCAAATCACGCTTGAACAGCGAAGCGCTATTTGCACTCTACGCGAGGAAGGATACAGTGAACGTCAAATCGCAGAAAGGCTCGGAATTTCTTGTAAAGGTGTCCACTATACCCTTGCTAGAAAACAAGAAACGGGGAAAAATGAATATAGAAAGAGATCTGGTAGGCCCAAATCCACAACAAATCAAGAGGACAACTTCATTAGAGTTCTTTCTAAACGGAATCGACGCTTAACTGCACCACAGATCACTGCAGCTCTGAATGATACGCGAGAAACACCCATTTCAACAACTACTGTTAAAAGACGCTTACTGTCTGCGGGATTAAGAGGATGTGTTGCTGCTAAAAAACCCAAACTAACAAATCGACATAAGAATAATAGACTAGAATGGGCAAAAGCGCATAAAAACTGGACTATAGAACAATGGGAAAATGTCCTTTGGAGTGACGAATCATAATTTCAGATTTTCGGATCCAATAGACGTGTCTTTGTACGCCGGTCAAAAGAAGAGAGGGCTTCAGAGGCATGTACAGTGCCTACCATCAAACATGGTGGTGGTAATGTCATGGTTTGGGGGTGTTTTGGCAACAGTAAACCCGGCAATCTTGTGAGGATAACCGGAAAATTAAACAAGGAAGGCTATTTAAAAATTCTCCAAGATTCTGCCATACCCAGTGGACTAAGTCTCATTGGTTTTGCTTACATTGATATGCATACCTCTTGATTTAATTGTATAACACAAGAACGCGGACGCCTACTGCTTCCATTAATAATAATGGATGCCTTTATAATACTACGCGTCTTAGGATAGGCTATGTAATTCTAATATTCTGTCTCATTTCTAGTAGTTGCATGTGTACCAACGGTCGTCATTAAACTTTTCTGGATAATTATCCAACTCAGCGGCTTCGGGTGTAAATAAAAATAGCAGGCAAATTATAATTTGCCTGCTATTTACACCCAAGCCGGTGAGCTGTCGTATTTGGAATTTTCCTTCTCTACCAGTTCTCTGCTTAATTTCTTCTCTTCTATCCTTTTACTACACTAATAGGAGAAAAGGGTGTAGAATTTTTGACGGAGTGCGTGAAAATCTAGTGTTGCGTTCCTAAATTATATTCAAGGATTTATTTAGTGTTTTAGCGTGTTAATGATTTTTATTGGAGTTTACGTAATTTAGTACATATAGTATAAAGTTTAGTGGATTTGAAATAACAGTGCTCTGTGTGTTTTCATATTCGGCAAAAAATCTCGAAGAAAACCTTCAGTAACCTGCTATCGCTTTACTAAAGGCGACGAATTGTCTTATTAACAGACATGATGATAACTCCGAAAATAATTCGTGAAAATCACCTTATGAATAGCTGCTAAATTGCAAAAACTAAAAGAAGAATAGGGCGTTTACAAATTACGAAGAATTTTTAAGGACTTTTCAAGTATATTATAACCTATACGAAAACAAAATAAAAAATCGGTATATTTAAATCGCAAATTATAAACATTTAGTTGGCGTAATAACACACTTATAACCGTTGCGGGGACAAAACTATTTTACTGAGTATTGACAGTTGCTAGTTGACCACTGTGTCATCCGTGCAACTAATTGCTCTGTGCTATTCGTTATTACTTGGAACAAATTAGAGCCACTGGTAATACCGATGATTTTCTTCACAACATTGACGTGAAAATGGATGACTAAGTAGTTAATGATATGCCTGTATGGTGACGACTTAAGAATATATCACTTGGAGATTATTATAAAGCTACTAAAGGAATGGATTTTTAACATAGTGCATTTTTTATTGCTTTTGGTGGCAAACGAGCAAACAGCACACCTGATGGTAAGTGTTACTGCTGCCCATGGACCTTTGCTATACCAGGAGTATAACTAGGCTGCTTGCCTACCAATATAAAGTCCAAACTCACCCAGTATCCTTTACCCACCCACATTGCCATTGCTCAGATGTCCCACATTGACATTGCTCATACGTCGATCTTCTGCGAGAGTGTGGTACTACCCCGGACGGACCGGCCCGCGGCTGTAGACAGAAAACTGTCAACAGCGTGGCCCTACCACCATGTCTACACAGTACTTACAGTACCTATTTTGTGATTTGGTGCCGCTTGTGGGATCAGGTCCAGTCATAATCTTTTGCATTATATTTTAGAAGTATATCGTGGTTCGAAAGCCATCACACTGCAGCTATACTTATCAAGCTTATTTTATGCAATGTTATATAAGAATTTAGTGAAAAATAAATTAAGAGTATTAAATCGCTACAATGTGTAATCCTTGTCCAGTAGATGGCTCACGTTTACTATAAAGACGACAAAAATAATGCGAGTCACAATTTGATTGTCATAAGTCAGCTCACACTTGTCTAAGTGGTAGGACGATTAGAACGGATTTCTAATAGTGTGTAGGTTCGGGTCCCATGTGCACAATATTTTTCACTCGTAAACAAGTTTAAAAAAAAACGTCGACAAACCTACTAGGATTCTTGCCGATTCGATGGTAGTAATTTAAAGGAATTTAAGGTAAAATGTAAGAAATGTCTATATGCAAGAGCCACCGCATGGTTTATGAATAATAAATGATTTAATGAATCTGTAAAATATATTTATAGTAGGTAATAGTTTTTTTTTGTTATAATATTTGTGTTTAGCCTAAATAAAATCATAACTCACAAACTCAGCATGCTTAGTATTAGCAAAGTGTTGACGTATTATGATTTTCTGCCTATGGATACCTGGGATTCTATCTTCATTCTCAACTTAAAAAATGTGTACAAAGTATAGTGAAAGTGCGGTTCCCATTTGATGTTTGAATACAAGTTTTCATTTCGCCACTCTTTACTTTTCTTTGGGAGTCGAAAAACCGACTGAAAGAACACCAAGGCTTTGGGTAGCAGTAACCTTTTGAGAAACTCATAATACCAACTAGTCAAACGTGGCCATTATGGCATTATCCCTCCTTCGTGGTAGGGCCAAACTGTTAACAGTTTTCGACCCATCCCGGGTAATATCACACACTTGCAAAAAATCGACGTCTAAGCAGTCAGATGTGCTGTTGCGCTTCGTTCGGTTAACGAGAGAGCCAGCAGTCTTAATTTCTGGGTGGGTTTGGGATTTTCATTAATAGGTAGTGACCTAATTCTGACCCTGGTATTACAGAGGTCCGTGGGCAGTAGTAAAACTTATATAATCAGGTACGCCGCTTGCTACTTTGCCACCATAAGCAATAAAAAAAATCATGAATGCGTTATTCCAACAGTGGATGTCTTGGATATATGAACAGTGAAAGTTAATACATATTGCATCATTTTAGCGTTAATATCGAACGTTATGCATGTGATAACAATTATTTACAAGCGAAAGTCAATTGAGTTCACTTTACCGCCGTCGGGCAAATACCGGATGATGTTATTTATGACCTTTAATTACCTATTAGCGCTACCAGGAATAGGTGCGCAATTTGCTTTAACATTTTCTTATATCTTTTCGATTTATTAAAAACAGCAGTTTCCGTGTGGTGACGGAGTTAGAATACAATTTACCACCCTCTATCTTATCCGTGAGTGATCGTAAATGACGACTAAGAGACAAAGTATACATAAAATATATATGCAAGAGAAGGAAAACTAGAAATAAAACCCTATAACAACACGTCTGAGCAGCGTGGTGTAGTAGATCAATTTCTCTCCTAGTGCGGAGGAGGCTTGAGCCCAGCAGTGGAGCATATATGAGCTGAGATGATGATGATGATGACGATGAAAAAATAGCAACCCCGCAGTATGCAATATATCCTTGCGTTCTTGTGGAATTGACACATCACATCACACATCACACTAAACATGTCGCGAACACCCGTGTACTGTTATGCATTTCTGCAATGTTCGGTGTCTGGCAATTCAATATTTAAAAATACAATTAACAAAAAATACAGCTATAGTGAATATAGCAAAGTGTAGATCATACAAAATTGTCACGCATATACGATATTTGACGCTGCGTACACTTCTTTTTATTTCTTTCATTTTTTAAAGACGACTAGCTCTAAAAAAAAGTAATCCTTGTATCGTGAGGGGACTTTACACACATATAATTAACGTATACTACTTGCAACCAGATCCAGTAACAACAACAACCCAACAATAATATTTGGTTCGTACAAAGTGAGTTTCTGCACGGGAATCGAACCCATTCACTGACATGGTAGGTCGATATCATAACTACTACTGTGGCATTAACTTTGCAATATAATTATTGCATTGTAAGGATGAATGGATGATTTTATTATATTTATTATTTTTCTCGGAGCACCGACGTCGCGGTATAATTTCAAATATCAAAAACCACCTCCATTGTTCTGGATCCGGAATGAAAATCTTAAGTTTCCTTTTGTCCCACACGCACCTGTGCCTACTGTTACAATCGGCTCAGTATTTTGAGGTCTGACCTCGCTGACTGATAAACATACATAAATAATCTTGTGTTAGAAGAAAGAAAAATAGGTAGACGGAGACGTTGAATTTTGTCATATGTAACTGTGGATTTTATAAGCATGTCATTAAAGCAAAAATATCTTCTTTTCAAATCTTCTCCAGTTTATGATCTTAGGAATATTATAATTGTAATTATGATTGAATTCATCGTCTTGACGTATTTGGCTCAAATATTTTATCTTCTATTTATATGTGCGCTACTGTAGTGCAAGAAGTTCCACATAGCGGGCAATTGATCTTCTATATAACGCTGATCAGATATGTTATGCTTTATTTCGAGGTTCTCTTGCATGGTTATGGCCTTATTTCAATTAATCGTTTTGATTTGACTGTACATATGGCGTAGTAGTTAAAACATTAATCGTGCCAAGCGTCACGGGTTCGAGTCCCACGCATGATAATAATTTGTGCGATACAGAAATAGTTGTTCTGAGTTTGAGTGGGTGTATAAGTTAATTTCATGTTTGTAAAGTCCCTCGCTATAGAAGGATTATTTTCTTAGTACAGAATATCTCTTACGCTACACAATGTAACGGAAGAGGTGATATCGCATTATATTCTTAGCGTGTTACCATACGGATAAAACATCGTTTAATCACCGGTATTGTATAAATAGTAGCATAACCCTATTACAACATTGGAGTGGGTGAGTTTATTCGTATGAGTTGTTCTAAATAAGTAAGCAGTGATCACGTAGTCGGAAATAGTTAACAGATGAGCAAGTTAATCGTACGTTTGCTCTAGGAAGAGCTTACCCAACAGACGCTCAAGGCGAACCCTTGATGAGCACTTAATTGCTTGTGCACACTTATATTTTGAGTACGAAGTTTAATAACAACGAATCAATATGAATTATTTCCGCAGTAAACTTTGAAGTCATGCGTCCGTTCCTCTATACGATAAATTTTGATTATAGTGACATTTAGTAAAAGCATATTTAGACCTCATTATAACATGCGTAGAAAATAACAGCGATAATTTAAAAGAGAGACAACAGACTGTTACCCAAGTCTAAAAATTATCGTACATCAAATAATATCTCTTACAGCTAAATTAAGCAAATTAAAATGAGGTAAGGTAAAATTTACCTATATTATCGGTATTTAGAAACCTAATAACTTTCCGCAATACGCAAAATTTGCTAATCCTTGTAAGTCTTTTTATTGTCAATTGTATTGGGGACGACTTTCTAATTCAGCCTACATCGATAGAATGTCATTTTTTTCATGGTTTATCTACCATTCATCATTCATCATCATTCCTCTCAGCTCATATATGTCCTACTGTTGGGCTCCGGCCTCCTCCATAATGACCTACTATACCACGCTGGTCAGACGTATTGGTATAGGTTTTGTTTCGAGTTTCCCTTCTCTCGCATAGATGTTATATGCCTTTTATAACCCTTAGTCGTCTCTTACGATATCCCACGGGTAAGATAAGGGATGGTGAATTGTATTTTTACTCCGTCAACACACGGAAAATTCAAAATATGGTCAATTTTTATGGTTTTACTATCACATTAATTATTATTTTGTTTTTTAAAGATCAGTTATATTTATAAACTTTATATTATATCACAATTGGCTATAGAGTAAAATTTGGTAGCACTTATAATAATTTTTGATTAGTAGTTTCTATTTTAAAATATTTGTTTTCAAATTCAAATACTTTGATAGCTAATTCAGTTAGTTTTAGTTAATGATTAGGGTACGCATATAAATTATAAATTGTCCTGCTATGCCACGGTACGAATCATCGCAAACATTTATTAATTGACCAAATGTAGACTGGGATAACTCATTTAAAACTTATTATAGCACCACTTCACGGGATGTTGTGCCAATTTGTTAATATATAGGCATATTATCGATACTAAACAAAATTCTGTGGCCCCGCGGTTTTCCTTTTCAAGTTTCCTTGACCGATATGAAATCATCAATGCAGTTAAAATGTTTACTCTTAATGTGCCGTTCACTTGATCACTCTTATGACGTTATGCAATAAATTTTGTCTCTGATTTCTAAGGCTCTTGAAATTTCTATTCTATAATAATCAACGACTTATTGTTTTATTCCCCTTAGCTGTATGTAAGTCTCACCATCTCACTCCAAGAGGATACGAAAATCATTTTATTTTATTTTAACTTTTCTATATTTTTGTGGTTTTTATTTTCTATTAAGTGCGCAGCTGACTCCTCTGACGTAGTCCGCAATTATATAAAAGAGTTATGTGTCGGTTCTACTTATAATTAACATTATGACTACCAATGATTATGATATCTCATCGTGCAAGATTCCCCAGTTAACTACACGTCTAGTAGTTAGTACCCTTGATTTATGCTACTGTAAATGGCTGAGGGTCATTAACATTGCCGCACAGGGGCTCGTAACACTCATAATCGATTCAACTCCCAAGAGGTCCTTTAAATGCTAATGTTATTTAACAAGCCAAACGATTTACGTGATCAGTCTTTACCGAGTAAAAGCGTGAAGTAAGAATATTAAACGTACAAGGTTTTACATAAAAAAGCTGTCTCTGATTTTAATTTATGCAGTTGATAAAGTTCAAGTTTTGAGAATAGCTTATGTATGTAGGCCGATGTTCGGAGTTGAAATCATATTTAAATGGATGATATGTGACCAGAATGGTGGTCAACATTGGCATAGCAGCGCGTAGCGATCGATGGAACCAGTCCACGATGTCGATAATGCCGATAACACGCGTTATTTCGCCTAAGGGAGGTTTGGCGAGCCTCCGAACAGCTTCGACAGCGAAAATATACTATAACTCGCATCAAGTGTAGTAAACATTTGTAAATTATCAATTATTATAATTGCAAACTGCTATTTATATATCATATTACTGATTTCTAAGTATTTGAATTCATTTGAGTGCAATTAGCAATTTGATACATCTAAGAAATACGACGATTACTTATTTATATATGCAAGTATAATTTCAGTTTATTGCGAGATGTGTAAAAGCTTAATATATATTTAGATTTCGTTGAATTTTATTAATATTGGTTGTATGATAAAATAAAAATCGTCAATTTTAAATTTACAATTTTAAATTACAGTCAATATTTATACTATATATTGTAAACTAGTGGCAATTGTGTACACTTTATAGTTTATAGTTAAACAATTAATGTGTGGGGATATATTTATTTTAAGGAAGGCATTGAGTACGTATTATATTCCAATAATCTATTAATTGATTGTTTATATTCTAATAATTGACTGCACAGATAGCGCATTGGTTAAGATGTGACTGTGCTGGTGCCATGGGTTCGATTCACACGCAGGATAATACTGTGTACGATACAAAAATTGTTGTTCTGAGTTCGGATGTAATTTGTGTCCGTGAAATTATATATTGATAAAGTCCTTGGCAATACAACAATTATTTGCTGAGTGTCGGATGTTATATTTCAAAAACAAAAGGAAAGAATGAAAAAAGTCATGATATAGGTAAATAATTATATTTATAATGTAATAACTTTGAAGGTCTTCGTGTATATTGTATAATTGTATAAGGTATATTATTATCATGAAGTGTGGAGATAAAATTGATAATGTAAAATAAATAGAGTAAAGAAAAAATGCCTCATAAATTAAAAAATAACGCTAGATATATTTGCACATCGGATATTGTGGCAAAATCAAAATATGCGATAACATGATAAGAATATAAAATGTTGCGCTACCAACCTAGGGTTGATCCAGAATGCGCAGCAGACAGGACCTAGCCTTGGCTCTTTTGTGTTCACTAATGTCACTGTAAAATCACTGAGAGTCATATCACAAAATATTTTTTGAATCCTGTTCGTGTGTGGCGTACACACGATAGGCTCGCGTAATTGAGTCGTGGAAACGTTGTGCAGGTGCGCTTGCCGCAGCATCCGCGGCGGCTCTGGCGATCGGTGGCCGCGTCTACCGCGCCTCGTGCGTACGCGCAACTCCCCGCCCGCCCGGAAATTAAAGCCTCCTATAATTTGTTTTCAGTTCATTCTTTCTTTTTTTTTCACTTTAAATTGGAACTCATGGTAATAATTTCTGCATTGCGTGCATACATTCTAACACCAAAGCTTCACCGATCAAGAGAATGATGAATGGGTTGATTTTTGGTTCTTATGTTTTTGTATTAGCCATGCGTGCGCACTTGCACATGGCTGCAATAATAGATGTTATCAAGCATATTGCGCTGCTGCGTTTAAATATTTTGTTTTCTACCATCAGACCATTGTCCTGTTTTCGAATCCTTGTTTTTAGGAATGAATGTGGTCTATTTTTTTTTAACATGGAACATAACCAATAGTAGATAGGTGTATAATATGTGACAAAGTACTTTAATTATTAATAAATATGGTTTCGTATCGTAGATTAGGAAACTTTTGGTTATAAAAGTATTAAAAAGTCAATATAAAATAGTATAAAATTTATCGCAAAATATGGTTCAATACATCAATATAAATCAAATTTAAGTGCCTACATCACAATATATTATCGGAATATATACATTTTGATATACTGAACAGCCTACAAACATACTTACACATATGTTGAAAGAGCTTTCACAGAAACGAGATGGAATTATTAGCTTCTATAAAATAAGATGCGCTGAATCTGACAAGCAAACCGCGTGAGAAAGTACACCGGATTGCGTCCATAAATCGTGTATCGATCTATCTAAACGAAACCTTTGATTACTATTTAATTAATAAATTAAGACAGCTGTTATGGTCGCTACGTCTTTATGGTGAATTAATGTATGTTTTAAGTACCCAGTCACCAGTAGACCACTTGTATGTCTATAACACTCGTCTCTGTTACGTCATATGATACACTTGATGACGCCGAATCTTCACTGATCATCATAATCAATATTAGTTCAGTTGCTTCGTTTAGTTATATAAATTGACTTTCCCCACTTCGATTGTTGAATCTATTAATGTTTGCCATCGGTGTGGTTACATTAATTGCGAAAAGTTTTTAGTTTATTTTCTTTATACAATACAAGAGATATAAAGACAAGAATTATTGATATCAATTTATTTAATTGTCACAATTAAATAGGGTTTTTAAATTACATTTCCGTATATAAATTGAAATTAGTTATTATATTTTTAACCTGAAGCATTGCGACCGCGAGCCCTTCCTTCCAGGTTGAATTAGCTCAAGTTCATATACACCTTAATCGTCTTTTATGACATTTACAAGCAAACGAAGTAATAAAGTAAAAAGTACTTCTATTGAAATCTGAAGATTCTACTTTTTTTTTTTTTTGTGGCTCTGTTTATACTTAAGCCAATGTCAAAGTTAAGTTGCAGCTTCTTCTTCTTCTTCTTTTTATGTATTGGCAATCAGCTACTTATACGAGCCATTTTTGCCAGTGTCGAGTTATAATTATCTTCACGTTCTTAATCTCTTCAAGTTAGTCATTGTCTGTCAGTCAGTCGAATTGTCGCCATCAACACTGCTATGGTGACACTGTTAATGGTATGTTGTAGGAATTTTGATGGAAAACGAAAACGTTGTAAAGCACTTTTATATGATATTCACTACATCCCAGCTGTTCTGTCACATCATATTACATAAAACACCATAAAAATTATCTAATATAACACGTTAAAACACTAAGATATCGAATATAATACAAGAGCACAACATGACGTTTTAGATTCCCGCCAAAAGTCCCAAGATTCTACTTAAGAGTTTATGTACAAAGTTAAAATGTAGCTAGAATTAAAATGAATCTTTATCATCGTGAAAAAAACATTCCGCCCGCAGACGTCTCGGTGCGCGCTTGCCGCCACTTGCACGCTCTGTCGATCATTGTCATACGCACGTAATTGTTTTCGCGCGAAAATATATTACTACGGCTGACGTCAGTGGGTTGTTAAACCGCCTTTTTCGAGGCGCGCTGAGCTTTAACAACCTCACGAGTGCAGTAAGTTGTTGTTGCGGAGAACCGCGACAGCAAATTACTGTATTCTTTTCTATTGGTAGATAAAAGTCATTCGTCAATAAGACCTCTTCAAGGTAAAACCAAACTTTTGGTCCCCGGTTGAAACCTTACGGTGTCAACGAAGCCGGGTGGGCGAAGCCCCGATTCGCCGCCGATCTCCTTCAGAGAAAGGCAATATCGGACGGGACCGAATCACTAGGCCTTGGGGGTGGCCCCTAGTCTAGCTCGGTTATCTCCTTCCCAACCCTCCTAATCCCTAATTCCTATTCTTAGGTACTTGTTTAGGGGTGCGGCCCTCCCGGGCCAATACCCTCTCGGTACTTAAGCAGCTAGGAACCCTATCGCACATTGAGATCGGCGAAGGGAGCGCACAGCTTAGGGCTCACCTAGTTTTTAAGCACATCCTCCTGGCCTAACCCGGTCGGGAGGGATCACAAAACACACCCCCGAGTATCCCCTCGGGGTGGTAGTTGGAATTTTTAAGATCGGACCAATAGCGGCCGAGCCGCCACTAGGGTGGACTTTCGTGTCGTGTTTTTTCATACGAGGTGGACTTTTGTGTTCAGCCGTTTTTCAACGTTTTTTCGTCCCTAAGCCAAGCCAACCACCATGGAAGGCTCTTCGGTACCCAACTGGGACCTCTTACTCGCCGATGACGAGATCTATGCCATTCTTCGAAGGAAGTTTGACAATCTCATTCCCACGCGCCCCAACACCGCCGCGAACGACGACATGTCGCCTTCCGCGTACAACGCGACACCGATAACCGCCGCCTCCGCTGAGGCCGGCTCCCCCTCGCCCTCCCAGCCGGGCGACACGTCATCCCCCTCCTCCCCCGCCCCGGACTCTCAACCGGTAAGCGACGCGGAGATGGAGGAGCTCGAATCGGACGATGAGACCGCAACCTCTGCGGATCCGTCCACCTCGGAGTCCGAGTCTACCTCGGCGGACTCCGAGTACACCATCGTTGGACCACGTAAAAGGGCTCGCCTCGACGCGAACGACGCGCCAAACAAGGCCCCCCGGGTCGACAAGGAGAGCGTGTCCGCCTCCTCCTCTCGCCCGGCCTCACCTAGGCCGAAAGGCCCCCAACCCCCGCGCGCGCCCCTGCTACCGCAGCCCGTCCCGCAACCCGCACCTCAGGCTTATAAGCCCCCCACCCCGCCACCCCTTGTCATCCGCAACAAGGACAAGTGGCTCCCTGTATCAACGTGGTGCAACACTAACCGCGTCGCATACCGTTCTGCCCGCTCGACCTCCGAGGGCATCCGCGTCAACTTAGCCACTTCCGACGACCATCGCAAACTCACTGCGATGCTCCTCCGGGAAAAAATTCCCTACCACACGTTCACTCTACCAGAGGAACGTAAATTGCGCGTCGTCATACGCGGCGTGCCTGTAGAGCTGTCGAGTGACTCCATTAAGGAGTCTCTCCTAGACCAGGGCCTACCGGTGATCGAGGTTCACCGCATGGTCCGGGGTTACAACCGCGCCCCTTTTGAAATGGTAATGGCCGTACTCGACCTTACCAAGTCGGGTAAGGACATATACCGCATCACTACCATCTGCGGACTCTCCGGCATTCATGTCGAACCCCCTCACCGTAAAGGCATGCTCTCGCAATGCCACCGGTGTCAACTGTACGGTCATTCTTCGCGCAACTGCCACGCGAGGCCCAGGTGCGTCAAGTGCCTAGAGGACCACGCGACGGTGGACTGTGCCAGACCGAAAACTAACGACCCAAATAAGAGCGCGACCCCAGCGTCGTGCGTTCTTTGCGGTCAGGTGGGTCACCCTGCCAACTACCGTGGCTGCCCACGCGCACCACGGCCGGTGGTCAGGAAACCACCCCCCCCAAGGTACCCCTCGGTACCGCAACCCCCCCCTAAACCCTACACCCCACCAAAGAACCCGTGGGTAAAAACATTGAGCAGTGTGGAGTTCCCACCACTGCCAACCAAACGAATAGAGCCGGCACCCGCGATCGCGACACCGCCGTCTACTAATAATAATATTTATAAACCGCCACCCGCAAGGCATAATCAACCGCCCACCGTGGGCCTTCCTAAGCCCCATCAGGGCAATAAAGCGCCTACCACACAAGCGGTATTCACTACGGGCTTTGATACGGATCTCGCCATAGTGAAAAGCTTCGCGGCAATATTAAACGTAGATCAAATACGCGAAATCGCAGCCGAACTGCGTCAAAATCAAGGCAACAGCCTCGCGTTATTAAACACCGCTATTAAGTTCTCGTCCGTCCTCGAGAATCTTAACAAATTTACGGCTTAGAAATGGATAGGCACACACCAGGCAGAGTTAAAACACGACACCTCAAGCTAGGGATTTTTAACGCGGACGGTCTCTCCCGACAGAGAGACGAAGTAGGTACATTGCTACAAGACCAGCAGCTCGACCTTCTTCTGGTCCAGGAGACCTTCTTGAAGCCCTATCACAAAGACCCGAAAATCGCAAACTATAATATAGTGCGCGACGATCGGGTACACTCCCCCCTAGGCGGGACTCTCATTTATTATAAAAGGTCGCTGCACTGCACGCCAATCCCCACCCCACCCATGACGTACATTGAAGCCTCGGTCTGTCGGCTGGCCCTCACGGGCCACCAGCCACTGATTGTAGCATCAGTCTATCTCGCTCCATCGCGCGACAACGGGAGCAACCCTCTACTAGAAAGCGATTTACAAGCGCTACTAAACCTCGGCGACGCCGTGCTCATAGCAGGCGATCTAAACGCCAAGAGTAAGTCGTGGAATAGCCACACCAACAACGCCAGAGGCAGGGCCCTGGAGACTTACGCCACCCGGCTTGGTTTCGATATCATAGCGCCTATTGAACCAACGCATTACCCCTACAACGTCGAGCACAGGCCCGACGTGTTAGACATAGCCCTTCTTAAGAACATAAACCTACGTTTAAGTTCGATAGAAGTACTTCACGAGCTTAACTCGGATCACCGTCCGGTGATAGTAGAACTCTCCCCGTGCTATGGCCCCTCAGGCCCAAACCCTCCCACCACAAAAGTGTGTACGGACTGGAATCAACTGAAGGACAAACTTCAGTCCTCCTCGTCAGTACACCTAGATCAAATCCCCACCAATATAAACTCCCAAGAGGACGTCACGTCCGCGATCGATTCCCTAACAAATCACGTACAATCACTAGTTAGTGATTGTTCACGGACGGTACCAGACACGAGCGATCGTTTATGGCGCCTACCCGCTGACGTACGTGATCTGTTAAGGCAAAAGAACGCAGCTATTCGAGCCTATGACCGCTTCCCCTGTGAAGACAACCGCCTTCGAATGCGGTCACTGCAGAGGGCGGTCAAACAGGCCGTCCAAGAAGTTCGGCAAAACAGATGGGATGCCACGCTAAGCGAGCTTGAGCCGTCTCACCTCGCCTACTGGCAACTAGCCCGTTCACTCAAAAAGGACACAGTGTCCACTATGCCTCCACTCACCCGCCCTAATCAACTGCCAGCGTTCGAGGACGAAGAAAAGTCCGAATGCCTGGCAGCTAGCCTTGAGCAGCAATGTACGTCAAGCACTCAAAACATAGACGCGCGACACACCGAACTAGTAAATAGCGAGGTGGAGCGCTGTACGTCGCGTACACCCACCACTACCGACACACCCGACGACCCCCCTCCGCCAGTAACAACTGACGAGGTGGGAACGATTGTCAAGGCCCTCCTCCCTAGGAAATCCCCAGGTTCGGATGGCATCACAAACAGAGTAATTAAACTCTTCCCCCTCTCATTACTCGTTATATTAACAGCTATATTTAACGCCGCATTAAATAACCGTATCTTTCCATCTCAATGGAAACAAGCCGTGGTAATTGGTATACACAAACCCGGCAAGAAGCGTACCGAACCTTCCTCGTACCGCCCTATCAGCTTACTTAATAGTTTTGCAAAAATATACGAACGCGTAATTCTTAGCCGCCTAAGAACATACGCAGAGGCTAACGCCCTTATCCCGCCGATTCAATTCGGCTTTCGCACGCAACACTCTTGCGTACAGCAAGTACATCGAATAGTCGAGTATGCCAGTGTTAAGCTACAACATAGCTATTTCACTGGTATGCTACTATTCGATGTAGAAAAAGCGTTTGATAAAGTCTGGCATAATGGCCTTATTTTCAAGTTATTAAAGTTAGGTATCCCCCGTTATTTAGTTATAATAGTTAGGGACTTTCTAACCGACCGTAGCTTCCGCTACAGGGTAGAAGGTACCCTCTCCGCACCGCATTCATTAAAAGCCGGCGTCCCCCAGGGATCGGTGCTCTCACCAATTTTGTTCACGCTGTTCACCAGCGATATCCCTCAGCTTAAGAATGTGCAAACTGCACTATTCGCCGACGACACTGCTATCTTCTATGCAGGTCGTTCTATAGAGACAGTGATCAGTAATCTCCAACGTGCGGCTACCGCCCTAGATAAATGGTCTAGGAAGTGGAGAATTACTATCAACCCCATAAAAAGCCAAGCGATCATGTTCCACCGGTGGACGGATCGCCTACACCCAATGGCTTCCTTCCCTCCAATAACAATGTCCGACCAGTCCATCCCATGGACGAAACAGGTCAAATACCTCGGCGTCACCCTTGACAATCGTCTGTCCTTCGGTCCTCACATAAAGCGAGTTCGCGCGCGCGCAGCTTTAGTGTTAGGACGCCTTCACAGCTTGCTGCATGCCAAAGCCAAGCTATCACTTAGTAGTAAAGTTAGATTATACACCGCTTGCGTACGTCCCATCATGACGTACGCTAGTGTTGTGTTTACACAAGCGAAACCCTTCCGGTTACACCGTTTGCAAACATTACAGAATAGGTTCATGCGCCGTGCGACGGGAGCACCGTGGTATATGCGCAATGTGGATCTTCACATAGATCTCGGCCTGCCGACCATCCGGCAGTACATGAAGCAGTGCTCTCGCCGCTACTTCGACTCTGCCGCCACTCACCCTAATCCCATAGTGGTTAGGGCGTCTAGTTATACCCCTTCAAAAATTTCCGCGATCCGCCAACCGCGATTAATACTCGACGAACCCGACGACATAATCACGCTCGCCCAAACGGAGGCATACACAGCCCGCGCGGCCCTGACAAATAATTATCCACGATTCCGTCCTCGCCGTCGAGGTCGGAAGTCGTGTCGCGTTAAAATCCTAAACGTGGGAGAATCCACTTTGCCAGCGACCCCCCGAGCCGAGGTCCGTACCCCACAGGGGGTGCCCTCGGGAACGGTCGCTTAACTTTTACGGGTTGAGAGCCCTCAGCGCTCACCCACAGTCCGCGTAAAGTTGTCATAGCCATCTGAGGCTAACAACTAAGACACACAAAAAAAAAAAAAAAAAAAAAAAGTGAAAAAAATAATTATTTAAGTTACACTATATACAGAATATACTATTTGTAATAACAAAATAGTTCATTATCTAATATATTTTGAAATTAAATATAACAACCATTAAATTGATATTGCCTTGATAACTGGCATCGTTTTTATAGGCATTTACGAAAGGTCCTAATGAATAAAAATGTAATTGAGACAAATCTTTCATATTAATTAGCTTTTACATGGTTATATGTGCTAATACAAACCTGTATTAATACAAATTTCGTCAAACAAGACATGACGATATCAATACTTAGGTCAAATGACGAAATTGTCAAAACTCCGTTGAATTTGTAAAACCTTTTATGAGCTGTTATTTACTGTTCAAAATTAACTACACGATGGCTGTTTAATAACTAAATATATTTTGAGAACCAGGCCGCTAGTCCCGATTGTAACAAACGTAATAAGTTGACGTTAATGTCAAATATCCACATATCTGGTGGTATCCTAGAATATTGACCACTGAATAAAAATATCGCGTTCCTGTGACACGCACGGCGTCGAGAGGTATGTTGTAGGGCGGATCTACGGGGTCGTGCGCCGCTTTTCCTGTCGCTTCGGACGAATTAGCGGGGCGTGACGCACGGTAGCCCGCCGCCAAAAAAAAACCTAGAATATTGTTTTTCACTGTGGATGTCATATGTCAGTCGTCTCATAGAAAATGCTACTTTACAGAAATTGGTTACACCAGAAGGTTGACCCCGAGATTGGCAATAATAAAATCTCTGCATCATAAAGAAATTACATCTTAAGTTACGAGTTAATAGAAACGCTACGAATTTGAAATAAAATAATAACGACAGCATTGATTGCTTCCTACATACTCATCCATGTAATTATCGTTGGCGAACTGCCTCCAGCATATTGGATAAAGTTGTGAATAACCATCTTTTGTATATCTTTATTAGAGTATGGGTGTTGTGATGAAATAATATAGTAGGTGCTTAATATAAATATATATATATATATATATACAAGTTGTACCCACATTATCGCTTGTATGAATTATGCATTTATTATTATTATACGCTTTTACACATTAATTGGCCAATAACACGCAAGTAAAAATCTCTATCCAGAATCTAACGTTATTCCAAATGTCATTGAAATTCGTTGAAGCCTTCTTCTTACTTTCTTTAATGCCTCATATATTTTATTTATAATTATTCAACATGAACTTCCTCTACAATGAGGAAGGTGTGTAGGACTTAAAATATCATCATGGTCGGTGGAGTTGGTGTAGGATATTGTTTGCTTGCTTTTATTGTTTTCACTTATAGTGATATTATCTGCGGAAGGGAGGCGGTAGCTACCCTAATACACATCATAGGACACCCATGAGAAAGAAAGATTTATTTATGCATGGTTTTCTTATCCCATCACCAAACCGAAAAGGCTATTAAAATAGAAATAGTTGAAGTGTTTACTGCACGTAGTACCCAATAACTCTGTAAACTCTTCTTACGTGTGTATATAATCTATTTTTCTTACGTGTACATGTTAGTATGACGGCCTAGAGTTCAGTTTTTTCTTAGCGTGCTTAGAAACTAGTAAAACTTAGATATCATTTCATATCAAACAGCCTCCAGCTCAGCTTTGCCATAATCAACTTCCATACATTTTTTATTCACCTTTTTCGACTTGCGTGGATTACTAATTACCTGTTTGTTCAGCAAAGATTTACAAACTTTTATGGAAATTTTCTGTTATATAATTTATACTAAGTAGTTCTTTCTGATTGAAAATAGTCAAATCTCTTATTGGTCCAAATATTTACCTTTCGCGTTTTGGGTGAGATTTGAGTGGATGCGCATGAATTCTTTTTTGGCTACACATGTGGTTGTTCAGAGTATGAGAGTATTGTGTGCACATTAATTGTATGTTCGTAAAGCCTTCGAGAATTTATTAGACTATACTTAATGCAAGGTGTAGACACCCGATAGAATGATTCACATTTTTTTTTGTACAGAATTAGGTGTTGAGCAGTTTTACAATTCGCTTAGATTGGGTTAAAAGGACATAATGTAAATATGATATCGTGTTTCCTCTCTGTATTCATTTTTTAAGCACTTAATTCACATAACTCCAAAGGAATTGCCAGCGTTATAAAATTATACATGAAATAAACTTGCGAGTAAACATTATCATAATCCTAAAATGGACATCAAAACTAAACCTAGATCATGATGGTTTTAATAAATGTTGGAGTTATTTATAGAGTAATTATCTACCGTATATAGTATAATATTATTTGCTCAACAATATTTATGGTCTGTTTTAGTAAGGCGCGAAAGAAATATGTGTGACATGTTCACACAGAACTATATAGAATTTTAACGATGCCGTGAAATAATAGATATAAAATTCTTTTAAAGTATTTTCAATTCTTATAAAAGAAGGGAATCTCCTATTTAATCTTTAAATTTACGGGTTACAAGTACGATATGTCGCCACTTGGCCGTAGCAGTCGTACCTCAAATACAGGACATCAGTAGGCTGATGGAAACTGAAAACAAAACCGTATACAAACCCATCGTGTAGTTTTGTTTACAGTTTCTCTGTGTTACAGTGAGCATTGCCGTATGTCGCTTAGTTGAGTAGTATAACACTCAAAGGGAAAAAGGGTATATGTTTTTAGTATACATGATTTCTTCATCATCATCTAACAGTTCATACACATCTGGGCACACACTGCTGGGCTCGAGCCTCCTCCATAATAGGAGAGAAATTGACCTACTTTATAACGTTGGTCAGACGGTTTTGTATAGGTTCCTATTACAAGTTTTTCTTCTCTTCAAAGAATCTGCATATATCCTTTAGACCCGCAAGATAGCAGGTGGTGAATTGTATTATTACTGCGTCGCCACACGCAATTCATTTTTATTTTTAGTATATGGACAAATAAAATAGCTTGTGAAACGCAAAAATCGCATACATAAAAGTACTAGTAGGTATCCTGTTTAAAATGCGCTGAGCGTACGTGTTCATCAATCGTCTCTTGTACGTTTTCAGTCTAGCTATTAAATTTAATGTGAAACATTTAAAACGAATATTAAGATAATATTTTTACTGCAATTTACTCGACGCGCTCAATTTATTATTTTCAAGGCCTACAAACACTGTTTTAGTAGAGTAAGCCACAGTTTTTGTTATTATAATCTGTACTCAAATTTTACCTTCGGTATCAACGGACTGTTTTGATATATAGATTATAGAATCAAACTAATATGAATGCATAAATATGTAGATGTGTATTTATTGCTTATTAACACTGCTCTATAATCCCTCAATCGAAATAAAATTATTTATACGGATTCTATTGCGTTTGTATGGAGTTGTGTTTGAATGTATGTTGAATGGAGAGAGTTTGAATGTAAGGAAGACTGTCGTCTGGAGTTTCCTGTGAACGCTGTATTCGAAACGTTGTGCAATTAAAAACCAAATACAAATGCAATAGAATCCTTAAAATTCGTTTTATTTTAAATTAATACTCGCGTCAACATCAGAAATCATTAGGCTTCAATCGACGTTGAAATTCGGCATGGAAATAGGTACCCTAACTAGGATAATCTAGCTTACTCCAGCTCTTATCCTAATATGTCACGTTTTTGGAGGTATGTTCAGGATTATAATAATATTAGCAGATATCTATTCCTGTAGCGCGATAATAAGTATCAATATTATTATTTAAAAAGGTTTTTTTTTAAATTAGCTTATATGTTCTGGCAGGCTATGTTCTATAAATCCCCCGCCAATCCGTACAAGACGACAGAAGGGTAGTGCATGTCCCCATAACTTACCGTATTTTCGGTACAGATTCCCTGACCTCGGTGGCTAACCCAGTGAAATTAGTATACTAGATAGATACGGCTGAGCCTTTTTTTGGGCCAGCTGTGGTCTGACGACTACTGCCCGGGGCGATGGAATGACGGCGGCAGTACCCCATAACCTGACGTATCTTCCCTTTGTGCGTATTTAGCCGACGACCAAAACGGATTCATTGATATTCGTAAAAATATCATAAGTGATGTCTAAAATGACATAGCTATTGATAATGTATTGAATCGGCAATGCAGTGATATTTACTATATACATATTAATGTAGGTATGTAAGTATCTTAGAATAATGACACGTTGAAACCAATTCCACGCACAATATTTGACGCCACTAAATTGGTGTCAGAAATGTCACCCTACGCCGGTCCGTTCTGTAGTATACAAAGTCATTGTGTGCAATTTTATAGTAGTGTGCGTGTATAGCTACTCGTGTAATCGCTTGCACACTAACAGGATTTTTGGCTTAATTTTTTTAAACACTTAAAGTACCGAACTATTCTTCTATGTGTTTTTATTCTAAGGTAAGTATTTACAAGTATGTATACCGGTCTCTTTAATTTGAAGCTAAAACATCCTCGTAGGAAGTAATTTTTTTACACAGTTTTGTGTAATTATCCGGCCTTTTTCATAATAATAGCCCTTGAAGACCTTGCAGTTATTTATAAGTATTACCACTGATAGTTAGGACCATTATAAAAGCAATTGTAAGTTCTGTTGTTGTTTAGTTACGTTTTCCCGCCTAAACCACTAACCTGACTAAAAAGCCTTTCACCAATGGAAAATTACGTTATCAGCGGGTTATAGGAGTTTTATTTTAATTGGAAAGGGAACTACGCGGGTGCTATGTCATTTTGCTTACATATTAAATGCGTGTTCAAAATGCTCAAAACCGAGAAGTGACGATAAAAGTAAACAAACGGCAAGGCACAGGCGACTTGCCTTGAATCGCTTAAGTGAAGGCGAATGGAACGTTAAAAATCGCCTAGGAAATTTCTGTCGTCGTCGTCGCCAAACACCCTGCTAAACGTTTTCATTGCCACAATGGCACTCTCTCTGAGACGTATGTATCTAATTTCGGATGATGAGTGGATGGATAAGTGACATAGCAAAATTTTACACTACAACCTAACCCTCACCTCCGGAAATATTGGTGTTGAACTATAAATAATATATATTCATTACTTTAACTTACCTGGAACACTATATACGTTGACACGTATCGCGCTGGAAATCACGTTTGTTTGCTTTAATGAAAATCTGATAAGCAATTTGTCATTCTTTAATCATTTACACTGGGCTTTAAATAACACAGAGTTGGCGACATATAATTGCAAATATTAAAAAAAAAAACCTGGTATGTGCTGGTTGTGCCATATAAGGACATTACGATGCCATCAATACGCGTTGGTTGCTAGTTAAAGTTTTTATTAAATTATTATAATTAGCGTCGGAGTGATTGCATTAAATGGCGCCTTTGGGCTCGTATAGTAATTAAGCATTCATAATTTTCGATTACAGCGGAGCGTGTCCATCCAGTGTTGACCACAATCGCTGTCTGACAGGTTATGTGGGTTTTGTGGCATCTGCTAATGCTATGAACACGGGTGGTCACTCGTCCTTTATAAGCGATTATAGATATCGTATTTATTCAAAGCCATTGTTGAAGTGTCTTTGTAATTTAATAGATTTTCAAAGTGCGATTCAATTGAAATTATGTAATAGTAAGCCATTACTGCAGTTTATATTTATTGTTCAGTTTTTTTTATTAATCATTGATGATTTCTCATAACATTTAAGCGCTCCTAAAGCGTATTATTTCACGAAAATGTTTCATTGCTGTCAAAGTATATCATATAATTTGACCCGTTAATATTATAGAAATGAATTTATAAGGTGACATTGTCGGGTAGATGGCGCGCATCACCTTAAAGACGTAAATATGATACGTAGCGAGATTTGACTGTTCTACAATAGTTCACGGTGGTGTAAGTGGCAGCACGATTGGGACGGACTCCCAATAGCTGCGGGGTTTTTATAAATAATTAAGCATATTAAATGCAAAATTTCAGTAATTTGAATTATAGAAATGAATTTAATAATATTACGTAAATTGAATCAATGGTTGAAGCTTGAAAATTACTTCAACAATTTTTTATAGTAATCCTAGCTTTTGACCGCGACTTTGTTCGCTTAAAAATCATGTGTTACGTCACCGTTAAATATACTTTTCTATCTCAATACAAAATTCACCTCCTGTTTTGTGAAACATCCTAAAGCAGATATATATCCTCTAATTTTCCGAATATGCCTTTTTAGTGAGTTTGACATCATCTAAGTAAGGCACTGCCTGGTACTTTTTTATGATAATTTATAATTCAATAAGAACATAAATTCAGTCTTAAATATCGTGTTAGAACACATGTTTTAGTAAAAAGTATTGTGTTCAAATATTTGAGTGGAAATAAACGGCAACTGAATCATCTTTTTTCGGCCAGTGGTCCGGTCTCATCCAGGCCAGCCGTCCGTGGCGTTGAACAGGCGAAACGGGGTTCATACTTTGTCCATGAGCCTATTGTAGCGCTGCCCGTTATGGCTTGCTTTTGGATTGATTAACCTTTCGGGCATCTTCAACGTCCGCAATAAAGCGGCTCAATGACTTACTAGGTACTATATAAATGGATTATCACGCTGTCATATCATGGTCAAAGAATAAATAGGTGACACTATTAAGGAATTCTCATCTAATTTCTCACTTCAAAATTTTACCTTTAAAAGTAAAAAAAAAAACAAAACTTCATAGTTTACGTGTGCTGTAAGTATTGTTCATTGTCTTAAAGTGAGATATTTCGGCCTGTTAATAATGTTCATTCATCAGTTCAATTAGTAACTGCATTATTATTTATGCAATACTATAATTGCTAAATTGGCAGGTTATCGTTAAATAACAACGTGTGTACTAACGAGCCTGTTTAATTTACAAGAATTTTCACCATAAATGTGTTTAATTAAGTACAGAGTTAAATAGAACTTTTTATAGCAAAAGTGTATTTTATAGTGGTGAGACTACTCGGTTGACAGTTCGGCGTAGTACCACAGTCTCGCAGAAGGTCGACGTCTGAATAATGGCAATGTGCTGTTGCGCTAACCAACTGGGTTGTTTTGGGGTTTGTATTGGTAGGCAGCGGTCTAGATATACCCTTAGTATTGCAAAATCCACAGGCGGCAGTAATCAAGTGTGCTGCTTGCTCATTTGCCACCAATAAAAAAAGACTTTTCAGTCTTCAGTTTAATAAAGAGTTGTTTTATGAATAGAAAAAAATAACATATTTTAAAAATAGTATTACTATAATATATTTTAAATTCGTCATCATTATCATCATCACAACTTATATACGCCCTACTTCTGCTCAAGCCTCCTCCACAATTAAAGTGAAATTGACCTACTATACCACGCTGGTCAACGGATTGGTATAGGGCTGAGATTCCTTTTATTATCTGCTTACGTCTTTTAGTATTTTTTTACGTCATCCGCAAAGGAAAAGGGAATGATGTTCACTTATCATTATTATATACGCAGAAAAGAGAGAAGGTTAAACCTTTACGTAATCATATAGAAAATTCTAAAACAGAATGTATTGTAGGATATTAAAAGTGTCATTGAGTTATATGGAAGTAAAGAAAGGTCAAAGAGAGGACACGCCATCCGGTGGTAATTGATTCACTCATGTTTATCGTTTCTTATTGGCAAAATGTATTCACATTTTATATGTCCTACAAATCTGTTGAAGTGTTTAAGCACTTATGTGCAATTACCGTTTTTAACGATCGTATTTTTTCTCTTTTAAAATCATTTAAAATTATTTGTCCTTTTTATAAGTCGTTTTGAAATAAAAACTTGGTTAGCGAGATTGTACAATAAATTGAAAACGCGATACCTAAAAGAAGCAAACATGTATATTTTAGAATTACATAGGATTTGCAATGGAATGAGATAAAATTTCAATATAAAGCACTCTTGTCGGCCAAACGTTGTAGACCCCCGCGACAGAAACTCGGCACATTTGATTCTAGGGTTGCTGTTTCCCTGGCCACCGAAGACAAAGATCGGGTTCCGGTGGCCCGCTCGCACGGCGAAGAGAGGTGCATTGAAGGGTGGGTCTATGAGGTTGCATGCCGTCTCTTCCGTCACCCCGGACCGATTTGGCGGGTCGTGACCACACCATAGCCCACTGCAAATAAGGGTTTGCGCTTGTTTGAGGACCAAGCAATCCCTGAAACTGTTTCTACACGCCTAAACGTTGTATTAAATAATTTTAGTGCGCAAAAAAGTTTGTACATATAGATATGCATTGTGTCTGGTTTCATGTGTTTAATTTCAAGACGCCTCTACACATTTAACGTTGTAAATAATAATATGAAATGAAACTAAAAAAGAATTCTAGAAGATAAAAAGGCTGCGATAGCATGTCTCAAGCACTATACTAAGCAACTCTTAAGCACTATACTGTTAGAGTATTACTCTTAGTTCTAGATAAGAATAGATTAATCTGCTCTTATCCCAATTACTTAGTGTCGACCCAATATGTACTCCTCTTCCGTCGTATATATTGCAAATAGTTATTGGCAATAGTTTTATAAACAACGTCTGCTTGTGCTAAGGAGGCATGTAATTGTTCCACCGAAGACAAAGATCGGGTACCGGTTGCCCGCTCGCACGGCGAAGAGAGGTGTATGCAGGGTGGATCTATGGGGTTGCGCGCCGACTCTTCCGTCGCCCCGGACCGTTTTGGCAGGGCGCGACCACGTCCATAGCCCACAGCAAAAAAGAAAGGCTAGTAATTGTTGCCTAAACCGCATCAGGTAGAGTTGGATAAGATTGATATAAAGCTCTTAGTCGTCTTTTACGACTTCCACGAGTAAAGTAAGGGTTGGTAGTATTCGTAGCCGCTAACACACAATACTCTCTTTACTAGTAGTTGCTAGCTACTCTTAGTTTCAATAGTTGTTATAAGTATTATATAAGTTTACCTACAAAACAGACGACGTCACGAGTCTCGTGACAGTAATTTTGCATAATGCTTCTTCTTTTTCAAATCGAATATCAACGCCTTTATATGTCAAATTGTCTGATCGGGCACAACGGTTGCTCCGCAACTTTGTAGACCTACAAGTCACGTTCTAGAAAGCTTATGTTGTAAGCTGCATCGTACTGATCAATAATGTTTACAATATAAATAACTAGTTATACCAACGGCTTCGTTCGCATTAAAGATAGATTTTGTCAATAAATTATTCTATCCTCCGACAGTTGTTTTTTTTTTGTTTTTGGTAACGCAGTGGCTAAAAATGCATTTTTCGCATTCCCGCCCGGGCGGGGGTGGTATGTGGGACTCACAGGCCCTGAAGGGATCACTGAATACCCACTAAAAAACCAACTGCGAGCTGTTAGCCGTTGGGGCTTTTACAGCTGAACCGGACTATGGGCGAGCCTTATGGGTTCTCAACCCGAAATATATTTTATCATTGATATGTGTATTGATGTGAAATTTTAAAACTATTGGTTGAGTAGTTAAGGCGTGAAAGCGTAACAAACCAACAAGTGTTTGTATTAATAATATTAGTTATGATTACTGCCCTTTTTTGTACTTACTCGTTGAAGTTGTAATCGGGTCACATTAAAAATTGAACAAGGTTCCATTATGAAAAGCCATTTATTACAACCACACTAGATAACAAGTCGGCCACACCAAAATAAGAATATACTAGAACTCATTCACTGCAAATAGATGTTAACAAATTGAAAGTTCCATAGTTAGCGAGCCATTTATTTCAATCAGTATTGATTTATTGATTTGTATTTCAATGTGATTTAACTTAATTATACAAGCTAAACTGCATTTATAGTGTTACTTACATTAATCTCGTTAAAGTGTACAATTATATGAACATGTTCATTCAGTACATATTTTATCTGTGAATAGTGTATTTTCTTCTTCTGATAAGAGTTTTAGCGGGAAAGGAAAAGTGTTATGCAGTGTTTTTGTATAATATTCAATATCTTAGTGTTTTAACATGTTATATTAAGCAATTTTAATTAATTTGATGCCCAGGAAGTACTGAGATGTAATGAATATGATATAACAGTGACTTCCATACGTTTTCGTTTTCCACCAAAATGTCCAAAAGATACCTTTAACTTTGTGGTCATGGCACTGTTGAAAGCGACAATTTGACTTACTGACGGACGATGACTAAATTAAGTTAATTTATAAACCAAGATTTGCTTAAAGGTTTTAGTAACCAATAAATAAAAAAATTAAAATTCTTCTGACAATGAGATAAGAATACAATGATCACTTAGAAGTATCGTAAAAATCAGTTAAGGAATGTAAGCGGCTAACATCGGCATAAAGATTCGACTGCACAGATGGTGTAGTGGTTAAGATATCGACCTATCTTTCTAATGCCGTTTTGAGTCTGAGTGTGGTTTGCTGCGTTAATTGCTTTTTCATATAATCCCACGCAATACAAGGGTTATTTCCTTAGTGCTAGATGTAGTCTTTAAAAAAAGGAAAGCTCGTAGTAAAACCTTATGCCAAACCATCTGGCTACCGTTGAAGAATTAGACTCATTTGGAGAGTGACTGTGCTCAGCAGTGAAATGTACCTACATAGACTGAGAATAATAAATAGTATTTACATCTGTATGTATGTTCGCTTGATTTTCAAAAACAATAATATAAGGAAATCAATAAGGTTTCTTTTCTATCTAGGTTACATATCCACCACGTTTTAATGCTTAAGGCGGCATCTTTTTTGCGGCCGCTTTTTTGTGGACACTTTTTTCGAATTGGCACATAATTTTACTTCGAGTTTTCTTCTTTGGCAAATATCGGCTATTTCCTATCCACCTCTAATCATGTCCACGGGAAAGTAAGAGTTACGCATTGTGTGCTTAGTCCACCAATAATATGCCATAATGATAAAATCAATGAAGGGGTTAATTACTTTAATAAAAAAATATACGTACGTACACAACTATTATGTATGTATAATTGCACATTCTCGTTTTGCATTTGATACTTAATTACTGATAATACATCAATTAATTTTATAATTACAAAATTGATAAGTCAATCAATTAAATATTATTTAATTGAATGATTTACAATCATTACAAACAGCATACGTGTTAATTCATCATCATGTCAGCTCATATATGTCCCACTGTTGGGTTCGAGCATCCTTCATAACGGGAGGAAAATTTAACCTATTCTACCACGCTGGTCAGACGTGTTGTAGTATAGGGTTTATTTTTGAGTTATTCTTCTCTTGCATAGATGTTATATGCGTTTTATATCCCTTAGTCTTCTCTTACGATCACCCACGGGTAAGATCGAGGATGGAGAAATGTATTCTTACACCGTTACCACACAGAAATACGTGTTAATTAAATAAGATTAATAAATAGTTATATGTACTTGTTTTCTTTATAATAATTATTCGTTCGTGTGTATATAAACATTATGCTTTTACTGGGCTCATAAAATAATGTATATAAAACGCATATATTGCACCTCGTTTTATTATGTTCGATGTGTTGTTACAATGTTTTACGCATGTCTTACTAGTGTTATACGTTAACGAGGAGGAAATCGATAGGTGTACCGATTAGGTGTTGACGGTATGTTGTGTATGTTTAAAGAAAGCATCGTCTCGCACTTCGAAAATTTAATTTTACGATCTCTATCAATCGCTCCTCATTGAGTGCCTTTCGGTTATACGAGCTAACTGATACAATGTTATTTGCAATTTTAAGGCCACGGTAGTAACAAATAATTTAAAGTTTACTCTATCTAATCTTAAGTAGTTGTTATGCGGTTGTGATATTTTTGAAATATTTACACTATAATTTTTTCTAAGACTTGATAGCAAAGGGATGTTTGGGCATTGTGAAATCTTAAATTTCCACTTTGGTCCTATGTCATGCGTCCGTTGATGGCAGATAAGCATAGGGCAAAAAGTTTTGGTTATGTTTTTTTTACAGTATTCTAGGATTTTCATGGTTTTTATGGTTTTCTCTGGAAGTTCTTAACTTAGTATTTTGCTACACTTGAGTGCATAGGTGACATAGTGGGTAAAGTACCGTGCCAAGTGTCGGGTTCGATTATCGCGCAGAATAATGCTTTATACCATCCACAAGTCGTTCTTCTCAATCTGGGTGTAATTTGTTTTCGTTAAATAATATGTCTGTAAAGCTCCTCGCAATACATGGAGCCTTAGTGCAGTGTTGTAAATAAAAACATACTAAAAATACTATAGGTATATAAAAATATATTTTATATAAGTTGACCCAGAAGATGTTCGACTTTAAAAATCTAAAAACAAACAAATTATTTGTAATCGTCTGCAGCGCCATCTACCCGGCCCAATTGTTGATCTTTCACTTGTTGAACCAATCTTGAATCCACCTAAACATTTAAAAAATATCAAAATCGATCCAGCCGTTTAGGAGTTCAATCACATACATGTACCGAAAAATTATATATATAAAGATAGTATATATTTTTTAATAAAATCTGAAAGTTCATTTGTATCGCAGTATTATGTATATTTTATTTGTTCTGCCGTTAAATATTCGTATGCACGCAATGTCTTTTTCAATTTAAATTACTGAAATTTTTAGCATTTAATATGCTTAATTATTTATAAATACCCGATACGAAACGAAAAATGATGTCACAAGCGGGGTTCGAACCCGCACCTATTGGGAATCCGGCCCAAATTTTTTCGTTTCGTATCGGGTATTTATAAATAATTAAGCATATTAAATGCTAAAAATTTCAGTAATTTGAATAACAAGGTTGTGTCATCGTTTAATACAATTCTAACTGTAAAGTTTGAAGTATTAAGTCTATACAATGTGTAAACATTGTCCGATAGATGGCATACGTCACCTTGAAGACGTAAGATATAATATGATTCGAAATTTGCATGTCCTAAAATAGTTCACGATGGTGTAAGTGGCAGCACGGTTGGGCCGGATTTCCAATAGGTGCGGGTTCGAACCCCGCTTGTGACATCATTTTTCGTTTCGTATCGGGTATTTTCAATTTATTTAGTTTTAGGGCATATTTAAATTTGTTTATTCATTATTTCTTAGTATATTTATTATTTCGAAAGTATAGTAAGGTGACCGATGTCTGGTTACGCATAAAGCATCAGTAACGAAGACGACTTTACAAGAATGGACACTCCGTCACGCCTGTACACGATTTACCCTTAATATGGTAATGCGACAGGTTCGCAGTTCTACGGTTCGTGGGAATCGCTAGCCGCAGGCCCGAGAATAAACTATATACGAAGTTTTAATTAGGTTTGAATGCCTACTTACCTACACACGTGTAGCATTGACGAGTTCTAGTAACTCAATAGTAATAATTCTCGATCGAGTAATAACTATCGGCATTAAACTTAAATGCGAATTTTAACGACAACAAGCAATTACTAGTTTTACTCTCACGAATGTGCGTTTGCCAACGTTCGTGTCGGTTGGCATTCACGTTTCCCCGAGATGGGACATCCGGCTATAAAAGGAAAAACGACTGGCTTTCATTTTGTTATTGTAGTACGTTTGACTCTAAGCTCACTTTGATCAATTTATCACTGACTCACCCCCCGCTCCTACTGCCCTGTCCTACTCCCATCTTCATTCATCATTTAGCTTTTGGCCGTCGTTCCCCATCCCGACTAGAAAAAAAGTATGGTTCAACCAGATCATGTATCTGGACCCGATCAGGATAGAGTGAGGCATGCCGGATCCGGCAAACCCGATCAGGACCAGGTCTGGTCCTGATCAGGATAGCCTGATATGAAATAACATCAAGTATGGTAAGGCATACCGGATCAGGACCAGATCAGGACCAAATAAGGATAGCCTGATGTGGAATATCATTAAGTATGGTAAGGCATACCGGATCAGGACCAGATCAGGACCAAATAAGGATAGCCTGATGTGAAATATCATTAAGTATGGTAAGGCATACCGGATTAGGACCAGATCAGGACCAAATAAGGATAGCCTGATGTGAAATATCATTAAGTATGGTAAGGCATACCGGATCAGGACCAGATTAGGACCAAATAAGGATAGCCTGATGTGAAATATCATTAAGTATTGTAAGGCATACCGGATCAGGACCAGGTCAGGACCAAATAAGGATAGCCTGATGTGTAATATCAAGTATGGTAAGGCATACCGGATCAGGACCAGATCAGTACCAAATAAGGATAGCCTGATGTGAAATATCATTAAGTATGGTAAGGCATACCGGATTAGGACCAGATCAGGACCAAATAAGGATAACCTGATGTGAAATATCATTAAGTATGGTAAGGCATACCGGATCAGGACCAGATCAGGACCAAATAAGGATAGCCTGATGTGAAATATCATTAAGTATGGTAAGGCATACCGGATCAGGACCAGGTCAGGACCAAATAAGGATAGCCTGATGTGTAATGTCATCAAGAATGGTAAGGCATACCGGATCAGGACCCGATCAGGATAGAATGAGGCATGCCGGATCCGGCAAACCCTATCAGGACCAGGTCTGGTCCTGATCAGGATAGCCTGATGTGAAATAACATCCAGTATGGTAAGGCATACCGGATCAGGACCAGATCAGGACCAAATAAGGATAGCCTGATGTGAAATATCATCAAGTATATAGTAAGGCTTGTAGTATATCAGAACCAGAAACAGTTTTCGTAACACAAAAAAAATATCAATCAAAATTCAAAAAAGTGACATGATTGTCATATTTATGCCACGGCGAAATTGTATTTGCATCAGAGGAGATTAATCTGAAATCTTTAATTAATCATATGTATTTAATAATAATAATAATGTTTAATTAATAATATAAAAATAATTTATATTTAAAGTAAAATACAAAAATAAATAATATATATATATAAATGTACCTAACATTTGAAAACATAGATAGAAATATTATATTGTAACAACCATTCTAACATTTAATGTTTTGGGTCATAATAAATAGATGGCGTTAGTAAAATGACGTCATTATTTGAATCGCGGTGTTAAGATTCTCCGAAGCGTAATGACATGGCCTAATATTAAATTAGTTGTTATCGAATCAGATTAAAACAGATCGATCAGGTCATGAATGAGAAATTCAGGCGACAGTTGCAGTCGTTAGCATTTGGTGGTTGCGCCGTAATCGGAACGGCTCACTGGGACTCTATACGATAAGAATACAGCACTGCATTCGTTGCCTACGTCATATATTAATTTATATTTTTACCTATTAAACATGTTCCTTAAGATATTCATGTTTTTTAAAAGGACCGGACTGTGGGCATACTCGTTTTGGATCAGGCAAGATATATAACGCAGATGATTGATTTGGTTCTGATCAGTAAAATTTCATCCGGACCCGATCAGGCACGCCTGATCTGGACCCGATAAGGTTTTCCTGATCGGGTCCAGATATATCTTCTGCGTTACATACCTTATCTGGTCCAGATCGGGCATGCCCGGTCCGGTCCTGCTAAGGAAGACGAAAAAATGTCTAGTCGGGATGTTTTGCTATACTACGTCGTTCATTACATGACTGGTCGCCACTTGAGAATATTTCTTCCGCTTTTAGTGGTTATCGGGTTGTCGAGCGATGTGACCTTCCCTTAGCCTTTTGCCGCCGTTCCCCATATCTTGCCACACACATTTACGGATTTCAAAATTTTTAGGGAATTGTAGAAGGTAGAAGGAATTGTATCTTACAAAGTAACAATTTGACTTTATTTTTAGGCTAACACCAGTAGATATTACAAAGTAATGTGTCTTTTCAGACTCCGCCCAATAAATATCCTAAATTATTTTAAACTTTTAATGGATATATTATTATTTCGGATATCCGATAGTTTCGCTTTCGGTTACGGAACTCTATAACATCCCTGACATAAACAATAGAATTGGACGACATTTATAAAATACTATTTCTACTACTGACTGCACAGATGGTGTAGTGGTTGCGATAAGGACCTTCCGTGCCACTGCAGTGGGTTTCATTCCTATGCAGGACGATATTTTCCACAAAGTATTGTTCTGAGTCTGGGTGGAATTTATTTGCGTAAATCATGTTTGTGAAGTCCCCCGCAATACAAGGATCCTTAGAGCAAAATTGTGTGTTTAAAAAAAAACATACAACGACAATTATTGTACTCCATAATAATGCATGTTTTTTGTCTCTTATGCATAATTTGCACTGTCGCTTTAAACAAATATTACTTTGTTTTAGAATTTTACTAAACGGTCAAATTATCGTGTGCTTTAGCAAGTGGCACGCGTAAACATCGTATATGCTGTGGGCAGGTGTTGCCAGTAACACATTGCCACCTCTTTCACGAAAGCCATACATCAACGCTAATTTGTTTTCATGCTCTCCCAACTGCCTCGTAACATTGAAAGTTCTGTCGTTTCTTTTTAAATCATGCGTTTGGGCCTCAATGTTCTATTCTATAGTATAGTGGTATATATATTCCTTTTTATATCTTTAATAACAATTTTCTCCAATCTCCATATGGTGATGGTAAACATACAATGGCCATCATCCTATCCTTTTCTGTGGGTGGGTATAGTAATAATCTATTTAGTGATGTGGGCAAATAAGATCACTGCAAAAGAAGGCAAATTCGAACCCTATACAACCTCCATGAGCGTTGTGGTTTAGTAGGATAATTTTCTTATATGGAGAAGTTTGGCGCGTGGGACGTATATGGACTAAAAAGAAGAAGTATCAATTGTTAAAAAGATTAAGAAAAATAACAATTACTATAAGAGCCTTACGTATACTCCACGGCATTAAGAGGATTTATTCGATACATAGTCAACTTAGAAACAGTCAATTTATATATGTACTTTGATAACCTGATATTCTTTAGATTACACGTGAAAGAAAGTGAACGGAGCGTTGGGACAACTTCTCGGTAGCCACCACCTCAGCCAGAAGGCACGTGTAGCAATACATAACGCAGTGCTTGTCCCAACATTACTATATGGAAGCGAGAGTTGGGTATGCAGAAAAGAGCATGAAAGCAAAGTTAATGCGGTTGAAATGCGATCTCTACACGGAAAATCTGTGGAGTTAGGCTGACCGACCGTATTCGCAACGACGACGTAAGAAAGCGAGTAGGTATGAAAGAGAGTACTGGTGTGAAGATTTCGCATCTCATCATCTGAGGGAATGCTCCGATGGTTCAGACATGTGGAAAGAATGCCGAATGAACGTCTGGTTAAGAAGATATACAATGCGAAAGTGGAAGGATGTAGGTACCGGGGGAGACCGAGACTCACCTATCTAGACCAGATTGGTCACGTACTGAAAGAAGGTGGAGTCAAGAGTCTCCGAAACCGTCGAGCGTGTATGAAGAGAATTATGAATGTTGAGGAAGCGAGTGAAGTATGCAAGGATAGAGTTCTCTGGCATTCTGTTCTCTCTGCCTACCCTGCAAGGGACATGGCGTGATGATATGTATGTATGTATGTACGTACACGTAAAAGAATCACCAGATTTTTTACTGAAAGCAATACTTATAAAATAATTTCTTATTTTTATTCATCAGAGGGTAAAATATAAAATAATCTTTAAAAGGACGTTTAAAATGCCGTAATATTATGTATTTGACAACAATAAAAAAATATATTCGATGAGTAATAGGTATAATGTAGAGATAAAATTTTTTATCAAATACAGATACTTCTAATTTTTTTAAGTCGTAAACCTACCATTATTTCATTTATTATACGTTCAACATTTGATTGTGAAAATTTCAATAAATCTTCAAAGTTCAAGGTCGTACAGATATTTGTATTTTTTTTTAAGTCGTAAACCTACCTTTATTTCAATTATTATACGTTTCACTTTGGATTGTGAAGAGTTCAATAAATCTTCAAAGTTCAAGGTCGAACGCTAATGGCATTAAAATGCCACCACCCTTGAGGTAACCCCTTTCTAACAAAACAAAAGAAAAGAATCATTTATATTGGTTCGTAAACAAAGAGGTTATGACCGATAATCCATCATAATAAAATTTATATTTAGTTGAAATCATAAACTCCTTTTTTGAAGTCGTTAAAAAGGTAATAGAGCTAGTAATTACTAGCTAATGCTAACTACTAAAGTACCTCCTAAACAAAATTCTAACCACTGATAAGTGGAAAAACAGTATTAAAAAACAAACTGTACCACATTTTAGATTACTTTCGGTCGGCTTCCCTGCGGGTGCTGGGTTCATACCCGATCCATTCGTGGCCTCGGCTAAGCCATCATCAAGTGCATTTATGCCACCTTGCGCCTTGGATATAAGCGTGGGTGTTCTCTTTCCTGACCTATTCCGTCGCCTCTGTTACCGCGGTACCTCTATCCTTGCAGCATCCGGCAATAAATGCCAATCCTCATTCAATATTGAATATCGTTCCTATAGATTTTATTGTATTATCAAACAATGTAATGCATTTTATATATTCTTATATAATGCTCTTGAATGGAATTAATTCTCAGAGCAATAAAATCCAAAGATTGAAAACAATTCGCAGTCTAAAGATAGAGATCATTTGAATATACGTCGTGACGGTGGCCATAATTTATTTCTGCGTAAGCTTGAGCATGGCTAAACGTATTAAATCGCATACGATTTGCATTTTTGTTTCTATGGCAAGGTGTTTATTGTAATTCTAACTAATAACATATTTACGATATATTCGTTAGTTAGTTTGTTTGTTACATTTTCACGTGGAACTATTCAACCAAACGTCTTGAAATTTCGCATATATACCTTTCCTACAAGAAGAAAGTACTGTTTTCAAGGGATAGATATACTGCTTAACTAAATCTATATTAATACGCAAGAAGTATGAATATTTCACAATCTGTTCATCACTTTATGCATTATATGTAATTATTTGAATCAATTTTAATTGTATCGCATACGCATGCATTAGATTAGATACTTAATTAGCATGATTATTACACGCAACATTTCAATGGACTACAAATACTCTACTTTAAGGAGAGTATTCCAAGAGTCCATGAACTGTTAATTTTTTTAGGACTTAGTATGCATTTGTCTGACTAATGCACGCTAAGCCCTAAACAATTTTTTTTTCTCATATTTTTTTAAAGACACCTACCCTTTTTTTGCGGTGGACTATGGACGTGGTCTCGCCCCGCCAAATCGGTCCGGGGTGACGGAAGAGGCGGCGCGTGACCCCACAGACCCACCATGCAAAACTTCTCTCCTCGCCGTGCGAGCGGCCATCGGTACTCCATCTTTGTCTTCGGTGGCCAAGACACTACCACCCTACACTAATGCTGGCAAAAAACTATAATGAATTCAGACGATTTCTATAGAAGGGGTTTTTAAAGATTAATTTATATTATAAACTTTTGTAATTTCCTTCATTACTTAAGGTTTTACAGCACTGCAAGACGATCTAGATTAAAATAATAAATAAAAAGTTTTTTTAGGTAACTCGTAAGTAATCATATATATGATTTTGAAATATAGATATATTGTTATTTTGACTTTTTTTAATAAAACACCTTCCTGAGAAAGAAAATAATGCTTATATTGCGGTCAACTTTACAAACATACAATTAACACAGAAAAAATTACACCCAGATTCAGAACAACACGTTATGGATCGCTCAAAGTATTGCCATCCGTGGGTGTAGAACCCACGAACCTGGCAGGGAAGGTCGGTATCTTAACCACTACGCCATCTTTACAAGTATAAATGTTGATTAGTATATACATAAATGCATTGATTTCGCAAACTTGCAGAGCCGAAATATATTTTGAGTGACGTACGTGACCGTTCAATAGAGGTAGTTTCATCTGTCTTCACAAGCGTATCGGCAGCTTTACACTAAGATGTTTATCTCGAAAGTGTCGCGTCATTCACGAATGCTATTGTGTTTCCCCTATTCAGGTCGTTACTCGATACGATGTACAACTTATGTGCGCCTTAACGATTTCATGTTTTGAGGTTTTGTGGGTGGTATAGTCGGGCAGGGTACCTAAAGCCCAATGGAGTGACTCCCTGCGGTCTACTTTGTGAAGCGCTCGAGCGTGCCACTATTCTCGCCGGACGTCGCAACCGCAGACATCAAGAGCGACCGGCAAACCTGTTTCCATGTCATCAATAGACTCATTGAACATTACCCTCGCCGTTTTTAATGTACCTCACTATTGTACCGCGAAATTGATGTAGTAATTATGCTAAACCATTCAAAAGTAATTCGAACAGACGTTTCAATTGCAATAGTTATATATTTATAATCTGTGCAAGCACCATAATTATATACTTGCACCGGAGTTTTAGTGGGAAAGGAAAAGTCTCATGTGGTGCTCTTGTATAATATTCAATTTCTTTAGTGTTTTAACGTGTTATATTAAATAATTGTGATGGAATTTTATGTAATTTATGCGTAGGATGTACTGAGGTGTAGTGAATATCATATAACAGTGCCTTAAATACTTTTTGACAAAAAGCTGACCGACCGCATTCGTAACGACGACGTAAGAGAGCGAGTAGGTATGAAAGAGAGTATTGGTGTAAAGATGCGAAAGGGAATGCTCCGATGGTTCGGACATGTGGAAAGAATGCCGAACGAACGTCTGGTTAAGAAGATATACAATGCGAAAGTGGAAGTATGTAGGTACCGAGGGAGACCGAGACTAACCTACCTAGACCAGATCGGTCATGTACTGTAGGAAGGTGGAGTCAAGAGTCTCCGAAACCGGCGAGCGTGTATGAAGAGAATTATGAATATTGAGGAAGCGAGTGAAGTATGCAGAGATAGAGTTCTCTAGCACTCTGTTCTCTCTGCCTACCCTGCAAGGGATATGGCGTGATGATATGTATGTATGTAAATACTGTTTCGTTGTACACCAAAATTCCTAAAAGATATCTTTAACAGTGTGCCCATGGCACTGTTGAAAGCGACGATTTGATTTACTGACGGACGATGACTTTAAATGAAGTTAATTTATAAACAAAGATTTGGCTTAAAGGACTTAGTAACCAAGCCATAAACGTCAAAAAAATATACTTGCACCAAATGTATGATATATTATCGCATTCTTCGAAGACTGGCAAAAGATGATTCATTCCCATGCCACAGAAATACCTTATTCAACGACTTGATGGTTATTTTACTACTCAGTGGTACATCCATAAACGAGTGCATTATAAATTTATAGCTTAAAATTGCTTTTATTGTTTGTTCCTTTATGTGTCTGGGAGAATTGTTGACAAAAAGTGTGTTTAATGACACTATAAAGATTAAGTACGCCCATGTTTGCTTCTGTTAACATAAACAACGAATCAAGGAGGCGTCCTCTTGACCCTTAAAATCACTTTTTATGTCATATCTTAAATAATCTTAATACAGTTTGAGTGATATAAATTGATGTAACATAGAAATTAATGCACCGAAACCGTTTATAGTTACGTTTGTCTAGGGAAAAAGAGAACTCCATTTGAAATAAAAAAAATAAATTTGTTACACCATCCTGTACTAAGGAAATTATCCTTGTATTGCGGGATACTTTACAAATATATAATTATATGCTATGTTTGTGAATCGCACAAAGTATTGTCAGTATTGTCCTGCGCAGGAATCGAACCCACGATACTGGCATGGAAGGTCGGTATCTTAACCACTACGCCATATGTGCAGTCAGTTTTCCAACGTTACGAACACTACAACGGCCGTCCTCAACGGGAGGACTGTCCTCCCGTGACTGTGAACGCTGTAAAGTGTTCGTAACGTCGGGAAACTAAAAATCAAATACAAACGCGATATGATATGGTTTCTCCATATAAATAGTTATATCTCAAATCTGTACTCGCGTAAACATCAGAAATCATTAAAAAAACTTCGAATAAAAATCGGTTCATCATCGTGTCGAAATTTTATTTTTAAAAACTTCTCTCTGCACGAACGATATAATGCTTTTAATTGCGGGGACTTTACAAATATACAATTAACGGACACAAATTACATTCAGACTCAAAACAGCAATTTGTGGATCACACAAAGTATTGCCCTGTGTGGAATCGAACCCGTAGCACTGACACGGTAGATCGGTATCTCATTTACTGCACCGTCTTTGCAAATTTTGTGCAAACATAAGACATAATCCAACTAAAATTGAGAAGAAGTTTTACTCTTTTCGTCTTCTTTTATTATCAGCATTCTCTTGCTCTTATCCCAAGTACTTGGGTCGACGCAATATGTACACGTACTAGGGGAGGTAAATAAGTTCGCGGAATGGGGTTAAAAAGATAAAGTAAAAATCAAAATTATTTTTCTTTCTCAATATATTCTCCCTTAACCCTAATACATTCCTCAGGTCATTCAATTAATGTATTTATACCATCAAAAAAAAATGACTTCTCTTTGTCGTCAAAATAAGCTGAAATTGCGTTCTTCACCTCATCAGACGAAAATTTCTTCCCACGGAGTTCTTTTTTAATTTTTGGGAATAAATAATAATCGCTGGGGGCTAAGCCTGGACTTTAGGGAGGATGTTCCAACATTTGGAAGCCCGCTTTTAGTGTGGCAGCCATCGCAATTTGCGCCTTGTGCACGGGTGCATTGTCGTGTAAAATCAGCACCTTTTTGGTCAATTTGCCCTACCTCTTCTTCACAGCATCTCACAAGCGTTTTAGCAGTGCAGCGTAGTACTCTCCGTTTATATTGACACCCTTTTCCTTATAATCTATTAGCAAAATTCCTTCTGTTCTTGGCCTGACTGGCCTATCAATCTTTCTTGGGAATGTAATTGTTGACCAAACGCCATCATTTGGAGTTGGCCCAGGTCGATATAAAGCTCTCAATCGTCTTTTACAACATTCACGAGCAAAGTAAGAGGTAGTATTCATAGCGGCTTTGTCACCACACAGCACTTTCGTCTTTTTTTACATACATACATATCATCACGCCATATCCCTTGCAGGGTAGGCAGAGAGAACAGAGTGCCAGAGAACTCTATCTCTGCATACTTCACTCGCTTCCTCAACATTCATAATTCTCTTCATACACGCTCGCCGGTTTCGGAGACTCTTGACTCCACCTTCCTACAGTACATGACCGATCTGGTCTAGGTAGGTTAGTCTCGGTCTCCCTCGGTACCTACATACTTCCACTTTCGCATTGTATATCTTCTTAACCAGACGTTCGTTCGGCATTCTTTCCACATGTCCGAACCATCGGAGCATTCCCTTTCGCATCTTTACACCAATACTCTCTTTCATACCTACTCGCTCTCTTACGTCGTCGTTACGAATGCGGTCGGTCAGCCTAACTCCACAGATTTTCCGCAGAGATCGCATTTCTTTTTTTATATTAATTGAAAACAATGTGTGACATGTATATATTTATATCTTTATATCAAACTACGATGTCTAGTTCCAAACCGGTATAATGCCTGTAATAAACGATATTCATTAATATTTAATACGACGATAAAGATGTGATGTTTCACTATTATACGCGATTACACTAATGTAAGAATTTATTTTGATGATTGAGACAGAATTTTAATAAAATATGTCCAAACACCAATAATTGATTTCATTTAAGCAAAGGTTTTCTTATTATTAAAAAAATAAAACCAATCAAAAGTAACTTAACGAGCTTGCATTTCTAGATTGTTAATTTTTAATTGAAATATTCTAATTAAAAAAAAATACAATCACACATTCCACAAGTAACGAGTGAATGCGATGTAATTAGATCAGTGAAATGAAAAACATTCGACCCGACATGTTATAACAAGTACATACTTACATTGCATTAACAATTGATACTGTATTTAAGAGTAGGAAATTGATATCACTAAGATCAGATAGGGAATATTTACCTTTGCATTGGCGAGTTGTAAACTTCAAAGTTCTTACATGCATACATTTGAACGCGTTGACCCTAAAGCTTGAGTGTGTAGATATCAAATTTATCCACGCTTTATTAATAAATTTGTCTTTAAAATTACCCTTTTAATCAAGTTATAGTATGAACATTTTAAAATTAATGTCCACTTTGTTACGTCTATAACTGTTTTTTTTTTTGATTACGACTATTTCTTATATCGGAATTGACTTGCTTTGTGATTAGTTACATATGCTCATTATGCAATCGATCGTTTTCGTCAGGTGTACATCATATTATTACTATTTATTAGATGTGATTACAAATGCACATACTCAATCTTTTGGTTAATAAATCAAAATAATTGTTAATGTGGCTTATGATTAATTGTATGTTATATAATTTCATAACTGACTCTACAATTACGTAGAAAGCGGGCCCTATGTATGGTATACATGCAGTCACAATAGTAATTCTATACGTGACATTTATAAGAACACTGAGATTTGCATATTCTCATTGGGTGCGTTTGGTATGCATTGAAATGATTCGTTTCTGAGAATCGTGTGTCGCGAATTCGTCGTAGACAAGACGACGCGTCGCAGCCGCGGGATGTGCCTAAATATGCCTGCATTAACTCAGCCAAGTGCACGATCACGATTCGCGTGAAATAAATACTACGTTTGTCATTGAATTAGGTCACTTTTTTGTGTGTTGATGATGTAAGAATATAATTCACTTCCCTCTCCCTTAATCGTCTTGGTGTCGTAAATGACGACTAAGAGGTTATAGTAAGCAGATCACATCTATACAAGAGAAGTAATGTTTGAAATAAAACCCTATACTAACCCGTCTGTCCAGCGTGGTAGGTAAATTTCCCGCCTATTATGAAAGCGGCTTGAGACCAGCTGTAGGACCTGTATTACCCTTAGGACCCTTACCCTGGTGTCGTAACAGATGGCTAGGAGCTGTAATCAGATAACATCACACAAGAGGAAGAAATCTCCGAACGAATCTCTATATTAAACACTATGATTTAGTAGGTCAATTTCTATAAAATTGTCGATGAAGGCCGTGCCCAATAGTAAAATGAAAATTGGTCGAAGATTTTACGAATCGTACATGAAGTGTCATGGTTTGTTGTCATTAATATCATCGTGTCACGTAATAATTTTATATGCGTGGAGTTTAATATCAGCTGCAGTGTTGAACATGATTTAAGATTTGAATGGTTGCCAACAACGGTGTCTTAACATTTGTCAAAAGTGTAATGTTAAAGATCATTTTTTAAACTTAACGATATGTTGTTTTATGTGTCCATTGTCAATACATATCAGTGAAATTATATTTTTTTAAGTAACCAAAACTGAAAATAAACGTGTATACTTATTGTATACACGTTTATTTTCAGTTTTGGTAACAAAATCGTAAAACTAAAATCTTCATCAAAGAGATTTAGTTAGATGAAGATTTTTGTAGATATTTTTTGAACTAATATATGTATGTATGCATTTTCAATTAGATACAAACGATAAAAATATTTATTAATACATTTGATGTGCTTTTATTACTTGGTCTGAACTAGCGCAGTGATAATTAGTATCTTTTTGTAAACATACACAACAACCTCCAACAACAAACATGCAGGTAAACATAGCAATATATTAAAATTTTCTTTTTGCTGGCGGTCCATGATCTGACCTGCTGTCTCTAATAAGCATAGACTTGGTAACGTATCGTGCAATCCCTTACCGCCTCATTAGTAACATTTCAACGGACTGAATCAGTGGGTTACTATTGTCGGGAGTTTAATCCCATGAGCGACGTCCTGACGCATTTTGGTACATTACTGCATCTTGTCCACGTGCAACCTTAGAGTGACAGCAAGCGCATAACAATTACACATCTTTTTTTGCCAGATTATGGTCTTGTCACATCCTGCCGAAACAATTCGAGGTGACGGACGGATGCTTTGGTGCAAACTATATGTTCTATTTTCTCACCTCCTATTAAGCTTGCTTCCGGAACCTTGGATTCTGAATCACCGGTACCTTAATTTTAGTGACCTGTCCACCGGGTTACGTTTTTGGGCACCTATATTTCTCGACATCCGGACAATAAAGCAACGATATGTCGTCCTAACGTGGTTAATCTCCCTTTTGGATGATGAACTAATTATTGTTACCAGTAACACACTTTTTTTTTTGCTTTACACTTATATTTAGTAATGGTAGGGCAGCGCTGTTGACAGTCTTCTGTCTACAGCTGCGGGCCGGCCCGTCCGAGATAGTACCAAACTCGCAGAAATTCGACATCTGAGAAGTGTAAATAGAAACTCAACATTCTGGATGAGTTTCGGTTGGTAGGCAGTGGCCTAGCTGTACCCCTGTTATTGTAAAAGTCCATGAGTGCCAGTAACACTTGCCTTCAGGAGTGCTGCTTTTGCTAACATAAACAATAAAAAAAAATATAGCTTTAAATCCTACTTACCTAATATTGCGTGCAGTAGACGAAATTAGGATGGCAGATGGACTACATACTGTACTGTACCCGCTCAACAACAGATCCTATGTCACTACTGAGAATTTCTTGAATCAAATATAACCAATAAAATCTTGCAATGGACTCTGCTCTTTTGCTAGTCGCAGTCTTATAACGTGTGATTTGCAAAAAAATTCTTGCTTATCATCTTTCTACTCTTATCCCAATTACTTGGGGTCGATACAATATGTACTCTTCTTTCATAGTACAATATTGCAAAAGTTATTGGCAATACTTTTATGACCGGCCACCTGCCCAGCCGTCAACCCTCCTTGGGAATGTAATTGTTGACCAAACGGCATCAGATGTAGTTGGCCCAGGTCGTTATAAGGCTCTTAGTCGTCTTTTACGACATCCACGAGCAAAGTATGGGTTGGTAGTATTCTTAGCCGCTACCAAACAGCCGCAAAAATTTTCTTGCTATTATTATTATAGGTCAAGAAAATTTGAATTCCACTTGTTCTTTATAAAGAAAACGTCTTACCTCAAATAAGCCGTTTTCGAACAGCTTGGATAATAATAATGTCTTTCGTAACGACGGAAACGTGATCGGAAAATTTATCGATACGTAAGTGCCACGGTAGCTTTAATATTAAAAATTGTAATGGTTTTCCAATAGTCGTAGGTTTAAAACCTGGCCATGGTAATCTATTTTAACTTCAAAAATAAGTTTTATGCTTAGCATGATTTGCATGTTTAATCGGCAAAATATTATAACCTAGATTATTTTCTTAAAACTTTGAGTACAATTAAAATATTTAATCGGAATAACATAAAGTTTAAATATCGACAAATGGCTTGATATAACGTGAAGTTTTCGATAAAGTCGCCTCCTGCAAAAAAAAAAAAACAGAAAAGACAATAGTAATCAATAATGTAGAATAATTAATTAAGTTAGTGTTAAGACAGTAAGGAGTGATAAAATGTTTTTCTTCTTGTTTGACGTTTGGTAATGGAAACGTATTTGTAGGACAAAGTAGAAAGCGGTGATAACCCCTTTACTGTAGATAGGGCAAATGGGTCGAAACGAGCTCCCCGCAGCGCTCTCATCTACTACTCATGCTGCCTGTCCGATAACATCCATTTCCTGGGTGGCGGTCCGTCACCTTTGCTCCTTGTACTCTCACTATTGTTCTAAGAAAACTGATGTACGTACTATCAATCGTAAAAATAATCCTAATCACATTAGATGCAAGCAGTACCAAATAAAGTTTATGATAATGCACCCGTTGCATTACAAATGTAGATTCTAATATAAGTTTAGAGATGATTGCACAAGCATCAAGTATTGTTGAGGCGTGGGCGCGCATACCGCTATCTGCTGATCTTGTATGAAGTTGAAGCCTCTGAACTATGTACTACATCTCATAGTTCACAGAAAATTAAACATTACCATATTTAACACGATGCCAGTCACAACTTACCGTATAATAATATTTTTAAATTAACTTTATTGTTGAGAAATCCCTTAAGAAAACAACACTGCATTAACAAATAAATATCGCAGAAGATTTTTACCACCGCACCGAATGGTAATAGTCTGAAATCCAAAAACATCGGCATGCTGTCGTCTCATCTCTCATCAATCTGAAAGTAACTCGCTTAGTCAGCAACAGAATGCAAATTGAACTCGCTCAAAATTCGGCAATAAGGTCGCATGGGAAATTATAAATGTGTTGATATAATATATCTAAACAGCCAGGTGCGTGCACAGCGATCGTAGCTTGCCAAAAAGAAAGACCATACAATTAAAAGACATTAATAACACGCAGATTTAGAGCTAACGATATATCGAATTAAAATATCAAAGAATTGTTGTACATGGGAATCGAACTAATGACACGACACAGAAGGATACACCAATACGACATCTTCACAGCCAGGTATTGTTTAGTCCTTATGTTAACGAACTAAGAATACTATATGTTAGCACTAAGAAAGAAAATGCATTTATTCGGCGAAAGACATGCTAAAGATAGTAAAAGCTAAGTAAGTAGGCAAAGTTGTTATAGCTAAGTAGGCAAAGTTGTTATAGCCATCTGAGGCTAACAACTAAGTCACACACACAAAAAAAAAGTATATAATTAGATATTTTAACATATTTAATCTGCCGATTCGCCACATATATTCAAGAAGATTATTAATAAATATTTCAAATAAAAATAAAAAATCGTTGTTCTCAATTTACAAATGATTCGCGCGTGTAGGTTGAATGACGAATGGTAGCGCAATAATTAGCATATTGACTGACAATGAGTGAAAAGCTACAAGGACAGTTACGTGTCTGCATGATTTGAGTGCAAGCGTGATCGGAACGCATGTAAATGAAGAGTTACACACTATTCAAGTATTTGTCAGAGCGATAGACAATAAATAGGAGGCGTTAAAGGCCGATGAAACAATGAGCTTATGTAAGTTCGTCTAAGGAAATGCTATTCTGAAAACTACTTACATTACAAACAAGTTTGTTCTACATACAATCCGCTGTCCGTTTGATTTTGAAATCGGCGTTATAATTTAATATTATTTTAATGAAACTTAGATTATATTAGTTAATCAAAGTGTTTATTTCATATTATCCTTTATTAAATTTTGAATATATTAGTAAACTAATATATTTTTAAGGGTAATTATTGAATCGGGAACTAGTTATACGTTTTACAAACTTACCTGTGAGGCATATCGCTGTAGTGTCTAATATCTAAATGCTACCCATCAACATTCTTGTGGAGATAGAGTAAGAATACAATGTATTACCAAGCTTTCCTCTCCTATACATATTTGGAGAAATGCTTAAAGGACTTACAGACAACATCACAGCAAGACACCAAAACCTCAAAAGAACCCTATGCTAAATCGTTTGACCAACACGTAATAGCCAATCTACAGGAAGCTTGTTGTCGTGCGTAAAGATACTTCTTTCCTCTCCCAAGAAAATATTAGCCACCGATACATAGTATTAGTGTAGACGGCGGCAATTTTTTTGAAGAGGTTCGTGTTAAGATGATCATCAAATGTTAAGCTAGGGCAACCCACTCATGGGTAAACTATGCTGCTTACTACGAACCATTTAAGACACCGCAGACATGTTGTTTGATAACTTTGTTGCCTAGCATTTTTAATATGGTAAGATAAATAGTTCACCTCTAATATAGTCATTGAAAGGTATTTTTCAAATATATATTTACAAAATTGAGGCGTTTGGGGCAAATCATTGGATTAAGGTTTTCAAATAATAAAGTATATTTTATTTAATATCATAGGGAAACTCCATTTAATTAAGGCATACAGCTGGGTATTACAACCACAGCAAACTTTATTTTCTAAAAGACAACACCCTTTTTTTTTTTTTTTTTTTGTGTTGGGCCATGGACGTCGCACCCCGCCAAATCGGTCCGGGGTGACGGAAGAGGCGGCGCGCAACCCCATTGACCCACCCTGCAAGCACCTCTTCTTCGCCGTGCGAGCGGGCCACCGGTACCCGATCTTTGTCTTCGGTGGCCCGCTCGGCGGTATGCCCTCTCGGGCTCCTCTCCTGTCGACGCCCCGACAGATTTCGCCGTCGAGGCGTCGTCCTCACGCGGTGGCCTCGCGTCGGGTGACCGGACAATTCCCCGGTCCGATCACCCGAAGCCTCGGTTAGGGCGGCATCAGGCGCAGGTATTCGCGCCTGCGCCGCCCCGGCCGCGGGCGGCGGCCCGGGTCACGGGAATCCTCCCGGGCCCGTTCCGCCGCCTCCTTCTGCGAGATGACAGCCTCGCAGAAGGCGGCGACCGCGTCCCAATTCCTGACGCTGTCGACCATCGCCCTCGCGACAACCGGCAGCGTCAGGTCGGCACCGATAATAGCGACGAGGTCGCGGCGCTGCCCGTCCCAGCCCGAGCATTCCTCGAGCGTATGTTGCGCCGTGTCCTCGTCACTACTGCAATGATGGCAGCCTGGAGTCCATTCCCTGTACACGACCGTGTGCAGGTATTTCCCGAAACACCCGTGCCCCGTTAACACCTGCACCAGTCGGAAGGTGAGGACCCCGTGCCGCCGCTCCATCCATTCCATCAGTACGGGCCGGAGGGCCTCGACGGTAGTGACACCGTGTATAGGCCTCTCCAGCCGCGTAGCCCAACGGGCGATGACTTCTCGGCGGGCGTCCTCGCGCCAGGTGGCTATCTCGTTAAACGATGGGGAGCCACCCTCTTCGCGCATTGAGGCAACCCGCCGAAAAGACAACACCCTGCACTAAGGAAATAATCATTGTATTGCGGGGAACTTTAAAAACATATAGGCAAAATAACGGAAACAAATTACATTCAGGCTGAACAACATTATATAGATCGCGCAAAGTATTGTGCGGTATGAAATACTCACGACACTTGGCACGGTAAGTCGGTATCTTAGCCATTACGCCTTCTGTGCAGTCTATTTAACTTGGACATCTAAGGAATGGGAGGCAAACAGCAAATTAGATGGACACGTCACCCTTTCATCGTCTTGTACGGCTATGCGGAATGAGGACAGATTATAGCTAGGTCCAAAAATAAGGATATTTGTATCCAGCTTGCGTATCACGAAACCGATATCAAACTTCGGTGAAAAGTCACAAACGTAACCAGTAAAACAAGTAGGAAAATCTATTAAAACTAATTCCTTGCACCCGCTACTTACTGACTGCTAACTTACTGATACCGATTCGCATGTGAATATAATCAGCTCGTTCTGCGCCTTAACGTTGATTGGAGAGATAAAGTATTATTTTTACTTAAAATGATTGTATAGAACCATGTCGGGTATTAAATGGAAGGGCTTAATTAGCATTTTTTTTTAAATATCTTCATATTATTTGGTATTGCTCGCTGCTTTGCTTGAATTTGTTTGATAATTGCGTATAATGTTATGTGCAAAACTTTATGTTGTATATTATTAAGCATGTATGCACATGAACTTATTGTTATGTAATGAAATTGAATGTTTTCTTTCCAAAATATGTATATTTTATTGTAATATAATTTTGTCTTTGTAAAAGTCATGCGTTTATAATTACAAATATTAACGTTAAAATTGAGTTTTCAATGCACATACTGTAACGATAACGTTACAGTTATTATTAATGAGATCTATAGCTTCTAAAAGCAAATAATAAAAGCGTTTTGTATATTATTTTTTTTAGTCTCTAAAGGCGTTTTTTATCATAAGGTAATATTGGGTACTGGAACATAAGAAATTGCGGAGCTTTCGTGCGGACTGCTATTAAAATGCGATCCCATGTGTTGTTATTCATGAGAATCAGATTTCATCTCGTAAACCCATAGTAATGTCGACACACCGATTGGGAGATTTATGATTGTTTGTTGCTTTACATGAATTGTTATATGTACGAGCGAGAGTGCCCAGTGCCGGGGGGCGGCGCGTGCACTGTACGGTCAAATCTTTCATGTATCTGAGATGCGTGCAATGATATCAAACAGCGGTGAATCAATCTTCCGTTTGTTAGTCGCTATCTAAGATCGGCGCCCACACCGCGTAAACTAGCGACCAACTGACCAACAAAGCATGAATCGCTGCACTGAAAAACAACTGAACGCTGAGGCTCATGTTTTTGAGCCGCTACAGCAGCTTAATTACCACTGCCATCTGTATCGCAATAACTTGCAACTTAATTAGGGAATAGATGAAAGTTACTATACGTCGTGGAAGTTGGTATTTAAATTGCCAGCGGCGGTCAGTTCTACGATACTTGCGTTTTATTGCGTCCCTAATGAATTGTATTCATTGTCTCGCAATACAACTTAACTGTTCATTTATATAATGGTTTTTATACTGCATTCAATGTGTTAAACTTGTTAGATTTTTGTCGTTACAATATTCATGCAACAACGTACGCCTACTTGTCTGCTCAAGACGATAATGATCTTAGAATCAGCGTAGGTCGTGTTTATTACTTGAGACCACGAGACCGATACATCCAATATGTCGGCATTCTCGACGCCTTTATTATTCTAATTTGATTGGTTGGTTGATTAGTAAGTCGCATCAGTGATAGCAGAAAATCATTTTTCAACTGAGCGAAGAGTGTCTGGCTTCCGCAACTCAAAGGAATACATATGTATCCCTTTGTTATAGTGGTCCATTCTAGGATTAGACCAGCAGTCAGTATATTTGAAGATACAATCAGTACCGACTCTGAGATAAACGGATTTCATACATCTTTTAGAAAGGTTTTACAGTAATAATACTCTTGTATATTCAAGATTCCTCATAATATTTCCTTTTTCCGTTAAGGCATACGATAATTATTAATTTGCGATTTGATACACGTATAAATACAGGATCTTATACGCCTTACAGGATCACGCCCCGTAGGGTCTTAACCTCTTTGGGCTTGAAATAATCTAAACTTCGTGGCACGGTTTGTTAAAATAAATGTATATTGTTTGACTTTGTGTTGGCTTTGGCGAATATTGTTTGTGATCTTTAGACGTACTTCTAAATCTTTTACGTAATGATGCGTGCCAAGGATAACTGCAAAGGGTGTTTTCAAATACTAAAAGCATGATTAAGTTGCATATACTTTTAGTATTGAGAATTATTTATTGCCTATTTCTCACAACTGTACACAACTCTGAAACATTGTGACAAATTTGTTTCGAAACATCTGTGAAGGCTGGTTCTTCGCTTTTATGTACATTAGTTGTAATAAAGACACATCATACCAACTGTGTACACTGATTCGTAAGCAAGCAACCTTGGAATATTCATAGATTAATCACTAATTAGTATTCCAAAAGCGTTTTAGTGTTAAGGACAAAAATCCGGATAGCTTCCCATCGAATAGAAGATGCTGCTGTATCTTGTCTATACATTTCATGCGATTGTATTCGTAATATTATATGTTTAAATTGCCCATTATGACCTTGAGATATGCAATTAAGAAAACATCTGATTAACGCCAAACGTCTTCAACCTACTCTCCAGTAGGTGTCGTACAAAACGATTGTGGACTACCTGCATATGAATACCTAAATTTAGAATAAGCATATGCGCAATTTACTTATATCATCAAATAATTAAGTCATGTACCAGCATGATACAAGACACTTATTAGACATGAAGTTTAGTCTGAGTGATCTTACTGTAATGACTAAAGTCCGTTTGATTGTAAATAGTTCAATTTACAATCAAACGGACTTTTTAAAATTTCTTTAGACAATTCGTCATTGATTCATTTAGGTTCGATGGCGCCCTAGGTCCGTAACTAAACGAAAACTTTTAGTACCAATTTGTTAAATATTTTAAATTTTAATACTTATATTATGATTAATTACTTAATTACTTTACCAAAAGCATTTTAACTATTAAATTTCTTTGTTTTAAGATTGTAAAAGGAAACAAATTCTTACAGTAATAAAAAAAATTGATTTTAAATTTTCGCCGCCTTTTGGTGCCTCTAAAAATTTGCCGCCCTAGGCCCCGGCCTCGCTGGTCAAGCCTAAATCCGTCACTGCAAGACGTTTGTCAAGGTAAAGGAAAGCTCGAGGTAAAACTTTATACCAACCCATCTGACCAGCGTGGTATTTATAGGAAGATACTCAGATCCAGTAATGAGATACATATGGGTAGTAACTACAAACTAAAAAAGAAAATGAGTATGATTTCGGTGCGACATTTATTTTATATTCTGTTTGGCAAATTCATTCTATTATCAAGAGTACAATGTCTTTTAGCTTATCCTAAAGGGAACAGACAATATATTTGCTAGTTTTTGGTTTACAGCCATTTAAAGAAAATCAAGCCACAGGAAAGTTAGTTAGTTTTTGGTAGTGGTAGGACCACGCTGTTGAAGTTCTCTGTCTGCAGCCGCGAGCCGGTCCGTCCGGGGTAGTACCACACTCTCGCAGAAGATCGACGTATGAGTAATAGCTATGTGCTATTGCGCTTCGTTCGGTGAGCGAGAGAGCCGGAAGCCCAATTGGATGGGTTTGGGGTTTATATTGGTAGGCGGCGGCCTAGTTATACACTTGGTATTGCAAAGGTCCATGGGCGGCAGTGACACTTACCATCAGGTGTGCTGCTTGCTCGTTTGCCACCATTAGCAATAAAAAAAAGGAAACTGAGGAAAATAACAAAAATCAATTGAGAACAAAGTTTTTATCATATATTTAACAAATTTTTAAATATGCTTTTTAACAGTGAGTTCTAATAATCTAAGAATCTTTTTTAATAACGAAAATTAACATAATACAAGCATTAGATTAGCAAGTAGAGAATTTGTGCCCAAGCCTTGCCTTGGACACAAATTCTCTACTTAAAACAGTCTTGAATAAGAATATTAATTATCAAATGATCATTGAACATTACTATTATTATTATAATCACATTTTGTTAAAATCTCTTTTAAAAATAAGGTAACAACATGAATGTACCAAGTTGGACACTAAACGACATCACAATCTAGTATTATACTTAAAGCTAGTAATAGAAAATAATAACTTTGGCAGTCTGGTCTAGCTAAAATTTCTGGGTTTTCCAAATTTAAAGTAAGATCGCTCGCAACGCTCATATCATCAGGCTCATCTCTTGTTCTATCTCACTTTAGTAGACGTCTATGAATATTTGTCGTGATTTTGTAGGGTATTCTAAAAGACCCATCCGGTGATGTATACACATTTTACCTTCATCACAAAAACAGCTGAGTAATTTCATCTGTAGCTTTTATGGCATGAAGGCACTGCCCTGCACTTGATGGACTTTGAGTGTCCCACTAAAAGCAATTAAATTCTGTTCATCGCTCGAAATCAATCTTTCCATATCCTCAATTTCACTTTTAGCTCAGAATCCTGGATGATTCTCAGTATCTTAGGTCTTAATTGGACAGGATGCTGAGACCAAGTTCCTGAGAAATTCTATCTAATAATAAAAAACAAATCAATTTATAACATTTAATAAAAATTAAGCTAAACAAAGCCTTTATGCTAACAACTTGCATATCAAGACGCCAAAATTACTTATATTGTGATAATTTTATTGAAGAAATATCTTACCAGGATCCTGTGAACTGCACCGATTACGACACCACTTTCACTGTTTATCGCACTTTATTGACCAAACGACGCGCTAGGAAACCATTGACTCTATGACATTTGTTGTCTTTTTTGTAGTATGATCGACTCAGCTGAACGGCAACATCACACGGCAAGCAGTGTTGCAAATATTTGCTTGTTTTACATTGAACAGGATCCTGATACTAAATCGTGGGGACATAATGTTAACGTGATTTACGCAATGTACTTTTGAAAAAACAAGATAATTATTATCTTGTCTAGAAAGAAAAATAGCAAACTTATTAATTTGTGCGTCATTAATTGACATTGATGTAGAAGTAAATAAACACGACACATGTTGCACTAAAATTGATTCGAGGGACATTGCAGGATACTGAGAATTAGGGACTTTAAACAGTAATTTTGTTTTGAATATAATTGTGTACCTTAATTATTTTTAGTGACCAACTAGAAACAGTTGAAAATAACTGTATGCCGTACAATGTAATGTTAGAATTTTTTTTAAGTTATATTTCGGTTGAGCCACCGATAATTCTTTAGTTTGTAGAACTATCCATATATACGAGATTAGATGAAAACTTTTCTATCATTTAAAAACTATTTAGTTTATTTTTTGTTAATAGACATATTGACTTAAACTTCCCGTATAATATTTTCTAAATAATAAAACATTCAGAATGTAAATTTATAACACTAACCCATATTATGATTAGCTATAAATCATATCAACATATTTTTATGGTTGAAATAATAAAATCGTTTGAAGTCAGTCATTAAATGTTAATTCTTAGGGACAGCACAATGTCGGCCGAATTCTTAATTAACAAAATTGAATTATCAGTCGTAAACTTATGTTCTGTCCAATAATATTCCGCTATTGATTGATTTTATTAACGATTGGGTTTGCTGTTATTTTATATGATGTTTTTACTGCTTCGATTCCTCTTCGTATGAGTTTTTTCTACCTAGCGTTTACAATTATTCATTTCATTTGAATTAGTTTTTGCTGTTAATTATATAAAAAATAAAAAAATGTGTTTAGAATGCTTTATCTTATAACTTAATTGTGACGTAATGAACATTATTAATTATGAATTAAATGAAGCATAACAACTTAATATCAAAATAACCGGACAAACGAAACTTTAACTGTAGTTTTGTCGGGTTGTGAAGTACACACACCATACATTAATCGGTCATTATTTTAGTGCTTTTGTTTATATTTTATTTGAATAGTGTTTTATATAATATATTGTTTGCTTTGGGACTAATCCCACCACACACGCCCACCACTGTAACTCTTGTAAGCCAGGATCCACAATGGTCTCCGTATAAGACACAGGTTTGACCCTCAGGAAGTTCCGAGAAACGTTTTTAATTGTATTGGGACCCGCAACAAATTTGATTAGAAAAGAAAAACAGGAGGAGTTAATAAAATTCCACTTCCTTCCTAAGCAAAGCGGGAGACGTGATGCAAAAATTGACTAATAGACCAATAGATAAGAGGATGTACCACGGATATGACACAGCTTGTAATGTAACCTCAAAGAAATGCTGAAGTAAAGCAAATATAAAATAACGAATGTTTTCATGTATGACTTTTGGTAGCTAGTAGCTTTTAATAGTAACTAATGAATTACAAATCTATTAAAGACTACACTCGCTGGCAGATAATATCTAACTGTTATTAAAAATGCGAAGGTTTGTGAAGGTACTCGAACGTTTTTTTGAACTCGAACGATGTTTGCTGTATTTGTAAACCGTTGAACGGATTTGAATGAATATTCTCATACAGATAGACCATTTCCTGGGATAAAACATAAGATACCCTGGCAATGTATTTTTTTTTATGGAGGTGGGCTATGGAGTGGTTACACCCCGCTAAATCCATCCGGGGTGACAGAAGAAGCGGCACGCGATCCTCGCCCATGTATCTTCGCCGTGCGAGTGGGCCACCTGAACCCGGTCCTTGTCTTCAGTGTGCCCTCACGGGTAACCTCCCGAGTCCTCACGTGGTGTGGCCTCACTCCGGGCAACCAGACTTATCCCCGGTCCGGTCACCCGTTGCCCCGGCTGGGAATGTGTAGAATGTGTTCCCTTGGCATAATTTAGTAATAAAATTTTATGTTTTAACCGACGGGCTGAAGCTAGTAACTAATATGTAAATATCATCTTTTAAATTAAATTTACGGGACACTAAATATAATGTCTCGTACCAATAGCTGATTTTATCAAAACCAAAGCGAAGAAGGTATGTCTAGCAAAACGTTTAACAACTTATATCGTTATTGTTTCGTGTATGACTTAATCGTAGACTTCTACGATTCATGAATTAAACTTAATAAAATATATGTGAGTAGTAATTCTGATTGCACACGGCTGCACTTCGGCTGTTGAGCATTGCGCTGATTTTCATCCTATCCACTTGAAATTTGTTTTATTACTATTTATAATAAATTCAGTTACACTATTTAAGTGCATCACCACTTAAATAGTGCAACTGCATTTATTATTGGATTACACGCACTAGGCTTGCCAATGCTTTTGGTACGGATATAAATATCAGCGACATGATGAAATATTTTCATCAATAAACTTACAGCTGTGTCCTACCTGTTATTGAGTGGATTTGAATTTACGTAAAATTACAATTACACGTAATTATATATTATAATTTTCCCACCAATTAATTCTTAATATAGTAAGCACAAAACTGAAAAGGGTTAATGACGAAATGTGATTACTTATTTGTACCTATTCATTTGTGAATAAAGATGTGAGACTGAAATAAAACCATTTTTAGTTTTAGGAGTATGGTAACGACCACTATTAACTAAGAAGGCAATATGGGTGGCACTATCCTGCTTCTCTTTTAGGTGTCACACAAGGGAATTAAATATCTTGCGATTAAGGATTTCGGTCAGTACCTATGATACACGTGGTATCGCTTTTTGAGGGGTAAGAGGCTCTGTTTGTGGTCTGATTGCCATGTCACTAAATACTTCACTTATCGTCAGCGAGCATTTTATCAAGCATTAGCCTTTTTATTAATTTCAAAAAGTGAGAATTTGTCAATTCAACTCTATCTATAGATAATTTCTGGTCGAGATATTGTTGGGTTATGTTAGGGTATATTCCAGCTCATTCTAAAGTAAGTGTACGGCGAGGCATGCCACCGGCAAACCATCACAAAATATGAGATCATTTATGCTACAAATAACATATTACTTATTTCTATTATTTAATATTAATCAGACATTATTTGGAGCTTTTATTTTTTGATAATAATCATTAAATAATAATATTTTTGTGGTTCTTTTACCTATTTAGTACACTGCGTATATGATGCAAATGTATTATAAGGAAAATATTACTAACGATAGTTTTATGATACAGTAAAATTAATTGTGATCTGCGAATAGATATAAAATTGCGTCAGCGCCCTCAGTACAAAGTATTTCATCTGAAGTTATATCATAAATCGTGTTGCAATTAATGGGATGACATGTACACTGTCGATGAGGGTAGGCATTGGGCGCTACTAACCTATTACAGGGGGGATCTTAATGTACTTACGTTACTAGGGTGAAGAAGTCAAACGATTTATGTGTGTTGAGAGAATATACAAGTGTTATATACATCTCTAGATTAGTTCGGCTTTACGCCACCATTGATTTGAACCCAAGATTAAATTCTATTGTTAAATCACTTCAATGACATCCGACACTACTTATTGTTGATATATGATGCTCTCCATTTAACGGATTTCGTTATTGACATTGTCTTTTTTTGTTTATTTGCAGGCTGAGCTTGTGGATATGAGGGCGGAATTGGTGCAGGCACGAGCGGCGTCAGCTGGTAATATTTTTATATAATCTGACACCTTTATCTTTGTTGAGTTGGAAGAACGCGAAACACTTTGACTATTAAGTAATACAGAATTAGCTTATTGTCGTCTAACATGCTATAGCTATACAGTATTTCATGCCAAAAATGTTTATAGATTAATAACAAAAAAATAATTAGTTTAATAATCTAAGTTCTTGTGCCACGTGTTGTGGGTTTGATTCCACAAGGAATAACTTATTGAGCGATCCATGGATGAGTCCTTTATGTATGTAAAATACAAATTTGTATCCTGTTACACAAGGATTTATTGCTACAAGGTATATTTTTATAAAGAAAATTTACCTGGTCTATGAATTGATAGATGCAGTGAGACAACGATCGCATAAGGCTTTAGGAACTTTACAAACATGCAAATAACGCAGATAAATTACACCCAGACACAGAACAACACTTTGTGGGTCGCACAAAATATTGTCCTGCGTGGAAATCGAATACATGGAACTGGCAAGGAAGGTCAGTATCTTAACCACTACACCATCTGTGCAGTCATCATCAGTGCAATATGAAGGTCGGTCGGTTAAAATTGAGTTTTCAATTAGTTTGAAATGCTAACTGCTCAGTAAATTAAATTAAATTTTCTATCTATTGTGGATTCTTTCTAAAATGATGATGATGGTGATGTGAAACTTTACTTATAACGACAAAATATTCAAATATATACCGTTTGCTTGTATATATACCATTATATACCATTATAACCACCAAATATATACCATTTATTGACCATTGCTACTAGATTGTAGATAAACTATGGCGAGAAACATGGATGCCATAATTCTCGTCGTTTGTAGTAGTTATCCAACAGCAGGTATTTCCAGCCGGTTTAAGGTTAGGGTCTAAACATGTAATCTACAATCGAACTATATAAATGTATTGTATCTAAAAATTATAGACTTGTGTGGCCTGTATCTGCATATCAATACGACGTAGCCCACACAGATATCTGCACCTGTATAAGTATCAGTACTTTCATATATCTCGAAATTTTTTAAACATTAAATTAAGCTGCATTCAAGTATTTTTTTTCATGTTCAATTATTATCTGAGTATGTACCTGTGATCTTATTTAACTTTTCTATATATTCAAATTTTACGTTTCTCTATTTTTATATAGAATTTTTTTTCAGTCGGGTTTTATTTCTAAGTTTTAAAATCAGGACTTTATGACGTCTACAACGCCACATACAATTTAGTATGATTTAAGTTGATCTTTAACCAACAGAAAATCTTGTTACTTCTTGCTTTACCTCATTATGACAAGGGACCGTTCAAGTATTACGTAAGCACTATAGGGGGAGACCCCCCGGTCTCTAATTTGCTTATTTTTGATGAAATGTGGAGGGGGGGTCTAGATGGTGATTACGTCAGCACTAGATATTTACTTTTTACACATGTGGACACCCACACATTATCTATGCTTTAAAACGAAACGCATTTTCGGGGATTCCCACACACATTTAGCTACTCGATTAGAACCGAGTAGGCGAATTACCGAGCGCTATTCACTTGTCTAAATTTCTTTCGTCAAGCTATTGTTTCGTGTTAGTATTATTGACGATTTGACATGGTGTTGGAAGTAACATTTAAGTTAAATTAAGTTAAAATTTGTGTTGCCCTTTAAGTTTATTTTGTTCGATTATAATATTTGTGCTTGTCAGTGCTTGTCCCAAAATTACTATAGGAGCATGAAAGTAAAATTAATGCGGTAGAAATGCGTTCTCTACGGAAAATCTGTGGAGTTAGGCTGACCGATCGAAAGTAGGCATCAAACGATACCATACAGGTATCGATACTTTTACTCGGTACTGTATCGGTCGTAATGTATCGATACTTACTCGATATCAATTGAAAAGTATCGATACTTACTCGTATCGAATAGTTTTTGGTAAATTTAGAGTAAAACACAAAAAAGTATTGGTATTCTTCATTTTATAAGTACAAAAATTATTAAAATTTATGAAAAAAAAGTCTGCTTTTGTAGCGCTCCTTCAAAATAAGAATTTTTCTAAATGTTTGCCTGTTAGGCGATTTCTGGCAGCAGCGACTGTTGTGCCAGCTTTGAAAAACAACCATTCGCACTGTTTGGGTACAGAGGTACCTATTACATTTAAATAAATGCGCGCTTGTACCGCGCTGAAAATACGGGTTTTAAATCCTCCCATTCCTTTAATGGGTTATATTTTAAAGCACAGACGAGATTAGCCAAATAAATTTACAATTCATCGGCTTTTGAGAAACGCCATCACTTCTGGCCAACTGCAAGTTGTTTGCGATGTGACCAAACATCAAAATCTTCGTTAGCCATTTCATCTTCAGACGCACTGGTTGACATTTTTTGGTATCTTCTTTTTTTTATAACGTTTTTCAATTTTTGTATAGCCCTTCCAAACGCATTTGCGTTTTGAAAATAGAGGTTTTTAAATCGTGGGTCTAAAATTGTTGCTAATGCTGCAAGTGTATTAAAATCAATGGAACCAAATCTTTTTTTACATTCAGTTAGTAGTTTTGTTTGCAATTGTGTAACACATTCTGTTGAATGTGTGAGACATACATAGTCATATGTGAGACAATTAATCATGGGTATGATTTTGGATAAGGTAACATAATTCTGGCCTGATGATTCTTTTGTAACAAATTCAAATGGTTGTAACAATGGCATCAACTGTTTTAATATTGCAATTTCCTGTCTAGTCACCAATTCAGGACTATCTGTAGCATCGAGTAATAGTTGTGCAGCAATTTTGGACATATTTAAAAATCTATCAACCAACCTATATAGTGAAATCAACCTATATAGTGAATTCAAGCCAAAACTTTCTCACGAACGAAAACAGTAACAACAAATATATGGCGACACTGGCTGACTTTTTTCTGGCATAGACAGACAAGCTTGCCAACTACACAAAGCTAAGATCAAAAAAATATAAAGCTGGAATGTATGCGTTCAAAAACTTCAATTTAAAATATGCATTTTTGTTTATCAATATGATATATTGATATGAATGAGTACTTATGACCGATACCTACTCAATATTTAATTTGAAAGTATCGATACTAAAAGTACTTGGTATCGGAAGAAAAGTATCGAGTATGTATTTGTATTTACTCGTATCGTTTTATCCCTAATCGAAAGACAGTATTGGTGTAAAGATGCGAAAGGGAATGCTCCGATGGTTCGGACATGTGGAAAGAATGCCGAACGAACGTCTGGTTAAGAAGATATACAATGCGAAATATTTAAGAGCTTTGTTTATTTTTGCTGACAAGGGGAGAGGGGGGAGGTTGGATTAATAATTGCAATAATCTGATTACGTAATAATTGAACGACCCTAAGTTGGGACAAAATACATATCAAAGACTAAAATAATTGCTCTCCTTTTGGCATTGCCTTAATCTGTCGAAAAACTAACATACATTGATTGCAAAAATGGTATAGTGGTTAAGATACCGACATTCCATGCTAGTGTCGCAAGTTCGATTTGCTGCGATACTTTGTGTGATCCACGAAGTATTGTTCTGGGTCTGGGTGTAATTTCTCTGCCTTAAGTATATGTTTATAAAGTTCTCCGCTATACAAGGATTATTTACGCAGTACAGTATGGTGTCTTTAAAAAGAAACCGAAAGCAAACTGCTTGCACGGGCACTTATGAAATCTTAGCGAATGATATAATTTTAAATGTAATGAGGACCGAACGAAGGTAATGATTATCACCCTAAGAGAGATAACGTAAGATAGCCCCAATTAAAAATAATAGGCCTTGACTAAAAACGGCAACTTTGCGGCATTCTTCTTCCTCCTTTACATTTGCCACTTATTGTCGCAACACACGTTTTGACAAAGCAGATAAAATTGGACATTATGAAAATACGCACTTATGTATGTCATCAAACACCTGTACAAACGTATCGCGTAACTGTCATACTTTATTCAATTATTCACTGGCTTTTATACTGAAAATAAAGACCAAGAAACTGAATCATACTAAGACGACGCGAGTAAAAGTTAAACATGCTCGGTATTTAAAGCATAAGGTCTGAGCGACTTTATCATCGCACAAAAGTCATCTCACTTTTAGATACTGTGAAGTATTGTCGCTAGATTTTGATAAAGTTAAAAATCAATATTTATTGAAATATAGTCATTAATTAATCGCATATTTTTTTTACAATTTTTGTGATTTCGTATGTTTTATGAATTTTTACGCCAATAGTGTATTTCTATTGAGAAATTATTGCCGTAGTATTATTTTATTGTTTTATTTTCATGTTTTAAGAACTTTGAAAAGTTTTGTGAGGTTAGCGCGTTTGCAAATCGTACTAATTTCGCAGGTAAGATGTAATAGTATCATCTTACAGTATTTTAAAAAAACTGAGTCAAATGTGACTTGGACTCACGCTTCAACGGTTTCGTAAATCCTTTTTCATTATTGAAACATTGTCGAAAAAAAATACAAAACAAAAAATACCATCGATATTTTGAGTTTATCGCGTATATAAGGATTTTTTATGTCATGTATGCCACACTAGCCGAACATAAACACAGGGTTTTATTATGAGGTTTATTTTATCCTTCTTTTAAATTTTTATATACTTTAATTTATTATAAAAGAAGACAACGAAGTCCAAAGTTATGACATGGTCCATATAAATAATAATCATAAGTAAGCTGAGTTACTTTACAAGTTCAGCGACCCGGTCTAACTCTTGACCTTCGACACTAATAGCAATCAAAATCGACCGCCTGCATGATAATCGTTCAATTTGTAAGGCTTGTGTGTATGTACGTAGATAAAACCTACGTACCTACATAAAACCTACACAAGTTTCGACCCTTAATCAACTATTAGGTGTACAACTTTGCTTCCACAGTTTTTTTTTTCGAAATTCGAGGTTTTATTGTAAAAAACTGGTTATACATTTATGATTCAAAGTATTGTCCATCACTGGCCACTGCGTTCTCCCATCTTTCGGGCAGCGTACGAATCCCGCGTTGAAAAAACTGATCATCTTTTGAACGGTTCACGAATCGATCTAATTTTTTATTTCTTCATAAGACCGGAAGAGCTGGTCAGCCAGGTCGTGTGCCATTGATCGAAACAAGTGATAGTCCGAAGGAGCAACGTCTGGAGAATACGGCGGGTGGGGTAGGACTTCCCATTTCAACGTTTCCAAGTATGTCTTGACCACTTTCGCAACATGGGGTGGAGCATTGTCATGCTGTAAAATCACTTTATCGTGTCTTTCGTTGTATTGCAGCCGTTTGTCTTTCAATGCTCGGCTCAAAGGCTCAAAGGCTTGCGTTCGATAACGATCGTCTGTGATTGTTTCAGTCATTTTTAATAACTCATAATACACTACGCCGAGCTGGCCCCACCAAATACTGAGCATAACCTTGGACCCGTGAATATTCGGTTTGGCCGTCGACGTGGAAGCATGGCCGGGATATCCCCATGATTTTCTGCGCTTGGGATTATCGTAATGAACCCATTTTTCGTCCCCAGTCACAATGCGATGCAGAAATCCCTTCCGCATTTGCCTTGCAAGCAACTGTTCACAAGCACCGGGTTAGTACCACACTCTCGCAGAAGATCGGCGTTTGAGTAATGGCAATGTGCTATTGCACTTCGCACGGTGAGCGAGAGTGCCGGAAGCCCAACTGGGTGGGTTCGGGGTTTGTAAGGTAGGCAGCGGCCTAGCTATTCTGGTATAGCAAAGGTCCATGGGCGGCAGTGACACTTAACATCAGGTGTTGCTGCTTGCTCGTCTGCCACCACAAGCAATAAAAAAAAGGCAATCATACGCCGTTCAACATCTCTCGGCTTCAACTCCTACGGCACCAAATTTCCTTGTTTCTGAATCATTCCCATGACTTTCAGGCGTTTTGAAATGGCTTATTGCGTCACTCTCAATGATCCTCTCTCTTCCACCGCCATGCTGGTCTTCGACATCAAAATCTCCGTTCTTAAAGCGTTGAAATCACTCTCGGCACGTTCTTTCATTAATAGCGGCCTTACCATAGGTATTTGAGAGCATTCGATGAGCCTCAGCCGCAGATTTCGTAATTTTAAAGCAGAAAATTAAAACCTCCCGCAAATGACGAGAATTTGGCTCGTAAGCTGACATGTTTAATCGAGAATAACTTTATGATGCCGACACAAAGGGGCTAATATTTCGATGGCGTTATGTTTACAAATACCTAAGCTTGTTATATGACATCTAAGATCTATTTATTTCGACTACCACTTACCGTTACAGCCATCTATTGCAAAACGGCGGGAGCAAAGTTGTACCTACACCTAATATTTTGGCAATGACTTCTTCCGCGGGGAGGAAGGGTTGATGAATTATTTCTTCTTCCCTTACCATATGAAAATGCATACATACACTCATATTTTTGTAGATTTAATACTTAGAAGCATATATTTAATATATCTCAATGCCCATTGAGTTAATATATAATTAAAAAATCCTCACCATTCACATCAAAAAAAATATTTGGGATTCATATTTAAAATTATTTTTACTAACAGTTACTTCTTTGTTAGTTCTCAGGTAAAATATTGATTGCAATATCTGCAATTTTTGTGATAAAACTTATCGTTTGCGAGAAATTGTAATTTCAACCTTTGTCCCTGACTCACTTTTTTCGAGTTATACAAGTGCTGAGAAGTTATGATTTTATTTGTTATAGCGAAACTAAAAATCTTTACTAATATTCATTTTGCTCTACTGGGCATGATATGCGAATTCAGTGATTTTGATTTACCACCTTCATCAGATATGCTCATATATGTCTTAATTAATGCTGGGCTCGAGCCTCCTCCACACTAGGAGGGAAATTGACCTACTACACCAAGCTTGTCGGACGTATTGGTATAGGGTTTTATTTCAAATTTTTCTTCTCTTGCATAGCATTATATGCATATTTTATCCCTTAGTCGTCTTTACGATCACCCACGGGTAAGATAGGGGGTGATGAATTGTGTTCTTACTCCATCACTACACGATTTTTTTTTGGTAATAAAAGATTTTGATTATTTAGTAAAAATTACAGATTGATAATTAAAGTAGCCCGAACCAATGGTCTTGATTTCTTATTTATTTATTGTCTAGGCGGATGCCAAGAAAGTGGTGATGCAGCTGGTAATGTGACGGACGCGGCGCGCGCCCGCTCTGAAGCAGCTCAACTCGCACGAGAAAATGCCGCACTTAGAGAAACTGTACTCGCTTTACACTCAGAGTTATTTGGAGCTAGGTATGTATAGCTACGTTAAAATGAATCATTCTTTAATACACAAATACACAATAAATTCACAATACACATGAAGTTTGCTATATTTTACATACATACATATCATCACGCCATATCCCTTGCAGGGTAGGCAGAGAGAACAGAGTGCCAGAGAACTCTATCCTTGCATACTTCACTCGCTTCCTCAACATTCATAATTCTCTTCATACACGCTCGGCGGTTTCGGAGACTCTTGACTCCACCTTCCTTCAGTACATGACATACCTTATATTTTACACATTTGCAAATCTCAAGGTTGGTGCAGTGACCTAAGTAGCGACTTTTCATATCGAATGTCATAAGTTCTATCCTCACGTAGAACAGATCTTTGTTCGATGCGTAGTTCTAAGTCTGGATTTGTGACCGTTTATGGTATGTTTGCAAAGTTCCCCGTTTTAAAGATATTGGATTTTTTGGGCATTCCCAGTTCAGTGATTATCGTAATATTTCGCTTATATTTATACTGTTATTTAGGTTGATTGATAGAAAACTTGTATTAACATATCTCATAATTCCATCCATAATTCAATTCTCCAATATTATCCGAAACTGTTATTTCGGATTTGATAATGACTATTATTAGATTATTGTTGTGTGGATAGCGGCTACGAATACTGCCAACCCTTACTTTGTTCGTGGATGTTGTAAAAGACAACTAAGAGCCTTATAACGACCTAGGTCAACTCCATCTGATGCCGTTTGGTCAACAATTACATTCCCAAGGAGGGTTGACGTGTGGCAGGCGGCCGGTCATAAAACTAACCATATAGCCAATAACTTTACAATTTGTACTATGAAAGAAGAGTACATATTGTATCGACACCAAGTAATTGGGATAAGAGTAGGAGAATGATGAATGGCTATTATTAGATATATTTTACATCCGATAGTTTTTAATACGGTTACCGTACTCCATAATGTCGCTACTAGACCTGGATAGCACGATGGAATCAAAACTGAACTTAAAACTGCATTCACGTTTCTATATGTTTTTAATTTCCTTATAAATTCGACAAAACAACTGTTATTATGTAGTCAAACAACATTTAATAATTGCGCCTTATTTTTAAAATATTAACGAGGTAACATTCCATCAAAATAATAGGCTATGTACGCTCTATTTCCACATTTTGATATTCTACTGTTTTGTTTGGTGGCAAAATATTTTTTCGTTGTTAATCGTAATAGAGTGCAAAGATACGCAAACAGATAACATCACTGCATCGGAAGGATAAAGAGAAATAAAATCCTTTGCCAACATATCTAACTATTGTGGTATAGTATGTCAATTTCCATTCCATTATGCAGGAGGCTCACACCCAGCACTGGGGCATATATAAGCTGAACTGATGATGAATGTTGTGATATGATTTATGATAAGCAATGGTTGTAATATAATAGCGCATTGATTCATTCACGATTTTAATTTACGTAAGCCCAGCCAGGCGGTACCCCGTTAAGCAAATTACCTCGTTTCAGTGACAAAACAGTCCCATGAGGGATGTGAACCTAGTTGAAATAACAGCTCGAACTGCGTGATTGATATATTCATCCATTGTATGTAATTCATCATATTTAAAATTAGGCCCGTTGCGTGGATGCGGCACCCCGAAGTCTGGTAGTACTAATAGTTTAGGTAGATGAAAGGATCATCGAAGTCAAGGCAGTAGCGATGCCGTAGCAGATTTTCATCGTGGACTAGTTATTAGACACCTCATCAAAACAGTTTTCCATCGATAGATTTTTTTTACCAGCGTATCGACCTCCCCATTTGGATATAAGTTTTCCCTTGAAGAATAATGCCATAATCGCCAAGCTTTGCAGACGGATTGGTGACCACAGTTGATGTTATAAATTTGCCAAGATAGTACTGATCTCTATTCTCACGGTTATAGCTTTCCCTTTTTTATGGCTTTCACTGGAAAATATGGGATATATTGTATTCAAAACCTTTCAACTGGTGCATGAGCGCCCTCTAATTAGTACCAAATGATATGTGTTGCAAAACATTAATGGGTAAAACTAAAGCGTGGACTTAAATTTTGCCTTCTTATGATTGCATCACCACTATCAGCTGGAATGCGGTCAGGTACAAGTTTTGCAAATAAAAACATAAACAACTAAAAAGTCAAGATCATAACAATGATCTCATCTTAGCACTAATATTAAAAGCAGTGATACTGCTATACATCTATAGACTGACCTTGTCAGTTTAAACATATATCGTATATTATCGTTCCACTGTTGGGCACAGATGTAAGTTTGTTAATACTATCCACTCTTAAGTCATTGTTCCTGTCGCGTGTATAACGATTGCGTTTCCAAGAACGATTGGTGTTGTTTTGTAAATATTGCCAAATGTCACCCAAAGGCCATTAGGGCCTCATCGCAACGATATCTTGTACTGTTTTCCAACTATTTTAGAAGAAGAACACATGCTGTGATGATTAAGTATACGTAAAAGTTATAGCAATGTAAATATATGCCTGAGTGTGTCAGGAACTGAGACGCGGTCGCCGCCTTCTGCGAGACTGTCGTCTCGCGGAAGGAGGCGGCGAGGCGGGCCTGAGGAAATCCTCCTCGGTGACACGCTCCGCCGCCAGCGCCTGGAGCGGCGCAGGCGCGAGTAGCTGCGTCTAATGTCATCTCTCGGGTGATTGGACCAAGGAATAGTCCGTCACCCGCAGAGAGGCTGATCGCGTAAGGGCGACACCCCGGCAGTTAGCCGGGGGAGCCGACGGGGGATGGTGCCCGTCGGGCTGGCCACAGATGTCAAGGAAGCGGTGGCACAGTGGCCGACCCAAGGGCGATGGGAATGGAACACGGTAGAATACTTGGCAACTGAAGTATGACTTTTAAGATATTATATTTATAGAAGTCTGAGTTTTATTTGGATAGAGTGTATTAATGATCAAAAAATTAAAATAACTTTTGTTATTTGACGATAGAACTTTCGAATCTAGTTCTATGTAGATAATGTTTGTACCCAACAATACAAGGATTATTTCCTTAGTGCAGGGTGGTGTATAAAACGCCCCGACGGCGAAATCTGTCGGGGCGTCGACGAGAGGAACCCGCGAGGGTAAACCGCCGGGCGGGCCACCGAAGTCAAAAATCGGGTACCGGTGGCCCGCTCGCACGGCGAAGAGAGAGGATTTTACGGTGGGTCTAGGGGGTCACGCGCCGCCTTTCCGTCACCCCGGACCGATTCGGTGGGGCGAGACGTATCCATAGCCCACCAATAAAAAAAAAAAGGGTGGTGTATAAAAACAACATGTCTATTGTTGCTTGAAAACCAAACTAACTTTTAAAGTTAATTAAATTAAGGCTTAATAGTGCCACGGGTTAATCCTCGCGAGTTGAGAAATTTGTTCTCCTCCTGCACTCGATGCTTTGGTTGCTGTACTACTTTATTGTATCAATACTTCATGTTTAAATTGAAAATTTTCAGATTGGCAACAAAATATTTAGACAAAGAATTAGCGGGGAGAATACAACAGTTGCAACTACTTGGCAGGGACATGCGAGCAGAACTTCGGGACTCACTATGGGCTCAGGTGTGGTCGAGTTTGAAAATTATCTTAGTAGTATTTGATCTTAGGGAACGTACACATACCACGTGACACATTTTTTTTAAATTTTGAATACTTCGTTTCCCAGACAAGTACTAATAGCACATGAGTAAATAAACGTACAGAGACAAACATTCAAACAACCTCGCCACGGTAGGTACATCACTACAAGTATGATGCGCGTGTGTGCGTGAGCACTGGCGGCTCGTCATGTACGGAACGCAACCTGTTTAGGCTGGTTCGGCCAGTGCTCATACAAAGGGCTCACTCACCGCTCGATGTACATCGCGTCGTGCGTGTTTGTTTAAATTTGAATTAATTAGAAAGAGTGTAAATATGGTTTATTGTACTGTGTGCATGAACAACAATCGAAAAAATAAAAAAATATCTTTTTTGAAAATGACATTGTATGTTAATAGATCTGAACAATCTATAAATATGGGGACTCTTTTTTTCAGCCATTACAAAGATTTTAACGAAAGCAGTACACAATTGGTTTTTTTAATAATACCTCCTGACAACTTCATTGCATTTGTTGAATTGCTTGAGAAGAAATTTCGAGAATATTTAGATCTAGTAATAAATATTGTTAATATTGGTAGTGATATACTAAAACGACGAAAGTGCTTACCCATTGATTATTTAAAAAAAACTTTATATTAGATTTAGAATTTATCATTCGCTTAAGAGATATAATAAATTATTAAAAATCAAAAATTACAAAAAAACCTATTTAGAGTAAGCAATTTATAAAAAAATATCCATACATAAAAATGCTGACAAACGTTTTGTGTATTTATTTTCATCCTCATGTGCCAACCCTATCAGAATAGGTAACAATTTTGCTCGCTCCTTAGAAGCTTGGTCTCTGTACGTTTATTTACTCATGTGCTAATAGTATATGAAGAAGGTAAAATTTTGTTCAAGCGTTATTTTTGAAGACATGCCCTCCCTGAACAGTACACATGGTATGTTTCCTTATTGTACATATGATATGATGTAGCTTGACATTAGAAAGCTGGCATTCTTAAAAATCTTATTCCAAAAGAAATATTATTATTAATGTTTATAATTTCAAAAGGAGGGCCACTTCGTATCAATATAATGTCAAAAGTTTCCTCGTACAAATATTTTTGCATTTTATGTCCTATGGACCTATTAAAAACAAAACGAATCTCAACTATCAATTTACATAATAACAAAATCAATAACATCCACATGATTAAATCAATGACATTTCCTATAATGCTTGTTATACAATGATTTCTGAGAAATTTATTTGTTTATTAAAACAAACAGGCCTCTGATTGGCCATGATCAAGAAAAAATTTCCTGTTGATGAGTAGAGAATACAATGTGTCACTTTTTTTTAATTTTCCGTGGGAGTCGTAAAAACCGACTAAAGGAGCATCTGACATGTGCTAGTGGCGTATTGTCTTTATAAAAAAATATGTTATCGTATAGTACCTAGTGAGACCGCTAAGCTTGAGCCTTTTCAGAAGGTGCTCGGCCATCTGTAATCCTTCCAAAACTGTATTTTTTATACTATTTAGTGACAGGTAAGTAAATAGCCCATGTGATTTTAAGTGAAGTGAACGATGACTCAAAGAGCAAGGAAGAAGACGAAGATCTTCAACCTTAACACGTATGCTGAATATGCTCTTGGTTGCTGCGTTTAATACAGTGAATGCTGCGTAGGTGGAGGCGGAGATCCTGGTGCAGAGACACAAGACGCTTGTACGCGTATGTCGCGGTGCGGCGGCAGGAGCAGGCTGCCTGGTGGCGCGCCCTCCCCCCGCACCACACCCTGCGCGTGCCCTTGCACGCACAGTGCGGGTGCGCCGCTCGCCACATCTCGGTCTCGGCATCTCAGTCACTGTATGTACCATTTAATTTATTGTCGTGATGTTAGAATAAAAGATACCTCGCGTGATATCCTTTCAAAGTCATAGACGTTCTCTAGTATACCAGCTCTACTAGAGGGCTCCTCTCGCGTTAATTATATGGTAATCAAGTTTTTTTTCACTATACACCAACGACCAATATTAATTGGAATAAAATCAATGTGATAGGTGAGGCTTTATCATCATCATTTCCCTACTCTTTTCCTAATTATCTGGGGCCGACGCAACATGCTCTTATATGAGCGGTCGCCTGCCTAACGTCAACCCTTCTTGGGATTGTAATCGTTGACCAACGGCATAAGGTGATGTTGGCCCAGGTCGATATAAAGCTCTTAGTCGTCTTTTACGACATCCACGAGCAAAGTAAGGGTTGGTAGTATTCGTAGTCGCTACCACACGGCTATAGGTGAGGCTTTATATTATACTAAATTGTTTTCCTAGATATTGTTGTGTGGTAACAGCTAAGAATACTACCAAACCATACATTGCTCGTAGGTGTCGTAAAATATGACTAAGAGCCGACTTGAGTCAACTCCATCTAATGCTGTCTGGTCTGCCGTTCGGCCGGTCATAAAACTGTTACCAATAGCTTTTGGAATATTTATGACGGCATATTGCGTCAACTCCAAATAAGAACTTGATGATGATATTGGTAACAGAATAAGACTCTACCATCTACTACTACTACTTACGACTTAGATAAACTTATAACATCCCCGCAAGTGAAGTAAAATATAAAATTCCACATCAACCTGCCTAAGCAGCGAAATATAATAGGTAAATCAATTTTGCTGTCACTACAAAGCAGGTCCATGTCCAATCATGAGGCGTATATGCACAATTGGCAAGGCGAACTAAATTACGTCCATGCGGAATATCGAACTCGTTGCCCAAACAAAGAATTTCTTTTTGTGGTCCATAAATGTTCACAAGTGTGAGTATTATCATCATCATCGTACCCGTGGGTGATCGTAAGAGACGACCGAGGGATATAAAACACAAATAAAATGTATGCAAGAGATGGAAATCTCGAAACAAAACCATATGCCAACATGTCTGACCAGCGTTGTATAGTAAGTCAATTTCCTTCCCATTATGTAGGAGGCTCGAGCCCAACAGTGGGACGTATACGAGCAATGATGATGATGATGATCATGATAAAATAAAAATAAGTTGATGAAGAAAAATAATAAATATATTGTTTGTTTATCAGGGTGGCCGTGAACATGGCGTTCCTATATTGATCTCGGAGTTGGAAGCGGGCGGGCCCGCGGCACTCACTGGTGAACTATACGTTGGTGATGCAATACTTGCCATAAATGATCTCGACCTCACGCAGGTAAATAACCACCACTATCTTATATAGCCTTTAACAGGTATTCAATAAGTTTATTAAGTCTAATAACTGGTACTCTAAATTAGTTCTATTCTAGCGAATTGCTTTGCGTCATTGAAGCTTTTGTCTTTGAAATGTATCCCATGAGAACCATATTCTTTCTGTAATAAAACTGACCATAACTCCTATTCCAGTCTATCTACGCTCAAAATTCCGGAGCCGTTCAGCAGTAATTAACACATATCCACCTATACAAACAATGATACAATTATATGTAATAAATCCTTACAAACCTTATAGTCTAAAAAAAATGTATGCAATATTTTTTTTACAATTGAAAAACAACAAAATTTTGTACCCTTGTATTTACACGAGTCTTGTAATAGTATTTATAATTACAGGTCTGTCACAAAGAGGCAGTCCAAGCACTACAAAGTGTGAAAGGTGACTGTGTACTCTGCGTGCAATTCATTGCGACCGATGAGGAAGATAGATTATCAGAAGACAATTACAGGTCAGACCCTAAACATAGCGTTTTGTACTATCCATATATTAATCGAAGAAGTGGTAGCTGAAGTTAGACCTTTGGTGGGATAGGTTAGTGGCCGTCCGTACATCCTCTAGATTATTACCAGGCAGTCAATGGTGGGAGATCTGCAAGGGTAATTGGGTTTTTGAAATGTTTTTTGTTATAAATGGAAAGATCATATATAAGTTTTATAAGAAAACTATTTTTTTTATTTTTTTTCGCAATAATTAAAAAGTTATATCAAAAAATAAATTAATTTTTGAATCCAGTACCAAAAACCCGCCGATAACTCCCGAACGAACGCGAGGGCGTGTGACGTCATAATGTTAGTTTTCGCCCATTGTAGCATACGGTGATAATAAGTACAATGTTTGAATTGCTTTAACATTATGACGTTACGAGTATGGTGACGAATCATGGCGCCTTCACAGTCACGTGATTTTTGTTAAAGTTTTATCAATTTATATTTAATTATTTTTTTAAGTTTTGCAGTAAATATCAACATAATTAATAAAAAGTTAAAAAAAAAACATTTCCTCATTCGTCGGGAGGGCTGCAGTCAAAATATTGGCTCCAGGCGGAGAGGCTCTCGATGTATGGCTTAAAACCTGTCCTTTTTATTTTTTAAATAGTTCGACATTTTAAATATAAATAATAACAAAAGTTGTTTGATATATTTTTTTTAGGTTTCCTTTATATCCAGAGGACGGTGATGTCTTTGGTGGTGAACAGGATGGTTCAGGCGCCACGCCCACAGCGCCACGTACACCCGAGTATAACAGGTTGGTTAGACTAACTCACTGCTATATACTTAATCCTTTCATCAGTCAGCCTTTTACGAGCCTGATATCCGGGCGAGTCAGCCCATTTATGGCTGCAGGCAGAAAACTGTCAATGAATGGCCCCTCCATTTTTTCCTGTAAATCCTGTAAGCCGAAATCTACAACGGTCTCCATAGATGACACCAAGGTTTGACTTCCAGGCAGTCCCGACAGATGCTTTTAATGGCCTTGGAACCTGCAACAAATTTAATTAGAAAAGTTGGATAAAAGGAAGAGTTGGAAAAATGAATTCACTTCCCTCCTAGGCAATGCGCGGCACATCTCGAAACCGAAGAAAGTAGGATCAGAATTTGTAATATTTTTTTGAGGGCTGAGGAAGAGTATAGTGTATGTAGCCTTCTCGCCCGACGGTAGGCAGGCAGAAAATAACACCGTGTACTTCTAACAGACGGTGGTTGCTCCAAGAGTTCGGCATAGCTTTTTGGTCCGCCCTGTGGAGAAGATGTACCCATAGTGTCCTTGCGCAAAAAAAGGAAGATTTATAATATTATATTTACGATATCTTTTATTTTAGATATACCCTCAATTCTAAATCTTGTCGGCAGACGTAACTCAGAGGTGGGTTCGGGCAGCGAATGCGAGTCAGACACGTATCGCGTGACTGGCCCACCTCCCACCACTTACCCGGACTACAACAACATCAACAACAACCTCAATATACTCGATATGGATGACGACTCCATCAAAATAGAAGCACGACTTGAGGTAACTCATGCTTCAACATTATACTAATCTTAATATCATAAAAACTAATATAAATTTGCTTCTTATGATTTATCATCACTATCATGAACATGATAGTTCCTACATCATCATAATTGGACTCAATTCTCCTCCACAATAGGAGGGAAATAATATATTGTAACACGCTGGTCAGAATATATACGTTGTTAGGGATATAAGGAACGCGACCGAAGACAAAGATCGTGTACCGGTGGCCCGCTCGCACGGCGAAGAGAGGAGTTTGCATGGTGTATTGATAGGGTCACGCGTGGCCTCCTCCGTCATCCGGGACCGATTTGGCGGGGCGAGACGCATCCACCGCAAAAAAAAAAAGAAAAAAGGTTATAAGGAAGGATAAAAAAGGTAGGGTAAATTATATTCGGCATAAAAGTTTTAAAACTTTTTCGCAGCAGATAGAAAATAACTTTAACATAATATTTCGTTATAACAAGTAATCGAATCCGCAGAAATAGTAACGTAATAAATATTTAGGTTTTTGTTTGGGTATTTTTTTACTTAATCTCGTAAAAATATATTGACTATACAGGCCATCTGTAGTAGTTAAGATACCGACCTTCCATGTCAGTATCTTGGATTCGATTCCCACACTGGACAATAAATTGTACGATCTACAAACTGTTGTTCTGAGTTTGGGTGTAATTTGTCTGCGTTAAATGTATGTTTGTAAAGTTCCCCGCAATACAAGGATTATTTCCTTAGTGCAGGGCGGTGTATTTAAAAAAAAAAGATATAAATATTTGGCACACGCTATGTGACTTTGATTAATATAAGGCCTGTCATTTATCCCACCAATATATGTTGTGGATGCTCCATAATTCATTATTAATGAAAACAAACACTATTCCTAATTAGCACATCAAAACAATAATAAACACTACACAAACTGATTATGCTTAAACGGAAGAAACATTTTTTTAGTCGTGATTATTAGTTCTAGTATGAAATTGGGAATGATGGAGTAGTGCATGATCATCGTCCAAAATCTACTATTAAAACGTTTTAGTTGCAATACAGTTTTTTCACATACATCGAAATTATGAGAATACGATAGATTTAGTGTTAGGAAAACAAATAATCCAGTATCGAACCTGTCTTCGTTTGAATTTGGTAGTAGGGTTTCGAAAACGAAGGAAAACTGCACCTCAGTTCAAAAGTTTAATTTTTTGGTAAAATTTCTTCTAGATATGCGGATTTAGTGCGTATAAAATTGAATTTTAATGAGTACTGTAATATTTACCATTTGATTATTTGACTGCGAAAAATATACTTGATTTAGTGTAATCTTAAGTAATTTTATTATATATTCCAGCAAACAAATAAAAGCAGCGAAAGCCGAGTTGACAAATCAACAGATTGCTACGCAGTGAGCTCGATTCTGATCCACACGGCATACACTTATGACTTTTCAGAGTTATATGTGTGTATTAAATCGTAAATTGTTAATTATCGCTTGCTTGTCGGTGAAGGAAAATTACGTGAAAACCTTGCACTTAACAGTTTTATAAAAAAATGTTCTCGAGAAAGTGAAATCTATCGTTTTCTGTTAACATATTTATGCCAATGCTGACGATGAATGAATATGCTGAAATATTGTATCGTCAGATCTAATTGTTGGATCGCTACTACTTTGGAGCGCACGGATCAGATGGCCCTCCAGAGAAAAAAACTGCTAAATCTGATCATGCCAGAAAGCCAAACCCTATCAGAATAATCAAATAAAAATAAAGAATTATTTCTTTACAACAATCTAAATTTTAATTACATTATAAATAGTTTTAGTTAAACATAAAATAATATGTACATTTTATTAAATTTTACCTTCGCAATAATTGCAATAATAAATAGTGAAGATTCAAATGAGGACACCAACTCGCACATTCGAATGCTCTTTCGCGTTTAGATAATGCCTAGCACTATAATGGGATGGGTGGATAATCGATACGAATGCATTTTAGTTTTTAGTTTAGTTAATTAAATTTATCATAAAAAATCTCATATGAATTGTACCTAAAAAAAAATACATATGTAAATAAATTGAAAAATAATTGTGTAATGTATATGGGAGTATTAAGGTACATTAAATATTTATCTGTGCAGTGGGCAGGCAGGGCAGATGGCGGAACTGCTCGCTCGCGTTCGTCCGGCGGATCCAATAGCTCCACGCCGGTTCATACGCGACCACACGCCCTTAAGAAGAAACGTAAACCTCAGGTTTGTGACTCACACATCTCTTTTGCATTTATATGGAATGATTAATGACGGTTCAACATATGTATATATCCTTCTACTTGTTTACGTACTCGAATACAATACCCATATATAAAATAAAACAACTTTTACTGACTTTTTATAATTTTATTCAGTCACAGTCAAAAGTCTTATCGACCTGTTATTTTGTTACCTATTATTGTAGTGAGTTGACTATAGTTTCTATCGTATATAGTATTATCTGTAGTGTACTATCAATTAAAGTTACCAAATGTAGAAAAGTAAAATAATAGCAAAGGAATACCACTTGCAGTATTCGTGATTCACGAGTAGAAAATGCACGTGGTATAATAGTTAAAATTTAAGTGTAGTAGGAGCTGTTATATCGTAGATAAATTCCAGTTTTTTATTTAATTTGAGAATATTTAATTCCTATAATCGATTATGTAATCGACGAATCTGAAAAGCCGAAAATAAAGGTAATGTCATAATTAAAATATAACATACTAGAGTAATTAACAAAAGAATGTGTATTTTACATAAAATCATTTTCGATTTGCGAACACTGATTGAAATAATATTTTTTTGTTTTTTTTATATGTGTGTAGAGAATGGAAGCTACAGACTATATATATACATATATTCAGTACGACGCGCTTTCTACATTATTCTTCTGAAATATATATTAGGTCATTACATATGAAATTGGCGTTTTATACGGGAGGAATATAAAGACAAACTTTTTTTTGTAAAATATATTTAATTAATCAAAGTATGTACCGTTGTTATCTATGCACTTTTGCCATCTTATAGGTAGTTCATTGTCTATCCCTTTACTAAAAAAAACCATGGGGGCGAGAATCAATAAACTCTCTGAAGGCGGTTTTGACTGCCGCATCGGAGTTGAATTTTTTTCATTGCAAGAAGTTGTCCAGATTCCGGAAAAATGGTAATCTGTTGGAGCAAGGTCCAGAGAGTACAGTGGATGTCGCAGACATTCCAATTGTAGCTCATCTAACTTAGTGGTTGATTGTTGTGCAGTGTGTGGTCTTGCGTTGTCGCGAAGCAGCAGTGGCCTAGAGCGATTGACCAATCTCGGTTGTTTAGCAGCTAGTTCTTCCTTCATGGTTTGCAGTTGCTGACAATAGGTATCTGCCGTAATCGTTTGACCAGATTTTAGAAAGTTGTAGTGAACGACACCAGCGCTAGTCCACCAAACACTCACAAGTAAATTTTTCTGAGTCAATTTTCGTTTAGGGCAGGATTTGGCTGGATCTCCAGAGTTCAGCGATTGCGACGAGCGCTTCCGATTATCGTACAGTATCCATTTTTTATCATAAGTAATGATTCGATTGCTGTGTGGTAGCGGCTAAGAATACTACCAACCCTTACATCGCTCGTGGATGTCGTAAAAGACGACTAAGAGCTCTTAATCGACCTGGGCCAACCCCATCTGGTGTCGTCTGGTCAACGATAGCATTCCCAAGGAGGGTTGACGTCAGGCAGGCGGCCGGTCATAAAACCATAGCCAAATCAAATTGCAATATGTCTGGGAATAAATTAGATGATGCTAGGGCTAGGGCGTACCCTGCAAGCGACGCGCAGGGGCAGCACCCGGTCCCTGCGAAAAATGGACAAGGGTTGTTGCACCATGGGCGGGTGCAACGTAAGAAGCAAGCTCTTGGTATGAAAGGGATAAGAATGAGGTATGCAAGTTGGAATGTTGGAACGATGACTGGAAGAGGAAGGGAATTGGCAGATTTCTTAAAAAGGAGAAGAGTAAATATTGCATGTCTGCAAGAAACAAAATGGAAGGGAACGAGAGCTCGAGAAATTGGTGAAGGATACAAGTTATATTATAGTGGTAGCGATGGAAAAAGGAATGGTGTAGGCATAGTCTTAGATAAGAATTTGAAAGAATGTGTGACGAATGTAATAAGAATGAATGATAGATTAATAGTTGTGAAAATAGTGTGGGAGAACGTCATCCTGAATGTCATTAGCGCGTATGCACCCCAAGCCGGATGTAAAGATGAAGTGAAAGAAAAGTTTTGGCAGGATTTTGATGAAATTATGATAGGTATACCAGAAAGAGAAGAGATATGTATAGGAGGTGACTTTAATGGACACGTAGGAGCGGGCAATGAAAGTTATGAAACAGTGCATGGAGGATGGGGGTACGGCATGCGAAACGCTGGGGGGGAGACGCTACTTCAAGCGGCTTCGTCGTTTCACCTGGCCATCGGTAATACGTGGTTCCAAAAAAGAGATGAGCACCTTATTACCTATAAAAGTAGCAACCACTGTACGCAGATCGACTACTTTCTTATTAAGAGAAGTAAGTTGGTCTGTGTAAAGGATTGTAAGGTGCTACCAGGTGAAGCACTAGTATCCCAGCACCGTCCGTTAATACTAGTGATGGAGCAAAGAACACCCTCTATTAAGACCAGAAACCGACCCCCTCCTAAGGTAAAATGGAATATGCTTGAAAGGAAAGAGTATGCAAGTAGATTTAAAGAAAATGTGATGGATAAAATGATTGAAATGAATGATAAATCTGTGAATGAATGTTGGAATGAAATGGCTAGTTGTATTAGAAATGAAAAGGTATAGTATAGGTAAACGAAAGGAAAAGGTATAATTGATAGGGATACGTGGTGGTGGAATGAAGATGTGCAAAAGATCGTGAAAGAAAAGAAGAATGTATTTAAGGAATGGCAGAATGAACATAATGAAAGATTGAAGGAAGCAAAAAAGCTTGAATACAAGGAATGCAAGAAAAAAGCTAGACGGGTAATAGCTATTGCGAGAGCACAGGCCGAAGACTTGATTTTTAAATCGATAGATGGGCCTCGAGGTCAAAAGATGCTATACCGCATAACTAAAGCCCGAGAAGAAAGAGCAAAAGATATTAGGCATGTCAGGTGTATAAAAGATGAAGCAGGTAAAGTGTTGATAAAAGAAGAGGAAATAAAAGAGCGTTGGAAGCAGTACTTTGAAAGGTTAATGAACGAAGAGAATTCATGGAGTGGAGTGTTAAAAGATGTATCAGAGAACGTCGGCCTAGTAAGGGAAATTACAATAGATGAGGTAAGAGAAGCAGTGAGAAGTATGAAAAATGGAAAGGCTGTAGGGCCCGATGGTATACCAGTTGAAGTATGGAAGATTTTGGAAGAGGATGGGTATATGTGGTTAACTTTATTCTTCGATAAGCTGCTGCGCGACGAAGTAATCCCCAATGAATGGTGCAATAGTGCGCTAGTGCCCATTTTTAAAAATAAAGGGGATGTTCAGGACTGCGGTAGTTATCGAGGAATAAAGCTTATGTCACACAGTATGAAATTGTGGGAAAAAGTGATTGAGAAACGATTGCGAGAAGAAAGTGAGATCACCCAAAACCAGTTCGGATTTATGTCGGGCCGCGGGGCAACGGATGCCATGTTTGCACTGCGCCAACTGTGCGAAAAATATCGTGGTGCACATAAAAACTTGCACATGGTATTCGTTGACCTCGAGAAGGCCTATGACAGAATACCGAGAACAGTTTTGTGGTGGGTACTGAAAGAGAAAGGTGTGCCTGTGAAGTATGTTAGGTTAATCTGTGCCATGTACCGACAATCTAGGTCGTACGTGAAATCAGCGGCTGGAGACTCCGACGAGTTCAGTGTCGAAGTAGGTCTGCACCAAGGGTCGGCGTTAAGTCCTTACCTCTTCCTGTTGATAATGGATGCATTAACATCGGAGATACAGGAAGAGGCACCCTGGTGCATGCTATTCGCTGATGACATTGTTCTCGTCGGGAAAGAGGGCCTTGAGGTACAGAGCATGCTGGAAAAGTGGCGCTGTAAGTTGGAGAATGTAGGCTTGAAAATCAGCAGACCAAAAACAGAATACATGTTCTGCGATTTCGGCGGTCTCTCCAATTTTACACCCATAACTTTAGATGGAGTACCTATCCCAGTATGCTCGAACTTTCGATACCTCGGTTCTCTTATCCAAAGCGATGGCGACCTGGATCGTGCGGTGAAGCACAGAATTGATGTGGGATGGATGAAGTGGCGGCAGGTCACGGGTACAACATGCGACCCCAAAGTACCCCTTAAATTAAAGGGCCAAATATATAAAAGCCTAATAAGACCTGCTGTACTGTATGGATCAGCATGTTGGGCGATAAAAGCGACGGATGAGAGACGACTGCATGTAGCGGAGATGCGAATGTTGAGATGGATGTGTGGTGTGACAAGAATGGATAAAATAAGGAATGAACATATAAGAGGAAGTTTGAAAGTTGCGCCAGTGACGGAAAAATTAAGGAGTGAAAGATTGACATGGTATGGACATGTGATGAGAAGGGATGAAAGTAATGTTGTGAGGAAAGCTTTAAGCATGAATGTTGAAGGCTTAAGGGGTAAGGGAAGACCGAAGAAAAGATGGATGAACTGCGTGAAACATGACATGGATAGACAAGGAGTGACCACAGAGATGATGTCTGATAGAGTTGTATGGAAGGAGAAGACATATTGCGTCGACCCCAAATAAATTGGGATAAGAGCAGGTTGATGATGAAGTAATGATTCGATTTAAAATTCCTTTATTATTGTGTCGGTTGAGCAAAATAACACAGTAGTCGACGCGTGTTTGCAAGTTCGGTTCACTCAATTCATGAGGTACTCATCGTTCAAGTTTTCTTACTTTCCTGATTTGCTTCAAGTGGATTAATACAGTTTTGTCACTTACCCCGAAGCCTGCAGCTATCTCTGAAGTGCTTCGTGATGGATCCGCTTCCACAATAGCCTTTAATTCTTCATTTTCCACTTTGGTCTCCGCCCGTCCACGAGGTTGGTTCAGAATATAATTATTAACCTAATATAATTATTTTTCATTAAAAAAAGAAAATGATTCTACATGTATATAAATATATAAATAATATTGATTTTGGCATTTTTTTATTATTATGGTATGTTAGGTGTTTGTAAAATATTCAAAATATCGTTGTTATAGTAGAAACACATTGAAAAATGTTTTATCTCAGAGTACATATTATTATATGTATTTAAAATTCTGCCTTCTAAATTCCTTTTTGTATATAATTTTAAAATAATAATATATTAAAATTGAAATGATTCGCCGGCAGCAAATTTAAATAGAGGACCTTCCTCAAAGCGTTCCCGTATCCTATTATATCTTTATATTTATATTAAAATATACCTATATTAAATAGTTAATATATAGATATTATCTACTATAATACTCTTTATAGAATGTATACATTTAAAAAAATTTATTTAGATTGAGTACTACGAGCCAAAAGACAATTTTAATTTAATAAAAGCATAATCTGTGAAGACACTTTAAGAACAGTAAAAATCAATCGTATGTATAATATATATAATACTAGCAAACCGGGCCACACACTGCTATGGCTTAGGTTAGCCTCAGTTACACTTTTTGTTTATTCTAACAAATTTTAGCTTATATGAAGCGTTTGTACATTTAACATAGCGCCATCTATTAAATACTTACTGAATCAAGTCAACAGATTCCGCCATCTTTTAAAATCCTTTTGATATAACATATGATTTTGACTGTCAAATATTAGACAAATAATTTGCAATAAAATAATATTACTATAAATTGAGATTTAAGCTATCCTATCTTTTAAGTTGGATCAAGCTACACATGCTGTGCAAATTTGGTTAAAATCGGTTAAGTACTTTATGAGTCCATCGCGGACAAACAACGTGACACGTAATTTATATATATTAAGATTATACATATGATTGATTTTAGAGTGGTAGTAGCGCTGCATACTATGATTCTTAAAATCACCCGCCGAAAACAAAAATATATATTTCAAAAGAGATCATGCGTTAGTTGTCTTTAGAACTGTGTACAATATCAGAAACGCTGACTTATGATAAAAATATTCTAACCAGAAAACCATTAATATCTGTAGATAGTAAAATACTTTTATATCTCCATGCGCCTCCGCCTTCAGAGGTAGCTTAGCCTTTAGTAGTTTAGCTTATGTAATTTTATCTAAAATGCATTATATAGCTTAAAGCTGAGTTAGTCTGATATGGCAAATTAATTCCATCAAATGTAGATGTAAAAGAAAATGAAGAGGCTGATCGGTTGGCAAAATGGAGAATTAAGGTAAAATTTAGAGATTGAAACTAATTATATGAAAATATTATCTAAATATAAAAATAAATGCTATGGGCATTGGAAAGAGTATTTTAATAGTCGGTCTAAAGGCAAACAAATATGGTACAAGTCTGTAGTATCGGCATCTCCTCACGTTCCATAGTTTATGAACATTAAAGTTAACAGGATACATATCAGGGTGAAAGACGTGAGGTGTGGATACATGTCACTCAATAAGTTTAGAGTTTATTATAAGAAAAAATATATTCATTGAATTGTGACGTATCTGCTAGAGATGATTTATTTTTTCAGTTATACATAAACGTGTCTCATACAGGAATGTTTCGTCACACGGCACCTAATTCTGAAGCAGCGAATTTAGTTTAGTTTGCCATGTTACGTTTTAAGTATAACTTAATCTGTTGATATACAATGAAGCTGGCATAACATAAAAAACTACTAAGACGATAGTATAAAAGACCCTAATAATAAATATGGACAGAGAAAGCAACTTACCTTGTTAATTTGTTGCAAACTCTAATTAACATAGTTTTGTAAATAATAAGAGGCAAAAAAATGATTGTAAAACTTGTGATAGATACTTTTTACTTATTTATTCATGTCGTTACAAATACTATATGTATAGATAGATGAAATTTATTTATTTAATTTTTTCTCGCTGTGTGGTAGCGGCTACGAATACTACCAATCCTTACTTTGCTCGTGGATGTCGTAAAAGACGACTAAGAGCCTTATAACGACTTCGGCCAACTCCGTCTGAGGCCGTTTGGTCAACAATTGCATTCCCAAGGAGGGTTGACGTCTGGCAGGCGGCCGGTCATAAAACTATTGCCAATAACTTTTATAATATGTACTATGAATGAAGAGTACTTATTGTATCGACCCCAAGTAATTGGGATAAGAGTAGGAGAATGATGATGATGAGATAGATGAAATTTACTAACTAATAGGACCAATTACAGTTATCCGCAGTTATGTATAACATTTACAATAAATAGACTTTTATTTTTAGCTACGATACATTGCCAATCATAACGACGACGCGACGTAAGAAAGCGAGTAGGTATGAAAGAGAGTATTGGTGTAAAGATGCGAAATGGAATGCTCCGATGGTTCGGATTGGTCACGTACTGAAGGTAGGTGGAGTCAAGAGTCTCCGAAACCAGCGAGCGTGTATGAAGAGAATTATGAATGTTGAGGAAGCGAGTGAAGTATTCAAGGATAGAGTTCTCTGGCACTCTGTTCACTCTGCCTACCCTGCAAGAGATATGGCGTGATGATATGTATGTATGTATACATTGCCAAGCATTAGAAAAATCAGGTAGATACATATTAAACAATCCTAAATTCTAAAGAATGAATGTCCAATTATCCACCATTATACCAACATCTAAATACGCTTCTAGCGCCCGTTTAGAATATATACTCTTACTTCTAGGGTCTGGTCAAGATTGACTGCCCAATGTCAAGAACAGACTCAATCTCTTAGTGAATGTAACTTAAACTTGGACGCAGTTTAATCTAAATATTCCAACATTGAATGTAATATGTCTAAAGTTATTTTGTTCATAGACCGAGAATTATTGCGACATAAAAATTGACGAAGATTGTTCACTTTGATTTACTTAGCAACGGCTATCTGCGTATGCGCATCTTGCATGGGCACGTAACCTTGGTAAATATTATATATTACTGTGTACAGCGCTGGAGTCTCGCCAGTGATACAATACCTAGATTGTCGCCTCATTTATTACTAGCCAATTAATTAGTCTTGAGACGAACTTGCGAGCCAAGCGTCAGTAGAGCCATGATAGAGCGGCACTTTAATGAGTCTCAACATAATAGACGGTTTTCTAATGACGCTACATTTGAAACGCACTCATAAAGCTTAATGTTTTTATCTACGAGTTTATATATAGCTTCTGCTCTATTCATAGAGAAGACCTCTACTAGCCATTGGGTAAAAATTAGTTTGTCTTTTTTAACAAATTCATCATCTCAGCTCATACATATGCCACTGCTGGCCCCGAGCTTCCTTCATAGTGGGAGGGAAGTTGATCTACTATAGCAGGTTGGTCCAACGTGTTGGTATAGATTTTCGTTTCTAGTTTTCATTCTCTTTGCATGTTATGTGCGTTTTATATCCATTAGTCGGCTTTTACGATCACCCACGGATAAGATAGGGGGTGGTGAAATGTATTCGTACTCCGTCACCACACGCAAATTTAGAGAATTGGTAATTTAGTGATTATGTAGGTAGCCCAAAAAAAAACGAAAACAAAACTTATTTTAAATTGCTTAAATTGATATTCATATATTTTTTCGTGTGGTGGCGGAGTAAGAATACTTTTCACCACGCCATATCTTACCCGTGGGTGATAGTACGAGACGACTAAGGGATATAAAATGCATATAACATCTATGCTAGAGAAGGATAACTCGAAACAAAACCCTATACCACAACGTACACATAAGTAATGATCATGTCAACACGTCTGACCAGCGCGGTATAGTAGGTTAATTTCCCTCCCATTACGGAGGAGGCCCGACCCCCACAGTGGGACATTTATGGGCTGTGATGATGATGATGATATTTTATAATTAAGCTTTCATACCTTAGTTATAAAATATATAAAAACTTTTTAAATGGTTACTTAATTATATGTTATTTCTACTAATCTGAAGTATATATCCGTTCCCAGCAAATGTTTCTATAGATGCCGACGATAGGCGATGATATTGAAGCGATAACGTAATTAATTCTGTAGAAAGGCAATCTTTTGTCGCCTCGTTATGCTGAGCTAGCAAGTTGGCATCGTAACAAACGAATTATTGTTTTCAAAGTGATGCCAAGAAAATTGTAAACAAATGTTCTATATAGCATTACAGGCTAAACAGATTTAAATAGTTCGATGCAACTTTTAATCCTTTTTACTATGCAAAACCAGTTTTCGCAAGCATAACGTAAGAAAGAACAAGAATAAAAAGTACCTATACATATTTTACGGCTGTTTGCATAGCTCTAACCACATAAAATTTATTAAAAAAAAAATGAATATTCACTATGGCCTTTTTCAAATAAACAAAAAGATGCCTCGCGATATCGTCTTGTTCGCTTAGGGCACGGATTCACTAAATATTACACTGATTTAAATGTATATAAGCACTTATTGCGAGCGTAAAATGGTTCGGGTTGAGAGCCCCAGCGCTCCCCCATAGTCCGGGTTAAGCTGTGACAGCCATCTGCGGCTAATAGCTAAAAGACAGACACAAAAAAAAACGTAAAATGACTTCCATATATGGCATTTTAACCCACGTCTATTAAAGGTCTTACGTGGGGTAATTATTTTCACTCGCAAATATTGCTTTATAAATAGCTTAGCAATTCAAATGCAAAAAAAAAAAATATCAATACTTTATAATAAAAAAAAAATATCAATACTTTAAAAAAAAAATATCAATACTTTATAATATTTTGACGTAAGTAGATAAATGTACTTAGATACGACACCGTCACCCTTATGTATTTTGTACATTCTCTGTATTACCTACTATAAACCATTCGTTTGTACGCTTCGTTATACGTAGACAACATCTAGCAGTTAAAAGACGTACTTGGTTCTGTTAAATTATATATTATATTAAAATAATCCATAATATTGAAATAATAAGTGTGCTTAGTATCTAATATCCAGTTCCTGCAAGGAAAAGACCGGATCGTTTTATATGATTATTTATTATAGGACTGGCGCACTAAGGGCGCCTACCGGCCTGTTGAACTGGAAGCGCCGTCATCTGATGAGCCTCAAATAGAAACTCCCTGTGATAATACTTTGCCTGAATCAGACGAAGGTAAGCTGGTCAAATTTGTGCGTTAACTTTAAAATATTCAGTTTACGACATTCACAAAGCAATTCTCTCGTACTGGGAAAGGCAACAGTGGGATAATCTTAGAATAAGAACACATAGAAGGGTAGTGTAGTACCTTAAGTGTTTAAAAAAGTGAAGCCCAAATTCCTGTTGGTGTGCAAGCGATTACACGAGTATATACACGCACACTACTATAAAATGAAACACAATGTCCTGGCACATTACGGAACGGGCCGGCGTACAGTGACACCAATTTATTGGCGTCAAATATTGTGCGTGGAATTAGTTTCTATGTGTTATCATTCTAAGGGGATAATATTGTGCTGACAATGTTAACATTTAGATTTTATTTTTCCTAATAGTTGTAGTGTGTGTGTGTTAGTATAAAAAGTGAATGCTTTAAAAAATATAATAAATATATGTATAAAATATTTTATAAACTGCCGAGCATTTTTAATAGTTTCTATAATTTACATAAATTTTTCATATAATTGTTTAATAATAAGATTTATATTAATTCTTCTTCTTCTTGCTGAATGGCTTCTGTTGGCGGTTGACCGCAATTTCGCCAATGTCCCGTAAGAGTCATTCATAGGCCGTCAAACGAAGGAGATTGTACGGTACAAAATAAATGAATTACTATACATACATTTGTGTTTTTAAAATCAAATCGTCAAACTCGTCTGTCAAAAGCTCTTGTTTTTTGGTTTCAAAAATCAAATTCTCAAACTCGACTGTCGAAACTCTTTTGTTGGTGTTTCTAAAATTAAATCGTCAAACTCACATGTCAAAAACTCTTGTTTGTGTTTCAAAAATCAAATCGTCAAACTCGTCTGTCAAAAACTTTTGTCTATGTTTCTAAAATCGTCAAACTCGGCTGTCAAAAAATGTATCGAAAATTGCATATAAAATTTAAATCACCTAACAAAACTATTTATAGCTTATTTACTAAGTATATGGCTAATATTTAGCTTCACTGTAGTTTGATCCTCTAACGTCCTTGATTAAATTTGAAATATCTTTTGCATTTATAACATTTTATTATATGCGTTAAATATATTTCCGTTTTATTAACATCACTTTTTAATTATAAAATGTAAGTAAATGATATTGTAGCAGGCGGGTCGCCGACCCCGACCCCAGCCTCCGCGCTGCTCGACGGATCACCTCCGCCCCAACCACCGATCATCGACATTGATGATCGTCATCACCCAGCCGAGCCGAAATTAAACATACCTGTCAATGGTGAAGTCAAAGCTATCAGAAGAGAATCGAAAGGGTTCAGGTACTTGTTATACATATTATTACCATTATATTTCGTTTACGATCACCCACGGGAATGGTGGCACTGGTATCTTTTGTATTCTTACTCCGCACCAATAGTTATCCCAATATTAGACTGCACAGATAGCGTAGTGGATAAGATAGCGACCTAGGGTGTCAGTGTCACAACTCCCAGTGTCACAACTCCGATTACCACACAGGGCAAAACTTGGTACGATTCACAAATTGTTATTTTGAGTCTAGGTGTAATTAATTTGTCTTCATTAATTAATTTGCAAAGTTCTCCGTAGTACAAGATTTTGTTCCTTAGTGCAGTTTTTCCATACAACCCCGTCAGATGTCATCCCTGTGATCGCCAAGAGGCTCTATCGATGTCAAGATTTACGCAATACATCTAATTCCTTTGACATTCCCCTACTCCTAAAGCCTTACACATTAATATTTAATAATGTTGTGAGAAAGGTGTGCTACGAGGTGAAGCACTAGTATCCCAGCACCGTCCGTTAATACTAGTGATGGAGCAAAGAACACCTCTATTAAAACCAGAAACCGACCCCCTCCTAAGGTAAAATGGAGTATGCTTGAAAGGAAAGAGTATGCAAGTAGATTTAAAGAAAATGTGATGGATAAAATGATTGAAATGAATGATATGAATGATAAATCTGTGAATGAATGTTGGAATGAAATGGCTAGTTGTATTAGAAATACAGCTAAAGGAATATTAGGAGAAACGAAAGGAAAAGGTATATTTGATAGGGATACGTGGTGGTGGAATGAAGATGTGCAAAAGATCGTGAAAGAAAAGAAGAATGTATTTAAGGAATGGCAGAATGAACATAATGAAAGATTGAAAGAAGCAAAAAAGCTTGAATACAAGGAATGCAAGAAAAAAGCTAGACGGGTAATAGCTATTGCGAGAGCACAGGCCGAAGACATGATTTTTAAATCGATAGATGGGCCTCGAGGTCAAAAGATGCTATACCGCATAACTAAAGCCCGAGAAGAAAGAGCAAAAGATATTAAGCATGTCAGGTGTGTAAAAGATGAAGCAGGTAAAGTGTTGATAAAAGAAGAGGAAATAAAAGAGCGTTGGAAGCAGTACTTTGAAAGGTTAATGAACGAAGAGAATTCATGGAGTGGAGTGTTAAAAGATGTATCAGAGAACGTCGGCCTAGTAAGGGAAATTACAATAGATGAGGTAAGAGAAGCAGTGAGAAGTATGAAAAATGGAAAGGCTGTAGGGTCCGATGGTATACCAGTTGAAGTATGGAAGATTTTGGAAGAGGATGGGTATATGTGGTTAACTTTATTCTTCGATAAGCTGCTGCGCGACGAAGTAATCCCCAATGAATGGTGCAATAGTACGCTAGTGCCCATTTTTAAAAATAAAGGGGATGTTCAGGACTGCGGTAGTTATCGAGGAATAAAGCTTATGTCACACAGTATGAAATTGTGGGAAAAAGTGATTGAGAAAAGATTGCGAGAAGAAAGTGAGATCACCCAAAACCAGTTCGGATTTATGTCGGGCCGCGGGGCAACGGATGCCATGTTTGCACTGCGCCAACTGTGTTTTTTTTTTTTTTTTTTTTAAGCTGATGTAAAATGCATTTACGCATGCCCCCCACTGATGGTATTGGGAGGGTATGTGGGGCTCGGCGGTGGCTTAGTAGCCAACCGGAATACCCACTAAAAATCATCAGCGGCTCCACTTCCCCGTTATTTGTGGAGTGTCAGAGGGTCGCCTTTCGGCATTCAACTCAGACGCTCCAACGATAGGCTTGCTAGCCTCGCCCTGGTATCATTCTACTGTGAGAGAAAGCGCGCGTAGTGTCGGCGCCGGCTTCCTGGTCGTCGCCTGCGCAGCGTGTCGGCGGCGGCATCTGCCTCACGCTGTCGTTCCGCAGCCTCCTTGCGCGACATCACAGTTTCGCAAAAAGAGGCCACGGCCGACCAGCATGGGCCACTGTCGAGCATTTTGCCGATGACAGCTTGCAGTGACAGGTCTCCTCCGATCTCATTCACCAGGGCGTGCCGATTTGGCCCCCAGGCGGAGCATATCTCAAGAGTGTGACGCTTATCGTCAATTGATGCGCCACACTCATGGCAGCCGGGGGTTGCCTCTCGCCTGGCAATCTGATGCAGGTACTTACCGAAACATCCGTGTCCAGTAAGTACCTGCGTCAGCCTAATACTCAGGCTACCATGTCTCCTCTTCAACCATCGGTGGAGATGAGGACCAACCGCAGTCACTGTATCTCGACCAGCTGCAGGAGAGCTGAGGTCTTCACTCCATCGATGGATTAAGGCCCGCTGGGCCACCGCTTTTATACTGCCCAACTCCCCGTGGGTGACCCGCTCGCTCTGAGACTGCATCGAGGTGCGGAAACGGTAGACCTCTGCCTGTAGCTCCGCCTGCAACTCCCAGGGACGCCAACTGTGTGAAAAATATCGTAGTGCACATAAAAACTTGCACATGGTATTCGTTGACCTCGAGAAGGCCTATGACAGAATACCGAGAACAGTTTTGTGGTGGGTACTGAAAGAGAAAGGTGTGCCTGTGAAGTATGTTAGGTTAATCTGTGCCATGTACCGACAATCTAGGTCGTACGTGAAATCAGCGGCTGGAGACTCCGACGAGTTCAGTGTCGAAGTAGGTCTGCACCAAGGGTCGGCGTTAAGTCCTTACCTCTTCCTGTTGATAATGGATGCATTAACATCGGAGATACAGGAAGAGGCACCCTGGTGCATGCTATTCGCTGATGACATTGTTCTCGTCGGGAAAGAGGGCCTTGAGGTACAGAGCATGCTGGAAAAGTGGCGCTGTAAATTGGAGAATGTAGGCTTGAAAATCAGCAGACCAAAAACAGAATACATGTTCTGCGATTTCGGCGGTCTCTCCAATTTTACACCCATAACTCTAGATGGAGTACCTATCCCAGTATGCTCGAACTTTCGATACCTCGGTTCTCTTATCCAAAGCGATGGCGACCTGGATCGTGCGGTGAAGCACAGAATTGATGTGGGATGGATGAAATGGCGGCAGGTCACGGGTACAACATGCGACCCCAAAGTACCCCTTAAATTAAAGGGTCAAATATATAAAAGCCTAATAAGACCTGCTGTACTGTATGGATCAGCATGTTGGGCGATAAAAGCGACGGATGAGAGACGACTGCATGTAGCGGAGCTGCGAATGTTGAGATGGATGTGTGGTGTGACAAGAATGGATACAATAAGGAATGAACATATAAGAGGAAGTTTGAAAGTTGCGCCAGTGACGGAAAAATTAAGGAGTGAAAGATTGACATGGTATGGACATGTGATGAGAAGGGATGAAAGTAATGTTGTGAGGAAAGCTTTAAGCATGAATGTTGAAGGCATAAGGAGTAAGGGAAGACCGAAGAAAAGATGGATGAACTGCGTGAAACATGACATGGATAGACAAGGAGTGACCACAGAGATGACGTCTGATAGAGTTGTATGGAAGGAGAAGACATATTGCGTCGACCCCAAATAAATTGGGATAAGAGCAGGTTGATGATGATGATGATGAATGTTGTGAGAAAGGTTTTTAAATTAGTCCACAACATTACTTTCATCCCTTCTCATCACATGTCCATATCACGTCAAGCTTTCACTCATTAACTTTATGTCACTTGCACAATTTTCAAACTTTATCTAATACATGTCTTAAATAAATAATATTTTAATATATGTTTTACTTATATTACAAACGTTGTAATCTTTTACAACAGTTTAGCACCTTATAATTTTATATTCAGTCAACAATTTTTCTTCGTAGAAGCCCCGAGTAGTTCTAGCTATTCATTGGTATAACTTGACACTGTCTACAGTGGCCGGCGATATAATATGTAATTATTTATTATATAATATGTAATCCTGTTGTTCAACACAGGATAGGTTCGGCGCGGAGAGTGACTGAGGGCGCTTCCTTAACTAATGGCGAAGCGGAGCGGACGAAGTTCCCGCCGCGCCTATTGGCCGGCGATGGAGATCCCGACTTTGGCACGCCTGTGTGAAATACGCTAAGAATTGCAACATGCAGACTAGACAGCTCTCGTCACGCGAACATGCTTTACGTGGCACCGTGTCCAATGTGATAATAATGCGCCGATCTTTTTATTTATATATGATTTAGTTTTACAGAAAAAAAAATCTTTTAAAATTTACTTGTTTACTCTCAAAAAGAGTACACGTGTGATGTTAAGTCATTTAGCTATAAAAAGTCTACGTAGACATGCAATTAGCCATTTTAGGTGACTTATTATCTAATTGAAGAAATTCGTTATCTATTTATCAAGATTATAATAAGTATTTGGCTAAATTTCATCGAAATCTGGCTGACGAGCTCTTCGTTTTTATTTTTACAAATGAAATATATCATCCTAAAAAGCAAAAAACTTATTTAGAACAACAGTTACCTAATTTATATTGAACGGTATTCCGTAGGTACCAATTTCAATCGTTGATCGGCATAGTTAGGAGCATCATTCGCGTCCAAGTATTACGGAACATTGATATTAGCAGTAGATAGGATCACTTATTTTATGCTCGCGTGATATCACGTTCAATTTGTATACAAGATGATGGATACTTCGCCCAATGATGCGCTCAGCTGCTTTTTGTGATATTGTTTTCTGGTTATTGAAATTATCGTTACATTGGCGCATGTAGAAATAACGTTAATTAATTATAATATTAAATGAACAGCAAATGAATCGCGTTTAAGATCGTTAATACTGAATCTGGTTTGTATGTACATCTATATATCCAATATTCAACATTAGGACATACACACAACAGCGACTTCCAGCCCAAATCTCCAGGCATATGGTACAAAATGCAGAACGATAGGTATTTATCCATCTGTCTCTGACTTGATCTTCAACTATTCTTCCATCTCGCAAGAGTATTTTATATTACCTGAAGGTGAAAAACTAAGCTTTGATAAATAAATTATATAGCAAGAATCAAGTTGCTCTAATTTTGCGTATTAAGCCTTTTTCATAGGCTATGGTCTCAAGCAACAGAAACACGCGTGAAACCCCATTAACTGCCATATACCTTCTCTTCTTTCTCTCCGCTAAATAAAAGACCTATTTGATTGTTTGACTCCAACGGTGTTACGCTTAGTCTATTCTAAACATGACTTGGTTCCATCCATACGAAGACCGTTAATGCCAGAATGATCTACTCTTCAAACGTATTTGTAAATACTAAATACATTTGACGTTTCGAGTTTTCTAGAAAAATGCTACTGGCCACACCTCCGGTGCTTTCTTAGGCGGTTTTTACGACTCCCACACTGAGAGTGAGAGGATGATATATTCTTAATCCTTACTCTCGTCTTGTCCACTACGCGGGAAAATCATCAATCGTTTGTCGTTTAAATATCTAGTGTATATTTAATTTATTGCTTTCAACTGTAAGGCATAAGTCGAGGTATTACGTACTCACTATTCCGTTTGTACATTGTACCTCAACTTTTGCTTTACGTACTCTAACATTTACACTCTCAATTTTTTTATCTGGAAAATACAGTATTCGATCTAGTGATCTCAGTTACCAGTTACTTATGCCCTCTAGACTATATATTGGTATATTGCCTTGCTTTGATACCATGTTATGCTGTTAACGCCATTACGCCTCTAAGCATTACAGTCATCTATTTACTTTTAATATAATTATTGATGATATCATCATTATCATCAATCTGCTCTTATCTCAATTACTTGGAATCAACTCAATAATTGCTCTCTTTCAATCGTATATATTCCATATTGCAGATGTTTCGGCGATACTTTTATGACCGCCCGGCTAATTGTTGACTAGACGGCATCAGATGATCTTTCGTCAATCGTCTTTTACGATATCCAATATAAAGGTTAATAGTATTTTTAGCCGCCATTACAACAAATTAAATTACAGCTGTATTATATAAATTATAATTAAAAATCATAGTTGATCTTTAAGTTTGAGTATTTAGTAAATGTATTAAATATTTGTTTAATGCACAAAGCTGTTATTGTCAACGAAGTATTGATAAACGATATCGTTAACACTCCGTTTGTAAATGCTCATTAAATCTCTTCACTAAAACTAATCACATATCAAATATTGTCAAGTTGCCAACCAACTAGTACAGTGGATACTAAACTGAAAACACGCGATGTGATTGACGACGATCGATGGAATGCAGTGGCCCACCATATATAAACATTTGATATTTGAATAAGCAATGACGATCTTAGTTGATTTGTTCGCGTAATGTGCATAGATATCATTTTTTTTGTTCGTATTATTATTTATAATTTATAAATATTTTAATAAAAATTCCGTTTTACAATATCATCCGCGGTGACTGTGAATTATATTTACATATTTGTATTGTTTATTTTTGTAATATTCTATATTTATGTGCATATATTTTTTTAGATTGTTTGTATATTTTGAAATATAATATATTATTAATTTAGTTAAAATGAAATAATAAAGTTGACGACTGAAAAATTAAAAATAGGCCGTTAATGCGGTTTATTCATTTCCCATTTATTATTACCGTGAATTGTTAAATGAAGAGGGAAAAATTAAATTAGAATATGTAATATAGTAAATGATTACATGTTTTGTTTATCGTGTATCATGAAATTTTGTGTGACATTTGATGCGGCCAACGATATATCGAGAGTATAATTATAAAACATCAACACGGTTTGTTGAGCGTAAAGACTAACTGACAACTGTCCACGGCTCTGGAGAACTGCCAACAATATTTCCGCACAATACACTCATACGTCGCCGTGTGCGTATGTTCACGCTATTAAATATACAATTATAATTAGAATAATACTATTTAATATAATTATATTAGCTGAATATCATATGGCAACACAAGTCAAATGTCAATTTATTAAAAAATAAGCAATAACCTAAAAACGGCACTAAAAAGTAAAAATGTAAAGATTTTGGTCTCATATTCATGCACTTTCATTTGCCATATCCTGATAGTGATAATATGTTAGTGTTCACTGGATGAAGTCAGTGTCGAATATTAGTTAATCAGAACTAGACAATGATATTGTATAAATATCATTCGAACTAGATAGGTAATATAATAAGTTTCTCCTGATAAAACTATTTCAATTGTTTTTTTTTTTAATTACTTCGTACATTCCAAGCCTGCTATGGTCATGCCTCGATAATTTGCTGCGATAGAGACGTAGGTAGTATATTATATTTTTTTATATCTTCATGACAATATGCCTTTAATATAAATAAACGTATGATTTTTTATTTAAGTGTACTTTTTATTTTAATCTATCCTATTTTGACCGTAACAATTTAGTAATAAATATACACTTGAATTTGTATATCTTGGATGTGGATTTAGGCGAGATGGAAGGTACACCACTGATATAGAGCGAAGAGTGAATGCGGGAAATAGAGTGAACGGAGCGTTGGGGCAACTTCTCGGTTGCCACCACCTCAGCCAGAAGGCACGTGTAGCAATACATAACGCAGTGCTTGTCCCAACATTACTGTATGGAAGCGAGAGTTGGGTATGCAGAGAAGAGTATGAACGTAAAATTAATGCGGTCGAAATGCGATCTCTACGGAAAATCTGTGGAGTTAGGCTGACCGACCGCATTCGTAACGACGACGTAAGATAGCGAGTAGGTATGAAAGAGAGTATTGGTGTAAAGATGCGAAAGGGAATGCTCCGATGGTTCGGACATGTGGAAAGAATGCCGAACGAACGTCTGGTTAAGAAGATATACAATGCGAAAGTGGAAGGATGTAGGTACCGGGGGAGACCGAGACTCACCTACCTTGACCAGATCGGTCATGTACTGAAGGAAGGTCGAGTCAAGAGTCTCCGAAACCGGCGAGCGTGTATGAAGAGAATTATGAATGTTGAGGAAGCGAGTGATGTATGCAAGGATAGAGTTCTCTGTTATCTCTGCCTACCCTGCAAGGGATATGGCGTGATGATATGTATGTATGTGTATACACTTGAAAACGTTAGCGGTTATAGCAGCTCGCGTTCAAGTGAAGTCGAGCTTGGCTGTTCAATAAGGTAAGCGAGTGGTACTGGCTAAAAATGCTATTTTGATAATAAAATATATGAATAAATATACGTAGGCATCATCATCTCGGCTTATATACCGTATGGAATTTTACATCAAGGTTTCTTACCCTTGAAGAATATTATTTTCTTGTTTTCCTTAATAGTATTTTATGATGACCCGCGGCTAAGGAAGCGGTGGTGACACATTGTTTTACTCCATTACCACACGGAAATATTAATATTACGTCATATATTATGATGAAAGATATCCGTGTCTTCAATATAATAAATTGACATAAGAATACGGCCTACGAACGAGTCTTACGGGACATTGGCGAAGTTGCGGTTAATCGCTAACAGAAGCCATTCATCAAGAAGAAGAAGAAGAATAAAATCAATGAGAAATTATAAGACTTGAAAAATTTGCGTGACGACTAAAATATAAATCTATTATAATTTTTTAAACTTATTTTACTTGACATTGGCGAAGTTGTGGTTAATCACTCATAGAGGCCATTCATTAAGAAGAAGAAGACATAAGAATAGGTATATACAATGTATTACCACTTTTACAAATATTATGATCAATCCGTTACTTTGACTGAATAATCAAAATTAAAACAACTCGAGGATAACCCTTTCGGCTATAAAACAATCTACTAATACCATATATAGGTATATATGAATTTAGTAGTTTACTCCGCAGCCCATCTTAAATTACTATCTAACGTAAGTTGAGGGGTTTGCAATGAGATGCTCGCACATTTGCGCAAAGTATTTTTTTTTTAATAATACTTAAAAGCTGCATAAAAGCCAGACACAATATACTTCGAACGTATACGGTGTTGTACTCTCCTCAATACTTGCTGAAGCAGTCTGCCATGACAATTTCAGTACTGGATCGAAGGAAAGAGTAAGTTAAATAAATTTTAGATAAATGTGTTTTAAACATATTGATGACTTTCATTTTCGCCTCCTGTACTTAGACTATAAATAATATTATTTTTTAGTTATAGAAAATCTTATTGAACTCTCTCATTGAATGTGAGATTAGATTCAGTATTAGATTTGATTTGGTAGCATCGGAAAGAATCATTACAAATGTTTTTGATGACATCGTTTCGTAATTTATTTTACTTCAAATTTCCCGCGGTTTGATAAAAAAGTAAGAGTTTTGTTAGTTAGAACGGAACGTTGACATAAGACCAATTCAATACAAAATATTAATGGTAGTAGACATTTTACATTTGTCGTCGTTACATTTCATTAGCTTTCAATTAATTTTAATCAATTCATGAATATTTTTTGTCGTTTATTTAAAAGATTTATTGTTTTTACAATAAATTTAATATTGAAATTTTGATATTTGTAAATGAAATTATTTGTTGTAGTAGAAATCATTTAAAATATTGGCCACACTTCACTCTTGAACTGTCATCCATCCTCTACTGTAATTATTATTATTCTAACAGATTGTCTAATGGCCCAGCCTATTTTTCTACTAGATTAATATTACCGATTGTTATTTATCATCGTTATAGTTATTATAGAAAGAATATCAATATGGTGGTTAAAGTGTATATTAGTGGTATTTCTGGCAACAAAGAGGTAAGTTTAATATTAGAAAATGCCTGGGTTGGCCGGGTGACTTTCTCACAAAGCTGAATCATGTAATTATTGTTTTTGATTACGCAAATATTTAATCTTTAAAGGTAAAGAAACGACAACAGCGTGTTATGATGATATTAGATTCCAAAAGCATAAAATATGATGTCATTGACATAACGGAACCAGGAAAGGAAGCCGATAAAGACTTTATGCAAAGCAACTCTAAATCGAACGGTGGCACAGTGAGTGATCCCAACCCGCGGTCACCACTCCCACCTCAGCTCTTTAACGATGAGGAATACTGTGGGGTGAGGTTTTCATTGTTTTAGTGGTAACTATATAAATATTTAAAAGGTACAAATGGCATTGCTTTTGGTATTTTGCCATCTGTATATGTTTTGAATCAGTTTTCATACAAACTGTGTAATGTATGATAATGTTTACAGAAAACTTGATTGTTTTGCAATTTCAATGAAGTTTTCTTAGATTGTCTTTGACAATGTTTTATAGACATTTGAATTTGTAAACAAAGGTTTCCAGCAATTTATGGTTTTCAGGACTATGATCAGTTTGATCTTGCAAATGAGGTAGATACTTTGGAACAATTTCTAAAGATGGAAGTACCACCTGAAGAGATACCAGTTGAAAATGAGAAGGTAATAATTTAAACTAATAATATTAAAAATATTTAATGAATATACATAATCAAGTATGTTATTCCAAATTTCTTTTCTAAATTAATTAATCATTTGGTTATTCAGTAATTACTGAAGTAATTCATTCCATATCCACTACTTATTTTTTTTATATATTTGTAGGAAACTACTCTAAATGGTGATGTTGAGGAAACAAATAAAGACTCTGATGCTCATTCAAATGACAAAGAAAATACAGAGTCAACTGAAGATGCTGATGAATCTAAAAATAAAACAGAAACAGAAGAGAAAGAAGTTAGTCCAGCTAAAGATACCTCACCATCAAGAGACGTCGAAAGTAAAGCATCTAAGGAAGGAACACCAGTACAAAATGAAACTGAAGATAATGCAGTAGACAAAGAAAAGTCTCCAGATAAGGAATCAGCTGAAAGGCAAAAATCTGTTGAAAAAGAAGACATAGCAGATGTTTCACAGTCACCAGACAAGGAAATTCCTGAGCCGTCTATTGAGGTTAAGGCAAATTCACCAGAAAAGGAGGCTATCAATGAAAATGGTACTGTGAGTTCTCGTGAACAATCAGAAGAGAAAGTAATTGAAATAGAACAGAAAAAGGACAATCCCTCTGAAGCTCTTATTCAAAGTGAGCAAGCCACTGCAGCTGAATAATGGACTGAACACTTACTTGCTTTTCAGCTCAAATCAATTCTTTTAGAATTAAGCAAGCACTACTCATAAGTTCTGTTATTTATAATGCATTGTTGTCATCAACACTTCTTTGATTTAGTCATTGTATATAATACAGAGAAGTATTTATTAAGTCGACTACTAATATGAAAAAAATGGCCTATTACCATAATGCATAAAAGTTTATTTAAATGAATTAATCAAATTTTTCTATGCAGCTCTAGAAAGAAAATTCTATTTAACATTTTTATCCTTCACGAAGGCTTGTATTATTTTTTAAAGTATTAATTTTTATTTTATTATTTACAATTTCATTATAATATGATGTAATCTTTTGGATAGGTTTACAATCATTTATCTCATAAGTGAAAGTTATATTTATAAGAATGATCTATGTTATTATTAATTCATAACGAAGCATGTTTGATTTGTCTGCCATTCTAGATAGTATTATTTACACATATTATATTAAAAGAACATTGGTCATTCTTTATGAATATTCATGATCTTGGTTGTTATAATTTATCTCATGACAAATTTATTTCATTACTTTCTAATATTAATTAAAGACAATTTTTATTTTAACAATTTTTCATATGAATTATATAAAATACAAACTAAAGAGCAATTTTATTCAATATTAACCCATTAAGCCTCGGTAGTTGAGAGAATTAGTTTCACAGCTAACATAAATGATATAATTATCTAAATGAAGAGAAATAAATTAATGTATGTGACTTAAGTATATATAACATTATATAATGTAGAACTGTATCTGATTTTTTTTATAAAGATATGAGATATCAGCCGATGCTCAATAAGTCATTATTAATAATAATAATTCATTTTAAATGATAACATATATGAATCATACACAGGTGTAAATAAATAACATGTATTTGTGGTGACAAAATACAAATAGGTACAATGTTTTTTGTCCAGGCTATGAATTTGCAGGCCACCGAAGACAAAGATCGGGTACCGGTGGCCCGCTCGCACGGCGAAGAGAGGAGTTGCACGGTGGGTCTATGGGGTCACGCGCCGCCTCTTCAGTCCCCCAGACCGATTGCGAGACGCATCCATAGTCCAACGTAAAAAAAAAGGCTATGAATTTGCACACATCAAAAACCTGCAACCCCAAAACAACTTCTCTAATGCCATTTAAACAGATTACCGGTACCGAGTCCGTCTTCGGAGCTATTATACTACTACATACATAGCATCACGCCTGTTTCTCAGAGAGATAGGCAGAGACTACGGATTGCGACAAACCACGATCCTGACATACTTTCATCGTTTCATTCACACTCAATAGTCTTCATGTATGCTCTACAATTACGCATACTCTTAATATGACCTCTCGTCAATACATCGCCAATTTGACCTAGAAAATTATGACGAGGTCTTCCCCTTGTTGCTTTATATATTTGTTTCGTCAATCTCTCCTCACTCATTCCTTTTTTCACTACTTCTTCATTCACGCCACAGCACTCTCTTATAACTATGCTATTATGTTCCAGAATATTCGGCGTATTCCACAGGTGTCGTATGATACGGATAAAGACTGTAAGAAAATTATATCACTGAATGAGAAGAAACTCTTAGAACTTTACGCCAACCAAAAAGCGAAATGGTCATCAGTAGAACTAAATCCCTCTGTTGTGGGGACTTCCCGTGTATGAATTGATATAAATCAGTAGCGTATCATGATCATTATCTCAGCTCATTTATGTCCCACTGCTGGGCTCGAGTCTATTCCACAATAGAAGAAACTGCCTACTATACCACACAGGTTAGACTTCGGCAATTGTCAGGCGCATCGAAGCGCTGGGGCTTAGAGTGGCTCTCAATAAGTCGGAGGCCTGCCCTGCAACGGTCCAACCGCCGGCATCTCGATAACCGTCAACTCGGTCTTCTGGAACATCCGGGCCCAAATGAAATCTCTGGGTCTTATAATCGACGGGCGATGGTAGTTCCGGGAGCATTTTCGTCAACTTGCTCCACGGCTTGCGGACGCGGCGTTCGCTCTTTTCTAGCTTATGCGGAATGTGCGCTGACCCAGCAGCGCTACGTACCGACGTTTGTGTGGTTCGGTCTATAGGTCTGTACAGCACATCTGTATGGGCGGGATCCCTGACCCGTGACCGTTCTGCTCAGAGCCCTCCTGTGACGACCACAGAGAGCGATGGTTCTCAAGGTCATACGCGGATACCGCACTTTACCGACAGGCAGCACCTGCAGGATAGTTATGGTGTCGCTCTCCGTTCCTTTTGTCGCCACGGTCAGGTCGGACGGGATGTAACTATATCACTATACCATAGCCTGCCACCAAATAAAACGCAGGATCGACCACGGATATTAAGGAATGATATATATACAAGAAGATACCAGTGGTCGGCCTAAGGATGATGGGGAGGTAACAATGTGGGTTATGGGTCTACACGCTGGCCTTCCGTTGTTCCAGACAGAAAATGGGCGGGGTGTGTACAGACGATAACCTACCAAAAAAAAAAGGAAAGCAGCCGATTCACAGTAGTAAAAAAATCGATCGTTGAAGAAATTCGAGCACATGTGACGCGCTAAAACGAAGACGAGCTAATTACCCATATGTAGATAAGTGCAAAAATATATCGCCTATTCTCGAAAGCGATTTTTTTTTAATATTGGTGGTCGGCACCGATGATTATGACGAGTTCACGGCGCTTTCTGCCTAGGCCACACAGACCTAGAGCGAGTGCTGCGCCGTGTCCTCGTCGCAATCGCAGTGGTGGTAGGATGGTGTCCTCTCCCTCCTCGCGACCGTATGTTGGTACTTGCCGTAGTCACCATAATATGCTCCGTCAAGATCTGCACCAGTCGGAAAGAGAGGACCCCATTCCGCCGTACCAACTACTCCATCAGCACCGCCCGGAAAGCCTAATGTTTGGCGTTCGGACCATGTAGGTCCGAACGCCAAACATTAATTGTTTATATTTAGTAATTAAAAAAATAAATAAAATACGTTTTAACGTACCTCCATCATGCTAACAGCAGATTAATATTCTTCCGTTATCTGATATGATATTATTTTTTTTTATTTTTGGAAGTTTGTACACGCTCATCAATAAACGGGCATAACCTTTTTTTTTATTTTAAGCATCTAATCTTCAAAATACAAAAGGTCATAACGACGCTCGAGTATATCTCCATTTATCTTGGGCTCCCTTCCTATAATAGCGATGTTTAGATTCTCATCTTCAAAATACTAAAAGGTCGTAACGACCTTCGAGTATATCTCCATTTATCTTGGGCTCCCTTCCTATAGTAGCGATGTTTAGATTCTCATCTTCAAAATACAAAAGGTCGTAACGACGCTCGAGTATATCTCCATTTATCTTGGGCTCCCTTCCTATAATAGCGATGTTTAGATTCTCATCTTCAAAATACTAAAAGGTCGTAACGACGCTCGAGTATATCTTCATTTATCTTGGGCTCCCTTCCTATAATAGCGATGTTTAGATTCTCATCTTCAAAATACTAAAAGGTCGTAACGACTCTCGAGTATATCTTCATTTATCTTGGGCTCCCTTCCTATAGTAGCGATGTTTAGATTCTCATCTTCAAAATACAAAAGGTCGTAACGACGCTCGAGTATATCTCCATTTATCTTGGGCTCCCTTCCTATAATAGCGATGTTTAGATTCTCATCTTCAAAATACAAAAGGTCGTAACGACGCTCGAGTATATCTCCATTTATCTTGGGCTCCCTTCCTATAGTAGCGATGTTTAGATTCTCATCTTCAAAATACAAAGGTCGTAACGACGCTCGAGTATATCTCCATTTATCTTGGGCTCCCTTCCTATAATAGCGATGTTTAGATTCTCATCTTCAAAATACAAAAGGTCGTAACGACGCTCGAGTGTATCTCCATTTATCTTGGGCTCCCTTCCCATAATAGCGATGTTTAGATTCTCGCTGTCATCAAAGAGTAGTGTTTACGTCTTGACTTAACTCTACTTCTCAAGTAAAAAAAGCATATTTTAGGTAATTTCTGAGCTGGAATTGCAAAATTTGATTGAAATCTGTTACTAATAGCTATATTTAATATTCAAAATACTTATAAAACGTTCAGTAATATATTTGGAATAATTGGTTGGGTCTAGTCATATCTATTAAATTACGTATGTAGTTATACGGCTAAACTTGAGTAACTGATTTGAAATGATTCGGAGACGTCCATTAAAACCCATTCCCATAAGACTACCCGTAAATACAAATTTGTGTTCATCATACTTTTTTCATTTTGGGCGGTAGGGTTAACTGGAACTGGAAACACCCCACCCATTCCGTACGAGGCGAGGCGCGACGGCAGGGCGGCGTGCGTCCCCTTAACTTACCGTATTCCATCCCATGACTGACTGCCATGGCCAGTCCAGCGTGTTACACTTTCGGTACCTTTCGGCGTCGACCACCGTGAGGATCGTGTACTTGCCAAAGTAACCACGTGAATAATGTCAGAACTATGCCTAGTGAAGGTCTTCGCACGGAAGTTTATTACCAACATATCTAGATCTTCTCTATACATGTTTTGTGTTTAGTGGTAGGGCAGTTGGCAGTTTTTTGACTGCAGATAGAAATGGGTCAGCTCGTCCGGAGTAGTACCACACTCGTAGGAAATCCACGTATAAGTAGGTAGTATCCATTTGCTATCCCGCTTCGTTCGGCAAGCGAGAGAACCGAAGGCTCAAAAGCCTCCGCCACTCTTCCTCTCCTCGTTTCATTCCTTCGATCTTGCCTTGAATCTTGTAATTATAGCAAATAGCGACTTGGCTGCCCTGGTATTGCTGAAGTCCATGAACATCAGTAACCATTCACCATACGGTGGGTTGATTGTTCATCTGCCTCAAATAATAAAAAAAAACCTTAGGTCTTTTACGACACCCACGGGTAAGAAAGAGGGGGGGTGGCGAATTGTATTCTAACTCCATCACCAAAAAACGACTAAAATCGTATTCCGATATTATAATTCAGTCATCATCATCACCATCTCAGCTCAATGTGTTCCACTGTTGTGCTCGAGCCTCCTCCATAATGGGAGAGAAATTGACCTACTCTTGTCAGACGTCTTGTTATAGGATTTTATTTCGAGTTTTCCTTCTCTTGCATAGAGGTTATTATGCGTCTTATATCCCTTAGTCGTCTCTTACGATCACCCACAGGTAAGATAATATTATCAAGCACTATATAGTTTTTTAAAACACTATTTTTTTATTAAGTTTTAAATGTTTGCTTAAGACATATCTTTTTTCTAATACCGATTAGATAGTGAAGGTTAATGATTTGAAGTTCACGCTTTTCTTGTTCATTGATTTGGCGGACAAAGAATTAAATACGGGAGCGTACCCATAGTACGCCATCTGTGAAGGATCATACTATTTCAATAATACCACGCTTATCGACAGAGGCAGGGGAGGGGGTTTTCGTCACCTAATCGTGCTAAATTCAATTATCAAGCTCAATTCGTGTAGCATTAGCACTTTTCAAACTCACGAGTGGCCACATTGATGAACATATTATTATACTAAGACATTAGTGGAAATCTGATTTAATTGTAATTAAATTGTAACACTCTTCATATCGAGCGGCAGAAATTTATAATATTAAAAAAAATGAGTCAAATTAATTCCTGTTATAGTTTCATGTTTTCCAAATGTGATTATACCATATAATGAAATACTACATTGAAATGATTTCTAATGTTTACGCGAGTATTACACATTTGAAATAAAACTAGTTTTACGGTGTTACGTTATTGGAGGTCGGTCGTCCCGTGACCATGAACGCTGTAAAGTATTCCAAACGTTGGGAAATTAAAAATTAAATACAAACCCTGATAGAATCTGTAAAACTAGTTTTATTTCAAATGCTACATTAAAACTAGAAGGTGAGGGGTCTGCACATCGGGTGATCGGACCGGGGAATAGTCCGGTCACCCGACGTGAGGGCGACGCCCCGACGCGGTGGAAAGGAAGCTGTCGGGGCGTCAACACAAGAGGAACCCGCGAGGGTAAACCGCCGGGCGGGCCACCGAAGACAAAGATCGGGTACCGGTGGCCCGCTCGCACGGCGAAGAGAGGTGTTTGCAGGGTGGGTCTATGGGGTTGCGCGCCGCCACTTCCGTCGCCCCGGACCGATTTGGCGGGGCGCGACCACGTCCATAGCCCAACGCAAAAAAATAAAATAAATAAGCGTCTTTGCACATACTACAGTTGACCCCGAGGGGCGTAAAATCTGTAAGAATTATAAATAATGGGATGGGATAATGGGATGTTTCCTAAGCACGTATTTAAAAGTAAGAAAAAATAAAACTCAAAGTAAACCCACACTTAGTAAATATTGATTTTTTTTATTATTTTATTAACGGCTATGGATACAAGTCTTTTAAGCCAATATTGATATTGTGTGAGAGTGTTGCCAGATAGATCTGATAGGGCTGTATGGAAGGAGAAGACATTGTGTCGACCCCTAATAAATTGGGATAAGAGGAAGTTGATGATGATGATGTGACAGTGTTGCCTGATCCAAATGTTGAATCAACGCTCTGATTTTAATAAGATGCAAATCATCTGGCACGATTACTGACCATACTCCTCATTAAAGCGTAGTGAATATTCAACTTCGTAACAACTTGACTGTGTATACAATATACATACCCATAGACTTTATTATTCCCAATCGTATCTAGGTTGATTTTCTATTATAACCAGTTTGGCCAAGGTATATGTTTTCTATTCTGCCGATATTTTAGGATTAGATTAGTAGCACCTAATGGAAAACGACGCTCAAGTACATGAAATCATAGCTTTTCTAATTGTTACGGCAGTGTGACAAAAACCAAATTTTATTTACAAGTCTGTCACTCGCTATTTTGGACAGGCTGCAGAAATCTACTGTCATAAACACACTGGCACGGCTATCACACATTTTCGGAAACATTTTTATTATAGACTTGATCTTACGAATTTAAAAACTTTGAAAAGTCTGAGGTGGGTGCTTGGAAATCGAACCTAACTCCGTCAAATTTGTCGGTTTTCCCCTCTAAGTTATATCAATTGTTAGGCAGTGCTCATTACAATATAATGTTATGAGGCCTGGTTATTACTTATAATTGTTATAATCAGCAGTGTCACGTGTTATTAATCATAATTAATAAAACCATCATTATATGTCCAGTACAGTTTTAAGCAAGGTTCTTTGAGCAAAAAAAAAACGTAAGCGATTTTTTTTTATTTAAGATTATTACTTTGAGCAAAATAATTCTTTTAATAATTTATTCTACATTTAACTTATCATATTAAAATAAATATGGAATAACATGATATAAAATCTATAATGGAAATGTAAAATTCAGGTATCTAATATATTCCATTGTACACGGGTAATGCAACAACGAAATATTTATTATATAACAGCCTCTGTATATAGAACTTATAATTCATTCATATACTCTTTTTCATTACTGGGGATGGAGGATTGCTGATGTCCTTGAACAGTGTGTCGCTTGAGAGCTCAGCTAGATTTCTATGTCGTAATTCAACGTCGGGGCGCTCGTCCAACATGCAAGCTTGAATATTTTTATCAAAAGTGACCAATCCTTGACGCGAGTTTTTATATTCTTCGACTAGGCTTAAATTCCTTTTGATGCCGTCCACTAGTTTGACAACAGAATACTCTCCCATAGCGGCTCCTTCTTGGAGTTTTGTACCGGCGGATTTGGCAATGGAGGACTCTCTTACTTCTGTGATTAGCTGCACAAACCAATCACGTAAGTTATTCACGATAGTCAAAGGACCTTCGTATTCGTTTGGTACAATTCCATCTACTTCCGATTCAAAAAATGACAGCAACGGAAACCATATTCGGGTTCTGAAAGAAAAAAGACGAGAAAAAGTTAAAATTAAACTCCATCGAGCTGCCCGGATAGGTTGCCAGCGGAACCCTAACAAAATAAATATAAAATCTATGATATGTGAAATCAAAAATAAGATATTCATTATCATCATCATCATCTCAGCCCATAATATTACAATGGTGAGATCGGGTCTCCCCCACAAAAAAAGAGAAATTAACCTGCTGTACTATGCTGGTCAAGCGAGTTGGTATAGGGTTTGATTTAAAATGTTCCTTCTCTTACATGGATTTTCTATGCATATAAATCGTCTTTTACAACACTCGACTGCAACAAAGGGTGTTATGGATTGTATTCTTACTCCGTCATCACGCAGAGAAAATTAAAGATTTTTTTTTACTATCACGGTAAATTATAGCAAATACTTTTTAGCTTTCAATGTCACGGGAGTAAAAAGACTAAATATGTTATTGTTTTTGAAGTTTTTATCTACTCATTACCGTATAAATTATTAAATTTTTGATACAATTTATTACCAACGGTAAAAGTACAATTAAAACGCGATAAAAGAAATAAAAATAAAATTATTTCATAACAGCAACTAATAATCACGTAATCATAAACTACAGAGGATTGACCAGAGGCTTAAGTTACCCATTTACCATTAGTATCCCAGTCATGAAAGGAGATACAAACAGCTGTTTGTACGTAGGCCTCGAGTTTTTGTCGTGATATATATTTTTATACGAAGATAGATATAAAGGTGATGTAAAAAAGCCTTTAATGTCATCTTACAGATCGCGTGACCCGTTTTATCTTCGTTTTTTACTGCGACTGACCGAGATCGAATGTTTTTTACGGTTTTTTTTTTATTTTAATATTTACATAACAACGACTATCGTAGAGATTTTAAAAATATTGTTTTTTTTTAGATGTAATAGAGTGCTATGGTTATCTTGTGTGTTGCACGGTTTTCTACTATTGCGTAGATAGGAGTCAACAAAATCTGTTAAGAAAATGGTTAGCAGTATTTTTCTGGAAAGGTTTCTTCTAATATGTAAATTATGCTGAATAAGGTTATGTCGTAAGTTTCACGATGAACCGCTTGTCTAACTTCTAACCAAAGTGGTTTACACAAATAGTTTCTTAACGATCTGTAAAATTACCTATGAACTTGCCTTAATCTGTGAAATAGTACTATTATATAAATAAAATACATGTAGGTACATGTATTCATTAAGTTAACCCTATATTTATATTTTACATACACAATAGTACAATTTGACTTATTAAGGACAGTATTCACGGGTAGGTTCATTCTGAAGTTCATTGCTGACACGGTAAGCACCCAGGTCGCTGTAGGATACTTTTCTTTCAAGACATTCACGATCAATTTCGCATTTGGACACTATCACATGGCATATTCGTCATAAAATAATAACAGAAAATTCTCCTTGTGATGACGCAATAAGAATACAATTCACCACATTCCTCGTGGGTAAAAGACGACTAAGGGAATTTGAAATGCATATAATGACAGATAAGTTATTTGTCATTATATGCATTTCAGTTATCTGAGATAACATCTATTCAAAAGAAGGAAACCTCGAAATAAATCCTATATCAATCCGTTTCACCATTGTAAGTTAATTTCCCTCCTATTGCAAAGGAGAGTCGAACTCAGCAAATGGACATGTATGACCTAAATGATGATCAGAACATTACTGGTACTAAAGGCAAATCGCGAAAATTGAGTCAGCCGCTTTGAAAATTAAAATAATGGCAATGGTTTGGCAATGACAGATACCTACAAGTTTATAAATTGTTACATATTACGCAAATAAATTCGAGTGCAAGTGCTAGTGATTTAAAAAAGTTATATCATGTCCTACTAACCGTAATTACGGTTACGGCGAGGCGCTGTGTTAATGATTAGCCATCAGCGCGGTACATACTTACAGTTCCCAAATATATGCAGACACAGTTTTACTCAGCGTGCACTTATTATTTAGTCTCCATCTCTCCTAGTCCGAAGGAAGAGTAATCAATAAGACCGAGAAGGTCAGCGTGGACTAATATCTTAACGTGCCTTAAGATGCACGATAAAAAATGTCATGTAAATAATTAGCCTTACTGGTCTAGTTCCATCATCTAATTTTGACTGCACAGATAGTGGAGTGACTATCAACCTCTCCTACCCTGTGAAATCCATACATGTGACTACAGATCCGCTCTTGAGGTTTTCTGACAAGCCGGAAAAACCCGGTCTCAGTATTCGACACTGGGCTTCGCGATGGTAGGTAAAATTGTTTACTGTTCCACGCTGGTTAGGCGGCTAGACTTAGGGTTTTGTTTCCAATTTTCCTTGCAGTGATATTGTCTGCTAAAACACATTCATCTTTTATAATACCGCTGGAAAAAAAAGAGATGATGAATTGCGAACTCTTACTCAGTCATCACTGGCAGATAGCTCCTCAAATTGGACTGGCAATTACATGACAAAAACGTGGGTGATTTTTGTTTTTTCGACGAAATATTAGTCAAGTGAGGTCTTGTATTCAAATAAAAGATTGGCAACCCTATAGTTCAGTACTGGCGTCTTACCACTAAGTCTATAGGATTTATTAATACATTACCTAGAAGAATCATTCTGCATAAGCGCCTGGTTGTTGGAGAGTGTGTGATAGTACAGGAACAAACGCGAGGTGATGTAGAACGCGATAAACACGTCGATGGAGTAATGCTCATGCGCCGCCAGGATGAAGAATATTCCAAACATATTCATCACCCATGTCAGGATGTGAAGTAAATACAGGCTGCGAGAAGTATCTGTAATAAACATATTCAATGTGAATTAAAAAAAAAAATATTGCTGCGTGGTACCAGTAACGAAACCTGTCCTGTCTTTTAACCTTGGATTCTGTTTCGACTTTTTTAAGATTTATGAAGATTTGAACAAAATGAAAATTCGTAATAATAAGTTCAAAGTATGCGATGAGGAGATCTACTATCCGCGTGGTTAATGGCAATGAACTCGCCCTGAAAACCACGCCCTCGGCTGCCTTGGCGTGAAATTAAATATTGCGTGGAAATGTGGATGAGTGTGCAACCTCTGCTTACAATTAAAAATAGAATACCATAAATTAAAAAAAGAAATATTGGCGTGTTTTATTTTTAAAGCTAATAAAAGATTAACTTTTCCTACATGTAGTGGTGCTAAGGTGGTCATCAGAATAGAAATCTACTTTTCAGTGTCTTTTGCTATTATACATTTATTTTATTTATTTTTTAAACTATATCTAGTTACGCAAGTCGTAGGAAGTGATATTGGGTGAAACTTAAAATGAATTGTCTTAATCTTCTAACTAGAATCATCAGCACAAAAATATTTTCCAGTCCCATTTGCTATTGTTTACTTTTTTTTTCATAGTTTGCCAAGATAAACTTTATATTTTAAAACTCATTACACAAGTCGTATCAACGGTGAAAGTCACAATTAATCAGCATTAAAGATTAGGTTGCTAAATACCAACAAGTGCAATGTACTCAAATGCTATTTTTTTCAGTAATATATTACTAAAATAAATTGGTGTCATTGTACATATATAACAAAGATACTACCTGACCCTCTGATATTGCGTACCATACATAAATTACTTAAGACATCTTTTTTTTACTACTTATGCTCGTTTTTTTGTTTTTTAATAATATTATTTATATTGTGCTGTAGCTGTGTGGTAACGGCTGCGAATACTACCAACCCTTACTTTGATCATGGATCTCGTAAAAGACGACTAAGATCCTTATAATGACCTGGGTCAACTCCATCTGATGCCGTTTGGTCAGCAATTACATTCCCAAGAAGGGTTGACGTCTGGCAGGCGGGCGGTCATATATTGCCAACAACTTTTACAATACCTATGTACTATGAAAGAAGAATACATATTGTATCGACCCCAAGTAATTGGGATAAGAGTACGAGAATGATGATGACTACTTATGCTCGTTTTCACTAATAACGCCTTTTTAGGGAACAAACGTATCTCGCTTATTAAGCCACGCGGGCGGGCCACCGGTACCTCTGTCATCTGTGGCTCAACAATGATCCCTATAGTTTAACTAACACCTATAGGCAATACAAATTACAAATAATGTAGTTGAACGAAGTTGTGTCATTTCGATTATTGCTCTAGGCGTTACCTTAAATTTTAGAGAGATGTAGGTACCAGAGGTCTTTAGGGTGCCGTACCCAAAGGATAAAACGAACAGTTAAACAGTTGAAAATTTCACAGATGATGTATTTCTGTGGCCATTATAACAACAAAAACATAAAATACAGAATAAAATAAAAATTTATGGGGGTTCGCATACAACAAACGTGTTTTTTTTTTTGCTCCATATTTCGGGTTCACAGCGCACAGCGCTCACCCAATAGTCCGGTTGAAGTTGTCATAGGCATCTGCGAATAGCGACTTGTTATAGACAACAAGTTAACCTGATTTTTTTATGTGTTGCAATTACAAAAAAAAAACAGTATACCCACTGGGATTACATTTAACTTTCATATTTTTATAACGGAAAAAAGAAACTAATATACATAACGTTATTATTGTATATTATTTATGCATATATTATGAATGTTGAGGAAGCGAGTGAAGTATGCAGAGATAGAGTTCTCTGGCACTCTGTTCTCTCTGCCTACCCTGCAAGGGATATGGCGTGATGATATGTATGTATGTATTTATGCATATAACTGGTAACAATTAACAAACGAATCTACATGTTTTTAATTTTTAGTAGCTTTTTTTTTTATATTAATTTACTTATTAAGAGCGAAAACATTAAGAACATGTTTACATATCTCGCATAAATATATTTACTAATTTATACTTACTATACTTAAATATATTTGCATAAATATATTTACGAATTTATACTTAGTTTAAAGAAAAGATTACAATGAAACCCAAAAATATTGTTTTCTTCACGTGTAGCTATAATATATACATCTCATTAATATGTATTAACCCAATTCACAGTGGAAGCAACGTCGAGCTGCCACGCTTATCAAACAGGTTGCCATAGGGTTTTATTGTGCTATTTTCTTGTTTAAGTATTTGTATCTGCTTACGGCATTTATTCCAACTGTTAACTATGCATTCGAAATAAAAGATATTCTAAAGTTGCAGTTAAATTCACGATGATCGTTAATGTTTTTTTCAATATGAAACGCTTACTTTTCAAAAGTGCTAACAAAATTTTCCTGTCTGTATTATGGATAAAATACAGACTACAAATAGGAATTCTTGGGTACCGAAGACAAAGACCGGGTTCCGGTGGCCCGCTCGCACGGCGTGGAGAGGTACATGTAGGTCGGGTCTATGGGTCGTGCGCCGCTTCTTCTGTCGCCCCGGACGGATTAGCGGAGCATGAACACTCCATAGCCCGCCGCCAAAAAAAAATAATAGGAATTCTTAAATAGTATACGGCCGCCGTATGGTGACGGAGTAAGAATATAATTGATCCCTATCGCATCCGTGGGTGACAACTAAGGTAAGAGTACCCTCAAAAGACAACTAAGAACAGACCGTAAGAGACAACTAAGGGATATAAAACGCATGTAACATCTATCCAAGAAAAGGAAAACTTAACAAAACCCTATACCAACACGTCTGACCAGTGCGATATAGTAGGTCAATTTCCCTCCCATTATGGAGGAGGCTCGAACCCAACAGTGGGACATATATGAGCTGAAATTATATAACGGCAATAGGTCTCTTATAAAGCAAAATATGAATGTTTCACACTCATGCTAAATTCTTCGAGAGAAATAGGTGAGACAATAAAAAAAAAAATCCTTTAATCATTGTAATCTACTTAATAATTATGTCAATATTTATTTAAAAACACGTTTAAGCCTACCGTTATCTACGGGATTAACACATATTAAAGCAGGATATTTAAATCGACGCAAAATGATTATTAAATAATACATTGATCTATAACCGGGTTGTTTACAATAGCTACTACGCTTTGTTAACTACGTCGTAATTTGGAATTTAATATATAAAAATGGCACGATGTGTGGATCGATTTCGACGAAATTTAGTGCGTGCTTCATTTCATCTCGAAAAAAAAATTTTGCCTTGTGATACTGAGTCAAGCAGCTACTCCTAACTTAGTATAGTAAATGCGAACTAAGCTTCTTGCCTTTTCACGCCTTAACTGCTTAATCGATCATTATTATTATCATCATCATTATTTATGAAGTTTTGGAATGTCATCTAAAGTACAGAAAAGAACAGAAGATACTATATGTATGATATATTAGTATACTCGTAGTTTTTAATCATCGTCCTGTATCACATATAATTGGCGCTGCGAGCATATTCAGTACTTTACAAAAAAAAGTCGTCTATATTTACAATAATATTACAAAGGGATATTTTTTTTAAGTTTATGTAGAGATTAATCTCGGGTAATACTTAACAAATTTGATAAAATTGAAGCTATGGCAAAATTTTATCTCTGGTTAACACTAGAAAGACCAAGACCGTCAATTTGACCGCACGGCGATTTCATTCTTAAATATTTTACAAACTATGTTTTTGTTTCTTTTCATATTTTATGACTTTTCCTAATTTGCTATTATTAGACTAAATCTAAATAAAAACATATTGAACTATATGTTGTTTATAAGATTCTTTTACAAATACCTACTAAGACCGCACACCGTCAATTTGACGGCATATAAGAATGCAACGATTAGTTAGATTAAATAAGTAAACAACGACATCTTCAAACTAATGAAGGTACTTTTGTTTTTATTTATGTTAAATATGGCATAAAGTTTTGGCTGCTTGTGGATGTCAAGAGTATGTACCTAGAGTAAGTACCTATATGGTAGATTTCTGCATTTAGGAAAAGACGAGAACCGTTGAAACGATATTTCATTACCCGAATATGTGGTTTTGAAACTGGTACAACCCTATTTCAAAAAGGGCCGAAACGTTACCACTGACAACTTTTTCGTGTCTATAAATTTGGCTAAAAATTTAATGGTTGGAAAGACTAGCACTATTGAAATAATGCGGTGTGCAAGACGAGAAGTACCGCCGATTTGTAGAGGTATTTGTACTACAAGATATAAAACTTTTATAATAAAAACCGAGGCTGATACAACCCTTACTGTCTATCAAGGAAAACCAGAAAAAATGTTATTCTTTTGAGTATTTTGCACCCCAACGTGAGCTTAAGTAGATACTGATCAAAAAAGCTGCCTGAGACAATTGAATTCTATAAGGGAAAAAAATTTGGTGTAGACATCATCGATCAAATGGCACGCAAGTAGGTACACCATAAGAGCTGGCAATCGGAGATGGCCTGTTCACGTTTTTTACGATAAACTTGATTTAGCAGCTATAAACTCGTGAATTCTATACCGAAAAGTAACGGAAATATTTTTTTTTTGCCATGAATTTATCCTTCAACTAGTGAGTGATCTACGTGCAAAGTATGTGAAGAAAAAAATACCTTCACTGCGACTCAAAGACGAGAAACTAATTCTGAAACAAGTGAACGATGTACATATTACAAACAATAAGAGGCGGCAATGTCAAGTCAATCAATCGTAATTGTGAAAAAAAATTACCCGTGTAAAGACTGCACAATTTGTAAAAAGCTGTTTGTGGAAAATGTATAAAATTTTAAGAAAAAAGCTATTACCGTTTACATATTATGTTACTCAGTTTAAGCACTAAAGTTGTTTATTATTATTAAAAAATAAATAAATATTATTTTTATTTTATTTTAATGCAATATACAGAATAATCTCATAAGTATTCTGACTGAATCTCTAATACCGTCAAATTGACCGCTGCGGTCTTTAAAGGTATAGCATGAAGCGCGGTCCTTCTAGTGTTAATTATGTCATTCTCGTAGAAGTACTAGCGAAGCCAGAAGTAAAACCTTGTTTAAAGCACAATAGATGAAGACTAATGTTTACTGCGTATGTGATAACATATCGAAACATAAAAAACATCACAAATATCTGATAAAACTAATATTTCGTAATCAAGAAACAATGCGGGCAATGGTTCAAACGTACGGGCGGTTAAAAAAAACAATGCCACTATTCGATTCTTATCTTAAGTATATATTGTAATAGGCCATTTATTAAGCCAAACAAAAATACATTCCACGATATTCCTCATCAACTCATATATCAAATACAAGGCAAAGTAGTATGCATGTAAAAAATAATTAATGGAGAGTGCGCTGAATCCTTCGCAAGCTCGTTAAAATGCTTCTCAAATATTTTAACTCATAGACATATTTTAGGGTGTAGTATCCAAAGAGTTACCAAAGGAAGTAATTTACTAAGTCTCCGTTGTCCGTGCGCCTATCTATCTGACAGCGGCCTGCTTGTCATGAACTATAATAGGTGAACAGTTGAAATACTGATAGCGTGCTCCATTACTATTAAGATAATAACATTCAGTTATTTTACTACTTTGATTAAAAAAAGGCTCATGATATTCTTAATAAAAGCAATATTAAAAAAAAAACAAACTTTTGTGTTGCGCGGATCTTTATAAAGATAGAAGAATTAGGTAGGGGACACAAATAATACAGACTTATATAGTTTTGTGGATCGCACAAGCACATGTCGTGCCTAATCGAACCTATGACTCACGGCACAAAAGTGACAGAGCTCACTGATTAGACCATTGTCATCTGAGCAACTGATAACTCAATTGGACTCTGAGCCAAGCCACCTATCATCTATTTATATAAGGAAATATATGAACAGTATACGGCAAAAAATTTTGCACACCGATCCATAGAAAAGCAATCGGTTAATTTCGGATTCCTAGAGCGTAGTCTTGTCACACATAATAATTTCAAAACAAAGTTCATAGTTTTAACAGCTGCATTAGATAGACACCTGTTAGATTTTTGTGCGACATCGCATAGGAAGTGTGCAACTGAGACAATACTCTATGAAGCTGAAATTAGTCGATTGTCCAAAGAGTAATGTGCAATAATAATTATCGCCGGATACTGTGCACTACTATATAATTTGTCCGAGCTAGCTTTTTTTTTTTTTTTTTTTTTTTATTGGTGGGCTATGGGTGCGTCTCGCCCCGCTGAATCGGTCCGGGGTGACGGAAAGGCGGCGCGTGACCCCATAGACCCACCGTAAAACCTTCTCTCTTCGCCGTGCGAGCGGACCACCGGTACTCGATTTTAACTTCGGTGGCCCGCCCGGCGGTTTACCCTCGCGGGTTCCTCTCGTCGACGCCCCGACAGATTTCGCCGTCGGGGCGTCGCCCTCACGCGGTGGCCTCACGTCGGGTGACCGGACAATTCCCCGGTCCGATCACCCGAGGCCTCGGTTAGGGCGGCATCAGGCGCAGGTATTCGCGCCTGCGCCGCCCCGGCCGCTGACGGCGGCCCGGGTCGCGGGATTCCTTCCGGACTCGTTCCGCCGCCTCCTTCTGCGAGATGACAGCCTCGCAGAAGGCGGCGACCGCGTCCCAGTTCCTGACGCTGTCGACCATCGCTCTCGCGACAGCCGGCAGCGTCAGGTCGGCACCGATAACAGCGACGAGGTCACGGCGCTGCCGGTCAAAGCCCGGACACGCCTCCAGCGTGTGTTGCGCCGTGTCCTCGTCACTGCTGCAATGGTGGCAGAACGAAGTCCACTCCTTACACGCGACCGTGTGCAGGTAAAAGCCGAAGCATCCGTGCCCCGACAACACCTGCACCAGTCGAAAGGAGAGGACTCCGTGCCGCCGCTCCATCCACTCCATCAATACGGGCCGGAGAGCCTCGACGGTGACGACACCGTGTCTAGGCCTCTCCAGCCGCGTAGCCCAACGGGCGATGACGTCTCGGCGGGCGTCCTCGCGCCAGGTGGCTATCTCGCTCAGCGATGGGGAGCCACCTTCGTCGCGCAGTGAGGTCACCCGCCGGTAGAGGTCGGAGAGCATCTCCGCCTCTAGGTCCCACGGTGTCCGAGCTAGCTAGGGAACAACACATATTTCTGCCAAAGTATCATAAGGTAATGTACTCATACTGCGTGCCCCATTTTTTACAAATTTTAACCCCTTTTCTCCCTCGGTGACCACCTGCATACGGGTGGGCCAAAAACCAATTTTGACCAAGAGGCACCTGAACAGGTCACGCAGCATGGATAAGTTTCCTAACAAATAAATATAGTAATTTAATAAATGGACGACGGATAAATATATTTAAAAATATTATAAAACTCGTAATGCGGTTAGGTAAGAGTTGAACTAATATTACAACCGCATCAAGATAACTATCATTTTACCAGAGTATCAAGAGTCGATGGCATCGATAACATATTCATACCAAGACGAACATTATGTAATCACAGATTACAAAATGCTGACTCGTTTAACATGTAGCGAAGTAACCGAGTGATTTACTAAATCTAATATTTTCATAAGAATAATTCGTGTATATTTATCTATAGAGATAAATAAAATTGAATCCTCTGTTCCCAACGTTAATAGTTTATTGAGCTATAATAAAAATATATTTTTGTGTCCGTTAATCTTCGAAATGGCTGGACTAATTTTGACGGGGCTTTCAGAACCAAATAGCTTGAGCTTCTTTAATTCAAAAAGAGACAAGAGTTACGTGCGAAAAGACAGTAAAATTGTGATAGATACTATTCAGAACAATAATGTTGTGAGGAAAGTTTTAAGTATGAATGTTGAAGGCTTTAGCGGTAAGGGAAGACCGAAGAAAAGATGGATGGACTGCGTGAAACATGACATGGATAGACAAGGAGTGACCACAGAGATGACATCCGATAGGATTGTATGGAAGAAGAATACATATTGCTTCGATCCCAAATAATTGAAACAAAAACAAATTGGGTTAAGAGCAAGTTGATGATGACTATTCAGAACAATCCATATTTTTCACGTTTTTGGAGTTATAGCGTTCGACTCGTTACGTTTGGCAAAGCACAAATAGATAACTATATTTCTTCTATCTGTTCTTATGATACGATTAAGATGATTATTGTGATGATATATTTTAAAATTTCATTTGGCTTCTAGTTAAAATACTTTGGTAAATCTCTACGGACATTTAAAGTATAGTAAACGAGCTATAGTTTAAGTACTCACAGTTTACGTAACAAACTTTCGCGGAAATGTTTCTACGCTACCTAAATATAAGGTATGTACGTGCCTCCTACTCGTATGTGTCAGTTATAAAGGTAGGCTTAACACGGTACCTAATTACATATTACCTAAGTAATAGTATGCAAATTATATGACAGACCTCTATTAATTAGTTATAGTGAAAATTTCTAAGAACACCTCATGAATTTACATCATAGAGCTATAGGTATATAGGGATCTATGATACAATTACAACTGTTGTAAATGTGTGTTCAATAGCTACGATTTTTTTTTTTTTTATTGTTGTTTTATTGACTACTTGATATACTAGGCTAGAATAGCTTCGGGCCACCGACGACAAAGATCGGGTACCGGTGGCCCGCTCGCACGGCGAAGAGAGGAGAGTTGCATGGTGGGTCTATGGGCGGGGCGAGACCACGTCCATCGCAACAAAAAAAAAGGCTAGTAGGTATAGCTTTTTCTTTTTTGGCGGTGGGCTATGGGGTGGTCACGCCCCGCTAAATCCGACCTGGGCGACAGAAGAAGCGGCGCGCGCATTCATAGACCCGCCTTACGAGAACCTCTCTGCGCCGAGCGAGCGGGCCACCGGAACCTCTTTATTGAATTTGCCTTTGGTGGCAGGCTAATATTCTTTTATATTATATTGGCCAAAACACCTTTCTTGACAAACGATGTTCTGATCATACCATGCCCGATCCCCATATATTTTTTAAAACCTCACCCGGCACTAAGGAAGTAAACCTTGTATTGCGTGGGACTTTACAAATTGACAAGAATGAATAGACTTACAAAAATTAATAAGTTAAATAATCTGTTACCATGCTATAATAACAGTTAAAATGTCGAGTTTCTTTATGTAGAATAGCATATTAAAATTTATAATTCAATTAAACAAGAGTCGCAAAAACTGTTGAAACGGCCATTAACCGTCTTCTACGACAAAAGAAAGGAGGTTGATAACGCATTATATTTTGCACACAGATTTAATATATAATAATCATTGCAAATTATTATCAAAAACACATAATTCATTATCCATAATCTATTAGTGCATGTTTGCTAATAATATTAACAAAATGAATAATACTGATATTGATAAACTTGGGTACGAGCATGCGTCAACAAGTGCTCCATTTACTTCCTTAAAGCGTCACGTCATATATAGTGATAATCTATCATTTACGAAAACATATAGATAACAGTTATTTGACCGCAAACATATTTGCATTGTTGTATTTGTCAATATTAAGTAGGTTAAAGTACTACGACCACTTAAAGATACAAGGATTTGTGAATACGATTCGCATACAGTTCTGATATTTATAAACAATTTGTATACAAAGAAAGAACTAAGATATTTCCATATCCTTTTAAGTAATGCTAGGAATTAGACATATCTTATGGGGTGTTTTAAGAGAGTTTTTTGTTGTACATACATACATACATAGCCTCACGCCTGTTTCCCAGAGGGGTAGGCAGAGACTACGGATTGCCACAAACCACGATCCTGGCATACTTCCATCGCTTCATTCACACTCATAATAGTCTTCATGCATGCTCTACGATTACGCATACTCTTAATAAGACCTCTCGTCAACACATCTCCAACTTGGTGCAGAAAAGTATGACGTGGTCTTCCCCTTGTATTCGTCCCATTCACGCTTGCTTTATATATTTGCTTCGTCAACCTCTCGTTACTCATTCTTTCTAAATGTCCAAACCACCTCAGCATACTCTTTTTGATCTTTGTCACTACTTCTTCATTCACACCAAAGCGATCTCTTATAACACTATTCCTAATTTTATCTTTCATACTTACATCACACATACTACGAAGAGCTCTCATCTCCACAGCTTTTATTCTACTTTCATGTTGTATTTTTGTATTTGCCAGAGTTTCTTCCAGAGATATACGTAGGGGGTTAAAATTCTACCGAAGACAAAGATCGGGTACCGGTAGCCCGCTCGCACGGCGAAGAGAGGAGTTTGCATGGTGGGTCTATGGAGTCACGCGCCGTCTCTTCCGTCACCCGGGACCGATTTGGCGGAGCGAGACGCATCCATATTCCACCGTAAAAAAAAGGGGGGTTAAAACTCTGGAGTTCATCATTATCATCCTGCTCTTATCCCAATTATTTGGGGTTGGCGCAATATGTACTCCTCCTGCAACTTACATATTGCAATCATCCTTGACAATGTAATTGTTGACCAGACAGCAACAGATGAAGTCGGCTCAGATTGATGTAAAACTCCTAATCGTCTTTTATGATACTCATGAGCAAAGTAAGAGTTGTTAGTATTCACAATTGCTTCTACACAGCAAGCCAGTAAAAAATCTGGAATTACTGATTCCATTTAAAAAAGTATTTCACAAACAGGAAGCTATATTTCACCAAAACGCTACTTTTTATCTCGGAATATTATGCCATTTCTAGAGACAGATCTAAAAAATTATAATAGCCTCACAGCTAATAAATCCCGTAGTATATTTTTTTTTCCAGACATATTATTGCCTAATAACAAAAAACTCGAAATTGAATAACTATTTTAAATACCGCAATACAATCCTAGATTCTATATTGTTATTGAGAATTTCGTAACGTAAAAAAACCAATAACGTTCCTTGTCCCATCTGAGATACGAACACGGGCTTGATGATCACATACTTTTGCATATAAATGACTAAAGCGACAATTAATACGAATAAGATGGCATAAAAAATAGTGTAGTGGTTGCTTTATGCCCGTGATAAACAATGCTTAGTATGATACACCAAAGGTTGCAAATGATTTCTGTTAATTGTATGTCTATAAAATCTACTGTAACACGATGAATTATTTCTCGATGCAAACGCCTCTAAAAATATACCTAATTATACTATGGACGATCAATTTAGTTTATTATCATTATACGATATAAAAAAAAACTAAATATACTCACACTCGGTAATAAAGAAATTGAGCAGCGTAAGTGCGACGGTGTGCCCTGAGAACATGTAGTCGCCGCATGTGCGTACACCTCGCACAGACATGCCGGCGCCGCTCCATATGTCATACGCCTGCTTCAATCGCCGACCCCAGACAGTCAAATCATCCGCCGGCGGGTAAGACCGCGGTTCACACTTGAGATGAGAGCCGGGCACTGATAACGATGTGATCAGCATTGTGAAACAGCGAAGAAGGAACACTGTACCGGCTAGTGCGAAGAACCTCCGTAGGATTATGAACCTGGGTGCAATATTAAAGTATACTGTACACCTGTACCGTTTACAATCCAATGTGCTTACCGATCAGTAAGCGATAGTGAGAAAGGAACCAAGGGTGGATCCAGTCTACGCAACAGTGGGGGTTACGCAGCTGGTAGCTTTTGAATTTAGTAGGCAGATTTATATTTGAGCCCATGGGATCATGCTCCCCACTTGATCCACCCCTGTGTGGAGTCGCAGTGTTACACTCAAGGACAAACGATATACATATATATATATATATATATATATATATATTTAATATAATGCATAAGATTATGGCAGCACCGGAGAAAAGTGGCACCCGATTAAGATTTCAACTACGAGAATCATAATGACTCCCCTCAACCACATTCTAGAGGAGCGACTTGCTTCACGTAGCTGCCGCCAGCAGAGGTCTTTAAGTGAGCATGACCGAACTAAAATTCACAAAAGCAAGATATTAAAATAATAGAAATCTATATTCATTTGGCACATCATGTCATGTATTACTTACTTGTAGGTAAGTAAAAAAAAATAACTAAATGTAGGCCACAATCTGAATAAACGCTATTAAACTAATAATTTAATTAGGTTAAAATAACATATTGACATTGATGATCAAAATAAGTCTGTATTGTCATCGAAATAAAACAAGATTTTATAATAAATTCTACAAAGTTAATTTTTGATAGCTTTTTAAATTAAAATTTTGACTCTGGATTCTGCGCCCAATCTTTTTCCACTAATGGAGGCCATACACGCTAGGTTTTGCATGATGGTTTTAACTGTGCATGCATAACCGACAGGCATGCCATAGCGTGTGTGTGATAAAACTGTACAGTTATCTTTGCATGTACATGCAACCGAGTAAATATCAAAATTGATATTTTTGCCGCTCGGTTATGTTTGCGCGCGAGCATAACCGAGCGTGTGTGGCGGTCCGGCGAGCTTGCCTGACACAGTTCTCTGTTTTTAATTGTCGTACTACGTAGTTCAACTATGAAGTAGGCATCCTACACATACCGTCACGTAGCTCAACTGAGATTTAATAGCAAAACTGTGCATGCAAACCCTAACGTGTATGTGTAATATGAAACTCGGTTATGCCTGTCGGTTATGCATGCACAGTTAAAACCATCATGCAAAACCTAGCGTGTATGGCCTCCATAAAGTGAAATTATCGTCTAATCTGGCTGTATAAGAATGAACAGGAAGTGTATTTTCCACTGACATTTGTACACTATTGTAGTAGTTACGTATTAAAAATACAACAACATTAATTCGTACATAAGTGTAGAGGGAATCGTAAAAACTGGCTATGGGTCACCAGGAAAATCATCACTCTCATGGACCGCTTTTAACCAACGAACTGAGATCGCCATCTTAAGTAGCAAGGGTGGCCAATATGGTTTATCTCTTCTGGGTAGGCATGTGTCCTATAAAAGACCTCTAGTGGGCTGATGATAAGGAACAAATCTATATAATAACATAAGCATATACATAGTAACGCAAAATAGAACACAATCATGTCACTAATTAGGGTTGTCAGCGTTTTATAAAACAGTAAAGGATTTTCCGTGTGTTGACGGTGTAAGAATACAATTTATCACCCACTATCTTAGCCGTGGGTGACCGTCTGAGACGACTAAGGAATATAAAACGCATATAACATCTATGGTAGAGAAGGAAAACTCTAAACAAAACCCTATACCAACACGTCTGACCAGCGTAGTATATAGTAGGTCGATTTCCCTCCCATTATGGAGGAGGCACGAGCCCAACAGTGGGACATAATATATATGAGCTGAGATGTGATGATGAAAGGATTTACACTAAAGTTTGCAAATAAAATGTAAAAAGTATATCAGTTATCTAAATGTTTTTTTTTTATATTAGGCCTCTGAATCTGGCAAAGATAAAAACGGTAATTGTATAGTCTATATGTATGTATGTATTACATAAACATTATTACTTATTAGTAAGTGAAAAAAGTATAATAATGTTTTAACAATATTATTGGCAACCCTACACTGAATACAAACTATAATGCGTCTACAACTCTACATATTCTAATTTTAGATGAATAATTTTATTATTAAAATTTAGCAAAATTCAACAACTAAAATTAACGAGGTGAAATCTAGGCTAAAACCACATTTAAAAAAGTCAGAAATATAATAAAATACTATTTCAATCAAAAGTCACATTATAAATATATAAAGATGATAGCCACATACCTTTTATAAGACTTTTTAGATAAATAATTACCTTTTTTTGGTAAAATTACTCGTTTGTTATAAATATTTTTTAATTTTAAATATCTTTTCAATTCTTTTACAGAGCATTGACATTTTCTGTAGTCGTTGGCTATTATTAAGAAACGGTAGGCGGAGGTGTTGACTAAGTGCTTTTTCAACTTTTACGATTTTTATTTATTGAAATTTTAACAGAACAATGATTTGTCAGGTGGGCCACAAATATTTACTTAATAATTTTTCAAAACCATTTTATTTTAAATCGAAACGAAATTTTTTTAAACAGTATTGTGTTGGAGTTAGTTAAGTCCTGGTACCCTAGCAAGTAGTTTATACGTAGCAAAATCCGTGGCATCGTAACACGATTAAATTAATTGAAAAGTGATTAAAGCGCTGATTGCGTCTACTATGTAGGTAAGTAGGTGCGTGTGTGTATCTAACACAGATCAAATAATCTAAGGTTGAATATAACATAAAAGCATGCATTATATTATAAAACTATTTAATTTTATTCATAAAGATAATATGTAAATCATTATAGATTCAGTTCATTTCATTCATTCATTCATCCATACATGGGCTGTAGAGCCTGTGTGCGGCTGGATGATGGAATGTCGCCTTGGTTTGACGTCAATATCGGCGTTAAGCAGGGGTGCGTTCTGTCAGCCAGGCTGTTTATCATATATCTGGATAAATGTCTGCAAAGGTTGAACGATATGAATGTGGGAGTCCAGATGGGCGACTCAGTGGTCACTGCTCTGCTATATGCAGATGATGCAGTCCTGCTGGCACAGTCAGCGACTGACCAGCAGACCCTAGTCGACGCAATGACAGAAGATTGTAAGAAAAGGGGTCTACGCTTGAATGTGAGCAAAACCAAAATAATGGTCTTTGAAAGAAATGAAACCAGAACAGATGTAAGAGTAACAATAGGTAATGATGTACTAGAGCAAGTGGATGAATTTGTATATCTTGGATGTGGATTTAGCCGAGATGGAAGGTACACTACTGATATAGAGCGAAGAGTGAATGCGGGAAATAGAGTGAACGGAGCGTTGGGGCAACTTCTCGGCAGCCACCACCTCAGCCAGAAGGCACGTGTAGCAATACATAACGCAGTGCTTGTCACAACATTACTGTATGGAAGCGAGAGTTGGGTATGCAGAAAAGAGTATGAAAGTAAAATTAATGCGGTCGAAATGCGATCTCTGCGGAAAATCTGTGGAGTTAGACTGACCGACCGCATTCGTAATGACGACGTAAGAGAGCGAGTAGGTATGAAAGAGAGGAGAGTATTGGTGTAAAGATGCGAAAGGGAATGCTCCGATGGTTCGGACATGTGGAAAGAATGCCGAACGAACGTCTGGTTAAGAAGATATACAATGCGAAAGTGGAAGGATGTAGGTACCGAGGGAGACCGAGACTAACCTACCTAGACCAGATCGGTCATGTACTGAAGGAAGGTGGAGTCAAGAGTCTCCGAAACCGGCGAGCGTGTATGAAGAGAATTATGAATGTTGAGGAAGCGAGTGAAGTATGCAGAGATAGAGTTCTCTGGCACTCTGTTCTCTCTGCCTACCCTGCAAGGGATATGGCGTGATGATATGTATGTATGTATTATAGCTGCTGCATAATTTGCATATCGTAAAACATACATACATAATTACATAGGCTCACGCCTGTTTCCCAGAGGGGTAGGCAGAGATTACGGATTGCCACAAACCACAATCGTCATATACCTCCATCGCTTCATTCACGCTCATCACAGTCTTCATGCATGCTCTACAGTTACGGGTACTCTTAATCTGAGCTTTCGCCAACACATCTTCAATTTGATCTAGATAATTAAACTTTTTAAAAAAAATGTAAACCGACTTCAAAATAAGATCAGCCAAAAACCATACTTATTTAAAACACTAAAACCCGAAAAATAAGATGAACTATTTAATTCTTGTCTAATTTTAATTATGTATTATTTTTTATTAAATATAATTACAATGTATGCTAGAAATCCACTAACACGATTTGAAGTCGGTGCCAAGCTTAAATTGGTCGTCAAAGGCGAGGAGGCGCTCTTCAATAGACCTTCCCCAATCGTCATTTCGGCGTTTAGCAGCATCTAGAATAGACTGCCTACTTCTTAACTTCTCAATTGTATGGATCGCATGTCATCTTGCCAAGGGCAGTTTGTTTTGCTGCTGGAGAAATTCTTCAGTGATGGCATTAGCACACAAAAAGCAAATTCCTTTCAAAGTAGGAGCCTCCTTAGCTGATGATCGATGACGGTTGGGAACCAGAATCCTTGTCTTGGCGAACTGAAGCTTCAACATTATGCAAAGCTGTATATCTCTTTCTGCATGCATCATGAACGCTGATTTCACTGCAATTGTTGAGTAATTTTGTATTATCTTCGAGACCACGTCTTTGGCTCACCTCAATTAATGTTTTTATTCCTCGATCTTTGACAATTACGACAGGACCTGTGTCAAGGTCCTCACGACACACGAAAAACACGCCTGGACGGATAGACATTACGCTGCAAATTTCTTAATCTGCTCTAGATAAACACTTTTACAATACAATTCACTCGTTTGGTGGCTGCTCCCCTGCGTTACCGGATACACCGCATCCATACACCAGACTAGACATACACCGCATCAATATAGACAACTACAACATAAGCTCGAAGGCATGTTAATTTAGCACTATGGTTAAATTATTTGTTAGTTTGGGAGTTTTAGCCAATATAATATTTAATAGTATATTGTTACCGCCTTCACCGCGTGGAGGTACTCCCAACTTATTCTTTCTTTTTTAATTGTCGTCTTTGTTTACATTTTTTTTGCATATTTTATTATTTAGAAAAAAAAATAATATTTGTGGCCGTTACGAAAAATATCCACTTTTCGGCGTATTTTCGAAGATTTGTATGTTATTTGTCAAATCATCATCATCATCATCACAGCCCATAAACACTGTCCATCACATCCCACTCTTGGGCTCGCGCCTCCTCCGTAATGGGAGGGAAATTAACCTACTATACCGCGCTGGTCAGACGTGTTGGTATAGGGTTTTGTTTCGAGTTTTCCTTCTCTTGCATAGATGTTATATGCATTATATATCACTTAGTCGTCTCGTTTGATCACCCACGGGTAAGATATGGGGTGGTAAATAGTATTCTTACTCCGTCGCCACACGGTAAATCATCATCATCATCTTTAAAGACGTGAAAACAGTTTTTTGCATTGTCTCGTTAACTGCGTTTTTGAGGGATGTGCTGGTTCAACAAGTACCAATTTGATCTTAAATGAAAGCTGATTGAATGTACTATAACTTTGTTATAGTAAGTTTTGGTGTGAAATGCGTATTATAGAAGATATTACATAAAATAGGTGACTACTTTGAAAAATATCCACTTTTTTCAAAAAAAATCGTTTATGTTTGAAGAACTGTATCTCAGGAACTAATAAAGGTATAGAGCTGGTTTTAGTCTCGAATTGTAGCTTATTTAGTGTACTTTTAATGTTTTATAACAACTGAACAAATCAGACCCTTCCTCCACTAAGATATTCAACAAAGTATGAAAAATGTCCAAAAAAATTATGGTTTTATGGTCACCCTATCGTTAGCACAGCACTTTGGAAGTTGCAAATTGTGTATTTTTATGTTCATTTGGGTCCTAACAACATATCAAAAATTTGTGAAAGGTCGTGTGACCTTTTGCAAGCACGAAGGTGTTTTTGGGCCTATCTTGACGGGACTAATAGGCTCCAGAGTCATGGTAAGATGCAATATCTTTGTCATTAAGAGCTTGGTAAGCGGGCCATAGGGATAATATCCAAACATGTAAGCTTCCCCTTCGTTGTGACCAAATTGAAACAGGCTAGTTACCTGATTTGGTTTTTATAAAATTTAATGACGACACTATTGGCACAAAAGTGAAAGACTGACGGGTTAGTTGTCATAGCGCCTGTGTCAACCATATACACTACCGTCCAAAAGTTTGGAAGCAGCAAGGTAAAATCGAATAAAACCAAACTAAGTCATTTAAATTTAAATGTATTGATAAAAAAATAAAGAACAAACAGAAACTAACTTAAACAAAATAAAAAAATAATATACAATGGTAAATTAGATTAAATTTTAGCTTCATCAAAGTGTCCACCTTTCTCCTTTATAATCTTCTCACATATTCTGGGCATTCTATTAATCAATTTTTTAAAATAATCTTTATCTAATTTGTTCCATTCGTTCTCTAATAGCTGCCACAAATGTTCTGAGCTCGTAGGACAACGACTTTTCACCCTCCTGTCAAGTTCATCCCAAACAAGTTCAATGGGAGAAAGATCAGGGGATTGAGATGGCCATTGCATGATGTTTAAAATGTTTTCAGCTTTTTTCTTGTTTAAAAAGTTCTGGCACAATTTAGACGAATGCTTAGGATCATTATCCTGTTGAAAAATGAATCCAGAACCAATGAGACTTAGTCCACTGGGTATGGCAGAATCTTGGAGAATTTTTAAATAGCCTTCCTTGTTTAATTTTCCGGTTATCCTCACAAGATTGCCGGGTTTACTGTTGCCAAAACACCCCCAAACCATGACATTACCACCACCATGTTTGATGGTAGGCACTGTACATGCCTCTGAAGCCCTCTCTTCTTTTGACCGGCGTACAAAGACACGTCTATTGGATCCGAAAATCTGAAATTGTGATTCGTCACTCCAAAGGACATTTTCCCATTGTTCTATAGTCCAGTTTTTATGCGCTTTTGCCCATTCTAGTCTATTTTTCTTATGTCGATTTGTTAGTTTGGGTTTTTTAGCAGCAACACATCCTCTTAATCCCGCAGACAGTAAGCGTATTTTAACAGTAGTTGTTGAAATGGGTGTTTCTCGCGTATCATTCAGAGCTGCAGTGATCTGTGGTGCAGTTAAGCGTCGATTCCGTTTAGAAAGAACTCTAATGAAGTTGTCCTCTTGATTTGTTGTGGATTTGGGCCTACCAGATCTCTTTCTATCTTCATTTTTCCCCGTTTCTTGTTTTCTAGCAAGGGTATAGTGGACACCTTTACAAGAAATTCCGAGCCTTTCTGCGATTTGACGTTCACTGTATCCTTCCTCGCGTAGAGTGCAAATAGCGCTTCGCTGTTCAAGCGTGATTTGCTTGCGTTTTGCCATTTTCAGAAGAAAAAATACGGTCAAAGTAGTAGCCGATATCTTTCGAATACAGACAATGTTAATATCACAACTTTCACGTGCCAATGCTCAAGTGCGACTGAATAAGGTCTAAAAAAGTTAAAACCAGCAAACATTATCAATAAAACTACACCATTGCATAGGATAAAGTAGCCGACGGATTAAGTCATAAAACACGTGTTTCGTCAATATTAAGGAATTCCATAAAACTTGATGAATGTAGGATAATAATCCTTTTGTGTTTGTGTAGACAGTCGTAAAAGGTTGTAAAACTTAAGATTATTGCTAATTTTTACCGCTATTAGTCGGCATTTATTTGTTTTGTTTGAAAACAGGTGTGCTTCCAAACTTTTGGACGGTAGTGTATCAGGCAACGAAAGGTTACGGGATATTGAGCGGAAAATGCTTCCGCTAATCCTCTGTTGAGCGGTTACGGTATATAAACTCCAGGGTACTTTACAAAGCCTTAAACAAGGCTGACATTGATTTAGGCAAAATAAATGCTGGTTAAAACGGCTGGACAGCATTTAGGAAACTTAAGAGGATCATCTCACCTAATATATCTCAGTGTCTGAAGGCACAAGTCTATGAACAGTGATGATTTATGACATGAAAATCATCATCAACCTGCTCTTATCCCAATTTATTTGGGGTCGACGCAATATGTCTTCTCCTTCCATACAACTCTATCAGACGTCATCTCTGTGATAGAGTTGTATGGAAGGAGAAGACATATTGCGTCGACCCCAAATAAATTGGGATAAGATTTATGACATGAAAATGTGGTCCCTAAATTTGGGTCTCGTAACAAAACTCAAAGCCGCTCAGCGTACTATGGAACGGGATATGCTCGCTCGTTTCTGTGCGAAATAGGATTCGAATACGCTATTCCATAGAATAACGGGTGTAATCGATATATCACGAAGAATTAGCACACTAAGAGGCAATGGGCAGGCCACATCACTCAAAGAACTGATAATTGCTGGAGAATAAAAGTTTGGCAATTTGTGGCGAAATATGAGAGAAGCTTAAGTCCAGATGATGATACATATTTACAACAGTTCGACTTTGATATAGGTGAATTGAAAAAAGTCCATCCTTTCAGCTTAGTATGTTATTTTCTACCTACGTAACAAAGATCATATATCGGCAACAAAAAGAATTACCTAACTCCTAATCGTTATGGAGTAGTACCTTACATTATCAGCTAACGTGGTTAAATTGAAAGAATACAGTTAAAGGTCTATGCGTGCATATAATATTGAAAGAATTGTCCTCCAACTCCTAACCGCTAAGGAGATATACCTTCCATCAACAGCTCACCTAAATGAAATGTTCACTGCCAGATGAAAACATTTGAATAGCTTTGGAAAATACATGAGACAGGTAATATGTGTTTATAAAATTTAAGGGTTGCCCTCGATTTCCAATAATTCCCATCATCAGATCATGATTTGGTGACAATGGGACCACCTCGGGAGTTATCTTGAAAAAATACAGCTAAAAGTCTATGCGTGCGTATGATATTGAAAGAATTATCCTCCAACTCCTAACCGTTCAGGAGATGTACCTTCCATCATCAGCTCACCTAAATGCGTTTATCACTGCCAGATACAAATATTTGAAGAGCTTTTGAAAATATATGAAACACGTAATATGTGCCTATAAAATTTGAAGGTTGCCCTCGATTTCCATGACTTCCCATCATCAGATCATAACTTGGTGACAATGGGACCACCTCTGGAGTATACCCTTTAGAAAGAAAAAAGAATTTTGAAAATCGGCCCAAAATTGACAAAAATATCGTTGAACATACATAAAAAAAAAATACATACAATGAAACAAAGAACCACCTCCTTTTTGAAGTCGGTTAAAAAGTACGACGTGATCTTCCTCTTGTAATCGTCTCACTGTATATCATCATCACAGCCCATGTATGTCCCACTGTTGGGCTCGGGCCTCCTTCGTAATGGAAGGGCAATTAACCTACTATACCGCGCTGGTCAGACGTGTTGGTATAGGGTTTTGTTTCGAGTTTTCCTTCTCTCGCATAGATGGGTTATATGCGTTTTATGGGGGGGGGCGTTATATAGTCATATGGGGATGGTGAATTGTATTCTTACTCCGTCACCACACGGATATACACCATAAGGATATACATTGCATATCGTAAAGAGAATATTATATTAATACTCTTTATTAATATTCTCTTTTACATTGAAATTTTAGAGTCGTCATAGTAACATCATATACGTCTCACTGCTGGCTCCACAACAATGCCAGAGAAATTGATCTTAAAAATCCATGCTGGCCAAGGAGGTTAACATAGAATAATAATTTCTCGCAGTGATGTTATCTGTGTATTATTATCCCTTAGTCGTCTTTTATAGCAACCACGGGTAATATGATGTATTCTTACTCCGTCTTCACAGATATATATTTCGTGTTACTAATATCAACCATTTGATCATCAACACTTATCATCGGGGCCGTTGGATATCTCTTTTTTTTTTTTTTTTTTTTTTTTTATTGCTTATGGCGGCAAACGAGCAGGCAGCACACCTGATGGTAAGTGTCACTGCCGCCCATGGACCTTTGCCAATGGTATAGCTAGGCCGCTGCCTACCAATACAACCCTGAACCCACCCCAGTTAGGCTTCCGGCTCTCTCGCTCACCGAACGAAGCGCAATAGCACATTGCTATTACTCAGACGTCGATCTTCTGCGAGAGTGTGGTACTACCCCGGACGGACCGGCCCGCGGCTGTAGACAGAGAACTGTCCACAGCGTGGTCCTACCACAATAATCTCTCAAAATAAGAATAATTTAGGCCGTAGCTTACTACAACCATAACTGGACCACATTACCGAATAGCGATAGTTCGGATGACACACACGTACTGATTGATTACTTATTGTGTCATATAATTCGATATTAAAAAAAAAATGTTGAGGAAAGTACCTAGAATACGTGACTTTTTTTTTTTTTTTTTTTTGTGTGTGTCTTAGTTGTTATCCTCAGATGGCTATGACAACTTTACCCGGACTGTCGGTGAGCGCTGAGGGCTCTCAACCCGTTAGGATACGTGACCCATTTTTTTACAGTTTTTATTGGCTCCACACTAAACCCCTCTGTAACTACCCGTTGTATACGACAAGACCTCCTCTCCCCTATAGTTTTCACGCAGTAAGTCATAGTTTTACTAAACAAGAAGTTAAAAATAGCTGCTTGAGCTAAGTTCATTATCATCGATGATGAATGGATTTGGCTAGACTACGTAACGAATACCTAACTCCTGAGCCGCGCCCGTGACTAAGTAATATACTTTTAAGCACCCTCCTCCTTAAACAAGTCAAGTAATATGCGTACGTTTCCTTATAGACGTAATACTGTGACTAGCAGCAACAAAGCAGTATCTATAAACATTATCAAACGAGGCAAAGTAAAGTAAAGAGTTCTGCGCGGTCGCCGTTCTCAAAACAACTGCTAACATAACCAGAATTATATTGTCTTTGATGTGTTTTTATATACACAGTTAAAAATTTCTCTGGTAATTTTACAAGAAACGCATTGGAAGCTAATAGGCAAAACATTTTTTTAAAATCAAAATAGGCTTAGTCATTTTACAAAACATGTATCTCTCAGTTTCTCCCCATCGCTGAGCGAGATAGCCACCTGGCGCGAGGACGCCCGCCGAGACGTCATCGCCCGTTGGGCTACGCGGCTGGAGAGGCCTAGACACGGTGTCGTCACCGTCGAGGCTCTCCGGCCCGTACTGATGGAGTGGATGGAGCGGCGGCACGGAGTCCTCTCCTTTCGGCTGGTGCAGGTATTGTCGGGGCACGGATGCTTCGGCTTGTACCTGCACACGGTCGCGTATAGGGAGTGGACTTCCTTCTGCCACCATTGCAGCAGTGACGAGGACACGGCGCAACACACGCTCGAGGTGTGTCCGAGCTGGGACGGGCAGCGCCGTGACCTCGTCGCTGTTATCGGTGCCGACCTGACGCTGCCGGCTGTCGCGAGGGCGATGGTCGACAGCGTCAGGAACTGGGACGCGGTCGCCGCCTTGTGCGAGGCTGTCATCTCGCGGAAGGAGGCGGCGGAACGAGTCCGGGAGGATTCCCGCGACCCGGGCCGCCGTCAGCGACCGGGGCGGCGCAGGCGCGAATACCTGCGCCTGATGCCGCCCTAACCGAGGCCTCGGGTGATCGGACCGGGGAATTGTCCGGTCACCCGACGTGAGGCCACCGCGTGAGGGCGACGCCCCGACGGCGAAATCTGTCGGGGCGTCGACGAGAGGAACCCGCGAGGGTAAACCGCCGGGCGGGCCACCGAAGTTAAAATCGAGTACCGGTGGTCCGCTCGCACGGCGAAGAGAGAAGGTTTTACGGTGGGTCTATGGGGTCACGCGCCGCCTTTCCGTCACCCCGGACCGATTCGGCGGGGCGAGACGCACCCATAGCCCACCAATAAAAAAAAAAAAAAAAAAAAAAATGGGGTCACGCGCTGCCTTTTCCGTCACCCCGGACCGATTCGGCGGGGCGAGACGCACCCATAGCCCACCAATAAAAAAATAAAAAAAAAAAATCTCTCAGTTTACAGATTTTACAAAACATTTTTACAATTTAACGAGAAATTTTTCATCAGAAAATTTGTAAAATTGTAATTTTAGTATATATATTATTATGTATAGTTTTTCTAAAGTTTACTAAACATATTACATATTTTACAAGTAATTTTACGATAAGTTTTGTAATTTTACTATCAATTTTTGATCAGTAAAGTTAATTATATTGTTAAGCTGAAAGATGCAGAATTTAATTATCAATAATTGTATGCTCATGGCAAATTGAAATACAATTATAAAGGGCCATTTTTTATAGATGATTATCAATAATTTTACTACAGCTTAAATAAATATATATTAATATTAGTATGTAGTAAATTTAAAATACGTTGCGTATGGATTACTGCACAAAATTGTAAATTTATCAAACCCACCTGACTTTTACGCGAAAATTGTAATATTACAAAGCGTTATTATAATATTTGAACTATAAATGTTGAACATTTGATAAATAATGATTTGTAAAATATTTTTTTTGTTTGTAATTTGAATTACAAAACTTTATAATTTTGCTACAGATTGAAGAAAATTATTACTACAATTATTAGTAAATTTAAAAACATTGCGTATAACATTACTGCACAAAATTGTAAATTTATAAAACCCTTTTTTGACTTTTACACGAAAATAGTAAAATTACAATACATTGTAATATTTTTACTATGAATGTTATATTTGCTAGATAATGATTTGTAAAATTAAATAAAATGTTTTGTAATTTGAAGAACGAATCCCATTTATAATTTCACTACAGATTATAGTACATTGAATTACTAAAATTATTGGTAAATTTAACAGACATTTCGTATAAAATTACTGCCCAACGTTGTAAATTTATGTCTAATCTGATTTTTACACGAAAATTGTAAAATTATAAAGCGTTATAATATTTTTACCATGAATGGTAACAGTTTTACAGAAGATGTATTGTAATCTTGAATTTAGTAACAAAGTTAAGTAATTTTCATAATCATTGTGTAATAAAAATTATGATAATTTTAAAAATATTTTTAACAGTGTATTATAAATATTGATATAATTACTAACGTGCCAGTACAGGATAAATGTAAACAATTCATGAAAGCTAAACTATTAATATTAAAAATACGGCAAAATAAAAGTGGGACTCGACAAATGAAGTTGCCGAACACCTCGGCTATAAACAGCTCCACATAATATTTACGTAGCATGGTTGATTCTACTAATTCATCCATCAGCCTATCGACGTTCACTTTAGATTAATAATGCCAGAATCGCCACTCTCGGTAGATGGTTTGACGATCGCAGTTGGTGATACACAACTCATAAGTTATCCCAGAGAACGGTCGCCCAGTCTGACCACTCCTTTAGTGATTTCTTAACCAATTTTTACAACTGCTACAGTAAAGTAAGGAGTAGAACATTTTAGTATTACGAAACCCATCACTAATCAGAGACTGGTGGAATAGCATATCAATATTACAACTGTTATAAACTTAGAAAAATAAATTCAGTCAATTCCACGCGGAATAGCTACTATATAGTATGCAATACTAAATTTTATATACTTATTATTATAAGTAATTTACTTTTATCACCGAAATATAAAATAATATCTTTATTGTTATTGTTAACTAGGACTTTACTTGCGCTTTCGTTCGCGTCATGGTTACTTTGCATTACATGATTCATTTCTTTTTTGAATACCGCAGAATCAAACCTAAAACGTTTATCGCCTTCACTGTATATGTAAGTCAATAACATCGTGACGTGATGTCTACATGTACATGTTCATAAAATCTGAACACCAAAAAATCGCACTTTAAAAGGTAGGAAATAAGAAAATATGCAATATCCACGATATTCAAAGCAAAGCCGTGGTGTGCTAAGAATCGATTACAAGGGTTTTCTTTAACTGTAGTACTACAAAATATGTTAATGTATAATTAATAATACATTATATCCTTCACAGAGAGGATTTCAATCCTTGATCCACATACAATTTTTACACGATTTATAGTCAAATAGTCACGATACTAGATGCAGTAGTTTAGTATGTGTGTTTATATGTCAGTTATCATATTACACAAGTTCTCATTCATTCATTTCAGCTCATACATGTCCCACTGTTGGGCTCGAGCCTCCTCTATAATGAGAAGGAAATTGATCTACTATACCACGCTGGTCAGACATGTTGGTATAGGATTTTGTTTCGAGTTTTCTTTCTCTCGCATGGATCTCATAAGCGTTTTATATCCCTTAGTGGTCTATTCGGTCACAAATATGGGGTGGTGAATTGTATTCTTACTCAATCACCACACGGAAAATCTTTTTATAAATAGAGATAATTTCATAATTGATCGTGTTTTATAAGCTAAAAATACTATGCATACTGTTCTCTCTGCCTACCCTGCAAGGGATATGGCGTGATGATATGTATGTATGTATGTAAAAATACTATGTGGTTATGCTTATTGTACATCGCTGCACATCTTCTTAATTATTAGCTAACTAGACATTTTTCTTCCTATCTCATGAATTACATAGGGAAGTGGCATCAATCTCTGCCAACTCCTTCTGTTTTAACTTTTTTATTAAATTTGTTGCGGTTCGCAAGACAATTAAAATCGTTTAGTGAGATTACCTGTGGGTCAAACTTCGATGTCATTTATGGACACCATTGTCGATGCCAGTTTATAGAAGTTAGAATGGTGGGAAATGTGTGGCATTAGTCTCATCTATAAAGCTAAAAATATAGAAATATACGCATAAATGAACAACAAATTAAAAACGAACGTCATTATCATTAGTTTCGACCTCCAATTTATATTGTCATCTAAGTAAATGTTTAAGTTAAACGCAATTGAGGGTAATGCATGCCAGGTTTAACAAATTATCACCAAATAATCGCGTGTGCTCTTTAGTTTATTGTACAAATTACAAGATTGCGAACATTTTAAATGAGAGTATTACGTACCAAACTACGCCAATTGAATTAAAATCGTTTATAAAATCGTTTCTCGGCCGTTATACGCAAGAGAAGCGCCTCGCTATTACGTCGTATACGCGCCAGCCTCAACAACACAATAAAAGGTTTGGCTGATTGGTGAGAATCTCCTTTCGGGTTGAGAGCACTCAGCGCTCACCCACAGCCTGCGTAAAGTTGTCATAGCCATCTGAGGTTAACAATTAGGGCACACAAAAAAAAAGTGAGAATCTCCGATCTTGAGGCGTTGGATATGACTGCATGCAGTTAAGTAGATCGGACGACCAACACTTTTGTTTATAGATTATAAGTTAACTTAATTATGTCAATGTTACTAACACTAGTTCTTAAGTTTTTTATTGTTACGATCAAATTATGGAGCTCGGAACCCCGAAATAAAAATCATTATTATTATAATAAAATTGAAATGTCAGGATAACAGTTTTTTTTACTAAATGCAAATTACTTGGAGTCAACGTAATGTGTCCTCTATTTCCGCGCTACCCTACTCAATGTCATCTCCATTTTCACCCCGCTTTTTTTTTTTTTTTTTTGCGGTGGGCTATGGACGTTGCACCCCGCCCAATCAGCCCGGGGTGACGGAAGAGGCGGCGCGCAACCCTATTGACCCACCTTGCAAGCACCTCTTCTTCGCTGTGCGAGCGGGCCACCGGTACCCGATCTTTGTCTTCGGTGGCCCGCTCGGCGGTATGCCCTCTCGGGCTCCTCTCCTGTCGACGCCCCGACAGCTTTCGCCGTCGAGGCGTTGTCCTCACGCGGTGGCCTCACGTCGGGTGACCGGACAATTCCCCGGTCCGATCACCCGAAGTCTCGGTTAGGGCGGCATCAGGCGCAGGTACTCGCGCCTGCACCGTCCCGGCCGCGGGCGGCGGCCCGGGTCGCGGGCATCCTCCCGGGCCCGTTCCGCCGCCTCCTTCTGCGAGATGACAGCCTCGCAGAAGGCGGCGACCGCGTCCCAATTCCTGACGCTGTCGACCATCGCTCGCGCAACAGCCGGCAGCGTCAGGTCGGCACCGCTGACAACGACGAGGTCACGGCACTGCCCGTCCCAGCCCGAACATACCTCGAGCGTATGTTGCGCCGTGTCCTCGTCGCTACTGCAATGGTGGCAGGACGGAGTCCACTCCCTCCGCACGACCGTGTGCAGGTACTTGCCGAAGCAACCATGCCCCGACAAGACCTGCACCAACCGGAAAGAGAGGACTCCGTGCCGCCGCTCCATCCACTCCATCAGTACGGGCTGGAGGGCCTCAACGTTAAAAACACCGTGTCTAGGCCTCTCCAGCCGCGTAGCCCAACGGGCGATGACTTCTCGGCGGGCCTCCTCGCGCCAGGTGGCTATCTCGTTGAACGATGGGGAGCCACCCTCTTCGCGCATTGAGATAACCCGCCGGTAGAGGTCGGAGAGCATCTCCGCCTCTAGGTCCCACGGGGATGTCCCGGCCAATAAATAGGCATGCCGCCTCGGTAGACACCGTGCGGTACCCGCGAATGGCTCTGACCACCATGGCTCGTTGTGGCCTCCACAGCACCGCCCTGAGCTGGGCGTTCAGAGCCCTCGCCCACACGGGTGCGCCGTACATGGCCATTGAGCGGATCACCCCCGCATACAGCCGTCGGCCCTCGAAACTGGGTCCGCCCACGTTCGGCATGAGCCGAGAAAGGGCGGACGCCGCGCCGACCAGCCGGGGAGCAATTTGACGAAAATGCTCCCGGAACCACCATCGCCCGTCGAGCACCAGACCCAAGTACCTCATATGGGCCTGGATACTGATGTGGATGGAGTTGACGACTAACGAGGCGCCGATGGGCAGCCTCACACGGGGCCCATGGAATAGTAGGGCCTCCGTTTTGTTTAGGGCCACCCTGAGCCCCAGCGCCTCAATTCGCCTGACCATCTCCTCGGTGCCGAGAGTGGCCAGGCTCGCCGCCTCTTCGAGTGTCCTGCCCCGGGCTGTGACGAGCCTGTCGTCAGCATAGCAAATAACGCTCAGCCCGGGGGGGAGACTCCCTCTCAACGCCCAGTCGTAACCGATGTCCCACAGAGTCGGCCCCAGAACCGACCCCTGCGGAACACCGCACGACATGGGCGTTCGCACAATGTCCCCTGCGGGGCTCGCGTAGAGAACACTGCGCCCCTCCAAATAGTCTGCCACCAGCCGCCTGAGGTACAGGGGCACTCCATGGAACCGGAGCGCCTCCCTGATGCAGCTGAATGGCAGATTGTTGAAGGCGCTGGCGATGTCCAACGACACCGCCAACAACACTCCTTTGCCGGCGACAGCCTCCGCGGCCGTCTGCTTCAGGCGTAGCAGGGCCCCGAGGCCCAGGGGTCACGGTCGAGACCGTCCAGCATCTCCTGCCAACTTGCGTCCTTGGCGGACCGGATGGCCAGCCGAAAGGCGGTACGCGTACTGCGGTACGCCTCGTACAGCTGGCCCTCCCGCTCAATATCGCGGCGACGCCGCCGACTGCGGGTGTAGGACCTTCGGGCACTAATGCACGCCGCACGAAGGTCCGCCAGTCTTGGGGACCACCAGTAGACTCCCTGCCTCGGAGGTAGACGCCGCACCCTGGGCATGGCCGCATCGCAGACCTGCGTTAGCGCACTGCGGATGCGGACAGCCTCAACGTCCACTCCGTCCGCTGGGGGTGGTGAGGACAGCCACGTGTTCACGATGGCCGCCTCCGCCAGTAGGTCCCTACCATTTTCACCCCCTGCCCGCTGTCTAGACATGTCGTGCTTTAAATTTTTTTTTCTTCTTCCCTTAACCCCCAAAGCCTATATTCACAGTTTAGACTTAAAACTATCCTCACAACATTACTTTCCTCCCGTCTCATCACATATCTATACCACGTCTGGCGCTTAATCTTTAACTTTACTGACACTGGTGCAATTGCAAATTTTCTCTAATACAGTCGTTTCTTATTTCATCCGTTCTCGTCACGCCGCATATATATCTCAACACATGTATTTTGATTCTGATCTATCGCTTTTATAGCCCAACATGCTTGTTCCACACGGTACATCGCACAGCAGATTTTTACTAAATCCAGCAGGTAGCTAACGTAAAATAGACTAATAATATTTAAAAAAATACGCATAAAAAATTACATCTTATTCAATTCTGAACAATTCGCATTCAAATAGAGATTTCTATTCATATTACGCTTTTCACAAAAATTAATGTATTATGTATTCAATGTATAATTCGACCCAGGACGACGCCCCGACGGCGAAAGCTGTCGGGGCGTCGACTCGAGAGGAACAATAGAGAGGGTAAATCGCCGGGCGGGCCACCGAAGACAAAGATCGGGTACCGGTGGCCCGCTCGCACGGCGAAGAGAGGAGTTTGCATGGTGGGTCTATGGGGTCACGCGCCGTCTCTTCCATCACCCCGGACCGATTTGGCGGGGCGAGACGCATCCATAGTCCACCACAAAAAAAAATGTAATTTGATACAATCGTGTTCTTTAAGAATATTATAGATTTTAAAGGGACATAAATACAATGGCATATAATTGAACTATGACGCAAGCGAAGACGTGGGTACAGCGCTAGTCCTACTTATTTATGGAATTCACTTTGACTGCCTAATACCACGCACTCGTTGCGTCGTTGTGTAATATTACAACATGCGTCTTATTCGCATTTTACTATAGAGATCAAGTACTGCGTATTAAGTAGAAAACTGCGTAGTAAAAACTACAGGCTTGTTCTATTAACGAAGCAGGAAATCGTTTACATAATATATTAAATAAAAATATAATTATTTGTATTCTATGATAATTTTCCTTTTATTTCAAGCTTTTATTTACATTGCAATTGGTAAATAAAAGCTTGAAATACGCCGCCGCCGCTGGCGCTTCGCCTCGGTTTAAATGCGATTTTTTTTTAATATTTTGTGTACATGTAACATGAATGTGATACTCCTAAAATTCACCCGGAAAAAATATCTCATGGTGGCACCACACTTCGCTATGTGTTATTCGTTATGCGCATTATTGGCCGCATGCGACGAAGTGTGGAGGTCTCATTCGTCTATATTTGCTTTACGCGGACACATAATGCATAAGCACGAATAGCAAATACGCGTATCCATCCACTTGTCGGTTTTTGCACACTTCAAAGGACACAAATAAGCCGAATATGTGTGTCCGAGTGCCCACACTTCGTTCATTCATTCATGTTGTCATTCATTCCATATGTGTCGGCGTGCCAAATATTGGGCATGATGGCACGAAGTGTGGAGTAGCATGTTCGTAAAGTGTTTGGGTTCAAGTATTTGGGCAAATAAATAGTAGCCGCATAACAAATAACGCATAACGAAGTGTGGTACCACCATTAAAGTTAGTAAATACCGCATCAAAATTCCTTGTGTAATTGAAAGACATATGCGTACATAGGAACAGACAGCGTGAAGTGACTTTGTTTTATGCTGCACAAAGATGTATGTGCCGATGGAATCTTGCAGGTCTTATTCCTATTTGTCACATCTATATAATTTAAATGACAATGCACTATAGTATGCCAAAAGGGTTTGATGGAGGGGAAATGTTGTCATAGACATAAGCGTAACAAGATAACCCCATCGTGTTTGGGCTCTTTGAAATAGTATTAACGAGTAGATGCGAGTATACTCTTGTATTATATTCAAGGTCTGGTGATAAAGAAAGGAGTTGTTGGTCATAGGAACTGGGCAACAAGAAGTAACCCATACTTTTTGAGCTATTTGGATTTGTCTTGATGACTATTATACCCGCAAGATAAATGTTAGGGCCTTGCCTATCGTAGAGATAAAGAGTCTACTCATGAAACCTTTCTATACTGTGATCGTACGTAGGAACGTGTCAGACATCATCATTCTCCTACTCTTATCCCAATTACTTGGGGTCGATACAATATGTACCTACTCTTCTTTCATAGTACATATTGTAAAAGGTATTGGCAACAGTTTTATGATCGACCGCCTGCCAACCGCCGAGACGCAAGGAATTTAATTGTTGACCAAAAGGCATCAGATGAAGTTGCCTCAGGTCGTTATAAGACTCTTAGTCGTCTATTACGACATCCACGAGCAAACTAAGGGCTGGTAGTGTTCGTAGCCGCTACCACACAGCTGATGTCGGACAAAAAGAAAGTATATGTATAGAAATAAGAAATAGTAAAGTACTGTTACCGACCGAGACCGTAGCGTGCCATTCACGGACCTTCAACAAGTCGGTGAGTTTACCAGTATGCCGTTCTAGTGAGCATAGTAGGACGTGTCGTGTTTTTTCCGTGACTAGCACGTACCTAGCACGCTCATATCTAGTATGATAAACATATAGCCAATACTTTAAGAATTTTGGCAAGTTTTTAGTATTATCTCACTTGTTGATAATGTAATCGTTGACTAAACGACACTACCTATATGAATTTAGATTTGTAGAATTGGTAGTGCATTAGACTTATACAAATACCCTACTACAAAACTGTTTTGACTTGGTACCTAGTCATTCCTACGTTTCTGTAAACATCGTAAAGACGTTTACGGGCTATGAAAACAAAAAGCGCTGTGATACCTAATTTTGCCATTTTTATGTAAATATAAAATCATTGACCGTATAGTATTCCAAATTAAAGTAGGTAAATTGGCAAGAAAATGTATAAATAAATATAAAAATAAAGTCATTTTTACGGAGAATAGTGAAATCGACTACCTTCCCGCGATTAACACCATATTCTTCAAAAATAAGTATAATATATCCGTGTGGTGACGGAGTAAGAATACAATTCACTATCCCCTATCTTACCCGTGGGTGACTAAGGCATATAAAACGCATATAACATCTAAGCAAGAGAAGGAAAACTCGAAACAAAACCCTATACCAACACGTCTGACCAGCGCGGTATAGTAGGTTAACTTCCCTCCAATTATGGAGGTGGCTCGAGCCCAACAGTGGGACATATATGGGCTGTGATGATGATGATGATGATACAGGAAAAGCTAAAATAGGAAGTGCAATAAGAAAATGAAAACCTTAATCTTGCTTACCAAACCGAGGTACGTAATAAGCTTACAAGCTATTGGAAACACGTTGATATCCGACATGTTACACCTTAGTATTTCTGACTGAGGAGTCCCTTAGCAAATAAGGAACGTATTTATACCACCAATACTTGCAATTTTAACCCCTCAGTGACATTATATGCAGCTAGAGACCCAATTTTGTTATAACGATAACGTGGTAAATTTTAAGACCTCCTCTTCTCCCTAAATAGGTCACGTAGTATGGATACGTTCCCCAAGCAACGAAAGGACACATTGTATTGCATTAATTAAATAGGTGATATTGTAACATATTTATCTAGTTATTTATGTGATGGGAGATGATATTTAACACATGTGGTGACGACATAAGACTACAATTCACCACTCCCGTTTCTTGCTCATGGGTATCGTAAGAGACGAGTAAAGAATATGATATGCAGATATCAGGAGAAGGAAACCTGGACATAAAACTTTATGCCAATAAGTCTGACCAGCGTGGTATAGTATGGAAGAGGTACATGAACGAAAAGTTAGACGTCCAATTTAGAGATACCCTGATGAGAAATATAACTTTATTTTAAATTCTGATGGTTGATATTTAAATATTTTTCATTACTTCAAATATATTTTTGTTCAGCCAGACAAAAAGTTGAATATCCCTTCAGACAAAAATGTCTGACTGTATAGCAATCTAATTAGTTAACGAATTGTGCGTGACTGTAATTCGCACACTAAGCACTTGTAAATGACTCGAAGTGAACAAAGACAAGTCAAACAAAGAACCTAAGTACAAATGGTTGAACAAACTTGTCCCCAATGATATTAACGACACATAAGTACATATATAATATGTATATAATTAGGCACATATACACTAGCGATAAATATAATGACTCAGGAATCCAAGGATTTTGATAAAATTGTTACCAAGCTAAAGTGATAATTGCATTACCAAACGTAAATCTGTCCAAAATAACTAAATCTATTATTTATATGTACTTTAAAATAAAAAGAAAGATATATTACATCATCATCTTAACTCATATATGTACCACTACTGGGCTCGACCCTCCTCCACGCTAGGAGAGAAATTGACCTACTATATCACGCTGGTTAAACATGTTGGTATAGGCTTTTATTTCGAGATTTCCTTCTCTTTCATGATGTTATATGCATATTTTATCGCTTAGTCGTCTTTTATGATCACCCACGTATAAGATAGGAGGTGGTGAATTGTATTGTTACTCCTTCACCGCACGGAATACTATAATAAATAATTTCATTGAAAATATTAAATAAGAAATAATAAATAATTACCGAACATTAAAAAGCACTAATGAATGGAACTAGTTAAGACGAACACAATGAGCTCAACCTTAATAGATTTAGGGGGCGTCCATTGATTACGTGGGGAATTTTTGAGGACTTTTGAAAAAAATAATGGTATTCCTTGAAATTGATCGCAGCACTACCTAGTCCATTTGTTAACCCTGTACGAAAAAAAAAAAAACATCAAAATCTGTCCAGCAGTTTAGTAGGAGGTCAGTCATTCAATCCTAGATAGTAGCAGGTAAAATAGTTAATTACCTGTCTAGTTAAACACATTTATGCCCTTTTAATCGAGAAAGATTATAAAAAACATGATATCGTAGTAGCCGACCAGTGCAGCAAGATATAGAATTTAAATGATATGTGAGTACCTACAAAAGGCCTATGCGAATTTCAAGACGTCTGGAACCGCGATCACTACTATTATAATTGCAAAAAATAAACAGCTGTTTACATAAATATAGTATTGAACTCAATGTACTGAAAGTATTTCCAGTTTAGTTGACATAACTTGCTAAGTAATTATTGTCTTTGTTCTTTCATAAACAAAGAATTCACCTCCATTACTACATGGTATCTAAATGTATAAAAACAATATCTAATTGTTTTTATACAATAATAAAGTATACATACATTTTATTAATTGGTTTTTCACATTCAATCGTAGAAATGGTGCAAACGTTTAAGTCATCAACTCTCAATCACGCTTGTAAAACAAAAACGCGGGAAACAGCCAAAGTATCAGTTTATTTAATACCTTTGTTGTTATTTATTCATAAAGGTATATATTCTTCGTTAATCCAGATTGATGTCAGCAATGGAACATTAAAGTAAAAAATTACGCGAAATGAAACTGTTTTAAGGAATCCGTTGCGTTTCATAACTCTGGTGCTTTGAAAACTTTAGACGTCATCATGATCACATTGAGTCCCATAACGTAGATCCGCCGGTATCAACTCACAGTTTTATTGAAATTTTATTGGTACATAATAAATACAACTGGCCCCCTATTTTCGAAATTCATTTTTAGAAGGTGATTGTTTACATTCTATTACGGCGTTGAGCAAATTCCATACAAAGAAACATGTTTTACGTCTATACACATTTACGTCATCTCTCGATGTTTACGCGAATTCAAATTCAAAAATGCAAATGTTTGAATATAATATAAAATTCTCAATAAAGTACATAAACATGTATTTACGTAACATTATAATAAATTCTAGACGTAATTACAAATTCTAGACTATTTGAACAGTGGAATAGCAATAATTAATATTGGAATGTTTATGCTAATTTTATTTATTATATAAAAACACATCTTGACATTAAGCTAATCTCTTCAACTGCCAAATTTGAATGAAAACTTTATGAACAATAAAAATTATGTATATATGAATAATATCCACAATTATTTGGTTGGTGCCAACTTGAATGATAGCATAGTTTTAGAAATGATGTTAAACATTCAGTGCCTGATGTGAATTTCTAAGATGCAGTGAACACAGCTAGTTATATTAAAGGGTAAATTGATTTGACCTTTGCCCCTTATCTGCACTTTTATGCACTATAACGGAGCCAGAGTTTATTTCTTTGTTTGCCACCTTTGTCTTTTTATGCCAATTTAAAATAAACAAGTTCCCAATTCAACATTTTTCTTATTTCTTTGCAATATTTGTTAACAATTCTCAATAGATTTTAAACATTCATACTGAATCAAATAACCAGTAGTATCTGCAAAATATGTCTATTATTGTTTTGGACATGTTTACTTTGTAGATACAATTAATGATATGACCTATTTTGATATATTTTATACTCACTCTGTTTAGATATACCTTTGTTCAATTCAATAACATTGTAAATATCAATTTCCACATAGATAAATATCAATTACTACAAACAAAGGATTGTTTGTAGTAGTCAAATTATTTTTTTAAACAAAAAGATTTTAGCATATGTAAAGGTGTTTTAAATTATTCACAAATGAACAATATTACACATATGAAATAAAATTATTTTTTATAGATTTTATAACATAGATAATGTAGCAAACATAACCATGGGAAAACTCTCTTTTTGTGACAATGAATGCTGGCAAATGCTTAAAATTTTAGATAAATTAAAATGTATAAAGTAGTTTTATTTCAAATGGAAAGGTAAAGCTAAATCTACTAACTATGATTTATATAAGAGGTACATACCGGTGTTTATGGAAGAAAAGTACAACAAGCCAGATTCCCATGAGAAAAGATCCGGTAATCTCGCACATATCAAAGGCCCACGGTATATGTGGCACATTATCTAAAAACAGGTCCGGTAGTGGTGGGTACTTTTTCATATCAGGTACCTTGTCATGAACTATCACCATCACAACTGCAGTCACCCATGTCACAAGGAAGACATAGCCTGGACATAAGAATATAATATTTTCATCTTATTAATGGTTAGACCAATTAAAATAATTAAGAATAGAATTTAGGATATTATTAGATTAAATATTTAATATGATAATGTGGCATAAACAACTGTTTTAATATGCTAAATAGTATTTATATATGACTCACTTAATTTACACTATGGATTAAATTCCAAACAAAGACTTTATTATTAAATTTTGGCACAGAATCCTATGGTTATATTTACCTAAGGCAATTGCAGTTTTCCATATTTCAGGTTTCAATCTCGAAGCTTTAACATCTGGAGTGTAACTTGGCACACATTCTGACTTCCTCACGTATATTTCACTTGGTATTTTATTGCGAAGATTGTAACCTAAATGTGATAAATTTGTTCCAAGGAAATTTATGTTCGTTGAAGGATTACTCAGGCCATCATCACAAAGACCAAGTTCAAACATAGCACTACGATTCTGTTTTTGTATCTTTTTCACGAGCAATATAAATCTTTTTCGTTCACCTAATTTTAATTGTTCGAATGGATAATCATAAAAATCTCGATCAACAAGGGCTAAAAGACATCGACCATCGATGTCATGATTTTTACATATATCTGTTAGAAAATTTGATATTTTCTCTTTATGTAATAAATCTATAACTTCTTTGTTACTCCAGTTGACAATATCTGACTCCATTTTCTCCAGCTACTCTTACAATATAATAACAAAAATATTTATACGTAAATTATTAATAGGATAATTTACACGGAGTGTAAACGTAAAGATGCAATATACTGATTAGACGGTCACACAACAAACTGTACATAAATATTTAAATAATTCATCGCAAAACAGATTGACGGGACGTGCAATTGTGTCATTTATGACAGTTGTCATTTATAAAACGTCAGTTCAACCACAGACTTTTTTTTTGGTTCTGTTCGTCCATTCGGGCAGGCAAATGAATCAAAGCCCATACAGCCAAATCTTATTTAATTATTTTTCATATATTGTTCATCATTTCTTCATATTATGTAGCCTTAATAGTCATTCTCTGTCAGTAAGTCAAGTCGTTACCATTAATCGAGCGCTGACAACCTAATCAATGATTTTCTTTGGGAATTTTGGGCAAATATGAAAATACACGTAAACCACTATTATACCATATTCACTACACTTCAGCACTTTAACTGTACCATATTGCATAAAATACCAGCAAAATTATTCAATATAACACCACAAAACACTACAAAAATGAATATAATACAAGAGCGTGACATGACATTTCCATATTCGCGCCAAAAAAAAACTCAACCACAGACTATAAATTTTTAATTCGGAAATTGAAATGTGTTTCCTTCGCTGTTTCAAGTTATTTTTATTTTTGTCCTCCTTCCTTTTACGAGATAGACCTTTGGGTCAAAGGTTCCTACGTCGATTGAAAAGAAATGTAAGAAGATACTGAAAGACAAATACCATAAGATTAAGGAATACAAAGAGATAATGGAAAAGTATAAAATGACGTTATACTTATGTAGCGGTTGGAAAAAAACTAATAATACTTACCTAACAGCAAAAAATGAGAAATAATAAAGATAACGAATTAACATGTATGTTTTATTAAAATTTGTGATAAGGGCCGCAAGTTCAGAATTAATGAAGATGATATTTCTGATGTCAGTTTAACCAAATATTGGAGATGTTACATTTATTTTTTCTTGCAGTTTTGTGGATCTGGAGAGAGCATTTGACACGGTTGTACGAAAGGAACTTTGGGACATTTTACCGGAGTATGGTATTAACGGTAAACTGCTACAGGCTGTGCAGCCCAGTTACATGGGCTGTAGAGCCTGTGTGCGGCTGGATGATGGAATGTCGCCTCGGTTTGACGTCAATATCGGCGTTAAGCAGGGTGCGCTCTGTCAGCCAGGCTGTTTATCATATATCTGGATAAATGTCTCCAAAGGTTGAACGATATGAATGTGAGAGTCCAGATGGGGACTCAGTGGTCACTGCTCTGCTCTATGCAGATGATGCAGTCCTGCTGGCACAGTCAGCGACTGACCTGCAGACCCTGGTCGACACAATGACAGAAGATTGTAAGAAAAGGTGTCTACGCGTGAATGGGAGCAAAACCAAAATAATGGTCTTTGAAAGAGATGAAGCCAGAACAAATGTAAGAGTAACAATAGTTAATGATGTACTAGAGCAAGTGGATGAATTTGTATATCTTGGATGTGGATTTAGTCGAGATGGAAGGTACACCACTGATATAGAGTGAAGAGTGAATGCGGGAAATAGAGTGAACGGAGCTTTGGGGCAACTTCTCGGTAGCCACCACCTCAGCCAGAAGGCACGTGTAGCAATACATAACGCAGTGCTTGTCCCAATATTACTGTATGGAAGCGAGAGTTGGGTACGCAGAAAAGAGTATGATAGTAAAATTAATGCGGTCGAAATGCGATCTCTGCGGAAAACCTGTGGAGTTAGTCTGACCGACCGCATTCGTAACGACGACATAAGAGAGCGAGTAGATATGAAAGAGAGTCATCATCATCATCATCAACCTGCTCTTATCCCAATTTATTTGGGGTCGACGCAATATGTCTTCTCCTTCCATACAACTCTATCAGACGTCATCTCTGTGGTCACTCCTTGTCTATCCATGTCATGTTTCACGCAGTTCATCCATCTTTTCTTCGGTCTTCCCTTAACCCTTAAGCCTTCAACATTCATGCTTAAAGCTTTCCTCACAACATTACTTTCATCCCTTCTCATCACATGTCCATACCATAATGACTTCTAATGTTTACGCGAGTATTACTCATTTGAAATAAAACTACTTTTACGGATTCTATCGCGTTTGTATTTGATTTATAATTTCCCGACGTTTCGAACACAAGTACGGACTGGAAATTGCAAATAAAATACGCCAGTTAGAGTATCTTTATACAAAGCGCGCAAGATATATAACATCGCTAAATTTCTTGAAGAGATGTCGTGATCATGGTCTCATTCCTACGTGTGTGAGGATCCCTTGTAAGAAAAACATACGTGGAAGCGCTAAGATCTTAGAACAGGCGAGTAAAAAGTTATTGCAGACGGTAATTCACGAAACCCGTTCCGATCTATACAATATTAACCGTGAAATTGAGAAAAAGTCTAGTGTGGTTGAGATAGTTTTAACGAAAGCCGATTTCGAAAGTTGCATCCAACATCTTGGTAAGCGCGAAATAATTAAATATAACAGATGCAAAAATAATCATGTTACAAAATTTGAAAAGTTATGTAACCGAAAATCTCGCGTTGAGCACGGAACGCAACAGAATATATATGGTAACGGAACGCGCCTGTCAACCATAAACTCAAACGCAGATCGCGCTGTCGAAAGGCGCGGGAATCTTGAAAAGGAAAGGCGCAATTTTTAAACTAAATTTCATATAATTATTTTATTGGGTGTAAATATTGTACAAAGTCTGTAATATAGTGTATAATCATCGTCTATGTAAAGAACTATTATTAATTCTCCAATATGGGGAAAAAACGTCGTCGAAAGGAAGATGTTCCTCCACTCGAACAGCCGCCGACTTCGTCCTCGGATTCCTCCGATGTCGAATCCGTTATTTCGCACAAAGTCACCAATAAAGGGAAGTATGACATATATAAAGTTCCAGGCTACTTGAGAAGTTACCCTGATGATTCGAAGAAGTCCGAATTTATTGTCTTGCTATCGCATACATCAGATAATACCATTTTCAGTGATAGGGATCGTATGTCCTTGTCCAAGAAACTGAGAGAGCACGGCGTTTCTGGCGTCATGCATCTTAAAACTATTAATAAGTACAAAGTAGGCATTACATTTGACCTTCCCAATAATGCAAACATGTTTATAAAAAATAAGAAGCTGCTGGAAGAGCTTCTCTTAAAAGCTATTGTACCAGCTCGTGACACTGAGATCACAGGCGTTCTCAAATCTGTTCCCGTGGGCATGTCTAACAAGGATATATTTTCATTAATAGGAAGCTCCAAAAATGTTATACAAGTGAGAAGATTCATGCGTAGGGTAAGGGATGAAGTTGGTACAACTTTTGTTCCCACCCAAACTGTTGCAGTGACTTTTGCATCCACTGATTTGCCGGAACATATCTATTTAGACTCTTGGAGGCATGAAGTGAATATTTATATACCACCTATAAAGCAATGCCTTAAGTGTATGCGGTACAATCACATAGCTAAATTCTGTCGTAATGTTGAAGTGTGCTCTATATGCTCTGAAAATCACAGTTTTAAAGTCTGCAAAGTAGATACCAAAAATGCTAAATGTGTTAACTGTAAGGGTAATCATATTGCCATTGCATCAGTCTGTCCATTAAAAAAACAAAAGATAGAAGAAAATAAAATTAAATCTCATTCTGTTAGATATTCCGAACTGTTTGATGCAAAGTCATTCCCTGCCTTAAATGCCCGCACACTTGATACACAAGTTAAAAATCTCATGAAGTCTGATACTTTTATGAATGTACTTATTGATACGATAATAAAAATTGTTGCAAACAAAGAGGTTCCCATCAATAGCGAATCTATCCGTGAGACACTTAAAAAAACCCTCAGTAATAGAATTCTACCTACTTCCTAATGGCTTTTTTAAATATAATTCAGTGGAATGCACAAAGTTTAAATAGTAATAGACATTTATTTATTAACTACCTATATTCTCACAAAATTCATATTGCTATTATATCTGAAACATGGTTAAAAAATACTCATAATTTTAAAATCAAACACTACAATGTAGAACGTAATGACTGTGGTAACAAACATAATGGTGTAGCCATAATTCTTCATAACAGTATCAATTATACTAAGATTAATACATATTTTGATGATACATTACAAAATATTTGCATTAAACTCTCAATAAATAATAAAGATCTGTATGTTTTCAGTGTTTATTGTCCTCCAAGTTGCAATTTCAACAAAACTAAGCTTGATACTTTGCTTAAATCAGTCCCAGGTCCATTATTATTAGCAGGAGATTTTAATGCACACCACACATCTTGGGGTTGTAACTCTGATACACCTCGTGGAAGAGATATGTTGGACATAATTGATGACAATAACTTAGTTCTGCTTAATGATGGTCATGCTACAACAATTGGTTCATTAACATGGCGTCCAAATGCGCTAGATTTGACTTTTGTTTCTCCATTAATAGCACTTCAATGTGATTGGTCAGTCTTGGATAGTCCTCTTGGTACTAGCTATCATCTGCCGGTAATTATAAAAATAACGATTAATAGTAGTAAAAATAAATCAAATGTAGGCTTTTGTAATGGCAATCATTTGCCAAGTTATCCCAATTACAAACTGGTAGATTGGCCAAAGTTCAGAAAGTATACAGATATTTTATTAGAAAACTTTGAAATTGATTCCTCTAATCCCATAATTTCATATGATCTTTATTATAATATTTTACTAATATCAGCCACTAAATCTTATAAAAATAATAATAAAACAAAAATTGGCAATAACTTGTCATGTCCCATTAACTCTAATAAAAGACCTTCCCTTCCATGGTGGAATCAGAAATGCAATGCGGCAATTTATAATTTTAAGAAAGCATATTTAAACTTTAAAACCATTCCTACAGTTGAAAATTATTTAGAATTTAAAAGACTTCGAGCTCTCAAAAAACTTACCTTAAAAATAGAAAGACTAAATAGCTGGAAATCTCTTTGTGAGACTTTTAACCGTTGTACTCCCATATCTACTATATGGAAATTTATGCGTAAATTCAACAAAACATTTAATAATAGTAGTAGTGATTCTGATATATGGATTTTATCATTTCTTAAGAAATACACCCCAAACTTTGTGTCAAATAGTCATGAAATGCCTAGCAATGTCAATGTCAATGTTAATTCCAGTAATAGCTTCCTTACCAGTTCATTCACAATTAATGAATTAATTTCTGCTATTGCTACTAGAAAAGATACAGTATTTGGTCTTGATGGAATGTCATATAGTGTCTTTAAAAATCTAAGCGTTAAAAATTTGGAAATTTTACTTAACATACTTAATCTACTTTGGGAGAATAATATTGTACCAAAAGATTGGAAAAAGGACTGCCTGATTCCTATTTTAAAACCAGATAAAACGAAGTTTTCTCCAGATTCTTACCGACCTATTGCTCTTACTTCATGTGTTGGAAAATTATTTGAACAATTGCTTAAGCAGCGCTTAGAATTTTATGTTGAACAGAATCATTTGTTGCCATCGAACCAATTTGGATTTCGTAAAAATCATTCAGCAAGGGAAAGTATTTGCCAATTACAACTGGATATTCACAAATCCTTAGCCACAGGTAATAATATGATTGCAGTTTTTTTTGATATCGTAGGCGCTTTTAATAGTGTAAATATTGATGTTCTTTGCCATGAACTTTCATTAATTGGTATTCCAAAGAAATTTACCTTGTGGTTAAAAACCTTTTTAAGCTACAGGGAAGTGTTCGTTAAGTATAATAATCATCTTTATGGACCTCGTCTTTCATCTAAAGGCGTGAGCCAAGGGGGCATTTTGTCTCCTTTACTTTTTATATTATATATAAGACAGCTTAATATCGTATTAGGTAGCTCTGTTAAAAATCTACAATTTGCCGATGACTTAGTAATTTATACATCGAGTAATAATTTAGTCCAATCAGTCGATGTTGTCACTAAATCCTTAGGAAAACTTTATAACTATTTTGCGTATCTTAATCTTGATGTCAACCCATCTAAGTCTAAGGTAATTGTTTTTGGCAACCAGAATATTAATAATATGCCTATTTTGTATTATAATGGATGTCCCTTAACTACTGTGCGCGAAGTTAAGTTCTTAGGAGTATTATTCTCTCATAATTTAAATTGGAACAGTTATGTTAATCATATAGTTAAAAAGGCAAATAAAGCATTCAACATCTTAAAATCTTTATCAGGTACATACTGGGGGGCAGACCCCAAAATATTATTAACTTTATACAAATCTTTGGTTCGTAGTCATTTTGAATATGGTTTTTTTTGTTTTGCTGCAGATAAAAAAAATGTAAACAGATTAAATTTGATTCAAAATAAATGTTTGAGATTGATAACTGGGGCATTCAGAAGTACTCCTATAAATGTGCTTCAGGTTGAATGTTGCCTTCCACCAATAGAAATTCGCTTTGCATATTTGAGAGAAAGATTTATTTTGAAATTGTATAGTATTCGTAACAATAGTCTCTTAAATAGTTTATCTAGTGTACATGTATACTTTAATTCTAACTTTTTCTATATGTTACAGGGATTCCACAATTTTATAGATTTTCTTAAAACTCTAAATATCTACCAATCTAATTTTCATTTACCTTGTTACGAGGGATCCTTGTTTAGTAAATTTACAGCGATCAATGTTATTGTTAATTCTAAACTATCAACCAAAGAGGAAGTTGCTAAGATATTATCAGAGTGGATTGATCATAAATTAATTTATACCGATGGCTCTAAGAATGTTAATGCTGTATCATTTGCCATTTATGACCCCTCGCTGAATACCGGTATTGGTCATAAAATTAATAGGAATTCTAGTATTTTTACTGCGGAAGCTGTTGCAGTTTTAAGTGCATTGAAACATATAAAAAATTGTAATTTAGGTCATAAAAAATGGATTGTAGTTAGTGACAGTATGAGTGTTTTATATAGTTTAGCGAATAATAATTTACATGCTAACATTAACTACATTATATATCACATTAAGCAATTATGGTTGGAACTTCACTACTCTAACATAAGTATCGCTTTTATGTGGGTCCCTGCACATAAAGGTGTTACTGGTAACGAAAAGGCTGATTATTTAGCCAATTCAATAATAAAATTTGCAGATGTTGTTCCTGACAACACACATGGTGTGAATTTTCAAGTGCCATTTATTGATATAGTAAGCTTGTTAAAAATGCGCATGAATGAATCTTGGAGTAAACATTCATATCATTGTACTTATGTAGAAAATAAGGGATCTTGGTATGCAGCTCTAGATGTGCGGATTAATAATAAACCATGGTTCTGTAAGATAAATCGCTTTTTTGGTAGAAAGTTTTATTCAACGATATGCCGTATTCGCTTTGGTCATTGTCGATTAAATTACCATTTGCATCGTCTCAATATTGTCGATTCCCCATATTGTCAATACTGTCAAACCAACATAGTCCAATCTTTAGATCATATCTTTTTTGAATGTTCATCTTTCAGCATTCAGCGCCTTGTGCTGATAGACGAACTCTTAGCAAATTATAATGAGACGGAACTGGTCCCGCGTAACATTAGGGAGTTACTTACCAATCCCTCCATTTTCTTTTACTTATATAAATTTATTGTAAATACTGTTAATGAATTATAACTGTTTATCGCTACAACTAAATGTATAATAATCCATAACTGTATGTACTATTTGTTTAAGCATTTATTAATTGTTATTGTTTGTCGGTACAATTGGACTTCTCTTTCTGGACATATTTTGTTATGTCCTGTCTCGTTTTACTTGTGTTTGTAGAAATTACAAAAACCCTTTGACTGTTACTACTATATAATTAATTTAAGAGTTTAACATGTGTACATAATTGTAAGCTACGTAAGACCAGGCAGTATGGTCGACTGACTATAGCCTGCCCATTAGGGCGAATAAATTAAAAAAAAAAAAAAAGATCGCGCTGTCATAAACCTGTCACAACAAACATTAGATGAAACCGAAATTCAAGTATTATCAAAGGGCCTTAATTTTGCCGTAACACCTACCCGAATACCCTACGAGGAAATAATTTGCGCTGTCGAAGATGTACTGGTTAAAAATACTGTGCAAAAGGAGGATATGGAAGCTATTCGACAAGACGTCTCGTCGTTACTACGTCGAAGTAAACTGCCTACACCTAACCTACCTAAAAAACAATATTTAGCGCTTAAAAACTTGCGAAATAAACCAGATATCGTCATCCTGCGCGCAGATAAGGGTAATGCTACCGTGGTAATGGACACGTCGGATTATAATGTAAAAATTAACCAACTTTTGTCGGATGAAACTACGTATAAAAAGGTCAAAACAGACCCGACCAATACTATTGTAAACAATACAAATAAGTTAATTAAAAAACACTCCGATGCATTACATCTAGACGTCAAAAACCTTATACCATCGTGTGCAAAACCGCCCAAACTGTGTGGATTGCCGAAGATACACAAACCAAATGTTCCACTGCGACCTATAGTAAGTCAGATCGACACACCGACTTACAAATTAGCTCAGATGGTTGCAAAGGTCCTCTCACAACTTCGAGGACACACTGGTGCATTTGTTAAAGACTCTTACCATTTTGTTAGCGAAATTAAAGATCTACATCTCGCTGATAATGAATCTATGGTCAGTTTTGATGTCACATCACTTTTCACTTGCTTACCTGTTGAGGATTGCATCAAAACTGTAACTAAGAAGCTATCTGACAATAATATGCCCTTGGAATATGCTGAACTGTTACGTCAATGCCTAACAAATGGCTATTTATTGTGGAATGATGAATTCTACAAGCAAATAGATGGAGTGGCCATGGGCTCGCCAGTCTCTCCCGTTGTTGCCGATATATTCATGGAGGACTTCGAGGAGACTGCCCTAAGAAGCTCGCCTGTCACACCCAGGTTCTATAAGCGGTACGTAGATGACACATTCACAATATTACCATCAGACAAAGTAACCATATTCCTTAACCATCTTAACTCCATTAATCCAAAAATTCAATTCACTATGGAACTGGAGTCAAATAACTCTTTAGCTTTCTTAGATATTTTGGTTATCCGTAAACCCAATAACACCTTGAGTCATACAGTGTATCGCAAAGCAACCCATACAGACAAATACTTGAATGGTGATTCTCACCACCCCCCTTCACAGTTAGCTACCGTTTCAAAATCTTTGTTATAGAGAGCACGAGGAATCTGTGACGATGAACACCTGGCTGGGGAGCTGCAGCATGTCAAGCAGGTTCTACGTGCAAACAAGCTGCAAGTTCCTCGCCCCCGTCACGGAGACCGTGTGAAACCACCAACAGTTGAACGTCTCCCTGCAGTCCTACCTTATGTAAAAGGAGTCACTGACAAGATTGGCTATATCCTAAAACATGCTTCTATAAAAACCTATTTTAAGCCACTGAAGAGGATTAGTCAGTTCTTACCACCTGTCAAGTGCCAGATCCCTCTACAGGATGCAGGAGTTTATAAATTAGACTGTGACTGTGGTCTCTCTTATATAGGCCAAACAAAGAGATCTGTAAGAACTCGGATCAAGGAACACATAGCTGATGTGAAACACCGCCGTCACACTAAGTCTGCAGTCTGTGAGCATAGTCAGGACCGCGCCCGCCATTATATCAGGTTTGATAAACCACAAATCCTCGCAAAAGAACACCGATACCTTCCTAGAATGGTTCGCGAGGCTATTGAAATCAAAAAACATAAAAATTTCAATAGGGAGGATGGCTGGGTATTATCATCAAGCTGGGATCCTGTCATTCACTTAATTAAAAATAAAACTAAGAAAACCACCACAAGACTGCAAGACACTGTGAGCACTTATTGTATAGATTTGACCCACAATAATAGTTAAATTTTAATTTAATTAATTTTAGTAAGATAAAGTAGGCCGCCACTCAAAAATTCAATAATAAAATTAGTATCATGCCTCCTGAGTTTTCTCGCCGGATCTTTCTCAGAGTGGCCGCGTTCCGATCCGGTAGTAGCTGAATAGTTTTTGTTAGTTTTGTAAAAATTGTAAAATTGCCACAATAATAATTATCATAAATTAAATACCTTAATAATAAAAAATCATAAACAACATAAATTTTATATATAGAATCATTCTCTTTTTGTACTGGCAATGAATTGTATTAATTTTGTATAAAAATGTGGGTCAAAATTTAATATCTTATAGGGTAGATATAAATAAATTTCTGTAATAACAATGACATATTGGACGTAAGACACCTCAGTCCTCCCGTGACCATGTCCATACCATGTCAATCTTTCACTCCTTAATTTTTCCGTCACTGGCGCAACTTTCAAACTTCCTCTTATATGTTCATTCCTTATTTTATCCATTCTTGTCACACCACACATCCATCTCAACATTCGCAGCTCCGCTACATGCAGTCGTCTCTCATCCGTCGCTTTTATCGCCCAACATGCTGATCCATACAGTACAGCAGGTCTTATTAGGCTTTTATATATTTGGCCCTTTAATTTAAGGGGTACTTTGGGGTCGCATGTTGTACCCGTGACCTGCCGCCACTTCATCCATCCCACATCAATTCTGTGCTTCACCGCACGATCCAAGTCCGATATGAAAGAGAGTATTGGTGTAAAGATGTGAAAGGGATATGCTCCGATGGTTCGGACATGTGGAAAGAATGCCGAACGAACGTCTGGTTAAGAAGATACACAATGCGAAAGTGGAAGGATGTAAGTACCGGGGGAGACCGAGACTAATCTACCTAGACCAGATCGGCATTGTACTGAAGGACGGTGGAGTCAAGAGTCTCCGAAACCGGCGAGCGTGTATGAAGACAATTATGAATTTTGAGGAAGCGAGTGAAGTAGGTATGCAAGGATTGAGTTCTCTGGCACTCTGTTCTCTCTGCCTACCCTGCAAAGGACATGGTGTGATGGTATGTATGTATGTATATTTATTTTCCAATATCTGTACCATTGTTTGAGCAACAAGTTTTTCTTAAGTGCAGTATTAAAAACTTTTTTTTGTAAGTCATTGTCCTTGTAATGTTAATTACTTTCGCCACTTCAAATGTATAAATGTTACAAAGTCATCATTCTCTTTCTCTTATCCCAACTACTTGGGGTCGACGCAATATGTCCTCTTTTTCCATACAGCCCTATCAGACGTTATCTCTGTAGTCACTCCCTGTTTGTACATATCATGCTTCAAGCAGTCCATCCATCTTTTCTTTGGTCTCCCTTTACCCCTAGAACCTTCAACATTCATACTCAAAACCTTCCTCGCAAGATTACTTTCATCTCGTCTCTTCACATGTCCATACCAGGACAAATGTTCACTCCTTAACTTATCCGTCACTGGCGCCACTTTCAAACATTCTCTTATAAGCTCATTCCTTATCTTCGTTCTCATTCTCGTCACGCCGTACATCCATCGCAACATTCGCATAAATGTTACAAAGTATTATGTCTAATTGAAAAAAACCCTTATGATTAACAAAACCTAGTAATATTTCTTTATTATTATTTTGTATTATTATGAAGACTGACTTTGTGTCATCCAATTAGTCTGAATAATACTGTTAAATTAAGACGTTAATTACGTAAAACACATGGTATTAGTCTTTTTTTTTGGTAGGCTATAGTCTGGACACACGCCGTCAGTTCAATCCGGGGCAACGAAAATGGGCGGCGCGTGACCCCATAACCCACCGTATTCCTTTTCCATCCCCATTGGGCCGGCCACCGGTATCGAATTATTGACGTCCGTCGTCAGCACGCCGAACATGGTGTTACCCTTAATAAAATACACAATAAGAATATTTTAATACTGATCCTTTATTAAAAAAGTACATGTATTAAGAATAAAAATACATAGTATTAAAATTATAGTGAGTTTGACACATATTAAACAATTGTATTTTCGGCAATACTCACGCGTTAGAGTCGATTATGTCGATCCGGGTTTCGAGCATGTCCAATGTTCATCATCAGGGCGAGTTTGCAGCTGCGTCTGCGAGCCCCCGACGCGCACTAGCGTAAAACAGCTTCGGGCGGCGGGGGGCTACTGCTTGCTTCTTGAGCGTCTTCAGCGGGATCGTCCGATGAGTCCCGATCGCTACCGAGGGCATTTGATGGTCTCACAGTAAACTCACTCCGCGTGCCATCACCCTGACCACGTCGCTCTCTATACCAGACAAAACGTTGAGTGTCGAGGTAATATTAAGTGCCGGTATCCATGCTGAAGGGAGCGTCCACCCACAGTCTCTATTAAACGTACGATGTCGGTTGATTTCTATAGCTTCACGTATTTTGCGAGGTATAAAATACTTTTCTGTGGCTAATACGGAAACTTTGTCTAACCGAATGTGTGCTCTGCTATGGCTGGTTTAGTGGTGTCTATTTTCTTAATACTCCTGACGTGTCCAGTTAGTCTGGTGGCGATACTGCGGCGGGTTTCTCCCACATAGCTCTTGCCACAGTCACAAGGTACTCCATAGACGCTCAGGTAGTCCTTGTCTTTGGGTGAACGTAGCATTTGTCGTACTTGACCAGGTGGGCGGAAGATCGTTCGTATATCATACTTGCGTCACAATAGGTACCCGATTTTGTCCGTTGATCCCTTTACGAACGGTAGGTAAGTCGAAGAACGTTCCACTCTTGTTGGTCGCTTACGTTCACTAGACTTGGCCCAGCGACGACATCGTTGCCAATTATACCCGTTGGCCTCTAGTACCTTCCTTACTTGCCCGAGTTCTGTTTTCACATATTGTGGGTCACATATTCGAAGAGCTCGGTTAATAAGTGATCTTGGTACTGAGGACAAGTGTGCAGGGTGATGGTGTGAACTGTCATGAAGATACTGGTCTGTATGCGTAGGTTTACGGTGGATAGTGTGGTTAAGACTACCATCTGCTTCACGGATGACGCGTACATCCAAAAATGGTAGTATTCCTTCATTCTCTTCCTCCACAGTAATACTGATCTTATGATGTAAATTGTTTAGGTGATCCGTGAATTCAGCTAGGTTAGTCCTCTCCATAACAGCGAAAATGTCATTGACATAACGCCACCAGTATCGTGTACTAATTCTTGCAGTACTTAAGGCCAGGGATTCGTACCATTCCATAAAAATGTTGGCTACCACTGGGGCTATAGGTGATTCCATCGCCACGCCGTGCGATTGGAGATAGTACTCTCCTTTCCACATGAAGTAGCCGTTCTTGAGACACAGCTCTATCCCCTCCATGCATTCAGTTGGTAAGGCCGAGTCATGTATCAAAGTGCCTATCAATTATATAGTTTCATAAACTGGAACATTAGTGAAGAGAGAACTCACGTCGAAGCTTACCATCACCTCCGTGGGTTTGATTCGTACGTCTCTTAGTAACTGGACGAAGTGTGTCGAATCCTTTACAAAACTATTATGTTTACCCGTGAAAGGTGCCAACACTGAGTCAAAATACATGCCCTGGCGGTTTTGTGATCACGGTGAAAAAACCATGAAATGTCGGTAGTTCCCTTTATGATCAACAGTGACAACTTAGTATTACAACAGTGTTTTCACGGTGTATCATTCGTGCTTTTGTTTCATTTCACAACTGTCAAAATATGGTATATATTAGAATATTAGACCTAGGTAAAATGGTTAAAACGACACTTTTATATGGCAGCTATAGAGTGAAACCATGGTAAACAGTTGATAAATGTATAGTTAATTGACAGTCAAAGCACTATTGTGATACAGTAAAATAGGAGTGAATCCAAAGTTGTTTCACCGTCGTTTAACTGTTATTTCATTGTCGTGTCACTGTTGTTTCATGTTCCTTTCACAGTTAATACTTTAAAATTCTGATGAATACTGTTTCAAAATTCACGAATAATCATATTAAATACTTTTTAATCCTGGAATCATGAAGAGTAGTGGTAGAATATAACAGAATTAAAATAGAATTTTGTAGCCGGGCCAAGTTAAGCGTCCAAACAACTCAAGAGGTAGCAAGAAGATATTTGAAACCATATCGCGTTTCAGAAAATGGTTCATCGCCATCAATCGACGAAAGAGATAATTTTCCGTTACAATTTGTAATTTTGATTCTGAAATAATATTTTAATTTGAGTATTTTTTTAGAATATAAATGAATTTAACCAGCATTTAAAAATTTTAATTCTATTGAATACTTTTCAATCCCGAAATAATATTTTAATTTGAGTAAAAAACGTTTTAATTTGAGTACAAAAAATTTCAACACTGACATTTTTTAAATATATTTCTGAACAGTTATTTGAGATAAACTGTTGCCTTGCATTGATAATATACATAGATTCTTTAGAATTTACTATCACCGTGGTAAGTGACGTGTTATTTTTTTTTTATCGAGCGAAAAAATAAATTTTTAAATGAAATTTTTTTGAAGGACTTACTTAAAATTTTTTTTTATCCTGAAACTTGAATTCAATTTACAAAATTTAATGTGAAATGTCAATACAGTTCAGAACCCTACACTAAGCTTATAAAATGATAATTAAACAGTATTTAAATAATTACATCATTTGTTTTGAAAAAAAACTACCAAGTATATACGGTGAAAACATAGTGATTTTACGGTGAGTTGAAGGTAAGTTGATGGTGAGTTGACGGTCGAACCACAGTACTTAGGTCCACAGTAATATCACTATAAATTTATGAGGTGTTCACTTTGAAAAAAATATTTTTCCACAGTGTAAATATGCCATATCGACGACAGAAATACTAAGCTTCCACAAATTAGAAACGGTCTTTTCACCATAGAACTGCCGATAAGTTAACTCTTATTTACCATCCGTAGTTAGTGACGCAACGGAACGAATATACTGTTTTTCGACAGTGATTTCACTGTACGACAACCCTAACTAGAGAGTGAAATAGCCGTGACATGAAACTACCGTGAATCGTCCATCTTTTCACTATGGAGTCACCGTGAGCATGAAACCGCCAGGGTGTTAAAGAAAAATGAAGATATTACTTTAATAAACATAAAAACTTGTTTTTGGTCATAAAAATATTCTCTGGATCCTTACAACAGTCCCCTATCTCGGCTTTTCATAAAATCGTCCATAACCCAAAATTAAAAAGAAAATAAACTCATTTGCAAAAAAAAACGGGCGGTTTTGATTTTCATTCATATTTAAAAAGATACAATACCAAAAAGGTTTCAATCGTTTGTACACGTTACTGGCCGGTTTTAAAAATGCTGTGGTATTTAAAAAAGTACGTTCTAAATTCAATTTTTCATTTGATGTTCATTTTTACAGAAAACCCCTTTTTATCCTACATTTTTGGCGCGAAGTTCCAGAAGTTAACATCGACTTTCATAACTTTTATTCAATTTTTATCGATTAATTTCATATCCTTGACTGTCAAAGCTTTATTTAATGCTGTTTGGCTGTATCAAAAATGGTAGATAAAGTGGTAAAAGCTACCAAAATTATCGCGCTGCTTGAAGAGGGTTGCAGCCAATGTTTCGTGGCTAGGAGGCTAAATGTTAGTCGCTCGACAGTCCAAAGGACCTGGCAGCGATATCAGGAGACTGGTTCCGTCGAGAGAAGGCCTGGTTCTGGAATAAAACCATGTACCCAACCACGGGATGATCGTTTTCTTGTGAGTCGCGCATTGAGAAATCGCAAATCTTCGTATGTCTTAAGAACAACCTCCAAGAAGTAAGAAATGTGCATATTAGTCTATGGACGGTCAGGAGGAGGCTTCTCGCTGCCAATATACGCAGTCACCGCCCGGCCCGCGGCCCCAAATTACTCCGTGAGCACAGAGTTCACAGGCTTAGGTTCGCTAGAAATTGTGAATCATGGACTCAAGACGATTGGAATAGGGTTTTGTTCTCTGATGAAGCCAGGATATCTCTGTTCGGTGAAGATCGACGTCGGCGAGTGCTAAGAAGACAAGGAGAACGCTTTGCAGAGGCATGTTTCGAAGAAATCACACCTTATGGTGGGGGCTCTGTTATGTTTTGGGCAGGAATAAATTCAATGGATCGTACAGAGTTAGTCTTCATTGAAAACGGCTCACTGACTGGGCATCGATACATAACGGAAGTTCTAATTTCTCATGCACAACCCGCATTGGCCGCTCTAGGTGAAGACTCGATTTTTATGGACGACAATGCTCGCGCCCACCGATCCCGCGATGTTAATGCGTATGTGCAAGAGGTCCAAGATTCGTCGTTTGGATTGGCCAGCTCGAAGTCCCGACCTCAATCCCATAGAGCATGTCTGGGACGTTCTGAAACGGCGTGTGAGATCAGTACACCCGGCTCCGCAGACCATCAGAGAGCTGAAGAATGTGATTACTGCGGAGTGGGAACGTATTCCGCAAGCAAGTATCCGGGATATACTCGCTAGCATGCCCAGACGAATTCAAGCTGTGATTTTAGCTAGAGGGGGTCACACTCGGTACTAAACATTTATCTGCTTTTACTTTATTAAAGAAAAACAAACAAAAAAACTTTTTTATTTTTACTTCATGAGCATATGCACTACTAGCGAATATACACTACTAGCGAGGTTTAGCATTATTTCCCATAAATTGTATCTAAATTTTATGAAATACTGATGAAAACGATTATTTTCTTATTAATTTACCAAATTGTGTGGATAAAACTACCTATAATTATCAAACAAAGAAATATTAACATTTGAAATGGTTCATTGCTTAGGTGCCCGTTTTTTTTGCAAATGAGTGTATGTGGGCTTTATTAAGATATACCTACATTTATTTCACTATTAACTCATAATTTTTTTTTTCAAAATTTAATAAAATTTACTGTCTGATATTATGTCGGTTACACCCGTTCTAACGATGGGTAATTCGAATCGTTTAATTCTGGGGGGGCACACTTAAAACATTACTTATTTTTACTGACCGTCGCGCCGCCTACAGATTGGTTGTACAAACTTAACTGCTGCCATTTTGTCCTACCTGTCAAACGTTTGACAACTGAGAATTGTTATTTTTTGTTCCTAGCGTAGGTACTTATTGTCATCGATCTATTTTCGGTTATTGATATTTTTCTGAAAATTATCTCAAGTTTCAATGTTAGGCTGATATTATTATTGTTTAATTATCAGCTGATATGTTTTTTTTTATATTTCAGGGTAGCTTTCATAGTAAAAGAAAATTCTATGTAATTACACATACACATGTAGATATGTATATATATTACTTCAACTTTAGTTCACCGCCTAAACTCTGGGTGGCAGCACTTTCCATACATGCATATTTTATCATCGAGTTGCCACTCTTTTTCAATTTAATAACTTTACTCTTTGGTTTAATTCGAATAACTCGAATAAGACTATTGACTCGTTCATTCGAATCGCCTTTGACCGAAACCGAATCAATTCGTTAACTCGTGTCGTACCTACTCGCAGCGCGGGCGACCGCTGCGGCGCAGCGATCAGTCGACTCGGCTTAATTGGACATTCGTTGATTCCCTCTCTCGTTCTAATACGGAGTCGAATAATCTAACGAATGAATTCTACGAGTGAGAAAATACGAAAATACATGAAATGTTCTAAGAATCACGAATTGGTTGGATACAATTCCATTCGTTTAACGTACCTATTACATTTGCAAAGAGTCGTCTAGTGGAAATAAAAGTTTGAACTGGGAGTTTTTTAATAAAAATGAAGATGGAAACAGTTTCGTGTAAACTATGTTCCTGTAGTTATAAATATTGGTAATACAACAAACAGTATAAATTATTTAAAATGAATAATAACGTAAACGAGTTACAAACTCGCCAACTCGGCTTAACAGGCGGATGACTCGACATACGAGTACGAATTCGACTGTAATGCTTTCGCGAATTCATCGCGCGATTTGACGACTCCCACGTGACGATTCCAATCAATTCGAATTGTGATTCGAATCAATAATAATTTTAATTCGATTGATTCGAATTGAAAAAAATACCATTCGTCTCATCGCTAACCCGTTCTTCTACGGATTTCCGTATTCCAGATTTTATCACGTAGAGAAATACCGAGCATAGCCGTCTCCATAGCACGCTGAGCGACTTTGAGCCTTTTTACGAGGCCGACATTTAGAGAAACTAACTCAATCCATCCATCAGCCCGTAAACGTCCACTGTTGGACATAGGCCTCCCTACGAGAATGCCATTTGCAACGGTCCTGTGCCACCTGCATCCAACGGTTTCCTGCGACCTTGATAATGTCATCAGTCCACCGAATGGGGGGATCGTCCTACGCTGCGTCGTCCGATTCGTGGTCGCCACTCCAGAACCTTTCTTAACCAACGGTTGTCGGTTCATCGAGCGATATGGCCTGCCCATTGCCACTTCAACCTGATAATTCTTCGGGCTATGTCAGTTAGACCCGTTCTTCTACAGATTGCCGAATTCCAAATTTTATCACGTAGAGAAATACCGAGCATAGCCCTGTCCATAGCACGCTGAGCGACTTTGAGCCTTTTTATGAGGCCGACATTTAGAGACCACGTTTCAGGGCCGTAATCATCGCTCGTAATACACACTGGTTATAAACCTTTGTTTCCAGACACTGCGGAATATTAGACGAGAAGATCCTCCTAAGTTTCCCGAACGCTGCCCTGCTGACCTCTTTCTCGAAATTGGATCTACCTAATTGGACTGTTTGTCTAACTAACTCAAACAAGATTGATATTCTAAATTTATGGCAGCTACAATGGCTATGGGTGGACAAATCGAGAACCTACAGATATCATCCACAGAGCAAATACAAAGAGGAGACGGCCTAAGTTACTGTGCACTGTGATTCTCAAGTAGGCCTTGACGTCATCGCGTTAACATCAATAGTTGAGCACGTCACAAAAATATTCAAAATGGTGGTGGCGTCGAAAACCGGGTCTTTAAGTTGCCTTTGGCATGGTTAAGTTTTAGATGGCCCGTGTGTAAATTAAACGGTTGCTACCAGGAGGAGCTGGTCTGCTCGCCTAAAACACTCTTTTACATGTCTTTGTCATTGACACTATCGTTGCATTATCGATTGTATAAAGCATTATTTTAATAGAGTTGTTTGATTCTTTTTTATATCGAAAAGACAAAAAGGAAGAAATAATACCGTGTAACTAACATATTTACTAAAAGTCCAACTAGGGCTTACATTGGACAATTTGTTAGAAACCCAAACAAATAATTGTATTATTTGGTTGTATGAAAAGGACACAAATATGAAGAAAAAGAAAGGTTTCTAAACTTCCGAGTTTATCAGAATGACAGTAAAGAAGTGAATTATGAATGTTGAGGAAGCGATTGAAGTATGCAAAGATAGAGTTTTCTGGCACTCTGTTCTCTCTGCCTACCCTGCAAGGGATATGGCGTGATGATATGTATGTACAGTAAAGAAAAGATGGATTTTCCATAAAATATTAACATTATGAACAATGCTGACCAGCCTTAAATTTGCGGTTAAAAACAGTAGTCATTCACCTATTCACTATGCAGAATTATTTGATTATAAACATTTATATTTGAATAGAGCAAACAGCTAATAAGATTTGTATCTTTAAAATAAAAAAAATAGCACTCCTTGATATAGGTAAATTCTGAGTACGTCCCTGTTACACCATACACTTACTGACATCTAATGCAAGATAGCTCAACTGCATATAATATACGAAATTAGTAGTTGTGCTAATAGCCGGTAGGATGGACATAAAGGAGGGAGTGAGACAAGTACTATTACTAGTCTCACTCTCTCCATTAGCAGCGATCCCCTCATCCCTATAAATAACACGTATTGTTTCATAGAAAATATTCATTACAACAGCTCCTCTTTGTATTTTCTCTGTGGATATCATATATTGGCGGGGGTACTTGGTCGATGGATTACCTTTATGTGTACGACCAAGTAGCAGTACCTGCATTGGCTTCTCCACTCTGCTAACATCGTCTGTGACCTAACCGCACATTATAAGAAGAACTAATTAATCATAAACAAAAGGTAAAGTTCACATCATTAATGATAATAATAAAAACAAAATCTTGGGTATTAAAAAAAACAACAAAAGAGAATCATATAACAATATTTATTATTATCATTAAAAGAAAAGTAATTAATCATGACACAAAACATTAACTTCTATAACAAAAAACATTTTGTGAATAGAATCACATCAACATGATAACTCATCAAATGGTTTTCTCAGAAAACTACATAACGAGCAGTAACAATCACTTCCATAATTATTAGTAGTTTAATACTAAAATGGAATGAACAGTTTAAAAAAAATACATTAAAATTAATTTAATTTTTAATCACGGTCTATTTGTACAGAGTTACAATTTGGTCGTTTACTTATAATATTCATTAGCTTTATTTGTATATAAAAATAAACAAAGTAAAAAATCTTATTATCTAATTAAGAAACTAAAATAAAGGCAGCGCCTAGGTAATAACTGTGATTCATATATCCCTGGTGATGTTAATCTTCATATTGCTGCTATAGTTACAACTCTAGCACGTAGTACAAATTTTCCTGGATTAGGATGACATACTCGACAATTTGATACCCTTGCATCGATGAATGTCAGGCAAGGACAAAACTTGCGTGACATTTATTTGATACTCATGTCGCGTTTTGTTAATATATTTAATAATGTAACCAAATTATGATTTTTTTATATAGAAAACATCTTTTCTTAGATCTCGTTATAATCTTTTAAATACACAACGTGATATCTAAATGCGTAATCTTTCTTCGCGATGAAATAAATCTCGTCGAGTCAATGGTTATTAGCAGCAAAAAATTATTAAGGCACATAATAATATATCACAAATGCAATTATTCATTAATACAGACAATTAAGTAATATTATAATAATCAGATAATAGAAGACGTGTAGTCATTATTATATAAATAATAATTAATTAATTAATATCTGTAGTTGAATTTCACTTGCAGTAAATACTTCACATTGACCTGTGCAATATCGTATACGATGAATCTGAAAATGTGTTAAGGAATTGTATTTTAAACATCTTCGCAATTCGGTGGTAGATATGGGATTGATAATTAAGTTTCGCGATCGTATTATGTGTTGGTTAAAATGTAGAGATCTGCCCCTTGATAGCAATTATATCGCGAACGGTCCAGTCGCATTTTTGTCTATGATTTTATTTATATCTTTTTGACGGAGATTTGACGGAGTAAGAATACAGTTTACCACCATCTATCTCGCCCTTTTCGTAAAAGACAATTAAGGGATATGTCATCTCATCTTATACACTTCCCACTGCTGGACTCAAGCCTCCCCACAATCTGAGGATAGTTGATCTACTATACCATGTTGGTCAGACGGGTTGGTATAGAATTTTAGTTCATGTTTTCCTTATCTTTAAGGGATGTAAATATGCAAATAAATATATGCAAGAGATTAGAAACAAAATCAATAAAATCGAAAAAATAAAATCTATACCAACCCATCTTGGACAAACTTCCCTTCTACGGTAGAGGAGGCTGGACCCCAGCAGTGGCACATATATGAGCCGAGATAATAGTGATCTAGTTCCAACTACTAGTGATCGACGTAATATTACTCTTCTTCCATCATTTTCTAGTTACCTGCTACTTTGAAGGTGGTTTCAGTTCTCTTTGCGGCCATCCTACGTTGCTGCTAGTACCCTTCCATCATACATATTGCAAAAGTTTTGACAATAATTTTATGACCGGTCGCCTGTCTAACGTCAAACTTGGAAATGTATTTGTTGACTAGAGGATAATAGATAAAGTTAGCCCAGTTTGAAAAAATGTTCTTAGTTGCCTTTTACGACACCCATGAAAAATGTAAGGATTAGTAGTATACGTAGCTACCAGCACACAGTAAATCTAATGCACCTTCGTGGCTTAAAAATGCCTGCTATAGAATAAGAGTAAAAGAGTAACAGGTTTTATACCATTTGAACCGCTAAATTCTCTAAAATGGCTTAATGGTAACCTTTATACAGTGCTAAGTTTCAAGTCATTGCGTTTAATACTAACCTCCACACAAAGCTATTTGATATATAGAGTGTAAAGAAACAAGTTTATTTAATAAAGGATACTCGTTATACAGCAGAGAAGCGTTTATATTCGTCGAAACAGGAGTGCCGAGTGGCACGATAAGACCATCTTCAAGGACCTTGTTTTGGGCAGGGTCAGGTTGCGTGGAGCCCAATCCCCACGCCGAATGCATGTTAGGTGGCAACTTCACGTTTTCAGCTTGTTTACACTCTTTCCTGTATGCATTGAATCAATTAATATACTTCATATTACTTTGTGTTTATCTAAAGACAACAACTGTAGAAATAAGTTGCAGGGGACTTTACAAACATTTACATAACTAACGGACACGAATTACACCAAGTAATTCCGTTAGTTATGTACATGTTATGACTCAAAACAGTTTGTAGCTCGCTCAAAGTATTGTCCTGCATGGAAATCGAACCCATACGATATTGGCATGGTTGGTTGGTATCTTAACCACTACGCCATCTGTGCAGTCATTACATGTATTTTAGTAACTAGATTTTAGAAGATTTATATACAGATTATATACTGAGATTTAGCATTTAACTTGCTAGGTTATTTATAAACACAGACGAAGAATAAATAATTATATTATATAAAAAAAAATTAAAAAAATAAACAGGCTTTTATAAATAATCAAACTAAAAAATAAATTTCTTTTTAATAAATAAATAAAATAAATAATTTTTATCTAAAAAGGGGTATTTTTTCCCAAATCAAGTCCAAAGGAACCTATAGGTGAAATTAATAAAAGTTACAAACAAACATACAGATGAAGTTAATAAAAAGCGTGTTATGATAGTCACACGTGGCACCCGAACCCATATATAATATTGGAAATTGTTCATTGGAAAAGATTTCCAATAGCTGTTAGAGTCCCACATGCAACAATCATTATTTGCTCGTAAACGAAATTATTTTTTTTTTAATTCAAATTAATAATGATATTTTTATGTAACCAATTTGTCTCTTTTTTGTTACATAAAGATCGTTAGACACTAAAGAATTTAACAGTACTGTTAGGTACTTCGCAAACGTGTCTCAGTTTATGGTGTAATAGTTTTTACATCCAGACTCAATAATAAATTGTTGAACCAACGAAGAATTCTCCTACGTCTAAGCATCTAATCTAGATGCGATAAAATCTGAGTTATTTTATATGTTACGTTTTCTATTATTATTATGCGACATATCTTACGTTAACTATCACATAGTTGCGTTAAACGTCAAACATTATTTTAACTAATTTGATAATAAAATGTTTATGTTAATTAATTAGATTATCTGTATGATCTAACAAATACAAAATAAAAAATATAACAAACAAGTACGTACATATTTCCGAGCGCGACTTCACAGAGCAGGAGAAGACCCCAAGGGTTGAGTTTATTCGTAAAGCAGTAGTTTGCAGATTTAGATACCATGTCCGCGAAATATATACCTTTGCCGAACATATATCCGGTCACAGGCGCTTCTGGAGGCGCTATACGTAAACCTAAAAGAAAAATATACTTTAGCATTCTAATCATACAATTAAGTGAGAAAACTACAATTTCCTTAAACATAACGAAGACTGTATCGTAGGCGGTGCCTAAAACTGAGTAATTCGTTGATCACAATTTTAATTCGTTGATGACAACTGAATTTTAAAATGATACATACTTACATACATATCATCACGCCATGCAGGGTAGGCAGAGAGAACAGAGTGGCTGAGAACTCATTCCTTGCATACTTCATTCGCTTCCTAAACATTCATAATTTTCTTTATACACGCTCGCCGGTTTCGGAGACTCTTGACTCCACCTTCCTTCAGTACATGACCGATCTGGTCTAGATAGGTTAGTCTCGGTCTCCCCCGGTACCTACATCGTTCCACTTTCGCATTGTATATCTTCTTAACCAGACGTTCGTTCGGCATTCTTTCCACATGTCCGAACCATCGGAGCATTCCCTTTCGCATCTTTACACCAATACTCTCTTTCATACCTACTCGCTCTCTTACGTCGTCGTTACGAATGCGATCGATCAGCCTAACTCCACAGATTTTCTGTAGAGATCGCATTTCAAAATGACATCATTCATTTTAAAATGAACTTGTTATTAAGACAGCTGTTTTGACAACAAGCTTACTTGGCAATGCTTAATGCATCTGTTTCGTTAGGGGCCATTCATAAATTATGTAAGGAGTTTTTAGGGGGTTGGTGAGGTGTTGACTGAGTATTATAACTTCTTACTATAGGCAGGGAGTGGGTAGTGAACCTGACATTACGTAAGATATTAAATTGAAAATTACTAATTTTGGTCAAAACTGTAATAGATTAATGTTATTGCAGTGAGTTAATGATACCTACTTGTAGTAAGAAGATTGTAATAAAAGATATTTTTAGAATAAACGGAGTTATATTTGATCAATACTTTTTTTGCAAAAATTGTTATTAAGGTGCAGGGTGAGGTGGTTGCAGGTAAGGTGCAATCTTATGTCTTACGGTATGGCGTTGTTGGGAGGTCCAAAATCATTCTTCAAAACCCCTTACGTAATTTCTGAACGGCCCCTATTACATTTTCTGGTGATAATAGATATTAGCAACATTTATGACCACAGCCCGGTTCCTGTGTAAGTGTCATATTTTATAACCTTTCTCAATAAACAGACGAACTAATAATAATGGTTCTTTTCAAATCCAACTTCTAGTACTTATTAACGCATTTAACATCTCAGCCCGTATAAGTCCAACCGCTGGGTTCGAGAGTCCTCCACAATGGGACGGCAACTGACCTTATTATACGAAGCTGGTAAGATGTACAGACGTATACAGTATAGCATTGGTTTTATGTCGAGTTTTCCTTTTCTTGCATTGTTGTACTAATTACATCTAAATCGTTTTTTTACGATACGTCACGAAACAGCGCAATCAAACAAACTAATTATCAATTCATCATTATCTCAGCTCATATATGTCCCACTGTTGGGCTCGAGCCTCCTCTATAACGGGAGAGAAATTGACCTACTATATCATGCTGGTCAGACGTGTATAGAGTTTAGTTTCGAGTATAACCTCTCTTGAATAGGATGTTATATGCATTTTATATACCTTAGTCGTCTTTTACGGTCATACTTTTTTTTTGCAGTGGACTATGGATGCGTCTCGCCCCGCAAATTGCTCCGGGGTGACGGAAGAGGCGGTGCGTGACCCCATAGACCCACTGTGCAACTCCTCTATTCGCCGTGCGAGCGAGCCACCGGTACCCGATCTTTGTCTACGGTGGCCTGGTCCCTTAGTCATCTCTTACGATCACCCTCGGGTAAGATAGAGGATAATGAATTGTATTCTTAATCCGTCACCACACGGAGAAAATTATCAATTATATTATAGTAATATTGATTAAACTAAATAGTCCCATACCTTGCGAAATAATGCCCGCAAAATTGGTGACTCGCGAGCCATGCCAAAGCAGCCGCCTGTTGTGTAGCTTCTTGAATGGTTTAAAGCGTTTGTCTTCACCTTCACGGACTACCTTAAACACCTATAATATAAACCGTACGATTACATAAGTTTATCTTTTTCAATACCATATACCTCTGTCTGACAAGGGTATCTTAAATTACTGAAACGCAATAACAAAAGTTCCATCTACACAGTAAAGTTTACATAGGTGTGACGTCACATGTTCCGTTTTGCTCTGATTGGTGTTGCAGTTTACGTGGGTGATTACCGTATTAATCTTAATTCATTGAATATCTTGTTAATCATTGAGATTATTTTATAACAAAACTATGTCTTTTATTATAATCTTTTTAATATATTTATCCCGATAGTTTATTTTTTGATTCTTTAATATGTTCATCATAGAGACTTACCATCCATATGGGTAAGATCATGCGTCGTACATGGCACAAGCTAGCGTGATATCACGCTGGTCAGACGTGTGGGTATAGGGTTTTATTTCAAGTTTTCCTTCTTTTACATATCACTATATGCACTTGACCCATTTTTTTTAATTTTAAAGACTATTCAAGAGGGGTCTATGGCATAATCGTCAGATTTGACAAGCAAGTTGTCAATCGCAGATGGTGTGATAAGTTTTCTAGTAGCGCATTCCTGACAATTCTTTTAGTGATATTGCAGACAATTTTTACGTCTACGAAGGGAATTCAGTATTCTATATACGAAGTAGTTTAATATGGTTATTTTATACATCATGCTGCGATTATGGACTCTAAAAATCTATACCTGATCAATTGAGAGTGTGTAACCGGAATGTGTAGCAGCGTGTGTGTTCTTAATGTACTGTGTAATCATGTCAAAGTCTGGCGACTCTGTTGGCAGCGGTATGATGTCTGCCTTTAGCTTCAAGTAATGTGCAGATATAGGGCTTGACTCGTCCGAATCTGTAACAATAATTATAGGGAATTCTGTGAACATGTTAAAATGAGACATTGGCTGACATATATAAGTCATTTTTCAATTACTTCACTGTGTAATACTTATTATATGGAACACATAAGGCTATTTTTAATCAAGGTTTAAAAGTATTAAGGTTAATACAGATAATACAGCATTGATTGCAGGACTGTTTAAAATTAACTTATATGGGTCTGAGTCAGAATTCTGAGAATTGAAGATTTTGCAAATGCTCTATATATAATGAGCTATATCAATGAACTTGACTTGTTATTCCCCAAATGATATATCAAATATTTACTATGTATGAGATTGCTATGGGGTTTTCTTGCTGTTTGTCTTGTGAAGCATTATTACTGCATGCGCACTTTATTGTCATTAATTTTTATTTTGTTGTAATCACAGAAAAGTTACTATTTTATTTGTAAAACAAAGTGTATTCATTCAACTTACAAGTGTCAATAAAACAGATTTCTTTCTTTCTTTTCTTTCAAATTACTATTATTCACACTTGTTATAGTAAATCTCTTATATACAATAATAGTTACACACAATTTCTAGCCTATTCTAGAAAATAGTATTTAAAAAAATATTTAAAAACGCGCCTATTGGTTTACTTGAAAAAGAAATTTATATATACCTTTTCCATTGTGATGATTAAATTTCAACATAGTAGCAATTATTGTCCAAATACGACGTAGTTTGATTTATAACTATTATAAAGGACTATACTGAATCAAGTCTTGCTTATTTAGTAAATAATGATAATTATGTTTGTGATATCAAAATAAATATAATAAATTAATACTATAACAGATTGTCAAATTAACTACTTCATTTACCTGAATATATTTGGGATAAACAATCAGTATTATCATTTACAAGTATTATTAGATTTATTGGTATACAATAAATAAGTCATATGAATGACGTTTTTTACCAACCGAGGTATTGTAGCCTAAAAGGAGGGTTAAGGGTTCGACCTCTAATATAGTATACATGTATAACCATACATATACATATGTATATCCTTTTTTTATGTCCATCTTATTTCTCAACAACTAAATCGATTTTGATAAAGGTTACGACTCGATGTGTCGAACATTGTTCAGTGTTTATGGTCGCGGGAGGTCTGTACCATGAAGCCCGAAGTGTTCGAAATGTCAGCAAAGTAAAAATCAAATACAAACGCGATATAATACGTAAAAAAAAATCATATGTGCAATATTCGCGTAAACTTCAAAATATAGGAGAGGTCATTGGATTCGTCTCAATAATGCGAATATCACTGGATATAAAATAAAAAATATACATTATGTGATACAATGTGCGAGGTAGAGAACATTATTTTTCATGCCCGAGTAGGGTATCGAAATACAGGACTTTAAAAGTTGCATGTATATGATTTACGCACCGAAATTTAATATACGAACTGGTAACTATTCCAAATGTAATATGATTCTCACCTTTATAATAAAAGCTTACATATGTATGAATAGAATTTTTTCGAATACATAAATTGTCATATCTGGTAGATATCACGCTGAATTTATAATAATATACGCAGCCGACTAATGCAGACAAATAGTGCGTTGCTAACCACCCGAAACTATGCTGAAATAGTAAGAGAACTGAAACCCACTTTACCGCGAGTACATTTCTTATTATAGCCAAGAACAATAATTTATTCAAAAAATAAATAACATTTACAAAAAATTTATATACTATACATACCTGTTTTCAACAAGCTATATGCTATTTCAATCTCGAGTAAATTGTCCAACATAGCAGTTTTGGTTTTAATTATTTCGATATTGTCAAGTAAAGGAGCGTTGTTCACGCCAAAATCATGAGGTATCAACGTGAAAAACCTGTAATAATTTAATAAATTTATTGTTTTTGGTTAAGTGAATTTTATTAGTTCTGATCTGTATATTTATATTGTATATTTTTCCGTGTGGTGACAGAGTAAGGATACAATTCACCACCCCTTAACTGTGGGTGATCGTACGAGACCACTAAGGGATATAAAACGCATATAACATCTATGCGAGAGAAGGAAAATTTGAAACAAAACCCTATACCAACACGTCTGACCAGCGTGGTATAGTAGGTCAATTACCCTTCCATTATGGAGGAGGCCCGAGCCCAACAGTGGGACATATATGGGCTGAGATGATGATGATGATGAATCTGTATTTATAGATAGAGTGACCACATAACGGTTTACAGAGGACGTTAGGACAACAGACCAAAGCCCAAAACATAAAATCTTGACTAACCTGTTAGTAGCATCAACAATTTTGCTATTACTAGCAGATCCTTTTTCAATATGACTTATCAATTCCGACAATACTTTATAACCAGACTTGATTTGATTTTTGGACAATTTACCAAGTGGCATTTTTTCAGTATCCAACTACAAAAGAAAAGGTATCATCAACTATTTACTTTACATTGAATAAATATAATAATACTTAACATTTAAATAAAATGTCATGTAATTTACTAAAACTACCTTTCCTGATCTCCGTGTAGTGATGGTGCAAGAATAATTCACCATCTATCTTACCCTTGAGAGTTGTAAAATACTTCTAAGGCGTAAAATTTATGTAAAAAGACTATACCCATCTGATCGAGAAATGTGGTATAGTAGGTGAATTTCTCCCCTACTACGAAGGAGGTTTGTTCTAACAGTAGGATATTTGTGAGTTGAGATGATGTTCTGACTCATTTTGCTGGACATAGGCGAAGCCAATGTGGGATGAAATAGGCTCTCCAAATTAATCTTAAAGGTCGCGCTTGGCGGACGGGTTGGTAATTGCAATTGGGTTTGGAAGTTTTCTAGGAGGTTACTAGTCAGTTTTTACGACTCTCATGGACAAGCGTAGAAGTAATGATTGCCACAGTCGTATGTTGTTAGTAAGAGCTGTAAACGTCGTGGTTGCGTAGCCACTATCAGTGACAGACTGACATACGAAAAGAGGGTCAGGCGGTCAGATAGACAGTTGGCTATTAAGCTCTAGTCCAAGGTATTTTTTATTGTTTTCAGCCCCTATACGACCTGTTTTACACAAGCTTTTGCTAGATTCCATTAATTTAACTGTAATTTTGATTTCTGTGATTCAAGGTGTCTTAGACCTGGTTATAAAACAATCATGTAACACCCCCAGTCGTTTGCTTCAACAACATTGTACAAACTAAAATAATTTTTGGCTACTATATAAAATAGTTTATGTGGTACTGGTTCAAGGGGAGTTTGTATTAATATTTCCTTGTAACATAGAACCAAGTTAGTTACTACTTCAGTATTACAGAGAAATCTACGTTTATTATTGCCGTATCGCAGGCTAGACTGGAATTAAGAACCGAGGGGGAAGGAGTTTGTTTAGCCGGTTCACTCGCTCACCGAATGGAGCGCAGTAGTAAATGATTGCCACCCAGAAGTTGATTGTGCTTAAAGCTAATATATACATACCTCAAATTCCAATAGCGTTTCCTTCATAACCTTGACATCAAATATTTTTATGATGAGTTTCTGAACAGCTTCGGGTAGGTCGCATTTATTATCCTCTGCAAGACTTTTTACAGTACTGTCGTCGCCACCGTAATCCATCTCCAGTGGAAAGTATCTACCGGGTACCTAACAAACTTATTCATTAAATCTTATCCTTTACAAATTATCTTCCAAAAAAATGTTCTCTCACGATTCTTGGAGCCACATTTTTTTTTTATCTACAATTGGAAAAAGGATCTGTCACTTTTATATTTTGAAACTAAACCTTGAACAATTGAATCACATTTAACGAATTAAAAAAAAATGCAATGTAAGAGATATTTTTTTTTTAACGAATTAACTGCACGTAAGTATGGTAATATGGTATGGTATGGTAGTATGGGGTGTCCACCAGTAAAATTATAACACTCGAGAGACGCCTTGTATGTTTGAATTTTGCATTGTGTAACATATTATTGTGGTTGTATTCCAATAACAGAATAACAAAGTATTATTCAAATAAAATAAAAACATAATAGTGAATAGCTATACATAACTAAAATTTTCTATATTAAATTTTTCATATGTAAATAAAATTCCAAATGAATCCTATAGAAGCTTATTTCTTAACAATTCAACATAAATGAAAAATAATATACACAATTACTGAGTGGTAGCGGCTATGAATACTATCAACCCTTACTTTGCTCGTGGATGTCGTAAAAGACGACTAAGATGAAGCTCTTATCGACCTGGGTCTACACCACCTGATGCCGTATAGTCAACAATTATATTCCCAAGGAGGGTTGACGTCAGGCAGGCGGTCGGTCTTAAAACTATTGCCAATAATTTTTGCAATATGTAGGAAGAGGAGTACATATTGCGTCGACCCTAAGCAATTGGGAAAGGAGTAGGAGAATGATGTGTACATAATTAATATCAAGAAATGTAGGTGTATTTCAAAACCAGACATTTCTCATTTCTGCTTCACGTGAAAAGTGCAAAATTGCTATAATTTTTTTACCTGTGTTAACTATAAAAGTAATATGTATCTGCATATTCTATAATAATATACATACATATCATCACGCCATATCCCTTGCAGGGTAGGCAGAGAGAACAGAGTGCCAGAGAACTCTATCTCTGCATACTTCACTCGCTTCCTCAACATTCATAATTCTCTTCATACACGCTCGCCGGTTTCGGAGACTCTTGACACCACCTTCCTTCAGTACATGACCGATCTGGTCTAGGTAGGTTAGTCTCGGTCTCCCTCGGTACCTACATCCTTCCACTTTCGCATTGTATATCTTCTTAACCAGACGTTCGTTCGGCATTCTTTCCACATGTCCGAACCATTGGAGCATTCTCTTTCGCATCTTTACACCAATACTCCCTTTCATACCTACTCGCTCTCTTACGTCGTCGTTACGAATGCGGTCGGTCAGCCTAACTCCACAGATTTTCCGTAGAGATCGCATTTCGACCGCATTAATTTTACTTTCACACTCTTTTCTGCATACCCAACTCTCGCTTCCATACAGTAATGTTGAGACAAGCACTGCGTTATGTATTGCTACACGTGCCTTCTGGCTGAGGTGGTGGCTGCCGAGAAGTTGCCCCAACGCTCCGTTCACTCTATTTCCCGCATTCACTCTTCTTCTATAATAATATAATCTTTTTTTATTGCCTATGGTGGAAAACAAGCAGCATCTCATGGTAAGTGATACTGCCGCTCATGGACCTTAGCAATACCAGAACTAGCCTACTGTGAAGAAAATGCTTTTCTCAAACCTTATTTAAAGAAGGCCATATCATAACGCTCAGGTAACAGCGCAATACCTAGTTCATTACAATATCTAATTTATTATAATAAACTTACCTTCATGAAATTATTGCGGCACTCCCATGGGTTTTCAGTTTTCTCCATGTACAAGTCTTGAAACTTGCCTATAGCGTCATATACAGTACTGCACTCCTCTACTTTAGAACCACCGATAGTAGTACCGATACGGCCCCAAGACCGGAATAACCAATATCTGAATGGTAACAGAGAATAAAATAAAGAAATTGAACATACTTAACTATTTTCGGTTCTTTTTACTAAGTATATGTCGATTACCGCGATCTCGTAAGAGGCTGCAGGGTAACTCAGATAGAAAGTGAAGCACGCTGACATATTCCGCTAAGGATGGCGCGTATACATGAACCTGATGGGCGAATTGTCGGACCGATGAGCTATTCGCTACTTTCAGGAGGTCTATCGTGGGAATGACTGGTAGGACACTGAAGAGTAATACATTTTCAACATTTAAACTATATGAGAACGTGATATTTTATCCTGCGACAAGGCCCGGAGTAGCTATCATTTTCTTTTTCGAAAAAAAAAGTGACATTTCGCTTAAAGAACGAGATCACGTGGTTTAACCTGTTTAGGCCGATTTCAGGCATAATAGCTTGCATAAAGGCTTCCAGAATAACAATGATGGGATGACTAACTCCATTGGTGGCCCGCTAGCTCGGCGCAGAGAGGTACATCTAGGGCGGGTCTATGGGGTCGTGCGCCGTTCTTTCTGTCGCCCCGAACGGAATTAACGGGGCAGGACCAAACCATAGCCCGCTAAAAAAAGGCTCTATTTTACCTTTTCCAATTATCTGCTTCTAATACTTGAAGTTTGTAGAACGAGTTCTTCTGTGCGACGACATCTGTCTGCGATAGTACTATAGAGTATTTGGTGCCTTCTTGGTCCTTGTACACGTGTGCCACGTCTTCTAATTTAGAATCTGGGTCGACCGCTGTGTCACCTATTGTTGGATTTCAGGGGTGCTATTAAAATATTCACTTCTTCTGAGCCTATATAAATAGATGTGAGGGTAGGTCATCCTCCACATTAACAGAGAAATTGATCTACACACCTGCTGCTGCCGGTCACACGGTTTGGTTGACACAGTGTTTTATGTCATATTTTCCTTCTCTTGTAGCAATTTTATCTACACATTATATGCTTTAGTCATATTTTATAATACCCACCGGCAAAAAGGCCGGGTAGGATATGTTACTCCATCTTCACATGGCAAGTATTAGAATAATATTACATCAATAATAAAGTTTTTTATCCGTGTGGTGACAGAGTAAGAATTCTCCACCCCCCTTTCTTACGCGTGGGTGATCGTGAGAGACGACTGAGGGATATAAAATCTTTACAAGAGAAGGAGAACTCGAAACAAAACCTATAGGGTTTTGTTTCGAGTTTTCCAACATGTCTGACCAGCGCGGTATAGTAGGTTAATTTCCCTCCCATTAGTGAGGAGGCCCGAGCCCAACAGTGGAACATATATGGGCTGCGGCGATGACGATGGCGAATAAAGTTTTATACAAAATTTTGAAGATAATTTGCTCTTTTAATGAACAAGCACATGTATATATCTCAAAATTATTTTGTCTGTTAAAAAATAGTTTAAAGTTTACATTCACACCCCATCTAGTGGCAATTAAGTGGTAGGGCCACATTTAATAGTCCGAGGTAGTACCGCACTGGCAGAAAACCCTTAGTTCGGTGGACGAGAAAGCCGAAAATGCAACTTTCTGGGTAGATTTTAGTTGATAGGCAACAATCTAGTTGTACCTTTGGTATTGCAAGGGTCCGTAAGGAGCCAATAACACTTACCATCAGGTATGATACTTGCTTGTTTACTACCATAATAATAAAAGAAAAATCATATGCTTGTCAAAGTATACAAACATCCCGTTGCTTTTTTTTTGTCATGTCTTTTAACTGTTAGCCACAGATAGCTATTACAGTTTAGTTCAGGGTAGGGGGTAGCTTAAAGATCTCAACCCGATGTCCCGTGGCCGTATTAAAAAAAACCTAACAGTGCGCAGTAACCGCATGGGTATTTAAGAGTTGATTTACAATAAATATTTTAACAATTCTTAATAACTTCGAAAATAGAAATATTACCTTTAACTTTTACTTTCACTGCTGATGATTTTTGTGATTTGACATACATGCTGCCGGACTTCGGGATAGATTTCCCATCTTTAACATCTTGCGGAATTCTTCTGGCTGGCTGATAAAATTAAAGTAATATGTTCAATGCCGAGTAAATTCTAAGTTACACAACTGTCCTTTGATATCTTATTATTTATATTAAAAGCTGTGTGGTAGCGGCTACGAATACTACCAACCCTTACTTTGCACATGGATGTCGTAAAAGACGACTAAGAGCCCTATAACGACTTGGCCATACTCCATCTGATGCCGTTTGGTCAACAATTGCATTTCCAAGGAGGGTTGATGTGAGGCAGGCAGCCAGTCATAAAACTATTGCCAATAACTTTGGGAATAAATGTGTTTACATATTGCGTCGAGCCCAAGTAATTGGGATAAGTGCAGGAGAATGATGATGATGAAAATCTAAATAGCAAATTCATATAATTATGCCAAAACCAACTGCATAAAATAGATTTCAAAAAAATGACATTTAAGTTAGAATTGTAATTACTCATGGTTCAAACTGTAGTTATTTATTGAAACTTAAAGTTGAGTTTGTATTTACTGAGACAAAAGTATATCAAATTCTCATCAGTTTGGTGTCAATAACTGCTTTTTGGATTATTTGTGGGTTAGTAAATTTTGACGTAACTAAGTTCAATTAATACTCACATCTGATCCCCAATCAGCTATGTTGTTCTCTTTAATGATTTCTAAGGATCTAGCAATAGTCCCGTCCTTCTCGATTTGATCAAGGAATGAACTCTCTACAACCTGCGAATATAAAATATATTATTGATTATGCTATTATATATTTATACTAGTGAACCCAGCCAGTTGGTTTGTTTGTAGAAGTCGATATATCGCAGCGCCACCTGGTTATGAGTTACATCAATGGGAATAGCATATCCTTCTTCTCCTTCCTTCTCCGTGAAAAAATACTTATTCATACCAATCAAATAGTATCTGAGCTTAGTGACGTCATATATACAAAGAACCTCTTTTATACATACATACATATCATCACGCCATGTCCCTTGCAGGGTAGGCAGAGAGAACAGAGTGCCAGAGAACTCTATCCTTGCATACGTTATATATATATATCATTGCCTATACGTTATATATCATTGCCTACCTCTTTTATAGATATAGATTATATAGGCGTGGCATATTGATTTTGACTTTTCCTTGTCTTGTAGCGATGTTAACTGTTTCCCTTTACTCATGCTTTACGAAATGGAGAGGAAGATGTAATAAATTGTATTAATTTTCAATCATCACATTGAAAGTGGTCGCTAGTACATATTATAAACCGAGGTAAACAAAGGTATTTACCTCAATATCCATGTTTTTAAATTCTTCCATTTTGGCAGACATCTTTTCAACATCTTTCTTAGTTGATACTATAGCTGCTAGTGTGTCTGTTAGTTTATTGACACATAGTCCGCCTAATTTTAAGATGCGTTTCTTAGTCTCCTCTTTGTCTTTAAACTGTCCATAAATTAAAAACTGTAGATTTTTCAAAGGAGGTATTGGTATTTCTTTCTTGACGCTAGAATTAAAATAATTTTAGGTCATAGATCGTTTCGAAAACAATTTTATTAGCTTCCTTTGTATGTACATATATATCTAATGGAATCTTTGAATTCCATCTGTGAGAGAGACTTCAAAATGTTGGATTAATTTAACATTTTGACAGATGACAATAAAATAATTTAAAAAGTTTCACCCATTACCTTTACCAGGGCATACAGAATAAGCGATTTTTGAAAATGATTAAAGTGGCCTCCAGATGGGTCCCGTGTCGTTATTTTAGTAACTACTCGCCCTCGCAGCCTTTTGACTTTCCATGTGGTGATGGAGTAAGAATACAATTCACCACCCCCTATCTTACCCGTAGGCGATCGTAATAGACGACTAAGGGATATATAACGCATATAACATCTATGCAAGAGAAGGAAAACTCGAAACAAAACCCTATACCAACACGTCTGACCAGCGCGGTATAGTATGTTAATTTCCGTCCCATTACGGAGGAGACCCGAGCCCAACAGTGGGACATTTATTTATTATATGAGCTGTGATGATGATTGCCTTCGCAGGGAGTGAGCCGAATTACAGTTAACAAAATAAGAATCACGCATTAACAATCATTAATGGGAGCTGCCATACCACCTACCACCCCGCGATATGTGAAAGTTCGCTCCCTGAAATCAGCATCACGCAGCGAGTAGACAGACAGGAGCTGCAGCTTTTAGACCTCCATAAGTCAAGAGGGCTCGATGGATATCAAATATAAACAGTAGTTTAAAAACCTAAAAACCACGCTTTAATAGAAGATCGAACTAAAAAGTAAAAGTAACAACTGTAAGTCATTAACTTTAAGATTTGATAATTACTTTGCATTTTTTAAATGGGTTAAACAAAAAACTCTTTCATAGAGTTTTTTGTAACTTTATTTAACTATATTTTACTTATTTATTTTTATATAAATGGAACTAAAAAACTAAACCTTGTGTTGTGGTGGACTTTACAAAGATATAATTAACAAACACAAATCACACCTAAACGCGACTATGATTTACGGATCGCACGGAGGAGGGTCCTGCGTGGTCATCGAACCCAGGACACTCGGCACGGAAAGCATCCCCCATGCTTTCCGTGTCACTACTTACTCCGCCATTTGTGCAGCCATAATTAATACAAAATTGTTTATATTCTTTAAAACTCACGCAGGTTCAGCCTTAACGATCATCAATGCCGGTCGAGCCGCTGCTTCAAACAACCTCACGTCTGTCTTGGGTTTGAACTTTTTGAAAATACTGCCATCTTTATAAGATTGTGGAATAGACATTGGCACTCTTTGAGGGGTTTGAGTAACATATGTGCATTTTGTCCATTCACTAATGTCTCCTGCAAAAATAAGTGTATTTCAAATTTATATTCATTTAATCATCATCATTCTCCTACTCTTATCCCAATTACTTGGGGTCGATACAATATGTACTCCTCTTTCATAGTACATATTGTAAAAGTTATCGGCAAAGGTTTTATGACCGGCCGCCTGCCAGACGTCAACCCTCCTTGGGAATGTAATTGTTGACCAAACGGCATCAGATGGAGTTGGTCCAGTTCGTTATAATGCTCTTAGCCGTCTTTTACGACGAAATTTGTATTCATTTAATCAGGTTATATAAAATTATTAAAAATTTCGAATGTTTTCTGAACATTATTTTTGATCTATATTTGCTATGAACCAAAAAACACTTCAACGCGACCAACTGTTAAAGATTTGAGGGAGACGTTGCTCCAAAAGTGTTTATTTAGCCAAGGCAGTGTCCTGTTCTATTAGCAATTCATGTCAAACATCTTAGTAATGCAGTCATTTATCTGAATATAATATATATGAGGAGGTCATATGAAATTAGCGTTTTATCGTCCTAACCACTTTGATTTGAAATATCTCCTCTTTGGTTAAGAATTCCAAATTCACTTAGCTGGTACATTTGAGTTTTGAAAACAGTCATTTGTTTTTTTCCTCATTATTTCTATCTTTGGCGTCGCTTATTACCGCACAATGAAAACATGAAATATCGGTATATTTGCGAGTACGAGTTCTATCGTAGCACCAGCGCCATTACACAGTCGTTTTTTAATATAGCGCTATCTAGATCACGTTTCTGAGTGTTTTGTTTGCTTTGACACTAATAATGTTAATAACTAAAACTAGATGGCAGAAATTACCTTATTTAAAACAAAAATTAAATAACCGATATCTTATAGACTTTTATTTTATTCAATTAATTTTTTTTTTAATATTATTTTCAATACAAAATAATTATTGTACAAATAAAAGAAAATTATTATACCAAAGAGTTCAAAGTACAACGTTTTACTTTATTTTAATGACACAACCGAACCATAAAGTCATTATTTTCTAATCAAAAAGTTACAAATGTCTATTTGACGCTGCCGATTGTAATTTCTAGCATTAATAAAAAAACATAAAAAGTTTAATGAGTACGTAAGTTTTGTTGACTTATATACGTTGAGTTCATTTTGTTCTCTTCCGTCTTGAAACTTACTTGAAAGAGCTTATAATTATATATAAACATGGTGGAGTTCATTTGCAAAAGATGCTTTAAAATATAATTAAATGAACAAATAAATCATCCCTATGTCTCCTGTAAGTACCTACATACCAAATATTTTTTCAACAGAACAGATATTCTTAATATTAATTAGATTGTATTAAATACATTATACCTACCTACATTTCAAAAAATATGAAATCGTAAGGGTTACAGAAATGAGTCCAATCGACCAATTTCTAATAGTAGACCATGAAGAATGCTGAAATCAATAAATTACTATCTATATAATTCATTTATCTTTGTAGTTAGTATCTAATCTCATATGTACTGCAAAATCTTTTAAAGATCGCTTAGAACATTAATAGTAAACAACAAATGTAAAATATTTACAACGTATGTAACCATGTAAAACTAAAATGGGCTTTATTTCCTTTTTAGCCACGATCAATTATCATTTGCCGAATCCTGAAAAATATCCAGGTGGAATGGATGCAAAAGAAAGCTAACCAATGATAACCATATAACCATTTTGAAGACTTCGAGAAGAAATAATAGAGATTTACCAGACAAATTAAAAATTCTAAATAATCGATTGAAGAAAGAAAAGAAAGCAAATAGTAATTTTCGATTTAATAAATATTATACCTCAAAGTTTCTTTGGCTCTCTATAAGAATGAATTAGTACCCGAGACTATTTCTCTAAATAAATGTATGTATGTACTATTTCTCTATATTCTTTGAATTGCTAAGTAGTAAAGATCTTAAGACTTTTTAGATTGCACTTATAGATCTACATATCGATGGGTTCTATGTATATAAGCCAATGTGTTAAGTAACTACTTTTTAATAGAGGCTCTCAAAAATATATCAAATTTATAATTTGAGAGCCTCTATCGAAAAGTTGTTATTTTGCACATTGGCCCATATACAAGGACCCATTGGTAAAGGATACTAGGATAGAATTATTCACACATGTAAATGTGTGTGTGTGTGTGATGTATCTGTGTGTGAGAAGTATCTATGTGTGTGTGAAAAGTATTTGTGTGTGTGTCCGGATTGCGCATGTGTGGGTAGGAAATAATTATTGAGTCGCGTAATAGATGGCGCTTTCATTGACATTAGTGGAGACAAAAAAAATCGAGAGTGGCCTCTCTATTTCCAATGTATTATATTACTCTATGACCAGCGCTGCAGAAACAGCTCGAAGGATTAATGATGTGTACGGCGCTGGTATCGTTAAAAGAACGCACGGTAAGTTTTTGGTTTCAACGTTTTTGTTCTGGAAATTTCGACCTTCACAACCAACCCCATAGACGGCCGGAAACCAAAGTGGAAAATGAATAATGAAAAGCTTTGTGGAAGCGGAACCATCACAAAGCACTTCAAAGATAGCTGCAGGCTTCGGGACAATCGACAAAACTGTGTTAATCCACTTGAAGCAAATTGGAAAGTAAAAAAACTTGAACGATGGGTACCTCATGAATTGAGTGAATCGAACTTGCAAACACGCGTCGACTGCTGTGTTACTTTGCTCAACCGACACAATAATGAAGGGATTTTAAATCAAATCATTACTTGTGATGAAAAGTGGATACTGTACGATAATCGAAAGCTCTCGTCGCAATGGCTGAACCCTGGAGACCCAGCCAAATTCTGCCCTAAACGAAAATTGACTCAGAAAAAGTTACTTGTGAGTATTTGGTGGACTAGCGCTGGTGTCGTTCACTACAGCTTTCTAAAATCTGGTCAAACGACTACGACAGATATCTATTGTCAGCAACTGCAAACCATGAAAGAAGTACTAGCTGCTAAAGAACCGAGATTGGTCAATCGCTCTAGGCCACTGCTGCTTCACGACAACGCAAGACCACACACTGCACAACAAACAACCACTAAGTTAGATGAGCTACAATTGGAATGTCTACGACATCCACCGTACTCCCCGGGCCTTGCTCCAATAGATCACAATTTTGCCGGATTTTGTGGCACTTATTATAAGGAACTTATAAGGAAAAAAATTCAACTCCGATGCGGCAGTCCAAACCGCCTTCAAAGAGTTTATTGATTCTCGCCTCCATGGTCTTTTTAGTAAAGGGATCAATGAACTACCTATGAGATGGAAAAAGTGCATAGATAACAACGGTGCATACTTTGATTAATTAAATATATTTTACAAAAAAAATTACTATATTCCTCCCGTACAAAACGCCAATTTCATATGTAAGGACCTAATACAAACATTGTTCTGATTTAATACATTTCAGAGTATTATTACTATAAATATTCTCTTATTATATATTCTATTCTTTTAATATTATTATAAATGTGAGTTTGTAAAAATATTTGTTAAACCAGTATAAACCGATGTAGCTGGAAAATGGCAGTCAGATAGACTATTGCCTGAATTGAGACATAGGATATTTTTTATCTTGGTAATATGTACTGTTGGGATAATTTAGTTATAAAATCTTATATTCCAAAAGCTAATTTTTAGGCAGACAGAACATTGTAAGAAAAGGGGTCTACGCGTGAATGTGAGCAAAACCAAAATAATGGTCTTTGAAAGAGATGAAGCCAGAACAGATGTAAGAGTAACAATAGGTAATGGTATACTAGAGCAAGTGGACGAATTTGTATATCTTGGATGTGGATTTAGCCGACATGGAAGGTACACCACTGATATAGAGCGAAGAGTGAATGCGGGAAATAAAGTCAACGGTGCGTTCGGGCAACTTCTTGGCAGCCACCACCTCAGCCAGAAGGCACGTGTAGCAATACATAACGCAGTGCTTGTCCCAACATTACTGTATGGAAGCGAGAGTTGGGTATGCAGAAAAGAGTATGAAAGTAAAATTAATGCGGTCGAAATGCGATCTCTGCGGAAAATCTGTGGAGTTAGGCTGACCGACCGCATTCGTAACGACGACGTAAGAGAGCGAGTAGGTATGAAAGAGAGTATTGGTGTAAAGATGCGAAAGGGCATGCTCCGATGGTTCGGACATGTGGAAGGAATGCCGAACGAACGTCTGGTTAAGAAGATATACAATGCGAAAGTGGAAGGATGTAGGTACCGAGGGAGACCGAGACTAACCTACCTAGACCAGATCGGTCAGGTACTGAAGGAAGGTGGAGTCAAGAGTCTCCGAAACCGGCGAGCGTGTATGAAGAGAATTATGAATGTTGAGGAAGCGAGTGAAGTATGCAGAGATAGAGTTCTCTGGCACTCTGTACTCTCTGCCTACCCTGCAAGGGATATGGCGTGATGATATGTATGTATATTTTTTTTTTTTTTTTTTTTTTTTAGGCAGGCGAAGCTAGCATTATATAAAAATAAACCTATGAATGAGCAACCAGACGCGGTATGGAAATGCATTTTCAAATTTCCATCGTATTTATTGAACTGGATCAGTTCTAGAAAATTGCCTTTATTAAGATGAACTGGATTCGTCATGACTGCGATAAAACAACGCTAGCTTTCGCGTTGGCTTTTCCATACCTAGCTTATAGCTACTTTTACGCACATATACAAAAAATACACTCTTATAATTTGTTTTTGTGTACGTACATTTAAATGTTTTTGTGTATGTAAATTTGAATGGCGAAATAACATTTGCTCATTCCGTAAATATTGGAGTAGTGGCGCTAGTGCGCCGTATTTTACTGAAGTGTGAGCGCCATATATTCAAAATTTCGCTTTGCTTATTTGTATTGCGTAAAGTAAGCGTAATTGGCGCTGGCATTATACCGAAAAGCGTGTACTATCTATTAATAACTTTGCTCTAAGATATCGACATTTGATAGATGGTGCAAGCTCGTACAAACACATTTTTTTTTTTTTTTTAAAGACACCACCCTGCACTAAGGATATATACCTTGTATTGCGGGGGACTTTACAAACATGCAATTAACGCAGACAAATTACACCCAGACTCAGAACAACACTTTGTGGATCACACAAAGTAATGTCCTGCATGGGAATCGAACCCACGGCACTGGCACGGAAGGTCGGTATCTTAACCACTACGCCATCTGTGCAGTCACATTGTTTATTTATATATGACAGATGGTGCGTCTTTCAGAGTAATACTAAACCTATATGCAAAAAATACATTAACTTTGAAATGAGCTTAGCATGGTATTATTGAACCATTTTGAATAGCGCTGCTTACACTATTATTTACATGAATGAGGAGCCACGATCCATTTGTACGTAAATTTGACCACTCTTTCTGTTTCTGGTTATGACATTGGGCAGACCAGATCATAGAGGTTCCTATGCAAGGTCAGTGTAAAAATTAAAAAATAAATCAGAACTCACCTTTGCATTTGTATCCAAAAGTTTCAAGTACTAGTTGTCCCTGTTTACATTCAGGGCACGGTTCAAGTGCACCAAATACCATCATATCAGCTACGCGATCTAAACACTGGAAATATTGCAATATTTGTTTTTTTTTATATATCTATTAGGAAGGTTGATTTCTGCTTTTTACGAGATTATTACATATTTGAAATATTTTTTTTTACGTATTCTATCGTGTTTCTGCGGACGATTCGAATACTTTAGTGTTCATGGTTACGGGAGGATTACATATTTGATGATTTTACATATTGGATCCTCGAGTATTAAATATTTGAAGGGTGACCATGAACGCTACAAAGTGTTCGAAACGTCAGGCAATTAAAAATCAAATACAAATACGATAAAATCCTTAAAAAAAAATTTTTTTACGAGTTTTTAATTAAAACATTTTTAATACTTAAGTTTTTTAATTTGCATATTATAAGAACCTCCTCTTTTGAAGTCGGTTAAAAATGTAGGCTTCATTCGTTTATGCAATACAGTTGTTTAGACAACGCAATAGCAGAACTTACATCATCTTTTCCAGAAGGTATTTCTTGAGAATTTTTTGTAAGCAATTCTTCTAAATCTCTTTTAGTTAGATCACTCAGAGCTTGCCTATGTTTGTGAAACAGTTTATTTTGCTTCTCTATTTTCTTTTCTTTCTCCTTTTCCTCCTTTAATTCAGCTGCATCTTTGGGTTCTTCTTTCAACTTCTTCACAGGAACCTCGTCTGACTTAAATGGTCTGCAAATATTAAAACAGGAAAACCCAATTAATAGCTAAATAAAAATTAATTTATCATCATTCACTGCATTCTGTATATTCGTATTTTTGTTACGCATTTGTTGGTGCACTTAATAAATTCATTAAATACGTAGTTTACGGCTGAATGTGGCCATCCTCCATGTCAAGTTTACTCTTGGATGAGGTTAGTGCCATAACTACTCTTGGCGAACCCATATAGCAGATTCATATTGATCGCAGCCACATCATATGCGTTTCTTAGAATAGCGCTGCTGTCCATTTTTCTGGTCATCACGCAGACGATTCTTATGATATCCACGTGTAAGCAAGGTATTGTGACAACTGTATTTTTACCTCGTCGCCATGAGGGGTACCATTCTTCTTGCTACTCTACATAACATATAAAATAGGACACAAATTACGGCACGTGCTCATCGTCACCGTTGCTCTCTATACGAAATAAAATGAAACAAACACAGATAGTTGTTTGACAGTGAATTTTTAACACGAATAATAGTACCTAGTAAATAATCCCTACTAAAGTTATGAGTAAAACTTATAAAATAAGCTATTTTGTCTGGTTTCGTAATACTTTAATGATTAATCCTCACCTCAAATGAGATAATTCAAAAAAAGAAATAAGCCATCGCAGAACATCTGGCAGATGTAAAACATCGAAATTATTTTGTAGAAATACATACATACATACATACATATCATCACGCCATATCCCTTGCACGGTAGGCAGAGAGAACAGAGTGCCAGAGAACTCTATCTCTGCATACTTCACTCGCTTCCTCAACATTCATAATTCTCTTCATACACGCTCGCCGGTTTCGGAGACTCTTGACTCCACCTTCCTTCAGTATATGACCGATCTGGTCTAGGTAGGTTAGTCTCGGTCTCCCTCGGTACCTACATCCTTCCACATTCGCATTGTATATCTTCTTAACCAGGCGTTCGTTCGGCATTCTTTCCACATGTCCGAACCATCGGAGCATTCCCTTTCGCATCTTTACACCAATACTCTCTTTCATACCTACTCGCTCTCTTACGTCGTTGTTACGAATGCGGTCGGTCAGCCTAACTCCACAGATTTTCCGCAGAGATCGCATTTCGACCGCATTAATTTTACTATCATACTCTTTTCTGCATACCCAACTCTCGCTTCCATACAGTAATGTTGGGACAAGCACTGCGTTATGTATTGCTACACGTGCCTTCTGGCTGAGGTGGTGGCTGCCGAGAAGTTGCCCCAACGCTCCGTTCACTCTATTTCCCGCATTCACTCTTCGTTCTATATCAGTGGTGTACCTTCCATCTCGGCTAAATCCACATCCAAGATATACAAATTCATCCACTTGCTCTAGTACATCATTACCTATTGTTACTCTTACATCTGTTCTGGTTTTATCTCTTTCAAAGACCATTATTTTGGTTTTGCTCACATTCACGCGTAGACCCCTTTTCTTACAACCCCTTCTTCTTCTTCTTTTGTAGAAATAATTAGTATAAATATAATAGCTTATGAAATAAATATAACACAATTAGAAAATTAAATATAATGTTCATTTTTTTAAAGAAGATTTTTTATTTAATATTATTAATTTAATACAATACTTACATTAATTAAATACAAGGGGAGACAACTTAATTATTTTCTTATGTGGTACATACTAGATCCGTCATCGCTTCGTTTCGATTTCGGCAGCTTCGACCCCGCATTTTAAATAAATTCTTAACCCATTAAGTCCGTGAAGAGCACAATTTTCATACCATATTTGTGACTTATTTTCTGCCATAAAAAAAACTAAGATAAAAAATGCCAAACATACCTATTTTATTAATTTCGAGGTCGCTCTTTCGATTGGTGCAGTCAGATTTGCATAAAAATTACTTTAAAAACCAATGTGGCACATTTACAAAAAAAAAAATTTTTAACGATTTTTTTCTGATCGATAAAGTTAATGTATCGATACCAAACCACAACTAAAAGTGCATAAAATATCTAAACTATAGATTTCTTTTTGGATGCCTTGGCTCAACCTAACCTGTTCAAGATATCAATATGTGTAAAAATTAATGTTATTTGATAAGTTACGAATATTATCGATAAAATTCACGTCTCCAATGTTAAAATTATGCTCTTCCCGGACTTAATAGGTTAAGATATTGATGTCATAAAGGGCAATTGGTCTACATTAAATGCCCTAAATATCTAATGTATTTATAAGGAACAATACTGTATTGCGTAAAACGTTTTCGTAAATAACACATTATCTTTGAGTAATATATAAGAGCTAAAATGCTTACTGTAGGTTAAAACAGGTGTATCATTGCGGGCATTTTAAAATATCTTTTTAAGATATATAATTTCGTAGTACATTATTTTTAATGTATCTAATAAGATTTAGCCAGCGCTTGCACTGTAAGCGCACAAAAATATGTTTTTTTACATCGCAACACATATCTTTAAAAATCTCGACTTTCTCGTTTTTTTTTATACTATAGTATTATACACATTAAACCTTCCTCTTGAGTGACTGTCTATTGATGAAAGCCGTATTAAAATCAGTTGCGTAGTTTTAAAAATCTAAGCGTATAAGGGGCAACGACTACGACTTTGTTTTACATAACGAAACAGAGGGAAAGAGGCGCCGCAAGTTGTGGTGACGCGTCGCCACAACAATCGTTCTAACCCTCCTCATTAGAAGATTCACATCAAAAATAAAAATCTATCCCATCTCTAAAGAAGCGACATTTCATTGAAATTGATAACATGAAGATATCATGACACGAGAATAATGAATATTATTATATTCTATAACCAGCGGCAAATCAAAACGTTTTTAACGCTATCACATTTGTCAATTTATGCTAAGTTATGAAGTATCAGTACCGTGTAGTGACAGAGTAAGAAAACAATTCACCACACCTTATCCTGCCTGTGGGTGTCATAAAAAATGACTGAGGAATATAATATGGATATGATATTATACAAGAGGAGGCAAAGTGGAAAAAATCCCTATGACCAACCAACCTGACCAGCGTGATATACTGGGTCAATTTCCCTCCTATTATGAAGGAGGCTCGTCGCCAGTACTTGGGCGTAAATATTCCGAGGTGATGATGTGAACAAAAACACATATCCCTTGTCAGATAAACAGAGTAGCTAATAGGTAAAACGTATTTTTATTCACAGAGCAATATGTTGAATGCTCTTAAGAAAATCAATATGCCAAGCAAAAGTTTTAAAAACGCTAGATAGTATTACTTCAAGAATAAATATTAAGAAACTATACTCACTCTATCTCTTTTTTCACCATTGCTTGGTCTTCTTTTTTTAAACTTTTAAAGCCAGGCAAACTTTCCCCTCCAGCAAAGAATAGAAGAGCACTTCGTTGTTCAGCAAAACATTTTACGTGATGCCATAATGGCTGGCCTCCATATTTAGCCCCAACCTCTGTATCAAAGACAGTCTTGGCTATGCGCACTTCATCCTAAAATTTTAATAAATTGAAACAAGATGTCATTTTTATTGCTATTATTGATGGTTTAAACAATGTCAATAAATTTGGTTACCTTAACCCACGAACCAAACTTTAATTAGTATAAGAAAACTTGCTATAAGGACTGCTTTAAAGAATTTGTTCTCATGTTACTCATGTACATGAGAATAATATAAGGATAAAAAGAAACAACAATAAGTATGTATACTCATATTTTACTAAGCTAATTTTGGTCCCCTGTCTATAGTACGGACGTTAATATGTATGCTCATATACATTTTTCAGATATTTAAATCTTTCCTTTTTAGTTGCCACATGGTATTTTTTTTGGAAATTTAAACTAAATCATCTTGTATAAAAGGTTTTTATATTGATTTCTAATGTTTAAAACATATTTTTATTTAATATTCGCAATTTGATATGCACATTTCAAAATATGAGTCACGATCAAGGCTACTATCATTGTTATAGTTGAATTTACAATGTAAAGTACCCTTAAACTAAAAAAAAACCCTTTCAATTGGTTTTATTTCTTAAATATATATGTAAATATAAGCTATAATTATACATTTGCTTATTCACTATTATAATGATTTCATTATAAATAGTACTGTTTGTTTTACTATAGTTGAAAGGATTATGGAAAATATGTTTCTTTTTCTCATAGCAAACAAATTAATAAAAAAATGTTAATATAACATTGATGATCAGATTAATAGACTGAATATTTACGTAAGTTTCTTTCCTTTTATCCTTATATGGACAGAAAAGTATCCTACACGGTTACTTTGCAATGCAGCAATGAAATAATCAAGCTATTTGTCAAATAGTTAAACTATATCATTCTATATAAAAAAAATATAATAAATACAGTGGTGATAGATAGATATATAGAGATATATTTGTTTAAATGATAGTACTATACAGGGTGGAAGTGGACCGCTCCTGAAAACAAAGACAGGTCATCAGGACAGGAATCGATTTTTTTTCTAGCCTGTGTTTACAAGTAGGACTAGTAGGGTTACCTGTATTTGTTTTAGGGAGCGGTCCCCTTCCACCCTGTATAATGGAACAAATCCCTTTCAGATACCCCGGGTTGAGAGCCCTCAGCGCTCACCCATAGACCGGGTTAAGCTCTGACAGCCATCTGCGGCTAACAACTAAAAGGGAGACACAAAAAAAATTCGGATACCATTTGACAGATTGTTTTAAAGAAAGGAACATAATACAAGCTGTCCCCTTAATGTGTATCATATAAATATAATCAATGAAGCTTATCAGTGCTATGTAATTAATGAAGTTTATCCCTGCTATGCTAGTTTAGAAATTATCTTACCTTACAAATCTTAATTTCACAATGTTTACATGTAGCCCTGCTACTCTTAGAGTATTCTATCTTAAAATCTTTAAGCGCAGATGCACTGCCCTCATCAGCTGCCCTTTTCTTCGATTTACCTTTCCCTTTAACCTCTGGCATGACAATCCCAGTAGAGTTTTCTATAATTAACAATATCGTATATCAAATACCAATACCTTTAACTGTTACATTTATATATAAGAAAATTAAATGATATTTTTTCACCATCCCTTATCTTACCCGTGGGTGTCATATGACATGACTAAGAGATATAAAACGCATATAACACCTATGCAAGAGTAGGAAAACTCGAAAGAAAACCCTATACCAACACGTCTGACCAGCATGGTATTGTAAGTCAACTTCTCTCCCATTATAATTATGTTACTCACACACAAACTTTTCAATTCATTATTTTTAATTTAAACTTTTCAATTCATTATTTTTAATTTAAACTTTTCAATTCATTATTTTTAATTTTAATTTCACCAAATGTTACCATATAATTGCTCATCATTTAGAAGAACGAACTCTTACCTTTAATACAAGTTGCTACAACAGCTTAGCTAAGGTACCAGTCACCAGATATGTATGACAAATGAAATAAGATAACAGTTGTAATAATTAAATAAATATTATTATTATTATTATGGAGGAGGCTCGAGCCCAACAGTGGGACATACATGTGCATGACATGATTATGATGGAATATGTATAAAATTCCCTCCCCCTCTCTTACCTGTGGGTATTGTAAAAGACGATTAAGGGTAAAATATAATAGGCATGCAACATCTGTGCAAGAGAAGGAAATCTTGTAGTAAAACCCTATACCATCACATCTAACCAGCACAGTATAGTAAAACAATTACCCTCCCATTATGGAGTAGGTCCGAGCCCAACAGCGGTGCATAAGTGGGCTGAGATGAGACTATATTTACACAGACAAAAGAGAACATAGACAAAAGAAAAAAAAAAATAAGTTATATGAGCACTAGCTTATAAATCATTTTAGTTTAATCAAAAATCAACTAAGCCTTTTTAATTAAACATTTAGAAAGCAACTAGTCTGATTTTATGCATAAAAATAATGCATCTGTTTTATTAAACTATTACAGTTTATGTTACAATACCACAACAATTATAACTCAATATTCCAATGAATCAAACAGTCATGTCTTGAACACACAGTCAAGATTTGCAATGCACCTTGCTCAGACAAGTGTATAAGTAGGGATCTACCATCCTATATATTTCTTAACATACAGGTTGAAAATATATATCTGCAAATATTTATTCTAAATGTATTAAATAACTGTATATTTGTCTCTGTGTACCAAAATTTATTCCTTAGATAGAAATTAAAAAAAAAATAGGAGATTCGGAAAATCTTTTACCCAAAGTTTGCTTGATTCGCTTCTGATCCTCATTCTTTAATTTATTGAAATTAGCAATGTCAGCCACAGTAGTAGGGCGCTGTTTCTTGAAAAAACACTCTTCATGATGCCAATTTGGTTGTTTGCCATCAAAGAATGCAGACTGTAAAAATTATAAGAATTAGAAGATTAACCTTCCATCTCGGCTAAATCCACATCCAAGACATATAAATTTATCCACTTGCTCTAGTACATCATTACCTATTGTTACTCTTACATCTGTTCTGGCTTCATCTCTTTCAAAGGCCATTATTTTGGTTTAGCTCACATTCATGCATAGACCCCTTTTCTTACAATCTTCTGTCACTGTGTCGACTAGGGTCTGCAGGTCAGTCGCTGACTGTGCCAGCAGGACTGCATCATCTGCATAGAGCAGAGCACTGACCACTGAGTTGCCCATCTGGACTCCAACAATCATATTGGAGACATTTGTCGAGATATATGATAAACAGTCTGGTTGATAGAAGCACCCCTGCTTAATGCCAACATTGACGTCAAACAAAGGCGACATTCCATCATCCAGCGCTCACAAGCTCTACAGCCCATATAAGCGAAGAGTGAAATAGAGTGAACGGAGCCAGAAGGCACGTGTGGCAATATATAATGCAGTGCTTGTACCAATATTACTAAATAGAAGCGAGAGTTGGGTATGCAGAAAAGAGCATGAAAGAAAAATTATTCTTTTTGCGTTCGAGATGCGGTCGAAATGCGATCTCTATGGAAAATCTGTAGAGTTAGGCTGACCGATCCCATTCGTAACGACGACATAAGAGAGCTAGTAGGTATGAAAGGGAGTATTGGTGTAAAGATGCGAAAGAGAATGCTCCAACGGTTTGGACATGTGGAAAGAATTCCGAACGAACGTCTGGTTAGGAAGATATACAATGCGAAAGTAGAAGGATGAAGGTACTGGGGGAGACCGAGACTAACCTACCTAGACCAGATTAGTCACGTACTGAAGCAAGGTGGAGTCAAAGAGTCTCCGAAACCGGCGAGCGTGTATGAAGAGAATTATGAATGTTGAGGAAGCGAGTGAAGTATGCAAGGATAGAGTTCTCTGGCACTCTGTTCTCTCTGACTACACTGCAAGGGATATGGCGTGATGATAAGTAATTATGTATGTATGTAGAAGATTAACTGCATAGACACTTATTCATTAGGCACATAATATTACTCTGTAATGGTAACTATTTACTAACCTGCACCATTATAGCAATGCGAAGAGCGCCCTGATCGATCTTTTCTTTACATCCTTTGCAAGCAGCTCTTCCTGTTTTTGCATACTCGGCTTGAAATGGCAAGTCTGTCATTTTTTTTATACTCTACTGTTACGACGAGCACAAATTAGATTTTATATACTTCAAAGTTAGTGTTATAACGCACAGATCAAAATCGGCCGATAAGGATAATAAACGTCTAATAACCTAACCGGTTCTGAGTTTCTGACTCCTCGGACCCAAAAGCGAAGATTACAATATTTAACTTAAACAAAACCAAAAGCACCGAAACCGCGCGCACTAGCTATTGTGCCGTAGTGCCATAGACAAATGTCAATTTCTACGGTAAAATTGTAACTGTCAATGTCATATTCTTTTGTAATCTGTGGGAGGAGCTGTTAACACAAAAGAGTTGCTCAATGAATGAATAATTAAATTCTCAAATTGCGTCAGTAATAATGCTGTAGTATTATTCAAGATTGCAATAATTGAATAAGTATAACTGAACATTATTCATTCCATAGATTAGTTTTATTTCACATATTATATTTTGATGAAACTTATAAGTGACTTTTTATCATTTGGCATGTAGATTGGCTATAAAATTGTTTGGTATTTCATTAAATGGAATTTAACTGACAGTTGTTGTTTATTTATTCTATTTTACCAAAGTACCAACATCAGATGAGCTTTGACAACGTTTCTTTCTATAGTAAAGAGGGTCAAGGCCCTGGTTTCGTCAAAACTTCATTAGTGTGCTATAAAAGAATGCAATTTTACCCCCATCTGTTAGACAACTAAAGAGTTAACATCGCTATAGCCGATCTACATTCAATACTGGAAGACCTCGTAGTTCACAATTTTCTCATCCATGTGGGGAAGGCTCGAAGGCCACAGCAGGACACTTATGAGCTGAGATGAGGCTACAGTTTAGTCACACCTCTCCGAAACCATTTGGTTCAACGAAACGGCGGTGTGTGTCGTAATAACACATGCCGTATATATAGCTATATCCCTTACAGCTACTTGAGCAGGCCATTGGGACCGATTCCTTGATTTCAATGTCTCGTGCGATGAGTTATCAATTTGATTACATACACACTTTGACTACAAAGCGCCGGGACGTCACCAACATTTTGTAGAGTACCTATAATAAATATTATATAAGAAATATTAAGAAAAAAATATTAAGAATTATCTATAAGAAATATTAAGAATAATTAAATGATATTTTTTTCGTGTGGTGATGGAGTAAGAATGCAATTCACCACCCCTTATCTTACCCTCGGGTTATCGTAAGAGATGACTAAGTGATATAAAACGCATATTACATCTATGCAAGAGAAGAAAAACTCGAAAGCCCTATATCCACACGTCTGACCAGCGCGGTACAGTAGGTTAATTTCCCTCCCATTACGGAGGAGGCGCGGGCCCAACAGTGGACATATATGTGCTGTGATGCCTGTGATGATGAATATTTTCGGTTGAGTTAATTTTATATTGTTAAAGTCACTGTACCGCGAGGGAAGTTGCGAGCAGACGCTAGCATTTTCATAATGGTAGTAGTCCTTTGTCCGGGTTTAAAACTGGCATCGAAATTTTTATTTTAAAACATTATGAGATTGATAATTTTTTTATTCTGACAGACTGTAAAAATGCCACATACTCGTAAAAATTACATGTAAAATTAACTTTAAGTTTTCTCATTACTTTCATTGTTGATATTAAGAGTTAAAAAGTAATGATAAAAATAGCCTAGCGTGCGTAGGTACACGTGGTAACCAAGTTATTGCTCGCATTTCAGTCTTTATCTAAGATATTTCTACTATGTCATCTATCAGAAAACATTACACATTGGTTCAACAACATATACTCAGTGGTTAAATTTAATGCTCTATATTTTCAGCTAGAATTGTAATAAGTGATGAAACGACCCAATAATGTAAATTATTGAATACCATTTTTGTTGATTTAACATTCTTAGTCGACCTTAGTGGGCATACATACATACATACATATCATCACGCCATATCCCTTGCAGGGTAGGCAGAGAGAACAGAGTGCCAGAGAACTCTATCTCTCCATACTTCACTCGCTTCCTCAACATTCATAATTCTCTTCATACACGCTCGAACATCCAAGATATACAAATTCATCCACTTGCTCTAGTACATCATTACCTATTGTTACTCTTACATCTGTTCTGGCTTCGTCTCTTTCAAAGACCATTATTTTGGTTTTGCACACATTCACGCGTAGACCCCTTTTCTTACAATCTTCTGTCATTGTGTCGACTAGGGTCAGCAGGTCAGTCGCTGACTGTGCCAGCAGGACTGCATCATCTGCATAAAGCAGAGCAGTGACCACTGAGTCGCCCATCTGGACTCCCACATTCATATCGTTCAACCTTTGGACACATTTATCCAGATATATGATAAACAGCCTGGCTGACAGAACGCACCCCTGCTTAACGCCGATATTGACGTCAAACCAAGGCGACATTCCATCATCCAGCCGCACACAGGCTCTGCAGCCCATGTAACTGGACTGCACAGCCTGTAGCAGTTTACCGTTAATACCATACTCCGGTAAAATGTCCCAAAGTTCCTTTCGTACAACCGTGTCAAATGCTCTCTCCAGATCCACAAAACTGCAGAAAACCCTCTGACCTAGAGTCAGATGCTTCTCCACAATGTTGCGCAGAGAGAACACTTGATCCATGCATCCCCTTCCACTTCTGAAACCTCCTTGTGTCTCACACAGTGAACCATCGGACACCATCCTCATTCTCCTTTCAATAATTTTACCATACACTTTTGCTGCCAAACTGGTCAAGCTTATGGCTCTGTAATTTGCGCAGTCATAGCGTGAACCCTTGTTTTTAAACAAAGGCACGATGACTGCGCTATTTCAGTCCCCGGGAACGCCTCCCAGACACAGGAGCCACCAAGCTTGATCATCTCGGCAGACTGCATATCAATGCCTTAGTGGGCAAACAAATAATAAATAGATGTCCATTAATTATATGAGGTGTTTGAACTCTCCTACTATCCTGGTGGGATATCATGATATATGATTCGCACCTCTATCTTACGAAAGATCTTTCAAAATTTTTATCTCGAGTATAAATGTGTTTTAAATGTTCACTATTCTAGTAATAGTATAGAACGAACGCCGCTTACTATCATTCGGATAACCATGATACTAGAAATTTAAACCACAGGTCGGGTTGAGAGTTCTCAGCGCTCACTCACAGTCCGAGTTAAGTCGTTATCTGCGACTAACAACAAAGGCACGCACAAAAAACATTAAACCGTGCGCCCTAATTTTTCAACCAATAAATAATGGGGAACCACATTTGAATTAATCAACATTAAATAGCTTTACATCTAGCTATAGATCCATGATCTCATATACATAAAAATTGTGGCAACTTGCTATATTTCAGTCTAGAAACATTTTTACTTTAAATTAATCAGGTATTTCTCACATTTTATACGATTGTTGTCAAAAAAAATACATACGCGTGAGATTTAATGAGATAAGGTCCCACCCTGTCCCCCTGATTGCCTCACATAATTTACGGACCTTATGTTACCTTTCTTAAGGCGGTAGATGTGGGTTTTAGTCCCACGGGTAGTGATTATTGTTCTTTTGTTATAATGACAATTCTCTGCACTCAATAATCTTTGTAATGCGGGGCTTTACAAACATGCAATTTAAGGCCACCTAGACACAAGATAACAATTTGTGATTTGCACAAAGTATTTTCCTATGAGGGCATAGAACTCATGACAGTTGGTACGGCATGTCGTTTTAACCATCACGCCATCTGCGTAATCCATTTTATGGTCATAAAAATAAAATTTTATAAATACATAGGTAATATTATAATTAATAAGTAATTAGTATAATAATTCCTATAGTTATTTAGTTACAAAGGTACACATTGTGATCGTGGAGAGGTATATGTAGGATGGGTCTATGGGATCGTGCGCCGCTTCGTCGCCCCGGACGGATTAGCCGGACACCATAGTCCACTGCAAAAAAAAAATGAACACTTCGAGATGGTTCTCAGTGTTGCAAGGTAGAATATTAAGTGTTTCCACTGAGGAGGATTTAAAGTTTTTGTCAAGCATTTAAATTTTGCCTTCTAGTTGTTGTATATGATTTTTGTAGGTAATATTCTCTGTTTCTACTTTGAGCAATTTTTGTAAAAGGTCATCATATTTGTCAGAGAGAAAATCAAGAGATTTTTGAGAGTTATGGTTTTGCTGTTTTATTGTAGATTTGATTGAGATATCTTTTCAATTTTGCTGTATTGTTCTTGCATCTTGTTTTCTTTCCATCTCACATAGTAAATCTTTTAGTTCAGCGTTGACTACATCATCATATTTACACTTAATTCTCCTCGTGACGTGACTTGAGCTCAGCTTGTCGGTGTCAGAGTTGGTTACATCTGAGCCGGTATCAGAGTCATTTAAATGGGTTATACATACTTTTGGCATGGCGAGTTTATCTGCCATTATATGTATTTATTATTACATTATATATATTTATTATTATATATACATTATTGTCTTGCTGTGTTTTTTTTATGTATGAATGTTTGTAATGTAACGTTGGGTGTGGCTCTAAAAATTTTACAAGCGCTTTGAAAGAAATAATAATTTGGAGGATGGTGGGTACCTCTCTTTTAATGTGTCCAAACTAATCCACTTATTGCTGTTTCGATCACTTTATATTTCACTGTTGAATTTGTAAATATGCACTTTTTGCGATTAATATTAAACAATTAGTCATGTTAACTACTTTGTATAGTAAGAAAAATAGTTTGAATAGTATTAAGAAATTAAAAAAGCAGGAGCTAACAGAAACACGTCTACTTGAATTGATAGTTCGAGAAATGGCCGTGATGAACGAACTATTTTGGCACAATTTATAATTTTCATTGTCTATTTTGACTTAATAGTAATAAAATAGGTATTTTATAGTCTGTGGTCACTATCTGACTCTTCGGTACTATAGCTGCGGCCACCGGCCGTTTTTACCGAAAAGTCAGATAAACCACGGTTTAAATAAGTCACAGACTACTTTGAGAATAGAGATAAACGGAATAAATCACAGGACAAAATGCTCAGAGCATGGAAGTAATAAGTACTCTGTATAACAGGAATGAGCTGTTGTCGCAAAATTGAAGCCGAGCGAGAGCTCAGAACTGTACCTTTTATCCCTCTCTGGCGATGGTGACCATATTGAAATATGATTTAAGGACAATAATTATAAAAGATATTTGTGATCTGACGTCAGCAGATCATTGCTTCAGATGGATTTTAATCGAAGATGCTAATTATAAACTTGCCCTTTGTGGCACTATACATTTCCTGTTTTTGCTTGCTTTTCACACTCGCGTCATATAGGTAGGTACTTATCTACTGGTCCTTGTGGGACACGACATGCAGCTGGACTGAGATAAAATTACGATAAGGTGGTATGTGGTATATTTAATTAAGAAAAAACAGTTAAGTTTACATTTAAGTTTAATCCTAAATCAGACATTGCTAAATAAGACAGTCTTGTGAAGTTTCTGCCGCAAACCCAGCTTATCCCTACTAATCCCTATCCCTACTAATATATAAATGTGAATGTAAGTTTGTTTGTTACGCTTTCACGCTAAAACTACTATACCGATCATCATGAAACATTGTACACATATTCTTGGAGGTATTAAAAGTAACATAGGATACCTTTTATTAAAAAAAAATCAAAACTTTTATATGAAAAATAAAAAAAATTGTTTGTCAAAAAATCTCAAAATCTAGCTTCTTCAACGCCATCTAGCAGTCCAGTAATGAAGTTCCAACCCTGAGTATTGTAATACCGTTGTACTGTATTACCAACGGTCAAAAATAAAAATAGGGGATCAAAAACTTTAGGAAAGTAATCTTTTACGCGGGCGAAGCCGCGGGCAGAAGCTAGTTCCTTATATGTTTCATTGATTCTAATTTTGCATTGAGTTAAACGTAAATTGAGATATTAATTCGCTAACGACTTCATCAATAGAATATCATGTGGATCTTCAAATATAGATTGAGGAGGATGTGCTGATTCTAACGATGTATGTAGTTTGCTATAAAATTCTCGCACGACATACCTACATGATAATTTTATTTTTGTTTACGTTTTTCAACGATTGATTTAATAATGTAATACACAGTATTCTATGGTGTTGTGATCCAATAACACCACACAATTTGAACAAGAAATTTTGTGAATCATCCCATTCACGATATATCCAGCAATATAAAAAATAATGTTTAGTTTAAAATCTGAAACACAAGCGTTATCTACGAGATCTAACAAATCATCTATTGATGTCGATCATGTCGACTGATCTTTATTACATTTTTCCACAATAGCTTTCTTTTTGTTCCTAAATTTTCTAAAGAACTTAATGTTAGGGACATTAAGATCTTTAGAAAATTTGAAATCTAAACAAAGTTATTTTCATAAAAAAATCAAAAGTACATAGGTATTTAAGTTATTTGTTCTTGAACTAGGATTGAATAGTCATGCATGGTCACCGTAATTCTTCACTAACAAATTATGTTATTATTATTATTTACGATTTCATGTGGGTATGTCAGGTCAGGTGTCTGTATTTCATACATATGAAAGAAAACCTATACCCCAATCGCAAAATGTTTGCGTTAATAAGGTTTTACACTTAGCAACAAATAATATTGCTTTAATATGTCGGTAATAAATTATTATTTATATTTAAAAACATTTTAGAAGTAAATGTTTTTACTTCATTACATTACGTCAATCGCATATTTTTCTACCAACAAGGAAAGGATTGAAATCAACTTAACTCTGGCAATTCTAAGTCCACTGTTAGAACGGGACACAGGGTACACTGGTTGCCCTCTCACTCGGCTTCATTTTTATTTTGCGCGCAACAAGACTCTTACTGCCTTAGCATAAGGTTTTATTTTCTTTATTTTTGCTGCAAGATGCACAGATAGAGCTCATTCCTGTTGTACAGAGTACTTATTACTTCCATGGCTCAGAGAGGAATAAATGCACAACAATGTATTTGACATAGGGATGATTGTTATTCATGGTGGTGAATAAACATCGATGTTTAGCTGGAAAATTCGATGTTTTGACATCGATGTTTTGTCTTTGATAACATCGATACATTGATGTTAAGAGAATAAAATATCGAAACGTCAATATAGTATTAAGGACATCTAGCGTTAATTGGATGGATATAGTATCTATCAAGTTCAACTATTTTACACTAGATCCCACTGATCAACGTAACCGAAACACTGATAAACGTAACCGAAATAGGTGTGCGAATAGTTACTATTGCACGCCTCATAAGCGAAGCGTTGAGGTCTTGCTCTATTCTCGACATATGAAAATCAAGCACTTTTCAAACATAAAAATGATTGTAATTTTCTCACATTGCACTTATAGGATAATATTATAATACATATGTCAAGAAAAAACATTCGTTTATACGTATTTGATATTTTTAAAAAGCAATTATTTTGTTTAAAGTAAGAAAATAGTTGATAAAAAAAATATTCGAGGTCGTCGGATAAAATATTTTTTGTATCTGGCAGGATCACGACCGTAAAAATTAATGTATCGAAGTTTTTCTTTTATTAAAAGCTTCATAATCGCAACGCGCTGTTTCCTTTCGAAAATGGCTTGGTAATTCTTTGTCGTTTAATTGCAATTAATAAAAAACTAAACTGCTTAGTCTTTAGTGTATGTATACTTTATGAAAATTGGGTTCGTTTACATTTTTTTGTTCGTTCATTCGGACAGGCAAAGGAAATAAATCCCATTCAACCTATACAGCTATGTTGTGTAGCTCTACGTCGAGAATGGCACGAAATTTCAAAAGTATTTCTTTTCTTTCATTACAAGCTTATATTTAGTTTCACCTGACCCGTTGTCTGTAATCAAATCTTGCAAGTTAAATTTGATCCACTGCCCGGTTTCCGATTGAGCTGAAATTTAGCATGCATATATAAATCGGATGACAATGCAATATTATTGTGACATAGAGCTGATCTGATGTGAGTACTTTGGTACTATATGGAAACCAGGGTCTGACCATGGACCTGGAAGCTAGCCATAGGAACTCCGTAATTAAACGACGCAACCTCATCAAGTTTAAACTCGTTTGATTTGTCTTGTCGAGTACTTTGAGACTATATGGTAACTAGATCTGACAATCAACCTAGAAGCGGACCATAGGAACTCCGTAATTAAACGACGCAAATCCATCGAGTTTGGACTTGTTTGATTCGTCTTGACGAGTACTTTGATACTATATGGTAACCAGGGTCTGATGTTGGACCTGGAAGCTGGCCATAGAAAAAAAAAGTTGCTAAATGTTCTAAATCATACCATCCAAATGTAACACGCTTTTATTTATAAAATTGGGACTGTGATAGAAACAGAAAGATTTAATAATTATGGTGTAAAGTTTTAGTGTTAAAAATATGTAATTATGTGTGATATGGAATTATTTTGTAGTAGACGAAGAAGCTTAACTATCGTTAAAGGTTACAATGAACTTATAGTGTTGTATGTCTTATTAGAGTTAATTTATTGTTACTTATTATTTTATTTTATTAGCAAATAATAAAAGCTTGTTTTTTAAAAAAGGATTTTCTTTAATTTTATTTTTATTTATGGCATTTACTAATAGATAGTAAATGATAAATAATGTAAACATTATGAGGCGTGCACTTTTGGATTTTCCAAATTATTTATTGAACAAAATGCTGTCAACTTCAACATTCGGATGATTCTTGTAAGAGTGTTTGTGTGTGTGTGTTGTGACTAAACTAAATATATCAAAACGAATCTGAAATCGGATTTCAGTCAGAAATCGTATCGTATCGATATTCAACACTATACAAACTGATTTTAGAAAACGTACATACATACATACATACATACATATCATCACGCCATATCCCTTGCAGGGTAGGCAGAGAGAACAGAGTGCCAGAGAACTCTGTCTCTGCATACTTCACTCGCTTCCTCAACATTCATAATTCTCTTCATACACGCTCGCCGGTTTCGGAGACTCTTGACTCCACCTTCCTTCAGTACATGACCGATCTGGTCTAGGTAGGTTAGTCTCGGTCTCCCTCGATATCTACATCCTTCCACTTTCGCATTGTATATCTTCTTAACCAGGCGTTCGTTCGGCATTCTTTCCATATGTCCGAACCATCGGAGCATTCCCTTTCGCATCTTTACACCAATACTCTCTTTCATACCTACTCGCTCTCTTACGTCGTCGTTACGAATGCGGTCGGTCAGCCTAACTCCACAGATTTTCCGCAGAGATCGCATTTCGACCGCATTAATTTTACTATCATACTCTTTTCTGCATACCCAACTCTCGCTTCCATACAGTAATGTTGGGACAAGCACTGCGTTATGTATTGCTACACGTGCCTTCTGGCTGAGGTGGTGGCTGCCGAAAAGATGCCCCAACGCTCCGTTCACTCTATTTCCCGCATTCACTCTTCGCTCTATATCAGTGGTGTACCTTCCATCTCGGCTAAATCCACATCCAAGATATACAAATGCATCCACTTGCTCTAGTACATCATTACCTATTGTTACTCTTACATCTGTTCTGGTTTTATCTCTTTCAAAGACCATTATTTTGGTTTTGCTCACATTCACGCGTAGACCCCTTTTCTTACAATCTTCTGTCATTGTGTCGACTAGGGTCTGCAGGTCAGTCGCTGACTGTGCCAGCAGGACTGCATCATCTGCATAAAGCAGAGCAGTGACCACTGAGTCGCCCATCTGGACTCCCACATTCATATCGTTCAACCTTTGGAGACATTTATCCAGATATATGATAAACAGCCTGGCTGACAGAACGCACCCCTGCTTAACGCCGATATTGACGTCAAACCAAGGCGACATTCCATCATCCAGCCGCACACAGGCTCTACAGCCCATGTAACTGGACTGCACAGCCTGTAGCAGTTTACCATTAATACCATACTCCGGTAAAATGTCCCAAAGTTCCTTTCGTACAACCGTGTCAAATGCTCTCTCCAGATCCACAAAACTGCAGAAAACCCTCTGACCTAGAGCCAGATGCTTCTCCACAATGTTGCGCAGAGAGAACACTTGATCCATGCATCCCCTTCCACTCCTGAAACCTCCTTGTGTCTCACACAGTAAACCATCGGACACCATCCTCATTCTCCTTTCAATAACTTTTCCATACACTTTTGCTGCCAAACTGGTCAAGCTCATGGCTCTGTAATTTGCGCAGTCATAACGTGAACCCCTGTTTTTAAACAAAGGCACGATGACTGCGCTATTCCAGTCCCTGGGAACCATTCCCGAGCTCCAACATAAATTGAGGAGCAACAGGAACGCCTCCCAGACACAAGAGCCACCGAGCTTGATCATCTCGGCAGACACCATATCAATGCCCGCTGCCTTACCATTTTTCAAACTTCTTATCGCCCATTCAACTTCATCCATACTGATGCCATCGGAGGACGCCGTTGTCGAATGTTGATCTACTAAACCACATCCAACACCGGCGCCAACCGTAGCATCCGCATACATATCGACAAAATATTCACTCCATCGGCTTAACACGTCTTGTGTTTGTGTAAGAATGTCTCCACCTTTAGACCTTATTTTATTCATTCTGAAGGCTGACCAACCACCCCGAGACTTCTTCACCTCCCTCCAAAAGAGTTTGGTGTTACCCTCGAAGTTTTTAGTCAGCCTATCTTCTGCACTCATACTTGCTCTATCACGTTTCTCTTTCACTAAGGCCTTGGTGTCATTCTTACATTGCCGGCATATTTCTTTCTTCTGTTCAGTCATACTGTCATTCAGATTCAAAGAAGAGACATAGTCCAGCCACGCTTTCTTCTTTTGCTCTACGGAAGCTGCCACTTCCGCATCCCACCATGCATCACCATTTGTTTTTCTATGCTTCTTTGAACTTCCACATACTTCTTTCGCTGTATCTACCATACTCTCTTTCAATACTCTCCATATCTCGGCAAAAACCTAATCAACACGACATATCAAAACAAAACGACGAAAGCACTAACAAATATAAATCTAAACATCACGTAATCGTTTTCTATTGCTAGTTTTGCAAACCAAACCAATATTTGAAAACTTACTAACTCTTTCACTCCACCAATCGATCGGTTAGTTAGAATGAGAGAAAACGAATCTCATTACAATTCGCCTCCTTTCGTTCTAAATAAACAATCGTTTAGCGCAGTGAGAGAGAGGAAGCGAATTGTCATCAGTTTTGGATTTTGGCGGTTTCGAAGAAACTAAGAATGGCAGATTGAAACGAAACAGAATTACAAGGGTCAGGGAATAAGATCTATATCAGAATGCAACTACTTCCATGATAATATTACGCAATATTTATACTAACGCTATGTCCTAATTGGCTGTCGCAATACGACACGACTTTTGTTGTCCAACCGATCAACTAATGCGACAAAATTAAAACACATGCTTTTGAATGGAGCTGTCCTAACTGGCAACTCGCACTGACGTGCGACATCGCATTTGTTGGTCGTTGTGTTTTAAATTCAAATCTGTTCTAATTTGTCGTGTCGGTCGTCCGGGCAACACGTGTTTTTGGTTGATAAGTAAAATGAATACTATGACATATATATATTTTTGACAACGACTTTTCGACGACTGACGACAATGCAATTTGGACACAATGATATTGTCGTACGACCAACTTGTTGCACGGCAATGCGAACAACCGATTTTGTCGTAGAACGACTTGCCAATTAGGACGTAGCCTTAGGCTACGTCCACGGAGCAAATACAAAGAGGAGCTGTTGTAATGAATATTTTCTATGAAAAAATGTGTGTCATTTACAGGGGTGAGGGGAACGCTGCTAATGCAGAAAGTGAGACAAGTAATAGTACTTGTCTCACTCCCTCCTTTATGTCCATCTACCGGCTATTAGCACAACTACTAATTTCGTATATTGTATGCAGTTGAGCTATCTTGCATTAGATGTCAGTAAGTGTATGGCGTAACAGGGACGTACTCAGAATTTACCTATATCAAGAAGTGCTAATTTTTTTTTATTTCAAAGAAACAAACAAATCTTATTAGCTGTTTGCTCTATTCAAATACAAATGTTTATAATCAAATAATTCTGCATAGCGAATAGGTGAATGACTACTGTTTTTAACCGCAAATTTCTTTATAAGGCTTGTCAGCATTGTTCATAATGTTAATATTTTATGAAAAATCCATCTTTTCTTTACTGTCATTCTGATTAACTCAGAAGTTTAGAAATCTTTTTTTTTTCTTCATATTTGTATTTGACCAAATAATACAAAAAAAAAATAATCTTATCAAGAAATTGCATCGAGTGCAATTACATTATTAATAAATAAAGGAGAAAGGGTGACATTGATTCCAATAATAAAAATGAAATACTCGTATATACGTATCATATATTTCTTGAGCTATATCTTGCCCTAAATACTGTAACAAAGAAAAACCTTTTTCTATTGCAAAAAATATTTATTGTGTTAGTTTAATACATAAATATAAAACAATTTAAAATATAAAAAGCTTGTTCGAAGTGGTTTCCATTGGCTGCATACAGTCCTTTAAACGTAGAGGCCAGTTTTAGAAGCACGCACTCTTTCAATGGGAAAATTCTTCACTGCCAATCGAATGGATTGTTTTAGGGAAGGCTAGGCTAGGCTCCGGTAACTTCTTTCTAAGCTACAACATAAATAATAAAAAAATATGAAATTAGCAGACTCTTTCTTTTTTGGGGGGTGGGTCATGGTCGGCGCACTCCTCGCACCACTCTGTCCGGGGCGACAGAGCCTCTCTGTTTTGTCTGTAAGCACGCACACCCGTAACTCACTCCTGGCCTGTCGCCTTCGTCGTTGGGCCGACCACCGGAGCAGAATGTCTCGACGTCAGTGGTCGGGTGGACCGAAAAAAAGGGGGACGTCCCCCCCTCGGGGAGGACGTCAGTCTTTCCTCGCGCGGTCGGCCTCTCGGAGAGTGACGGACTAACTCCATAATATATTCTATAATAAGTTAGCAGCCTCTACACATAACAGTAACTGATAATACAAACTGCAAAGGCACTAACACATGAATCTAAATTTAGACAAGGTACTGTTCCCTTCTTTAGTTTTCTAAAGCCTTTGCTACTACGAAATCTTCATTGTTAAAATGAGAAAACAAATCTTTGTATATTTCGTAGGAGTCCAGTTTTTTCTATTAATTTTTGAAATCCATTGCTTCTTAACATCGTCATTGGACGTCGGACATCGGATTCTAGAACATACAAAATTTACAGTTTAATTATAATAGGTTCATTTAAAGTAGTGTAAAAAATATTTTTCTTTGATGAAAAATCCCACTGTTATAATTATATTCTAATTACGACCCTGGATTTTTGACACATTTATAGTTCTTCATAGTTAACGACAGCTGGCGTATTGCTTACAAAATAATTATTAACTACAAATAAAACTCATATTTTTGTCGAGGTAAAAGGCTTTGGGTATAAATTTTAATACTCATGGTTATTAGTTATTACAATAATCTTAATAGTTTGAACTGTATGTGCTTTTATTGTTCTAGGTCCTATTACACAAAGTGGTGCCATCTAACGTTGAGTAAAATTATTTTTGAATATGATACCGTCAAAAGAACTTTCTAGAAACCATTTTGATAAATTATGAATAAATATACTTACAAATGAAATGTGATTCTTTCCATAGCATCTGTACGTTTATCGGAGTAGTTTTTACATGATAAAACACAACACTTCATGGTTTTCTTCGTAATAACATAAAAATACACCAAAAATATAATTTTATGCACCGTACGAACACCGTCAGCGACGACAGAAGACTAATAGGCCACGCCTACTATTGATGTTAACGTGATGACGTCACGGCCTACTTGAGAATCACAGTGCACAGTTACTTAGGCCGTCTCCTCTTTGTATTTGCTCCGTGGCTACGTCCTAATTGACATGTCGTTCCACGACAAAATCGGTTGTTCGCATTGCCGTGCAACAAGTTGGTCGTACGACAATAATGATGTGTCCAAATTGCATTGTCGTCAGTCGTCGAATGTATGTCATAGTATTAGTCTAAGATCCGACTGCGGGATTAGTGCGCTCATCGGTTATTTGCTAAAAACCAAATTTTTATGTATATTTATAATTAGGAGAATATATATCTACCAAGTTGCCTAATGCCTATCAAAATTTGGCCGCTAGTATTTTTAATTAAATTATTTTTAATTGCTTTTTGGGAAAAATTTCGTTCACTTGTTTTTTAAATAAAATATCGTCTAGATCACGGCAATTTACATAATGATTTTAAAAAATCACGGTTGCCATTGCGCACCTGGCCGCACCTCTTCGCAGCCAGGTGTAAACAGGTATGATTTCGATACATTTATACGTTCATAACGTATATTTATTAATTATATATCAAATTGAAGCTATTTTTTTTTCTATTAATTATCATATATGGTTACCTAATTAAATCTGGCCGCAAATAAGGGTTGCTGGCTGTTAAACATGATAAATATTTAAGGTAGAGTGAAAGAGAGTTAACGCGTAACATCATTTGTCAGACGAGGATAGCGATTGTCGGCTGTGCGACGGTTTTAAGCCATTGCGCATGCGTTGAATGTTAGTGTTCTCAACCACCGGGAAGTAACAGAGAGTTAATAAATACTCACTATAAAAAATCTATAAAAACTCTATAAAAAATTAAAAAATAAAACCGCGATGACGATGATTTCTAGCGATGAAAGTGATAGCTCCGATGATAGTGTAACTGAAAGCTCCGATGATTCAGATTTTTAAACAAGAGTTACGGAAATAGAAGATACATTTTTAAAATTTTTAATTTGCTTAAATGTTTTGTAAAAATTTGGTTTTTAGCAAATAACCGATGAGCGTACTAATCCCGCAGTCGGATCTCGTACTATATTCATTTTACTTATCAACCAAAAACACGTGTTGCCCGGACGACCGACACGACAAAATAGAACAGGTTTGAATTTAAAACACAACGACCAACAAATGCGATGTCGCACGTCAGTGCGAGTTGTCAGTTAGGACAGCTCCATTCAAAAGCATGTGTTTAAATTTTGTCGCATTAGTTGATCGGTTGGACAACAAAAGTCGTGTCGTATTGCGACAGCCAATTAGGACATAGCGTTATGATAGTTTAAGTTTTGTGTTTGTTAAATAGATTTTTTGTAATTATTGGAGAGTTTTGATGCACACCTGACCTTGGTGATACGTGCGATGTGCGCGTAATGTTATTTTTGTGTTCTCGTGAATTATCTAATTAGATAGGTATTTTATGATTTTTTAAAAGTATTTGGTGGTGACGGATTATTGTTTTTAATTTTTTATTATTGTTATTTTAAAAGTTTAATCGCTTAGACTGTAAAATCTAAGCCGAGATAAAGCATGAAGGAAAATCCTAAACCTAAATCCAGAATACATCAACAAAGAAATTAAAGAAAAATATTTTGAATGCGTTCGTTCGTTTACGTTTTTCGTCTGCAACGCTAAAGTAACTAAAAACATCGAATATCGATCGAAACTAAGGTAAATCCGCTCCGCCAACCGCTCCGGAAATTGATTTCTGAAATTGAATTTTGAAATGGATTTCAATATCAGAAATCGAATTTGTATCGGTTTGCGTAAAAATCTGAAAACGCCCATCTCTAACATCCATACTTATGAATCGATGTTAACATCTATGTTGGCATCGATGTTTTTTAATATTGATTATCCCTAATTATTTAGACATAAAAACTAAAGTTGGCCATCAATAGTCGACTACCACTAAACTATCGATTGCTACATCATAATAATAGTATTAATAGCGTAAGCAAGTATGATTGCTTTCCAAAAAATAATTACATAATTTATTTACTAATTATCGCATACATATATTAGGTTCAAGAAACGTATTAATCCTGAAGAGTGTCCGATGACAATAAAATTGACACAAGGCAACAGATAGCCTTGTCAAATATTTTTTTTCTTTGTTCTTCTAAAACCCTAGTCGACACAATGACAGAAGATTGTAAGAAAAGGGGTCTAAGCGTGAATGTGAGCAAAACCAAAATAATGGTCTTTGAAAGAGATAAAGCCAGAACAGATGTAAGAGTAACAATAGGTAATGATGTACTAGAGCAAGTGGATGAATTTGTATATCTTGGATGTGGATTTAGCCGAGATGGAAGGTACACCACTGATATAGAGCGAAGAGTGAATGCGGGAAATAGAGTGAACGGAGCGTTGGGGCAACTTCTCGGCAGCCACCACCTCAGCCAGAAGGCACGTGTAGCAATACATAACGCAGTGCTTGTCACAACATTACTGTATGGAAGCGAGAGTTGGGTATGCAGAAAAGAGTATGATAGTAAAATTAATGCGGTCGAAATGCGATCTCTGCGGAAAATCTGTGGAGTTAGGCTGACCGACCGCATTCGTAACGACGACGTAAGAGAGCGAGTAGGTATGAAAGAGAGTATTGGTGTAAAGATGCGAAAGGGAATGCTCCGATGGTTCGGACATGTGGAAAGAATGCCGAACGAACGCCTGGTTAAGAAGATATACAATGCGAAAGTGGAAGGATGTAGGTACCGAGGGAGACCGAGACTAACCTACCTAGACCAGATCGGTCATGTGCTGAAGGAAGGTGGAGTCAAGAGTCGCCGAAACCGGCAAGCGTGTATGAAGAGAATTATGAATGTTGAGGAAGCGAGTGAAGTATGCAGAGATAGAGTTCTCTGGCACTCTGTCCTCTCTGCCTACCCTGCAAGGGATATGGCGTGATGATATGTATGTATGTATTTTACTAGGTTGAATTATTTTGTAGTGTAATTACAAACAGAATATATCAGAGAATATAATAAAACAAGAAAAAGTCAAAATAAAATAACTACCTTTGTATTATCTGTGTTTTATATTTTATTCCGTTTCATAAGAAATAATGAGCATAAGAAATAAATACACGACTCATGCTGTTCTACTAAATTAGACATCTATAAATACTTGTGGATTCATTGTCTTTTATAATTAAAAAGCAGGTAAAAGATACGTTTTCTAGTGTATGCGATATTTCATATCAAACTTTATACTGCGCGGCCGCGCAATTTCTCCATATTTCTCGGCATATAGCGGTAGCGTCACTGTGCGAGTCGCGGCATACCAAAGGTTAATATATTTTTTTTAGGTTTAAAAATATTTACCTACATCATATAGGTAATCCTATATAGGTAATTATTTAATTTTATTTCTTTTTTCTTACTACATCTCTGTATTTCGGCATTTCTTTAAAACTGTTTGTAGGCATATCTGTAATAGACCATCACGATTGAAATAAGGTCATTCACCAGTCAGATGTTCGTAATTCGTAAAGGCGAAGATTGAGTTTTTTATTGAAACTTTATCATTAATTTACTGAAGTTCTAATAAGTATTTAACAAAGTATGAATATGTTGTAGATCAGATTCTGATATCATTTGCTTGATACATTTCAATCAGTTTCACACGAAAAATTTATGACAAAATTGAAATCTTCAAATGCTTCTAATTCATTAAGGAATCGACATTTTCCCTTGAAATTTTTGTTATGGGTTCCTATCATCATTACCTACCACTCTTCTGACCAGGTGCTCCATTCTCTGATATAGCCTGTATATATATGGAAAACAATAAAGCACCAGGATTTGACCCTATCGTCAAAAAGGTTTTATCAGAATTACCCTATAAAGCAATAGTGTACTTGACGATACTTTTCAACTCCATTATCTGAATAGGATATTACCCTGTATTGTGGAAGGTCTTACAGGTGATCATGGTCCATAAAGCCGGGCAACCGCCACTAAATCTACTCAGATCACATTCACGCTGCGCAGAGAAACTGGCCCTCCAGTTTACCTATATTGTAAATGTAGTTTATTACTCGTTTTTCTAAAAATCTAAAAACAATGAAATTACATTAAAAGTAGGTACATAGATCTAAATTTTATCTCTTTTTTATTAATGGCCGTTTATTTTGGTGGTGCCTATTATGTTTTTAATAAAATCAGAGTTGGCATCATTGCACAACTACTAGAGATGAGTAGTTCCGGAGCGTAATAGTTCCGAGAACTATGTCTTTTGCCGGAATGATCTAGTTCCAATCCAACCACAGGGCTGAGATAGTTCCATAGGTCCGAGTCGTTCCGACGACCGAGTAATAAAGTGTGGGTCATGCATGCGTCTAAATCAGGGCCGGCTTTACCTATAGTGCAGAGGGTGCGGTGCACCCGGGCGCTGGGTGTTAGGGGGCGCCGAGAGCCGCTTGTAACCATCAATCTAGTCCATTTTGTTCACCCACTTTGGTACAAGAGGGCGCCAGGTTATTGATTGCACCCGGGCGCTACATGTGCTTGAGCCGCGCCTGGTCTAAAGCATGCGCTACACAGTTTCATTGTTCGTAAGCTTTGAATAAAATGATGTCTCCTTGAATGTCGTACTATCAGACTGGCTCCCATTTGAGCCTTTGAACAAAAATTTGGAGTAACTATTTTTTGTTGTTTTGATAGGTAAGGCGCCATGACGTCATTGTAGTGAATATACGGTACGCGAGCGTAAAGACGTCCTATCCGCGCCACGTGCTATAAAAACTGTTGGTTTCAAACTAGCTTTGAACCATGTAGCCAGCAAAGCGTACTTCTGCTTTTTCTGTTTCAAACCACTGTTTGAAACCGTGTAGCGCATGCTTAAATATTCTTCTATATATCGTCGTCGTCTATATATCTTGGTTGTCAGTCCTAAACCTGTCATGTCAAGTATGAGGGTAAATCAACTGATATTCCGACAATTACTGACAAATAAACGGTACCTAAAAATAACTTGTATTTCGTAGTTTATAGCTCCTTCAAAATACTAAATTTGAAGGAGCTATAAACTACGAAATATGGATCTTGAATGGCTGGAGCCGATTAAAATTATGTCCGCACATGTTACGTTGGATTGGATTGCATAATCATGTCATTAGAACCGATAGGATAGGACCTGGGGGGGCACCTGGGGGGGCACACTTAAAACATTACTTTTTTTTACTGACCGTCGCGCCGCCTACAGACTGGTTGTACAAACTTAGCTGCTGCCATTTTGTCCTGTCTGTCAAACGTTTGACAACTGAGAATTGTTATTTTTTGTTCATAGTGTAGGTAGTTATTGTCATCGATCTATTTTCGATTATTGATGTACTTTCTGAAAATTATATCAATTTTCATTGTTAAACTTATATTATTATTGTTTCGATATCAGCTGATATGTTTTTTTTTATATTTCAGGGTAGATCTCATAGTAAAAGAATATTCTGTATAATTACACATACACATGTAGATATGTATATATATCACTTCAACTTTAGTTCACCGCTTAAACTCTGGGTGGCAGCACTTTCCATACATGCATATTTTATCATCGAGTTGCCACTCTTTTTCAGTTTAATAACTTTACTCTTTGGGGGGCACACTTAAAACATTACTTATTTTTACTGACCGTCGCGCCGCCTACAGATTGGTTGTACAAACTTAAGTGCTGCCATTTTGTCCTGCCTGTCAAACGTTTGACAACTGAGAATTGTTATTTTTTGTTCCTAGCGTAGGTACTTATTGTCATCGATCTATTTTCGGTTATTGATATTTTTCTGAAAATTATCTCAAGTTTCAATGTTAGGCTGATATTATTATTGTTTAATTATCAGCTGATATGTTTTTTTTTATATTTCAGGGTTGCTTTCATAGTAAAAGAAAATTCTATGTAATTACACATACACATGTAGATATGTACATATATTACTTCAACTTTAGTTCACCGCCTAAACTCTGGGTGGCAGCACTTTCCATACATGCATATTTTATCATCGAGTTGCCACTCTTTTTCAATTGAATAACTTTACTCTTTGGATAGGACTCATGTACTATCGGTCAGCGGAACTAGATAGATCCGCGAACATGTTTCCTGGATATAGTTCCGACAGAAAAAGGAATCGTTCCATGTCCTATCCGCTCCAGGATATGATTTGCACATGACTAACAACTATAAAGTTTATTATGTTCATGTGGTTAAGTATTTTCGCACTATAATTTTTCTAATGAAATAAAGAATAGGATTTCTATTTCTTAATATTAAAATATTAACTTTTATACAAAGAAGAATAACTTTGAATACGCTAATAATTCGCATATATTCATAATAAGCATCTATTACAATTAAAATCTTAAAGAGGATTGAATAATACTTGGCAGTATGAGCTACATATCTTATGCCTAACGCCAGTCGAATTGACGAAACGACACGAAAAGTACTGTCAAAAATGTCAAAATAGTACCTATTGTAGTGATTCGTGTTCAGCGCAGATTTTGTTATTATATATAGCCATTTAAAGCAAGAAGCCAAGTCAAGAAAAAAATGTATTAGAAATTATAAGTGTTTTGTTATAAGCGTTGCAAGGATCTCATAATGGGTAGTAGAAAGGAGAATTTGAAAAAATCTTTAGGGATAACGGATTATCCTTGGAGTTCTGGTATGTGGTATTTACAACAAACAAAGATGTTTTTAGAATAAAATTGTTGCTTAAGTTATTAAATATTTAAATGTGTTACACATAAACTATAAAGGCGTGTCGTGTTTTAAATTAATTGATTTTTTTATTATACATGATTTTGTATAGGGATGGTAATATTGGCATAAAATCAATAAAAGGAAATTATTGACAGCTGTGTAGGCAGCCATAGCTTTATTGCAGTATTTTCTTTTTGTAAAACGTTTAGTCAATATTATGTAAATCCCTATTTTAGCTAACGGATTTTTCACTAAATCAGATTTTCTACTTCCAGGTAGAAAAAATGTGCAATAAATAATCTCACATTTACATTTATAATATTAGTTAGGGCTTATAAAAGGTACCATGCTAAAAATGGAATAAAGAAAAACAATATTTTTGTTACTAAAAAAATTATATAGCTTTAGCTGACCCTACAAAGATTTCTGTATAATTCTAAAGGTTCGCTAGAAGTAAAGATCACAGAGCCACCTAATGGGTCTAATTGTGTGGGGACCTTTATATAAAAGTGTTTAAAGATTGTTGATAATACTGTATGGAGACAGCTGAAGAATACATTGTGTTATCACCTTATACCATTACCATTCAATTTTCCTTCATGTAGAAAGATGGTTAATGTTCAATACTCAGAATCTTTTGGGCTATAGATTAATAGAGATAGTAGTATACTTATTAATCTAACTTCTGTTCAAGTAATAGGCATGATGACTGATATTGAAAAATAACTCCACAGTGTTTTACACCATCTAAGCTGTGTGGTAGCACCTAAGAATGCTACCAACCCTTACTTTGCTTGTGGATGTCGTAAAAGACGACTAAGACCCTTATAATGACCTGGGTCAACTCCATCTGATGCTGTATGGTCAATAATTACAGTCCCAAGGAGGGTTGACATCTGGCAGGCGGCTAATCATAAAACTATTGCCAATAACGTTTACAATATGTACTATGAGAGAAGAGTACATATTGTATGTATCTACCCCAAGTAATTGGGATAAGAGTAGCAGAATGATGAATGGTGTTTTACACCATCTATTTTAATGAAAATAAATCTAATTTCCACAGAAAAAGTAGATGTTTGGGAAAAAACTAGCTTTTTAAAATCAAGTTTAAATTTCACACCAATTCAAAAGTAATAGCGTCTATCTATGACGTCACACTTTCATATGCACTCACAAGTGGCATTGTTATTATTTATTGTAATCCTTAATTTCTATAATTTTGTGCAATTGTGAATGAATAACATGATTTCTACCATGTATAGATGGTGTGAGATTCCTTAATGTAATAATAGTACATCTATAAAAACTCCAACTAAGTTGTTTATTAACATTTCAATGATGAAAAATTTGAGAAATATTTGGTTAAATCTTAAAAAATAGATATGCCTATGCATGTTAACAGTTGCATATCAATATTTATTACTAATTTATGTACATAAATTTTTATAAAACTAACTAAAAACACATTTTTTAAAATTACAATATCATTCAGTGTACACTAGAAATAGTTCATTGTATGTCACTAGCTAAAATAATTACCTAACCAATTTAGATAAATTATCTACTTTTGTACATTTACTTTTACTAAAGGTTCTAATATTATGATAGTTATTATTTTTTTTTTTTTTTAAAAGATAGACTTATTGTTTATTGTTTTGTTCTTGTCTTGTTCTTTGCTCTATTAGACTGCTTAAACTTAGAATAAGTACAGAGTGTTTGAATTTAATGAAAATACTTGTTTATTTAAAAAAATGTTGTATTGCATTATTACATAACACTAGATATATATTTTTATTTCCACCGACTGAATAACAGTTTCGGAAATCAGACATGTAAGTGTCATCATACATAATACTTATGATCACAAGTTTTTTTTTTCATGTTGTAGTTGTCTGCTACACAGAAGTAGCCTTTTTGTAGCCCTGTACATTTGTATCTGCTTCAGTGTATTATATTTTTCAGTGGGTTTACCATTTTTCACATAGTTATGATATTGGACAGCATGAGACCACACTTCTTAATTTTATTACTTAATAAAATACGAATGGATTTTCGTATATCTTCTAAAATTTTAGCAAGCTTCATGGCTGATATGTCTGCTATACTTCCTCCCATTACACCGGCACAAAAAAAAACAAAGTGGTCTGTACATTGGGTACCACCTTACTACGGGCATGTTTTTCGACCTGTGGAATACGAATTTCAAGTCATTTTTAGCCGTCCACCCTCCAGTTTAGAGTAAATTGCGAAAAACCGTAAAAAATGGAATGTTTGGAAAAAAAAAAAATTGGAGATCTAAGACAAGCTCAATTTTCATGTATTTTGATCTCATGAATACTAATTTTAAGGGTGCTTAGGTCATAAGCTGTTTGAAATTTGAGAAAATTGTAAAAAACCCTTAAAAATGGCAAATATCGTAAAAAAATTATTTTGATAAAAAAAATCTTGTAGTCTTGGATCGAGAAGAATTTTCTTATAATTCTATCTCCGTAATCTGAATCTGGAATAGTTTCAGATTCCTCTCAAACACTAAAAAAATCGCAAGAACCGATAAAATACGAAATAACTGCTACTGATACAATTGAAAAATAAATCTTGCTAAGCTCTATTTAATACGTTTTTTGTACTTTTTTAACATAAAAAACAAGTCTAAAACCTGAAGATGTAAAAAAAATGAAACATTGGTAAAAAATGATGTATAAGCTGATTAAAGAGAATGATTTTCTCGAAATAATTTAATCTGTGGAGTTAGGCTGACCGACCGCATTCGTAACGACGACGTAAGAGAGCGAGTAGGTATGAAAGAGAGTATTGGTGTAAAGATGCGAAAGGGCATGCTCCGATGGTTCGGACATGTGGAAAGAATGCCGAACGAACGTCTGGTTAAGAAGAAATACAATGCGAAAGTGGAAGGATGTAGGTACCGAGAGAGACCGAGACTAACCTACCTAGACCAGATCGGTCAGGTACTGAAGGAAGGTGGAGTCAAGAGTCTCCGAAACCGGCGAGCGTGTATGAAGAGAATTATGAATGTTGAGGAAGCGAGTGAAGTATGCAGAGATAGAGTTCTCTGGCACTCTGTTCTCTCTGCTTACCCTGCAAGGGATATGGCGTGATGATATGTATGTATGTATGTATTTTCTCGAATGTTAAATTGTTTTTCGGTGATATTGAACTCGTTTATTGTCAAATGATCTATGGAGTGGATTTCTCTTTCGTTTATTCTCTTCTTTCGGTACATCTCTTTTTAGTGTCTAGATTCAGATTACGGAGATCGAATTACAAGAAAATTCTTCGATCTCGATCCAAGACTACAAGTTTTTTTAATCAAAATAATTGCATTTTTTTGCGATTATTGCCATTTTTAATCTTTACAATTTTCTCGGATTTGAAACAGCTTATGACCTAAGCACCCTTAAAATTAGTATTCACGAGATCAAAATACATGAAAATTCAGCTTGTCTTAGATCCCAATATTTTTTTTAAAACATCCAAATTTTGCTATGTTTCACGGTTTTTCGCAATTTACTCGAAACTGGAGGGTGGACGGCTAAAACTGACTTGAAATTCGTATTTTGCAGGTCGAAAAACATGCCTGTAGATAGGTGGCACCCAATGTACAGACCACTTTGTTTTTTTTGTGTGCCGGTGTTATCAATGAAATAAGAGTCCTGTCTTCTTACAACGGCTAAATTCGAATGCCTGAGACACTGTTTCTGTCATAACACAATTCAAACCAAAGATTATATTAGATCATCAAATTGAGGAAAAGACCAGTCTTTTCCTCAATTTCAGCACATCTTTAATAGAGGACTACATACATACATACATACATATCATCACGCCATATCCCTTGCAGGGTAGGCAGAGAGAACAGAGTGCCAGAGAACGCTATCTCTGCATACTTCACTCGCTTCCTCAACATTCATAATTCTCTTCATACACGCTCGCCGGTTTCGGAGACTCTTGACTCCACCTTCCTTCAGTACATGACCGATCTGGTCTAGGTAGGTTAGTCTCGGTCTCCCTCGGTACCTACATCCTTCCACTTTCGCATTGTATATCTTCTTAACCAGACGTTCGTTCGGCATTCTTTCCACATGTCCGAACCATCGGAGCATTCCCTTTCGCATCTTTACACCAATACTCTCTTTCATACCTACTCGCTCTCTTACGTCGTCGTTACGAATGCGGTCGGTCAGCCTAACTCCACAGATTTTCCGCAGAGATCGCATTTCGACCGCATTAATTTTACTTTCATAATCTTTTCTGCATACCCAACTCTCGCTTCCATACAGTAATGTTGGGACAAGCACTGCGTTATGTATTCCTACACGTGCCTTCTGGCTGAGGTGGTGGCTGCCGAGAAGTTGCCCCAACGCTCCGTTCACTCTATTTCCCGCATTCACTCTTCGCTCTATATCAGTGGTGTACCGTCCATCTCGGCTAAATCCACATCCAAGATATACAAATTCATCCACTTGCTCTAGTACATCATTACCTATTGTTACTCTTACATCTGTTCTGGCTTCATCTCTTTCAAAGACCATTATTTTGGTTTTGCTCACATTCACGCGTAGACCCCTTTTCTTACAATCTTCTGTCATTGTGTCGACTAGGGTCTGCAGGTCAGTCGCTGACTGTGCCAGCAGGACTGCATCATCTGCATAAAGCAGAGCAGAGACCACTGAGTCACCCATCTGGACTCCCACATTCATATCGTTCAACCTTTGGAGACATTTATCCAGATATATGATAAACAGCCTGGCTGATAGAACGCAGCCCTGCTTAACGCCGATATTGACGTCAAACCAAGGCGACATTCCACCATCCAGCCGCACACAGGCTCTACAGCCTATGTAACTGGATTGCACAGCCTGCAGCAGTTTACCGTTAATACCATACTCCGGTAAAATGTCCCAAAGTTCCTTTCGTACAACCGTGTCAAATGCTCTCTCCAGATCCACAAAATTGCAGAAAACCCTCTGACCTAGGGCCAGATGCTTCTCCACAATGTTGCGCAGAGAGAACACTTGATCCATGCATTCCCTTCCACTCCTGAAACCTCCTTGTGTCTCACACAGTAAACCATCGGACACCATCCTCATTCTCCTTTCAATAATTTTACCATACACTTTTGCTGCCAAACTGGTCAAGCTTATGGCTCTGTAATTTGCGCAGTCATAACGTGAACCCTTGTTTTTAAACAAAGGCACGATGACTGCGCTATTCCAGTCCCCGGGAACCATTCCCGAGGTCCAACATAAATTGAGGAGCAACAGGAACGCCTCCCGGACACAGGAGCCACCAAGCTTGATCATCTCGGCAGACACCATATAAATGCCCGCTGCCTTACCATTTCTCAAACTTCTTATCGCCTATTCAACTTCATCCATACTGATGCCATCGGAGGACGCCGTCGCCGAATGCTGATCTACTAGACCACATGCGACACCGGCGCCAACCGTAGCATCCGCATACATATCGCCAAAATATTCACTCCAACGGCTTAACACGTCTTGTGTTTGTGTAAGAATGTCTCCACCTTTAGACCTTATTTTATTCATTCTGAAGGCTGACCAACCACCCAGAGACTTCTTCACCTCCCTCCAAAAGAGTTTGGTGTTACCCTCAAAGTTTTTAGTCAGCCTATCTTCTGCAATCATACTTGCTCTATCACGTTTCTCTTTCACTAAGGCCTTGGTGTCATTCTTACATTGCCGATATATTTCTTTCTTCTGTTCAGTCATACTGTCATTCAGATTCAAAGAAGAGACATAGTCCAGCCACGCTTTCTTCTTTTGCTCTACGGAAGCTGCCACTTCCGCATCCCACCATGCATCACCATTTATGTTTCTATGCTTCTTTGAACTTCCACATACTTCTTTCGCTGTGTCTACCATACTCTCTTTCAATACTCTCCAGCAGTCTTCAATGTCCGATTGCGGCTGGCTTGCCATCGTCAGCCGTTCTCGGACATCCTCTGCATACTTTTCTCTTACACACTCTTCTTGCAACCTTTCAACCTTTATTCTTTCAAGCCCTCCGAAGTGGACACGCTCTCGCCAGTGCCTCCACTTTCTGAACAGACCACTAAATCTCGCAATAACGAGATAGTGGTCCGTATCGATTGTGGGGCCCGTGTAGGCTCTTGCGTCCAATATTTTGCTTCGGAGGCGACTGTCTACCAAAATTAAATCTATTATACTTTTCTGTTCATTCCTTCTCCATGTATACATATGGATGTCCTTATGTTGGAAAAATGTGTTTGACACTATAAGGTTTCTCTCCATGCATACATCAGCTATGAGCCTACCTGCGTCGTTCACTCTCTTATCACCAAATGGACCAAGTACGTCCTCATAGTCGGGACGCTTGGTCCCCACCCATCCGTTCAAATCTCCGCATACAATCACGCGTTCACTGGTTTCTGCCATATCCAGAACTTCCCTAACATTATCCCAAAACTTCTCTAGGTCTGATGCCACCGAGGATCCTACGGGAGCATATGCTACAACCATGAATACCTTGGTGACACCTAGTTTTATACGGACCCAAAGAAGTCTGGGATCATACATTCCGTAATCCTTCACACCTGAGGCCAAGCGAGAGGACAGCAGTACTCCTACCCCCATGCTGGCTCGATCGCTCTGTGGTACACCAGACCACAGAGCCATCCCGCCACCAGGAAGATCGCAGGCGTCGCTGCTCCTTCGCTTGGTCTCTGTTACACAGAGCACGTCTAGCTGTTTGTCCGCCATAACGGATATCAGCTCGTGCAACTTACCTTCCACACAACCTCTTACATTCCACGTGCCCACCCGGCACTCTGCTCTCCTCGACTCGCCTGACTGGGCAAGGCGTGATGGGTGGCGGCCCCCATCGCCGCAACTGCCGAAGTTCGTACCGACGGGGGCGGGTCGGTACGCGTCGCCTCCGGGGGACGCCCTAACCCGCATTGCGGTACGCATTTCGAGCCGGATTAGCAGTCTAATTAGACTGGCAGGGGACGCGAACGAGCACGCTCCGGACTATGCCCCCCAGCACTAGAGAGGACTAACTTTACTAAAAATATCTTACAGTATTTCTCTTTGTATTTCAGCACAAGTTGGTGTATAGATAGCCATAAGCAACTAGTACATATACCTGTAATCATATTGATATTTTAGTAACTTACAGTTATCTAGTTTTCTTTTTCGTCCAATATTCAAATACTTATCTCAAACTCTATTACATATTTGATGATAAGCTAGGTACACCAGTACATGGCCCGATCTTTCGGACGCCCAGTTTGGGTATAGGAGGGGTCGTTAGACGTTCGCGGTTCTGTTGCGCCTGAGGGCTGTGGCTACTGAGGCCGTCACCGGCGGGGGAGTGCTGTTGGTGGTGTCCCTGGACATCGCCAACGCATTCAATAACTGCCATTTAGCTGCGTCAGGGAGGCGCTCTGATACCACGAGGTGCCAACTTACCTGAGGCGGCTGGTGGCAGACTATTTGGAGGGGCGCAGCGTCCTCTACACCAACCGAGTCGGTGACGTTGTGCGAACGCCCATGACGTGCGGTGTCCCGCAGGGGTCGGTCGTCGGACCCACCCTGTGGATATGGGCTACGACTGGGCATTGAGAGGGAGCCTCCCGCTCGGCCTGGGCGTGATCTGTTACGCCAACGACACGCTCGTCACAGCCCGCGGTGGGACGCTGGAGGAGGCGGCAAGCCTGGCGACTCTCGGCACCGAGGAGATCGTCAGGCGGATCGAGGCGCTGGGGTTGAGGGCGGCGCTACACAAGACGGAGGCCTTCTTGTTCCATGGGCCTTCCCATCGGCGTCGCGATCACCTTTAATTTGGTTGATATCAGCATCCGGGCCCATCATCAGCATGTGGCAACCATAGAGGGCCATGGCGATCAGGGCCATACGCGGGTTCCGCACGGTGTCGACGGAGGCAGCGTGCCTGCTGGCCGGGACCCCACCGTGGGATCTTGAGGCGGAAATGCTCGCTGACTTGTATCGGCGGGTGTCGGGGGTGCGAGCGGAAGGCGGTGCGGTCTCGTTGAGGGAGCTCACCGCCTGGCGCGTCGACGCCCGCCGAGACGTCATTGCCCGTTGGGTAGTCCGGCTGAAAAGGCTTCGGTTCGGTGTGCGGACCGTGGGGGCCTTTCGACCGGTAATGATGCAGTGGTTAAAACGACGGCATGGAGTGCTCTCCTTTCCACTGGTGCAGGTTTTGACGGGGCATGGGTGCTTCGCCAAATACCTGCACACGGTCGTCCGGAGGGAGAGTATACCGTTCTGCCACCACTGCGATTGCGACGAGGATACGGCGCAGCATACGCTCGAGATTTGTGCCGCTTGGGCAATGCAGCGCCGTGAATTCGTCGTAATCATCGGTGCCGACCTGACGCTATCGACCATTGCCAGGGCGATGCTCGACAGCGTCAGGAACTGGGACGCGGTCGCAGCTTTCTGCGAGGCAGTAGTCTCGCGGAAGAAGGCGGCGGGGCGCGTGCGCGAGGAGCGTCTCCTCGACGACGCGAGCCGCCGCCGGCCACTGGGCCGGCGCAGGCGCGATTACCTGCGCCTGATGCCGCCCTAGTCGAGGCCGCGGGTGACTGGATCGGGGAATTAGTCCGTCACCCGCCGAGAGGCTGACCACGTGAGGAAAGACCGACGTCCTCCCCGAGGGGGGGATGTCGGTCAAGGAGAGTATTCCTCAGGGGGTATTCCGTCGAGCCGGCCACTGACGTCAAGTCACTCTGCTCCGGTGGTCGGCCCAACGACGAAGGCGACGTGTCACGGGTGGGTTACGGGTGTGCATGCTTACGCCCTCTGTCGCTCAGGACGGAGTGGTGCGAGGAGTGCGCCGAGCGTGGCCCACCCCAAAAAAAAATGGTATACTACTAGATAACTTTTTTGTTGTCATATACTTTAAACTAGTTCCCACTCTTAATAGTTTTTATTTCTGCAAATTGTATGTGGCAGCAGTACATAATGGCTCTTCACTCCTCCGGTGGACCCACACGAAGGAAGCAATAGTGTGCTTGCATCCTCCTTAAGAAGCAACACAGTCCTGACATTTTACAGAAACAATAGCTTCTTCATCTTCATCCACTTTAATGTCACCAAGTACAATTTTTTATGAACCTTATGTTCGGGGCAAACTTTACACTTCAATTTACACAGTTGCCCGTCACGTCTAAGCTGAACATAGCTCACAGCATCATTATTACCATATGATGGTCATGACGATCTTAAATAAACAATAAAAAAATATTATTTATTTGATAACATAACTTTAAACTGCACTTTCATAAAAGATACAATATGTGTAATTATGGTATTTCAGTTCTATATTGTGCTTAAGTTCATAAATTAAAAAATACTTACATAAAGTTTTAACATTTCGAAATACTGCTGAGCAAAAATCATTGGTTGATGCAAAAAAACTTTCCCAGTATCGACAAGTCGATTCTCGACAAATTAGAGATATTCCATCGCTAAGGCTTGTATATAATAGCACAAAAGTGATATCCTCCTATAACTTTTTGCTACAAAATATCTGCTAAACGGAGTAATAATACGGTGACGAGCTCAGTGTGAACTACTAAGCTAGCAAAATTTACTATATATCTTACGAGAGCGAGACGCCACTCGCTTATGATTGGTGTTCGAGCCAATATGGCGAATTGACATATTTTGAATTTTTTATTTTTAATATTTTAAATTTAATCGCACTTGCTATTTCAAAAGGAGCTTTTTTACAATCTTTGTGTCTTATATTATTAAATTAAATCACTATTTTAGTGATTCTTAGTTACTGTCATTATGCATATTAGAAATACATTTCCTTATACCAACACGTCTGACCAGGGTGGTATAGTAGGTCAATCTCCCTCCTATTATGGAGAGAGCGCGAGTCCAACTGTGGGACATATATTAGCTGGGATGATGATAAATTAGAAAAATCTAATATATGTAGTTGCCTTGTTAACATTTTAACGTGTATCTAAAAGTAATGAATATGTGAGGGAAACTTATGGTGGTCTTTTAAAAAAATATAATTGGTAATATATTTGCAGATGATGAAGAAGATAGTACATCACTGAGCAGAGAAACAAGGCAAAATTTCAGGAGGGAACGCCACTTTATAGAAAATATGCCAAGCACTAGTGGTATAAATAGTAAGTAATAATGTATACTTATTTTCAGTTTAGTTCTGATTTTATAGTGTGTATTTATGCTTTATGGTTGTTGTGATCACTTAATATTGCTTATGGGTGTCTTGAAAGCAGATTCAAAGTTTTACATTAACTTGTGCCATTTCAACTGTGCTCTGTGGGCAACGATTGTCTTCTCAGGGAGAGTCAACAAGAGGCTCGCTTTTCTTTTTTAACTCAGTTTCGCCCTTACCAGTGATTGCAGAAATGGTACAAATCATAGCATACTTGCGGTGTCATGTATGGCTTGGGTGCTAAAGTGCTATAAACTAACAAATCTTTGAAACCGACATGTGGCTTTATATTGATTTTCAATATCTTTAGGACTCACTCACTGTCTTTTGAAAAGCTGCGATCTTGGATTAGGTAACTATTTTGAAGCAGGTCAGGGAATCCAGTAGACGATGTCGATGTGACATAGTGTGGTGAAATATTACTGTAGAGATAGGCATATGAAAGGGTTAACCATCGAAGAAAATCACCATGTCCTAAAAGTTCTTTCCATAAGAGTTAATCTAATTGTAAAAACCTGTGAATGAATTCGTTTTGTACTTTTGAAGATTAATGTGTACACTCGGACAGTAAAATAAAAAAATAAACTATTTCTGAACTGTTACTTTGCACATATTTACATATTTCAAATTTATAATACAAACACACAGTTTTCTTTTCTATTATTAAGCTTTTTGACCATTATATGTCATTTTTTGTGGATTTTTTTTTAAATTAATGAGAAGAATATATTTGTTATTAAAATGTAGTAAATATTCTTTCAATTCTCGTAAGTAAAGATTTCTTCTATAATTAAAACACTAGAAGAATATATTGTAATGATATATCTATAGGTGAAAGACATTTTAAAATTAAGTTGGTCGATGTTATGTACTTTTTGAATTAATTTTATTAAATTGTACAAGAAATGATTGACTTTTAATAATGGTAGGACCATGCTGTTGACAGTTCTCTTTCTACAGCCGCGGGCCGGCCCGTTCGGGGTAGTACCACACTCTCGCAGAAGACCGACGTCTAAGTAATGGCAATGTGTTATTGCGCTTCGTTCGGTGAACGAGAGAGCCGGAAGCTGAACTGGGTGGGTTTGGGTATTTTATTGGTACGCAGCAGCCTAAGCTATAACCCTTGGTATTGCAAAGGGTTCATGGGCGGCAGTGACACTTACCATCAGGTGCGCTGCTTGCTCGTTTGCCACCGTAAGCAATAAAAAAAAATGAAATTTTTCAGTCTATACCTAATATTAGTTATACATATAAGTGTCTAATATGTACAATATAAATTTACTTATTAAATTATATTTTTACGGTTAATTGTACCAGTTTACATGACTTTTAAAACTTCAAAAAACATCTTGTCATCTCTATCAACCTTGGAAACTTCTACAGCATCAAAAAATGCTGATGAAAACAAGGTTTTAACTGTGAAATAAATATTAAATCTTTGTTTTCGTAAATAATGTTAATAACATAGCTTTCAAACTCAATAATGTATTAAATCAGTTCACTGCTCCTTATTTTTTGGTTTTGGCTCTTAGCCACAGATGACTTAAACAGCTTTACCCAAACAGTATATACTGTGGGCTGTCAACCCGGTGGTGATCCTAAAGTTTATATTCTATACACCGGAGATGCAATGGTAGTGTCGTAACGGAATTATATTAACCTTTCGAACGTTTTGACACAGTTCTGTTCACCCCTCTTAAACCGCCTTGTCACAGATCTGTGCTCGTTTCTATTTAACCACTTTTAATTCTTTCGGTCGCTGCGCCAGACGACGTAATTTTTTTTGGCGGCCTCGTGACATTCGTCATCGCGTTCGTGACTCGAATGTGGCCATACAAAAAAAAATATTTCATTTTTTAAATGAAATTAATATTGAAAATGAAGTGGTGGTGCTGTGTGGTGGTGGCATTTACAAATATACCCTTTACTTTTCTCGTGGATGCCCTAAAAGACGATTAAGAGCTTAACTGCGCCAACTTTATCTTATGCTGACTGGTCCACAATTACTTTCCCAATGAGGGTTGAGTCGTAGGGCAGGTGGCCGGTCATAAAAACATTACCAAAACTTTTGCAATATGTGTCTTACATATTGCGTCGACCCCAAGTAGTTGCGAGAAGAGCAGATTAATGATCATGAATGATGAATGTTCAAAATTAAGTAGTGGTAATTTGAATTATTTGGAAAGCAGTACGGCCACATATATTTTCATTAATTCTCCCCTCAAACAGCGTAAATTTCCTTTCAAATTTCCGTTATTAAAAGAAATTCAGGCATCTATTAAAAGAATACCGAGAATGCCAGAAACCGTAATTGTTGCATCACTAATACAACAAACAATGAAATCCGCTCTCTCAACAATATTAGTTGTTCTTTTGTGACCATAATTCTAAAGTCTTTTTAAATATTTGTCTGTCTATCTTTCTGTTTATATGTTTTTAGTCACAAACGGTATGACAGGTCTTGTATTATAGAAGCTTATTATATATGTACCTTATATGAAAATTTGCGTAAATACTAATAATTTATGATAAGGGGCCGTTCATAAATTACGTAAGGGATTTTGAAGAATGGTTTGGCCCCTCCCAGTTACCAAGACATCATAAGCATTGCAACTACTCCCCCTGCCCCTTAATAAGATTTTTTTTAAGAAAAGGCCCTATTGATCAAATATACATACATATCATCACGCCATATCCCTTGCAGGGTAAGCAGAGAGAACAGAGTGCCAGAGAACTCTATCCTTGCATACTTCACTCTCTTCCTCAACATTCATAATTCTCTTCATACACCCTCGCCGGTTTCGGAGACTCTTGACTCCACCTTCCTTCAGTACGCGACCAATCTGGTCTAGGTAGGTGAGTCTCGGTCTCCCCCGGTACCTACATCCTTCCACTTTCGCATTGTATATCTTCTTAACCAGACGTTCGTTCGGCATTCTTTCCACGTGTCCGAACCATCGGAGCATTCCCTTTCGCATCTCTACACCAATACTCTCTCTCTTTCATACCTATATTAATCAAATTATATTGATCAAATATAATTCCGTTTATTCTGAAAATACCATTTATTATCAATCAATCTTCATATTACGAGTATTATTAACTCACTGCAATAGCATTAATTTCATTAATCCACAATTTGACCAAAATTTTTAATTTTCAATTTAATAACTTATGTACGTTGCTTCTTTTAATGTTGGATTTGTTAATTACCTTTTATATTAAAAAACAAACAGTGTCTTTTCCTCAATATAATTTACAATATACTCATTTATATCTCTGTCAACGGTTGTGTGAAAAGTTCAAGGCGACGGATCAAATAATTAAGCGGCAAAGTGCAAAAACTCAGAAAACTGCCCAGGTAACCGATAATATTTATGTACATATAAATTTAAGTGAAAATAAATAATTTACATTGATATTTGGAAATTTATCGACAAGTGATATGAGATCAAGACATTAGCGACGTGTACAGTACAGCACATTTATATATTTTGGGTCGTTCGGTAAGTAATTGCGTTCTTTTTTCTAATAAATGCCTTTTTTAAGCAGTTTTATGACATGGTTACTAAAAAAACATTATTGCTAAGTTTTCCTTTATAAATAATCATTTCATTTTAAAAAAAGTCAGTCAAATCGTTGCTGTCCGCAGTGTCATGGCCACGCTGCTAATGGTATCTCCTGGGAATTCTGGTCTAAAACAAAAACATGCCCTCTAAACCCAAGCACTTCTTCCGCATCATATTACATAAAATGCCATCAAACACTAACATGTTGAATAAACCACATGGCGCTATCACGTTGCCACGAAAACTATCCTAATGAATAATAATCATCATCATTTGTGGTCTTTTTTTGGAGTGTATGGCTTCGTTATTTAGACCTTCAAGCCAAATTTATGATAATTTTTTTTATTTCCCATCTTGCCAATTTTATACTAATGTGAAATTGTTAATATGTATTTTATTAAATTCTTTAATATTCTGTTCAAAAGTTTTTATAATCGAAGGAAAAAATTTAAGACAAGCATTTTCGTTATATTTTGATTTATTATTATAACAACACACAAAAAACTGCGCTGTGTATGGAGAAAATATAAACATACAGTGCTAACTCGGTGCTAAAACTGATTTGAAAATTACGTACTGAATTTTATATTTTAGAGATGCATCGCAATTTAATGATACTAGTTGAAATCTGGTGAGTACAAAAGAAAGGCGTTGATTAATGCAAATCAACATATAACAACATAATTACTTTCCGAACGATCTATCACCATAAATACTGTTATATAATAGACTAGCTTCTGTACGCGGCTTCGTCCGAGTATAAAGTGACTCACTATATAAAATTTTATCACAAAATTATCTCAAAGGAACACATAATAAAGACCTAGGCACCTGCATAATAAGGACCCTAGGTGTTAATCCAGGAAATGGTCTATCTGTTCAATGGTTTATGCGTGATGGAGTAACAAACATCCAAACATTTATAATATTAGTATAATATTACAGATTTATAATATTTGTAGGATAGTAGGAGTAATATTACACTTAATTTTGTAACCGATTATGATATAAATATTATGTTTATCATTTACTCATTAATATGACATGAATATTTGTCTTGGTATTGGGTTTATATCCTGAGGTACTAATTTATCTCAAATTACAGTTGTCTTTTATTGGCACCCCACCCGCTGGTAGTGCCACGCTCAATATACAGTGTAACCCTAATATAACGAATCTCAATATAAAGAGTTCCTTGATTTAACGAATTTTTCGAAATCTATTAGAATTATCTGTAAGATTTAATAAAAATATACTTGTTAAATTCGAACGGGCCACCGTAACTCGATCTATGTCTTCGGTGGCCCGCCTCAAGGTTTGCTCTCGCGGGTATCCTCTCGGGTCGACGTCCGGATAGCTTGACCTACGTCTCGCTATCGGGGCGTCTTTCTCATGCGATGGCCTCTTCCCGGGCGAGCAGACTAATCCCCAGTTCGGTCACCCGCTGCCTCGGCTAGGACGGCATCAGGCACAGGTACTCGCACCTGCACGGCCTGATGCGCCGGTGGCGGAGTGCGTCGCCGTAAAGGAGTTCCTCACGGACCCGCTCCGCCTCCTGCGAAGTCTGTTGCCTCGCAGAAGGCGGCGACCGCGCCCCAGTTCCACACTCTGTCGACCATCGCTTTCACTATGGCTGGTAGCGTCAGATCGGCACCGATGGTTCCAACGAGTTCACGACGCTCTACTCTGCTGAGGTATGCGTGACCTGGGCAGAGCAGCGTTGTGAACTCGTTACAAAACCTAACGTTATGTAAATAACGTATTCTACTGATCAATAACATACAATAATTCTACAATAACAGCAAATTATGTCGCGACAGGTTTGCATAAAATCAAATTAAATCATTTATTATGCATAAGCCCCATTAGGGCACTTACATATTGTCAATTTTATATAATTTTTAAATTAATCTACTACCGGTTCGGTAGGCGGCCACAAACTGAGAAGATCCGGCAAGAAACTCAGCGGGGTCGTCATTTTTTTTTAATTACATACACGTTTATAAATACCCGATACGAAACGAAAAATGATGTCACAAGCGGGGTTCGAACCCGCACCTATTGGGAATCCGGCCCAACCGTGCTGCCACTTACACCATCGTGAACTATTTTGGGACATGCAAATTTCGAATCATATTATATCTTACGTCTTCAAGGTGACGTATGCCATCTATCGGACAATGTTTACACATTGTATAGACTTAATACTTCAAACTTTACAGTTAGAATTGTATTAAACGATGACACAACCTTGTTATTCAAATTACTGAAATTTTTAGCATTTAATATGCTTAATTATTTATAAATACCCGATACGAAACGAAAAATGATGTCACAAGCGGGGTTCGAACCCGCACCTATTGGGAATCCGGCCCAACCGTGCTGCCACTTACACCATCGTGAACTATTTTGGGACATGCAAATTTCGAATCATATTATATCTTACGTCTTCAAGGTGACGTATGCCATCTATCGGACAATGTTTACACATTGTATAGACTTAATACTTCAAAATTTACAGTTAGAATTGTATTAAACGATGACACAACCTTGTTATTCAAATTACTGAAATTTTTAGCATTTAATATGCTTAATTATTTATAAATACCCGATACGAAACGAAAAATGATGTCACAAGCGGGGTTCGAACCCGCACCTATTGGGAATCCGGCCCAACCGTGCTGCCACTTAGACCATCGTGAACTATTTTGGGACATGCAAATTTCGAATCATATTATATCTTACGTCTTCAAGGTGACGTATGCCATCTATCGGACAATGTTTACACATTGTATAGACTTAATACTTCAAACTTTACAGTTAGAATTGTATTAAACGATGACACAACCTTGTTATTCAAATTACTGAAATTTTTAGCATTTAATATGCTTAATTATTTATAAATACCCGATACGAAACGAAAAATATATAGCATATTAAATGCTAAAAATTTCAGTAATTTGAATAACAAGGTTGTGTCATCGTTTAATACAATTCTAACTGTAAAGTTTGAAGTATTAAGTCTATACAATGTGTAAACATTGTCCGATAGATGGCATACGTCACCTTGAAGACGTAAGATATAATATGATTCGAAATTTGCATGTCCCAAAATAGTTCACGATGGTCTAAGTGGCAGCACGGTTGGGCCGGATTCCCAATAGGTGCGGGTTCGAACCCCGCTTGTGACATCATTTTTCGTTTCGTATCGGGTATTTATAAATAATTAAGCATATTAAATGCTAAAAATTTCAGTAATTTGAATAACAAGGTTGTGTCATCGTTTAATACAATTCTAACTGTAAAGTTTGAAGTATTAAGTCTATACAATGTGTAAACATTGTCCGATAGATGGCATACGTCACCTTGAAGACGTAAGATATAATATGATTCGAAATTTGCATGTCCCAAAATAGTTCACGATGGTGTAAGTGGCAGCACGGTTGGGCCGGATTCCCAATAGGTGCGGGTTCGAACCCCGCTTGTGACATCATTTTTCGTTTCGTATCGGGTATTTATAAATAATTAAGCATATTAAATGCTAAAAATTTCAGTAATTTGAATTACATACACGTTTTCATCAAAATATATGTTATGTAATAAAAATACACGTTTAGTCTATATTAGCTCCAGTGATATATCTCTTTGAATCTGAATGACAGTATGACTGTACAGAAGAAAGAAATATATCGGTAATGTAAGAATGACACCAAGGCCTTAGTGAAAGAGAAACGTGATAGAGCAAATATGAGTGCAGAAGATAGGCTGACTAAAAACTACGAGGGTAACACCAAACTCTTTTGGAGGGAGGTGAAGAAGTCTCGTGGTAGGTGGTCAGCCTTCACAATGAATAAAATAAGGTCTAAAGGTGGAGACATTCTTACACAAACACAAGACATGTTAAGCCGATGGAGTGAATATTTTGGCGATATGTATGCGGATACTACGGTTGGCGCCGGTGTCGCATGTGGTTTAGTAGATCAACATTCAGCACCGGCGTCCTCCGATGGCATCAGTATGGATGAAGTTGAATGGGCGATAAGCAGTTTGAAAAATGGTAAGGCAGCGGGCATTGATATGGTGTCTGCCGAGATGATCAAGCTTGGTGGCTCCTGTGTCTGGGAGGCGTTGCTGTTTTTCCTCAATTTATGTTGGAACTCGGGAATGGTTCCCAGGGACTGAAATAACGCAGTCATCGTGCCTTTGTTTAAAAACAAGGGTTCACGTTATGACTGCGCAAATTACAGAGCCATAAGCTTGACCAGTTTGGCAGCAAAAGTGTACTGTAAAATTATTGAAAGGAGGATGAGGATGGTGTCCGATGGTTTACTGTGTGAGACACAAGGAGGTTTCAGGAGTGGAAAAAATTGCATGGATCAAGTGTTCTCTCTGCGCAACATTGTGGAGAAGCATCTGGCTCTAGGTCAGAGGGTTTTCTGCAGTTTTGTGGATTTGGAGAGAGCATTTGACACGGTTGTACGAAAGGAACTTTGGGACATTTTACCGGAGTATGGTATTAACGGTAAACTGCTACAGGCTGTGCAGTCCAGTTACATGGGCTGTAGAGCCTGTGTGCGGCTGGATGATGGAATGTCGCCTTGGTTTGACGTCAATATCGGCGTTAAGCAGGGGTGTTCTGTCGGCCAGGCTGTTTATCATATATCTGGATAAATGTCTCCAAAGGTTGAACGATATGAATGTGGGAGTCCAGATGGGCGACTCAGGGGTCACTGCTCTGCTTTATGCAGATGATGCAGTCCTGCTGGCACAGTCAGCGACTGACCTGCAGAACCTAGTCGACACAATGACAGAAGATTTTAAGAAAAGGGGTCTACGCGTGAATGTGAGCAAAACCAAAATAATGGTCTTTGAAAGAGATGAAGCCAGAACAGATGTAAGAGTAACAATAGGTAATGATGTACTAGAGCAAGTGGATGAATTTGTAATCTTGGATGTGGATTTAGCCGAGATGGAAGGTACACCACTAATATAGAGCGAAGAGTGAATGCGGGAAATAGAGTGAACGGAGCGTTGGGGTAACTTCTCGGCAGCCACCACCTCAGCCAGAAGGCACGTGTAGCATTACATAACGCAGTGCTTGTCCCTACATTACTGTCTGGAAGCGAGAGTTGGGTATGCAGAAAAGAGTATGAAAGTAAAATTAATGCGGTCGAAATGTGATCTCTACGGAAAATCTGTGGAGTTAGGCTGACCGACCGCATTCGTAACGACGACGTAAGAGAGTGAGTAGGTATGAAAGAGACTATTGGTGTAAAGATGCGAAAGGGAATGCCCCGATGGTTCGGACATGTGGAAAGAATGCCGAACGAACGTCTGGTTAAGAAGATATACAATGCGAAAGTGCAAGGATATAGGTACCGGGGGAGACCGAGACTAACCTACCTAGACCAGATCGGTCATGTACTGAAGGAAGGTGGAGTCAAGAGTCTCCGAAACCGGTGAGCGTGTATGAAGAGAATTATGAATGTTGAGGAAGCGAGTGAAGTATGCAAAGATAGAGTTCTCTGGCACTCTGTTCTCTCTGCCTACCCTGCAAGGCATATGGCGTGATGATATGTATGTGTATGTATGTAGCTCCAGTGAGATGGCCCTTCGAGTAAAGATTGATTTTTAACAGTTAAATATAAAATTAAAACAACAAAAAATAACAAATATGGTTGGACCAGATTCCACAAGCGGCAGCTGATCACGAGTTAACTACTAGAGCAACCATCACGCCTCTCAACCATATTGGCGGGAAGGGAGAGGCTCGTTCTACGTAGCCACAAGCAGAGACCTCTTCAGTGAGCATGACCAGACACATTAAAATGTGTTTTTATTTACTATTGGAAACACATGAATAAGTAAATGAGTAGAATAAGTATGCAATGTTAAAGTAATGTTTTCTTACTTTGTTAAAACGAATTTCAGACCAGCCTATCTTCTACAGGGTGTAAGGGGACCGCTCCCGAAAACAAAGACAGGTAACCCTACTAGTCCTACTTGTAATGATAGGCTAGAAAAAAAAATCGATTCGGTGAAAAAAAAAATTTTTTTTCACTACGCGAGGTCGTTGAACTCTTGAATATATGATCCTAAGTTTTGAATAGATTGCGTCTTTTCTCATCTGAGTATAGTTACGTATTTTTTATTGAGTTATCGTTACATGGCACTGTCGTAATACGATGGAATGTGAAAAAAACTTATAAATATTTGTGAAAAAAAAAAATTTTTTTTCATCCTGATCGATTTTTGTTCTAGCCTATCATTACAAGTACGACTAGTAGGGTCACCTGTCTTTGTTTTCGGGAGCGGTCCACTTCCACTCTGTATATAACGAACGTCACGAGACTATTTGATATAACGAATATTTTCTAATCCTCCTCACTTTCGTTATGTTGAGGTTGCATTGTATCTGTATTTGGAGCCGTTTATTTTCATTGTATGTGTTGATTGATGAGAAATAATTTGCATAGGATTTATTTTCTATCAAGCGCCGATCTAACGGTGACCAGGACACGTATGCTGAATACGTCTTTGCTTCCAATAAATGTCATTTTGTATTGTGTATTGCCATTTTGTGCTGTGCATTTTGTTTGCATGGTGTTCATTTATCAATAACAATTTTTTGTGGTTAAAATTATGGTTGTCATACTATTTCTATAATTTCTAATATTTTATACGTCATTATGAAAGGGACTTTCCTCTTTTATCTTTAAACTTATGGTAAACATACGTTAAAATAAATGTTTTTATTTTAAACTTAATTTAGAACTTATGTTACAATACGCCATCAGGTGTTTATTTTGATGTAATCAACTTTATCAGTAATAGAAAATAGCATAAAATAAAAAAGTCACCATATTGTAGCAATCCTACTAAATGTTATGTTGCACAAAGAGTTGTGTAGTAATTGTAAAATGGGCAAATAAATACAAGTACAAAAAAAGAAAATAACTGCGTAGTATTCACACGAGCTTTCTGGCTTATAAACTAGTAATCACGCGTCGTTTAGCAAACGTAGTGGACCTACGTTACTTTATGGAGTAAAATAATTTCTGCACAAAAACTTTTTAAGACCAACTGTTTTGTCTATGAATGTCGCATAAGGATATGATTGTCTATTATTAGGAATTAGATGCCCGAGTCCATTACACCGATATTATATATACAGTTATCGAGATTTTCTACCTTTTTTTTGCGGTGGACTATGCTGTGGTCACGCCCCGCCAAGGCGGTCCGGGGCGACCCCATATAACCACCCTGCAAAGCGTTTCTCTTCGCCGTGCGAGCGGGCCACCGGTACCCGATCTTTGTCTTCGCTGGCAGAGATTTGTTACCTGGAAGTTCATAGTAATAGGATCGGGGTTCAAACTATGGTCAATATTTGGACTGATGCTCAAGCCCTCTTGAAGTTAGTGATCTTATACTGCTAAATTTATGCAATTATATACACTTTGTAATAGTAATATAGATTAAATACAAAACTGCATTCTCAACTATTTGTTAGATATATATACATTTTTGTACGATTAGGTGGTCAACCAACGGAAGAAACATCACAAGCTACGGCCAGGAAGAATCAAGCTAAGATGGACAGGGATTTATATTGGTCAATTATAAACAATACTCCAAGGCCAACTTATAGCAATACCCCTAGGTAATATTTTCCTTTGTTATTTTTTTTATATATACCTAATGCCAATGTAACAAGCTATTTATTGCCTTTTAACAAGATTCAAATTTTTACATAAAATCAATAGCGATCTTTAAATTGCTTTTTTTGATCTGTTTTACTCTATTTGTCAGAGTAATAACAGCAATACATTGAGGCAATCTTATGCGGATGCAAACATGACAGATCAGGGAATTACTAGACATTAGAGCATACCTCGTAACAAAACAACTTAAAGAATGCATAAGTCTAATGTTTGATGTTGGATGCTCTTTACAATGAACCTTTGCGTGATTTGATTGAAGGAACTTTGCTTAATCCTGTCAAACACAAATTTTTGATTATGCTTAAGAGAATTTATGTCCTACGTTCCAAGAGTATTTATGATAAGGCTTGAATTATAAAGAAAAGCTTTTCAATAATTTTATTAGGTGACAGTTATAAAACATTAGCATGCTAGAATTGCGCTGTTAACAGGAGGCTGCGAATTTCACCTACTGATGACCTGATCCTAATTTAGCTTTCCCTTCGGTCACAGTTATAGCAAATACTATTGTCTCATCATGCATTCTCATCGGTTCAAAATTATTCATTGTGGTAGGACCACGCTGTTGACAGTGTTCTGTCTACAGCCGCGGGCCGGTCCGTCCGGGGTAGTACCACACTCTCGCAGAAAATCGACGTTTGAGCAGTGGCAATATGCTGCTGCGCTTCGTTCGGTGAGCGAGAGAGCCGGAAGCCCAACTTTCTGGGTGTGTTTACGTGTGGTGGGTTCAGGTGGTGCCTGAAACTTGCGGTGGTGAAGTCTTGGTTGGGGCATTGAGCGTGAGAGGCTGACATGGGGTACAGGGAGACCCGGTGGGAATGGTCACCGCCGGCCACCTGCCGGTCAGCAGGGGACCCGAACCCAGGATTATCCTCCCTGGGAGGCTGTCCCGCCAACCGGCGAAAATCCCGCTGTGTAGTCGTTGTGCCGGAGCAGGAAACCGGAGTGGATTACGGCGACTGCGCGCGGGGGGGCACCGGGGGCCCTTCCGTGCTTCGTATCAGCTTCTCACAAAACTCACCCTCCAGCCATGCACTGTGCCCCGCACCTATTTTTTTTGGTACCACCGAATCTCATTGTACGTATCCACACGCCCTTCCTGCTCTTCTTAAAAAAAACCCGTATGAAAAGTACTAGAAAAAAGAGAAGGTTTTCTACGGCGGTCCCCTTATCCACATTTGATGTGGATTTTTGCAATATCAGGGGTTTACATAGCAATCTCGATGCCGTTCACCACCATCTCGAGACGGCGCGGCCTGCCTTGCTCTTTTTAACGGAGACACAGATAGGCGCTCCGAATGATATTTCGTACCTTAACTACCCTGGCTACGAGTTAGAGCACTCCTTCCGTCGTAAGGCCGGGGTGTGAGTGTTCATTCGGGGTGATATCTGTTGTCGCCGGCTTCGGGCCCTCGAACATGGTGACCTGTCTATCTTGTGGTTGCGCGTAGACTATGGAGGGTTTACCCGCATCTACGCGTGCCTCTGCAGGTCGCATGGCAGTGATTCAGGGTCAACTCAGTTATTTGAGAACGTCCAATGGGGGATTGACGAAATATTGGAGCAGTGTCCATCAGCGGAGGTGGTGGTTCTTGGAGACTTCAACGCTCATCATAGAGAGTGGTTGGGGTCCCGAGCCACTGACCTCCAGGGTCGACATCTCTTCAATATGGTCTCGGCCTATGGACTCTCACAACTGGTGACACAGCCCACCCGTGTCCCAGACATTGAGAGCCATGAGTCTTCTTTACTGGATCTTCTGCTGACTACACACCAGCAAGGATACCGGGTAGTGGTCGAAGCCCCTCTTGGGTCATCTGACCACTGCCTAGTCCGTAGCAGAGCCCCTGTTGCGAGGCCTAATCGCTCTACGGCGACTGGGACTCGCAGAGTCTGGCAATATAAGTCGGCAGATTGGGATGGACTTCGCGAGTTTTATGCATCCTACCCATGGAAGCGGCTTTGCTTCGCCTCTGAGGACCCTGGCGTTTGTGCAGACTGCGTAACCGAAACGATTATTATGGGGATGGATTTATTTATCCCCAATACTCAAATACCCGTCGGCGGCCGCAGCCGCCCTTGGTTTAACAAAACCTGCAGGACGGCTGCACGGCAGAAGCAGTCCACATATCGGGCCTGGAACCGGGCTAAAAACTGTCAAGACCCGAACGTCAAAGAGGTGAAGCGAAAATTTAACGCCGCTTCCAGATCTAGTAAGAAGGCTATCGCCAGAGCCAAGGCAGAACATGTTGCCAGAATTGGCGAGCGATTAGAGAGCTATCCTGCTGGGAGTCGTGCATTCTGGTCGCTCGCCAAGGCTGCTCAAGGCAACTTCTGCCGGTCCAATCTCCCACCACTACAGAAAAGCGATAGCAGTCTGGCCTACAGCGCAAAGGAGAAGGCCGATCTTTTAGGTCAATTCTTTGCCTGTAACTCGACTTTGGATGCGGGAGCTGCCACACCACCTACCATACCGCGGTGTGATAGCTCTCTACCTGAAATCCGTATCTCACAGCGTGCGGTCAGGCGAGAGCTGCGGCTTTTAGACGTCCATAAGTCGAGTGGGCCGGATGGCATCCCTGCAGTGGTCTTAAAGACGTGCGCCCCTGAGTTAACCCCCGTCCTCACGCGCCTATACCGTCTTTCCTACGATACTAATAGGGTTCCATCTTCGTGGAAGGTAGCTCAAGTCCACCCGATCCCTAAAAAGGGAGAACGGTCGGACCCATCGAATTACAGGCCGATTGCGATAACATCCTTGCTCTCCAAAGTAATGGAGAAAATCATAAACCGCCAGCTTCTGCAGTACCTTGAGGATCACCAGCTGATCAGTGATCACCAATACGGCTTTCGACATGGTCGATCGGCTGGTGATCTTCTTGTGTACCTTACACACCGTTGGGCAGAGGCTTTGGAGGGCAAGGGTGAGGCGCTAGCATTCGGCCTAGATATCGCAAAGGCGTTCGATAAGGTCTGGCACGGAGCCCTTCTATCGAAGCTACCGTCTTATGGAATCCCCGAGGGACTCTGTAAATGGATCGCCAGCTTTCTGGATGGTCGGAGTATAAGAGTCGTCGTCGATGGCTCTTGCTCCGATACCATGACCATTAACGCTGGTGTACCACAGGGCTCGGTGCTCTCCCCGACGTTGTTTATCCTGCATATCAATGACATGCTCTCTATAAAGAGTATGCATTGCTATGCGGATGACAGCACGGGTGACGAGCGGTATACCGAGCATCAGAATATCCCTCGGAATATATTACAGGAAAGAAGGACTCAACTTGTGTCTGAAGTCGAGCGCTCTCTGGGGCGGGCCTCCGAATGGGGTGAACGGAACTTAGTCCAGTTCAATCCCACTAAGACACAAGTTTGCGCGTTCACTGCAAAAAAGGACCCCTTCGTCATGGCGCCTCAGTTCCAAGGAGTAACTCTCCAAATTTCCGAGAGTATTGGGATCCTCGGCGTCGAACTATCAAGCAAAGTCCAGTTTGGGAGTCATTTGGAGGACAAAGCCAAATTGGCAAGTAGAAAGCTGGGTGTCCTGAACAGAGCCAGGCGATACTTCACACCGAGACAACGTCTTGTGCTATATAAAGCACAAGTCCGCCCTCATGTGGAGTACTGCTCACATCTCTGGGCAGGCGCGCCCAAATATCAGCTAGACCCATTTGACTCCCTGCAAAGACGTGCTGTTCGAATCGTCGGTGATCCCAATCTCACGGAAGGACTGGAGTCATTGGGGAGCCGGAGAGACTTTGGGTCTCTCTGTGTACTCTACAGGCTCTTTCACGAGGAGTGCTCTGAGGAACTGTTTGACTTGGTACCACCGTCACCATTTTATCACCGTACCACTCGACACCGCAGCAGGGTTCATCCATTCCACCTGGAAACGATACAGACGTCAACTGTACGTTTTCAACGTTCATTTCTCCCACGTACATGCAAGATCTGGAACGAACTACCTGCTGCTGTGTTTCACGAGCGCTATGACATGTCCTTTTTTAAACGAGGTTTAAGAAGAGCACTTTCTTCACGGTAGGCAGCGGCCTAGCTATGCCCTGGTATTGCAAGAGTCCATGAGCGGCAGTGTCACTTACCATCAGGTGTGCTGCTGGCTCGTTTGCCACCACCGGCAATAAAAAAAAAAAAAAAAATCTCAATTTCATCTTAACACAATACGTTATCGTTTTATTTAGAAATCCATCGAGTTTGTTACTATTTTATCCATTATTTATTGTATTTTGTATATATTATTCGTCAATCATCTTTCTGCGATCGTGCCATTGGATACTACTGCTAAATAGTTACCAAATAATGTAGACATACCAACATTACGGACCGTTCAGCCTAACGTATTTTTAATTTGTCTTAAATATTTTCACCAAATAGCGTCATTTAACATTATATCTATATGTATATACTATAATCTTATGTTTGTATGACTGACCAAACATACGAACCCCATATAGATCCCAGTAAAGCTATTTACTGGTTCGGTATTTTTAACAAATTAAGGTAAGCAAGGCAGAAAATAACACTTATTTTTATTCCAAAGTTAGACGCAAGAAATTTCTGGTAGGCTATATTGATCACAGTTTTTTTGCCGTAAGCCATAAATGGGCCGGATTGTCCAGGGTAGGCAAAGACGAAGAGAAGAAGAAGAAGAAAAAGAAGATTAATATAGATAGATGCATAATAATATGCATTTGGTAATCTATGACAATACTACGGTTATATCTTCCAGGCCTAGACCAGATTTGCTTATGCCAGCGGACACTGGAAACAGGCCTACAAGTTACCCATCGAAATCTTTAAATGGACAACACGGTGTCGAGTTCAAGAATATATCGCGCAGTTTGCAGAACTTAGAACAGTCTCTATCTAGGGAGCGCTTATATCGCCGTCTGAATGTAATGAATCAAACTTCGTCTAATGTACGAGGTTAGTTCATCCATTGTTATTATATGTGTATAAGAATAATATTAATATAACGTGTAAGCTTTTTACATATAAAATTCTGCTGTTCCTAGTTCTTTTCTCATTAAGTACTTTGAGCAATGAGCATTTAAGGGCTCATCTGGACGGTGTCAGCGATAGGCGACGAACCTACTTATTGTAAATCTGCTACTAAAATAATAATAAAAATGTATTTCTTACCTAATAACACGCTTATATTATATATAGTATTTTATATTAATGCTGTTTAACGTACGTTTGCATATGTCTTTAGTTTTCATACTGCAATAACATAGAACACCAATAATAAATTTATACTCGCTACTTGATGCATTTAACTTCAACAGTGCTGTTGACAGAGATTTTTATTATTACCAGTCGGTACTTTTGGTACTTTTAGTCAAAAGTGCTTTTTTATTCTTTCATATTGCCTATTTTGATTTGCCTTCAAACATCAGCTCTTTGTAACAGCCAGTGCATCTTTTACGGTTTTTTCTTTTTGCGGGCAATTTCGGCAAATCTATAAGGAAATGTCTTGAAGTTGAATTGGTGGGTTGAGAAGAGCTGGTGGATGGAGCAGAGCTTATAGAAGGATAGAAAGAAGTGAAGTGGGTCACGTCAATATTTATTCACAAGTCCGTGGCACCACATTGGGGTCACATAGGAAAATCAAGGAAAATTGAAAAATATTATGACGAAAAATCATGTTTCTCATAAGTCCATTATAGAGTACTGTAATTATCTATTAATTGCTGTGGACTTGCCAGGTGGTCTGACTATTTGGTATGGGGACTGTTAAAGTTTTAATGGCCTCAAATATGAACATCGCTTCAAATAAATTTTCTACCGAAATAACTACTAGGCGGATGCCTAGTGCCTATAGGATTATAATAAAAACTTATAGGTACTTAAATATCGAATATTAAATATGTAATTTTTATTATAACGTATTCTTGTTTGTGTATTTCTTTTTTTAACAATTGAATCAATACACACCACAATACATACACACACATATCAAAACACCTCAGCCAGAAGGCACGTGTAGCAATACATAACGCAGTGCTTGTCCCAACATTACTGTATGGAAGCGAGAGTTGGGTATGCAGAAAAGAGTATGAAAGTAAAATTAATGCGGTCGAAATGCGATCTCTGCGGAAAATCTGTGGAGTTAGGCTGACCGACCGCATTCGTAACGACGACGTAAGAGAGCGAGTAGGTATGAAAGAGAGTATTGGTGTAAAGATGCGAAAGGGAATACTCCGATGGTTCGAACATGTGGAAAGAATGCCGAACGAACGTCTGGTTAAGAAGATATACAATGCGAAAGTGGAAGGATGTAGGTACCGAGGGAGACCGAGACTAACCTACCTAGACCAGATCGGTCATGTACTGAAGGAAGGTGGAGTCAAGAGTCTCCGAAACCGGCGAGCGTGTATGAAGAGAATTATGAATGTTGAGGAAGCGAGTGAAGTATGCAGAGATAGAGTTCTCTGGCACTCTGTTCTCTCTGCCTACCCTGCAAGGGATATGGCGTGATGATATGTATATACATACGTATGTATGTAATCAATACAATTTCTATTTTATGGTATTTATGATAATTTATGTTAATTATGACAATCTATTACTAGAAATGAAGTTATTCCTTATATGCGTTTGATGGTTTTAAATATTGACGTACTATATATGATTTTATTAGTAAATATTATATTTAGCAATAAATTGATTATTCTGTTTTTATATATAAAGAAAATGGTTGACTGACTATTAATGCCAAGCTACTGAGTTTCAGTAATCGTTATTTTTTCAAAGACTCGCTAAGAACCTACCCCGAAATTACTCCGGTCCGTCCGGGGTAGTACTGTGATACTATTTTCGCACATTCGACACACACGTCGACGTCTGAACATTGGCAATGTGCTGTTGCGCATCGTTAGATCAGCAAGAGAGTCAGCAGCCTAGCTGTATTCCTGGTATTACATAGGTCCATAGGCGGCAGTAACACTTACCATCAGGAGTGATACTTGCTCGTTTGCCACCAAAAGCATTAAAAATAGCTCAAATACTCTTTAGTAAAAATAAATAAACACGTGTATGAGCATTTGTCTATTTTCATTCTCTAAAGTAGGGGATTAAACTTGGTGTAATACTTTATATTGATTTCTTATTGAATTAAAAATTAGTACAAATAAATACGTTAACCTCTTTATTCAACAAAATCAAACATAAAGGCAATATATTTTGTAAAATGAATAGTTTCCTTAATGTCCTGCACAATTTATCTATCATACGTGATTGCTACGTGGATGGAGTCGCTTGCAAAAGCTCGTAGACCACAATCCACTGTGTTCTCTCTTCATCGCCATTGGGCTTACCACTGGTACCGATTCCTTGACATTCACGGCTGACCCGTCATGTTACTCTTTCGGGTATCATCTCCATCGACGCTTCGGTAACAAACAGTAGTGTTGTTGGGTCATACCCTCGCGCGGTCGTCCTCTTTGCGGATGGCGGACTAATCTCCGGTACATCGACCAATGGCCTCAACTAGGGCGGCATCAGGCAAAGGTACTCGCGCTTGGGCCGCCCGACGCGTTGACAGTCGCTCCTCTTTTTTACGTTGTGCGTCACTGTTTATTTCAAGTTCAACTGATAATTTTCAGTTTCCTATACCAGTGGTTCTTATCCGGTGGTCCCTGGAGGCATTCCAAGTGGTCCACCAAACCATCGTAATAAACATGTGACGTGACGTAATGAATCGAGTAAACATAACACAAAGTGCGCGAAGAGAGAGAGAGAGAGAGGCAAATATATAGAATTTATACATGTACATAACCAATAGGGGTGGTCCCTGGGGGGGCACACTTAAAACATTACTTATTTTTACTGACCGTCGCGCCGCCTACAGATTGGTTGTACAAACTTAACTGCTGCCATTTTGTCCTGCCTGTCAAACGTTTGACAACTGAGAATTGTTATTTTTTGTTCCTAGCGTAGGTACTTATTGTCATCGATCTATTTTCGGTTATTGATATTTTTCTGAAAATTATCTTCGTCGTCGTCGTTTCAATGTTAGGCTGATATTATTATTGTTTAATTATCAGCTGATATGTTTTTTTTATATTTCAGGGTAGCTTTCATAGTAAAAGAAAATTCTATGTAATTACACATACACATGTAGATATGTATATATATATTACTTCAACTTTAGTTCACCGCCTAAACTCTAGGTGGCAGCACTTTCCATACATGCATATTTTATCATCGAGTTGCCACTCTTTTTCAATTTAATAACTTTACTCTTTGGGTGGTCCTTAGAAAAACAGAAATTTGGTAAAATGATCGCTCATGTCTTAAAGGTTAAGAATCATTGCTTTACATTAATTTACTTGTAGGTCATTGCAGTTTATAGATTCAATATTAATCTAGTTGGTGAACTTTATTTCATCCGCTATACTCTCCAAATTTTCGGAAAGTTTATTAATGTAGTATATGTTGAATTATTGTGTTTACTAATCTGTTTTACCTTGGCAGTTTCAAGTCTCCTTTTATAACGATTTGCCAATCGATCATTCAATTTAGTGTTTCAACGTTCAAGTTGTTTCTGTTGTGTTGGGCATGGACTATCAAATCTTCTTTTGACATTTCTACTATTTACAGGTACTCTTTGTTTTGGCGGTAGGCGTGTAGTATCTTCCTTGGTTTTGACCTTTAAATAGTTAGATCTTTGGTAGACTAACTGACCTGGATGATAAGCGTTTGATAAATCACACTTCTTAAAACTCTAACTTTTCATATTTATATAAAAATTGGGACAATATCAAGTGCATTTAACCAAGGTACCTTAGGTACTTTTTAGAATTTCCTTTTCAAGTTTTTTAGTTACTATTAGTTACACTAATTGATCGCCGCTTGTTCTCGGCGTTGTTGCTCATTTAGCACCCAAGGGAGACATCTAGGGTAGATCTATAAAAAGATCAACATTGGGCTCTCAAATATTAAGAATTATCTGCAACTATGTATAGGACGAACCAGGTGGACCGACTACTTGGTAAAGTTTGCTGGGAATGGTTGAATGCTGGCGGCACTGAACCGCACTTTGTGGCGAAGTATGAGGGAGGGCTACGTCAGCAGTGGACGACAAAAGGCTAAATGATGATAATGATGATCCGCAATTACTTTTGCCCTGATATATTGGTTGAAATCTATTAATACTGGTAATGTGTTGTTCTCTTTTGATAATAGTTCAACTTTGAGAAAATTAGATTTTACGCAAGCGAAGCCGCGAGCAGAAGCTAGTAATGTGATAAATGAAATATTTGCACGTGTGGTGCCGGAGTAAGAGTTTTCAATGGCCAAACTTTTGCTTTCCACGGGTGTCGTAACCGATGAGTAAGAATGTGAGTGAATACCATTGCAATAGCAAGAAATGTCGAAATAAACCCAGATGCTAATACGACTAACTAACATTGTATCGTATGTCAATTACTCTCTAATAATTACATAAGTTGTGCTCATTAGTGGTACGTTGCTGTAGTCTAAAAGAATGTAAATAAATATTTAAAATATTTTTCTTGCAGTTAATAGACCTCTACAAACTTCGATCAATGCTCCTAATCAAGCACCTCCACCAGCTCATTCTTCATATCCTCCAAGAAATGATGCATCAACGTCGCGCGGTCCTTATTGTCCTTCTAGGACTGCAGCCCCAACAAATCATCCAGCTCCTCTGCTTCCAAGGCATACAAGTTCAAGCAATCATTATGACAAGCGTTCACAAAATCCAAGACCTTCAATTTCAACTCATCTTATTTCCTTGAACGGTGGAAGTATTACTACAACAATTATTAATGGTGGTACATCCGCATGGCCTGCAACTTCTGTAAATCAAAGTGGCCCTCCTAGCTCGGCTGCTGCATATACAACAAGTTATCCGAACTCTCGTCCCACGTGGACGGCACCCTCACCAAGTCAGGCTGGATCAAATGCTTGGGCTACAGTGACAATGAATCCAGGTGAACCGGCTGTATGGACTATACCTGCAATAAATCCGGGTATATCATCTTCCTGGTCTGCAGGCCCAGCAAATCAGAATAGAAGCTTCGAAACTTTGTGGAATACACCTTCAACTAGTCAGGCTAGACCAACTTCGTGGAATACAGCCTCAACGAGTCGCAGTGCCCCTCAAGATATACCAACAACACCATTACAACAAAATCGAGCAGGATATCCAAACGGTGCTGATTGGGCACGTCTACTAGAATCCCCACCTTCACCTGGTAAGTTTGGAAAGCGTAACGTTGTTGAAAATTGTAAGTCTTAACCTTTGTCTTCGTTCTGGACTACGGCTACATATCACCAATGCCCATAAGCCAGACGAGTAAGGAACTTAAACATATCATATCACTGAAAAATGAGAATTAATGCAAACAAAACATATTTCCTTGTCACTGTGAAGATCATGATCAGTATTTCTCACTACTGGGTATAGACTATTTGTGTTAAGGGCTTTGAGATGAGTCTCATGTGGGGAGCCACATGGTGAAGAATTAAAAATGCAATCTCTTGCCACCCTCTTCGCTGTGTGGTAGCGGCTAGAACCCTTACTTTTCTCGTGTATGTTGTAAAAGACGATTAAGAGTTTAATATTACCTGGGCCAACTTCACCTGTTGCCGTTTGGTCAACAATAACATTTCCAAGTAGGGTTGACATCATACAGGCGGCGGGTCATAAAACTATTGTCCATAATTGCAATATGTACGATGGAAATACGAGATATATTGCGTCGACCCCAGTCCAGTGTTGACTCGTAAAAATTGGCTGACGTAAACCTTGACTCTCAAAGATGGCAGGGCTCTTCGGAGAAACTATTAATGCATCTGCCCTTGCCACCGCCTGCCTAACGTGGCAATTAAGGTATGATGCTACTTCCATGACGAGGCTAATATCCAATAGTTGATGTAATTTTTCTATCCACGTAATGAATGATGATGATGTAATTTTTCTATCCACGTAATGAATGATGTGAAATATAAGACTGTACAGTCTTATATTTCACAGTCAGAATTCTTTGTGACTGAATAAAAAAATAATTAAGAAATCTTTGACGTAGGTACCTTATGTTTTAAAAGACGGATTTATTCTAATAATGGAATAAGTTATAAAATAAATTATTGGACATTGTAAAACTTTATTTCACAAAAGTACATACATATACCATTAAAAGTCCAACTGGGTGGGTTTGGGGTTTGTATGGTGGCAGCGGCCTAGCTATACCTTTGGTATTGCATAGGTCCATGGGCGTCAGTAACACTTACCATCAAGTGTGCTGCTTGCTCGTTTGCCACCATAAGCAATAAAAAAAAAACAGGAATGTGAAAATGAGTCAAGTTCAATATTATAATAATTATTGTGTGGTTTTCGACTTCACCGACAGAACATTAGAGATCTAAATGGGTGCCAAATTCTATAGAAAATCCTGAATTTCATTTATTAGGAGAAAATTCTAAAAGTAATTTTAAAACATTTTTTGTTTATATTTCTACTACAAAAATATTTTATTTATTAAATTTTAAATTCTTATAGATCAATTATTTACATAAACCTTATTACTTATGATATAATGAACCTCCACATTTGACTTAGCAACTTTGCACATATGTTTATTTGTCACCGTATTTACTACTTATCATCTTTATTATATGCAAGTTATAATTTTTATATTATAAGGTTTTTTAAAGTTTATTAATTATAATAAAATGTTTATATAAAATATTATTATATGGTTTAATTTTTCAAAATATTTGATGTAAATAATTCGACTATGAGAATTTAAAAAAGTCATAATAAATAAAATATTTTTGTAGTAAAAAATAAATTATGTTTTAAAATTAAAAAGTTATACATACATCTTCTAATAAATAAATTTCAAGATTTGACGAAAACGATGAAACAAACTATTAATGATCAAACTTATTCTCCTTCGAAGAAGAACGAAGTGTTTGTTTTATACTTATGCAAGCCGCTAAGTTTTAACTAATAAAATCGATATTTCATTGATATTTTTAAAATTTTATAACTACAGTGGAAACTCGATTAACCGGACTAATAATCGAAAAACCGGATAATATATTATAATATTATGAAATCCAGTATGTATGTTACATTTGTACGTAATATAGTTTAATATGTTTATACATACATAACTTTCGATACCTCGGTTCTCTTATCCAAAGCGATGGTGACCTCGATCGTGCGGTGAAGCACAGAATTGATGTGGGATGGATGAAATGGCGGCAGGTCACGGGTACAACATGCGACCCCAAAGTACCCCTTAAATTAAAGGGCCAAATATATAAAAGCCTAATAAGACCTGCTGTACTGTATGGATCAGCATGTTGGGCGACAAAAGCGACGGATGAGAGACGACTGCATGTAGCGGAGATGCGAATGTTGAGATGGATGTGTGGTGTGACAAGAATGGATAAAATAAGGAATGAACATATAAGAGGAAGTTTGAAAGTTGCGCCAGTGACGGAAAAATTAAGGAGTGAAAGATTGACATGGTATGGACATGTGATGAGACGGGATGAAAGTAATGTTATGAGGAAAGCTTTAAGTATGAATGTTGAAGGCTTAAGGGGTAAGGGAAGACCGAAGAAAAGATGGATGAACTGCGTGAAACATGACATGGATAGACAAGGAGTGACCACAGAGATGACGTCTGATAGAGTTGTATGGAAGAAGAAGACATATTGCGTCGACCCCAAATAAATTGGGATAAGAGCAGGTTGATGATGATGATGATGATACATACATACATACATACATATCATCACGCCATATCTCTTTCAGAGTAGGCAGAGAGAACAGAGTGCCAGAGAACTCTATCTCTGTATACTTCACTCGCTTCCTCAACATTCATAATTCTCTTCATACACGCTCGCCGGTTTCGGAGACTCTTGACTCCACCTTCCTTCAGTACATGACCGATCTGGTCTAGGTAGGTTAGTCTCGGTCTCCCTCGGTACCTACATCCTTCCACTTTCGCATTGTATATCTTCTTAACCAGACGTTCGTTCGGCATTCTTACCACATGTCCGAACCATCGGAGCATGCCCTTTCGCATCTTTACACCAATACTCTCTTTAATACCTACTCGCTCTCTTACGTCGTCGTTACGAAAGCAGTTTACCGTTAATACCATACTCCGGTAAAATGTCCCAAAGTTCCTTTCGTACAACCGTGTCAAATGCTCTCTCCAGATCCACAAATCTGCAGAAAACCCTCTGACCTAGAGCCAGATGCTTCTTCACAATGTTGCGCAGAGAGAACACTTGATCCATGCATCCCCTTCCACTCCTGAAACCTCCTTGTGTCTCACACAGTAAACCATCGGACACCATCCTCTAATCCTAATATGTTTATAATATAACAATAACGAAACGCGTGGAGTGATCAGGCGAAGCGCATGCGGGCAACGTCAGTTCTGACACATTCTCTTGCATTGATTCAACTTGTATATGCAAGAGTCCGAATAGTTGCGAATCCGTATAACTGAGAGTCGGATAATCGAGTTTCCACTGTAAAACAGTGATCTGTTTTTGTTTTTTTTGCTTTGTATACACACACCTACTTGGATGTCAAATTTTAACTTTTTAGGTCATCTGAAAATGGGTTAGGTTTTTGATCTATATGTCAGTCAGTCAATCATAAAAATGACGATTTTTGAACGTTAATATCTAATTAACTGTCTACGTTGTATTTATAAAATTAGGGATGCAAAAAGATTACTACTTTGTTTACTTGAGTAGGTATTACACATTTTAAATGAAACTACTTTTACGGATTCTATCGCGTTTGTATTTGATTTTTAATTTTCCGACGTTTCGAACACTTTACAGTGATCATGGTCACGGGAGGATTACGGTGTGTTACGTCCAATAAGTCATCGTTATTACAGAAATTTATATCTACCCACTACAGTATCAGTTATTAAATTTTTGATCCACTTAACCACTGTAAAGTGTACGAAACGTCGGGAAATTAAAAATCAAATACAAACGCGATAGAATCCGTATCCGTAGGTGCAATTTTATATACCTAGTGGATTTTTAATATATATATTTAAAATTTTCAAGTTTTTATGTAGGATAGTTTATAAGTTATGATGGGTCGAAATGGTTTGTGTAAAGTACTCTCTGTGCGACACTCACCAGTTCTCTTTCCTTGAACTTGACATGCAACCGTATGCCTAGATATAGGACATTACATAAATATAGGACATTACATAGATATAGGACATTACATAGATATAGGACATTACATAGAAATTGAAACTTTATTATAATAAGCACGTTTTCCAAATGAGGACGGGGTAAGAATACAATTCATCACCCCCTGTCTTATCCATGGCTCTCCTGTAAAATGACTAAGGGAAACAAGATACATACAACATCTATGGAAGCGAAGGAAACTCGGAATAAAATCCTATACCAACACGTGTGATCAGCATGTTATAGTAGGTCAATATCCCTATTAGTATGGAGGAGGCTTCGACCCCAGTAGGAGGTATATAAGCTGAGATAATAATAATAAGTACCATTAAGAGTAAAGAGTATCAAGTCACCACCAAAGTAGTTGCTGCCTGAAAACCCGTTTATACATATGTAGATGTAAGCCTCATTAACGCGGTATATGCTAAAATTTTATTTATATATATTTATATTATTATATGTTTTTATTTATATTACTATATGTTTTTTTTTTTATATTATTATATGTGTTTATTTATATTATTACAGTTTGAATTATGTTTTTATCATAGTCGTAGAATGCTTGGACCTTCTGATACTACCGTACGTAACTTTGTCAATAGACGATTTTGCGATTGCATCGAATTGGCAACTCATTCGATGGCAGCCTTAAAATCGTATCGTAAAACTTATCTTAATACTTCGGCACCTGTCGTTTACTTGATAGCTACAACTGACATTTGTTAGATTGGTAGAGCTATCCCAATTGAATCCTCAATATTATCAAATGATGCGATGAGCGACTCTTAGTGTCCTATTTGTCTATCCATCAACCAATCAACGGTAACTGTTAGACATGACTCTACCTATAAAAATAACATATGAAACGGCAGAACCGTTTCTGCTTGTATCTAAAGGTTCACTTGTATCTAAACATTTTTAGCAACTATAAAAATAGCGTCATAATGTCAAGGATGTTGGTGAAGAGCGGTGTCAATCTGACTCAAAAAAGCGTAGATGGCGAGACAAATTGTAGAAATACTAAAACATCTTAATATTTTGCATGATTTAGCAAGAGTGCAATTCTCTTCTTTCTCTTCTTGACTTGCTTGTAATTACTCACTAACCGCAATTATTGTATCCTTTAATTAATCTCGTTCAGCGTTGAACTTATTTATAAGCTTTCTTAATAAAACGTAATTTGATTAAGCCTTTGTATTCCTTTACTGCGGCTCAGAATTTGTGGATAATTATCGTAAGTTGGTAATGCTCCGTGAACCAATTCCCGTTGAGTGGCTAGATGAGGAGTCGGCGCGTAAGTACTTATTAAACATAAAAAATAATTTGCAACCACCAAAAATCAAATGTATGAGATTTTTTTTTGTTATATATTGTCATAGCCAATAATATCTAATAGACAACCCGTATTGTCGGTTTAATGAAATCAATATGCAACTGCTGACTCCCCCAGGTTCAAATCACGGTTGAAAAAAAATTACTAGGTATGGTTATTAGGGCATTTTTACTTACTATAGGTAGTATAAAACTACGGTTAATTAACAGTCTGTAACCTGCTTGGTATCTGTCTAGGCGCGTCTCAAAGTTTACATATGTAGACGATTATCTTGATAATGATTTTAAACCTGTGGAGATAAAGGCAAAAATTAAGGGCCGTCCATTAATCATGTGATCTTTTTTTAGCATTTTTTAACCCCCTCTCCCCCTTGGAGATACGTGGTGGGGTTTATGACTATGCAAACCAACATCACGTGAAGTTTTAGTACCTATAAAGATTTAGCCACAACACATTATATTCTCGGTTTTTTTGTTATACTTTGCAGAAAGGTTTTTATACAGATCACCTACTTTAAACATTGTTTTAATGCAAAACGTACGTAAGGGTTTACGCATATGTATTTGGCGCCAAAACAACAGAATAACTGGCGGCTGGCGTGCCGAGCTGGGTTCTCGTCGGCGGCGCGTGGGGACTTCGTTCACACAAGTCAAAGCCACACTACACGCCGCTTTTCAGCTTAAAAATCGCGTTATACGAAAAAATAAATACACGTGATATCTTACTACACCGCTCTCCACTTGTGACATTTCGTGATTTTTGTCAAACTAATTCCCTCCTCCCCTTTCAAGTCTCACGTGATTAATGGATGGCCTCTTAGGTATCTGGATACTAATATTTGTATGTGCTAATTAGTTACTAAAGTAGCGATCCTAAAATATTTAATGATAAATCGTGGCAGAAACATTAGCTACTTTTTGAATTGCTTTTTGTTATGGTAGGCTACGTTGCTAACAGTTTTCAACCTGCTTCTCGCCTATTCGTCGACCGGCTCGTCCGGGATACCGCCACGCCCTTCCAAACAATCGAAGTCCGAGTGGTGAAAGTTTGCTATTGATTTTCATTTGTTGATTGAGAGCACCGGAATTCATATGATTTTAGTGCTAAGAAAACATGTACCATTATAGTATCCAACTTCATAGTCCGAATTCCGATAACGGTGTTCGCGTGGAACGTTAATAGGCCTAGTCAAGTGACAGACGCTTCGTCTAGATCTATGAATTAATCTTTTTAGAGTATATATCTCCTGATAAGGTTCAAATTCTTTTCATTCTTTCACGTTGACACGTTATAGCCCAGTTTTTCAGTCTAGGCACTTTAGATTTGAAAGTTAATTTCAAAGTAATGGGAAATAATATGGTAATCTCGCTGCAGGTCAATTGAAGGAAGTATACGAAGAGTGGCGTAGTGAAAATCCAGAACTGGCTGTTAGGATGGACACACCACCACCTGAAAATCAATCTGGGGGCTCGTCCCGTACTGGTATGTTTATTAAATCTCATAAACTTAACAGATGGAAGAGCTGTCTAAGTACCGACTTCTATTACTAAGTATCGCGAATTCGATTTCCAATTAGTACATTTCATTGATTCTGCGACTGGATATAAATTTTGTATGTTATTTTTATACTTACCAAGACCTCTCTACGGTATAAAGTTCATTCTTTGCTTCGCGGTGGAGAATATATTAATCAGAAGACGTTAAGCTTTAGCAGAATATAAGACTTTTGCACACGTCTCGGGTTCAATTCCCATGACGTCTACCTTCTTCTCGAATATATGTGTGCACGATTAATTATAGATTGTTTAAATGAGGTAATTAGTGTGATAATAATAGTGAGTATGTGAAGTGTGCCTCGTTGAGTAGACATATCTAACGTCCAATCTATCTAAATTGGGTGACGGATGCCAGGAAGCTAAAACGGATTATTGCTGCTGATTTAGAAAGTGCAACAATAGAAATCGAAATGATATAAATACATATTAGAAATAAAGAGTGATTTAAAATACTAAATTGGAAATCGTGTACAACGAAAAAGTAAAGGTTAAACTACGTGGAATGCCGATTTTTAACACTACCAGCGCCATGAGAGAGATTTTTACGGCACCCCCGACTGACATTCATACCCACACGTGAACAAAGTTAAATATATAATGAAATAACCGTTAATCAGAAAAAATAGCCATTTATTATTAAGCAATAGTGAAAGAGAAAACGGGGTCCTTACTTTTTTGCGTGTGTTTAGCTGTTAGCCGCAGGTGGCTTTAACAGCTTTACGCTTTGGGTGAACGTTGAGGGCTCTCAACAATAAAAGGGCCAACTGCGACGCCCCTTTTATATCTGTCGCCCTAGGCTGTTGCTCAACCGCGCCCTAACCTCGCTATTGACTATGTTTGCAGACGAGGTCAGGTATTTCGTCATCTAGTACTCATAAATATATTGTATTTAAACTTTTAGATTCACAGCAAGCAGCATCATTTGTGGCTCCAAAACCAGAGCCTCGCGAAAATTCCGTAGAAGAGGCTGAAGGTAATATTGAGCTCAAGAAATCTATCTTGTAATATATTTCTGAATTATTACTAAAGTAATATATTTATTATTTAGATTTATCAACAAGCAACACTTCTAGTAGCGGCGTTAGGCTGATAGAGGAGGTTGTGGAAGTGGCCGCCTCTGATGAGGCTCAAAATCTTGCGCCGCCTGCTGCTACTCAGGCTGAAGAAGTGTCGCAAGTTGAAAACTCTGAAAATAGTACCAATGTGGTATGTTTCATTTACTACCTACTACATGTCGCATATGGTATATATAAAAGATGTGCGTGTGTGTGTGCGCTCATACGCAACGCCACACACGCATTACATACATAGGGAGCACACATACATACATAAACTCAGTCATACATATAAACACGAATAAACATGGAACATATTAATATTGACACACATGTTAAATATATGCATATACATGCAAATATTTTATACAGCCATGCACAAACAAGCATGCGTTCGCACATAGACACAGACGTAATTTTTTTCTAATTTATGGTATTGATAGTAATTGGATATAAGGCTTAAATACTTTTTAAACGTCGTACAATAAGTCTCTTGGTAGAAGTATAAAATTTCATTTCGATCACCAACCTGCCTACTAAGCGTGGTGATTACGGCTCTATTCTGTCATTTATTGCTTACATCCAGCAGGGGACGATGACTGGCTGATGATTTTTTAAGGTTATTTGTATCACGACCCTTTCTTACCCATAGGCGTCGTGAAAATCTATTAAAATATTTAGCAAAACACATTATTAAAAAAAAACTGGCAGTTCCCTTCCTTCCCTTCGCCAAACCGGTTTTCTCTAACATTGCATTCATTTATATTAATTGCCTTATATTTCTCAAGTCGTTCACGAGAAAGTTAGACAGAAACACATTGCGTTTTCAGTACGCCGCATTGAAAAAGGATTTCACTAATAAAACAATTTTAATATTTATATAATTTGCATAAAAAAAGTTGTTTTTAAATAGCTGAAATGAGCTAAATTAAATGCGAATTAAAAAGCTTTTCATTAATAACTTTCATTAAAAATTATATTTTATTAACTAAAGATATATTTATATTATTTATTTTATAGGGAGCTATAACGGCTATAAGTGAAAATGCAGTTTCAGTGCAACCAGGACCGTCGTATCAAGGCGTCAAAAGGAAGAGAGATTGTAAGTATCCATTTCTTATTGCCGTGTTCACATGATTTTATCTGTCTGCATTCACACTATTAGCAATTTTTTTATAAAATTAAAACTGTCACTTTGGACCAGTGTATTAGTTGTAAAATCTTGGAGCATACATAGTTGAACAGATTGTTTAATCAATGTGATAAAGACTAGTCTCGCCCCCAGCGACAGGCAGGTGGAAAGAATACCACGAGGCATTAGGAGTTATATAAAACTTAATCGCTTCATCAGATATCAGAAGCCGAATTGACTTTTGTAGTATAAACAGCTTTCGTGAATCTATTGCAAAAAATGGAAAATAAAATATTAAGAATGTCGTTGGTTTCTTTTTTTAGAATAACTTTCTAAATTGCAACTGAAGTTTTATAATGGCGTAATTTTTTTTAATTGCAGCAAACGATGATAGAAGACAGCCATTCTCTGTGCACGATTTTAATCAGGTATGTGAATTTTATATTCATTATAAATATTATGTTGTCAAAATCCTTTGAGACAAACAAATTATTTTTATTATCACCTTCTAGACGTCCACTGTTGCAGATAAGTATAGACTCTAGGAGAATGTTACTCAGAACTATCCTATGCCGCCTTTATTCAACGGTTCTCTGCGAATTTTACGTTATAAAAAAAACATTAGAAACCCCAAAACTTTTGGAAAAAGAGGTTGTTTTAATTTAACTTAATAAAAAAAATAATTGTTTTAATAGCTCTTAATAGATACTAGTCTGTTAGTCATTCATACGACGTTACACAGGTAATGTGTGACAGAGACCACGCTTTTCGAAGGCGAAATTAGTTGATTGTCTCATTCCAGAGGTCGATGTGCAATATTTATCATCGGGTACAATGTTTATAGAACTTGCTCCGGCTGCTTGAATGCCCAGTATGCCTGGAGTGGATGGAGCCGCCGATCTCGCAGTGCCGACGCGGCCACCTAGTATGCGGTCGCTGTCGCACGCGTCTGTCCGCCTGCCCCGTTTGCCGCACGCCATTCTCCTCCGTGCGGAACCGTGCCATGGAAGGGGTATGTTGTCATAACCTGATTTATATCAAAGAATTGGGTGACCAAAATAAAGCGCTGTATTTCTTGAGCAAGATACTTAATTACTTCTCAGCCCATATATGTCCCGTTGTGTTCGAGCTTGCTTAAAAATAGGAGTTTAATTGACTTGCTATATGGTGATAAGGCGTATTGGCATGGGGTATTCAAACTTTCCTTCCCTTGCATCGATATTATCTGCGTATCATATTCCTTAATTGTCTTTTACGACGCTCACGGGCGATGGGCTATTGAATTTCATTCTTACTCCGTCACTTCATAGACAGAAGAAGAAAGAAGATACTTATATAACAATATTTAAAAGCAAACTAAAGGTTTTAGGAACTGGCGTTATATAATAATGTTATTTGTGTATAGAATCGTGTTGAGAAGTTCAAACAGCTATATGTAGTAAGTTTTAAAAGAAAAATATTATTTAGATACGAAATTTCATCGAAACCGAAATTCACAAAAATATAACCATGGAGTAATTGCTCATGAAAGTTATTAGTTACAAGTAATTATATATGAATAGCAGAGCTGTTTGAGAATAGATTAGCTGTTTGCTGCAACTTTGCTAACATAGATTCCATACATTTTAAATACGTAGGACCTTATTTTAAAATAATATCCATAGATAATATTGTAACAATTCAAAATGTATTTGATATTATAATAGTTGTTATGACAACAATAGTAATAATTAGGTAAACCTATCAACGCATTAAAATGTCTGGTTGCTAATATTTTTCCTGTTTCGGTAACATTTATGATTACATTTTGACTTTCAAATGTTGCAGTATTATGTTTTATAACCTTATACCTTTTTCGATAAATAGTCCAATAGAAATAAGGTTTTTCAAATCTATATACCTTTCGGATAATATTTCGGACTAATATTTTTCGGAGATGGGCAGTGTTGCTGTTTATCTCCGCAAAATATTAAACTCAACAACTCTTCATCAAATTAGATAAACTGTTCCAAAATTGATCACATATTTATTCATTATTTTCACAACTACATAACAATACGCTTATATTATATTTTAAATGAGTACATAAAAAGGTTTCTGTTATTATTCTACTTTTTGTGATGGTTTTCTTCAATATCTATCTTAATAATACAGAAAAAATATCTAACTAATACATTACTATATTAAGAATAATGATTTCACCTTGCTTAGTAATTGATTCGAAAACTCTTGTTGAGGGAGATCGCTACTCGTACAAATATTTGAACTTTGGCGCTATTTGATTGTTTTTATACTTACACATATTATATTTAACTGAGTCGGTGCATCGAGCATTGTCGTCTAACGTCAGTGCAATGCCGCACCCTCCTGAATGCAGTATAGTTTCGAAAGCGCACCGCCATTTTCCACAAACGTCCATGCATTGTGTTCAATAGAAAATCTTTTGCGTTTGTTGTTATCAATGAAAATTGATTTACATTCACGATTTGTATAAAACATAATATTATGATAGTGTTAGAGAATGCCTATTTAGTATATAATAGACGAAATTTGTTACATTTAATTTTGTAAATTTTAAATAAAGCAACGGACAAATATACTTAAACAATTTATAAGGACCGAGATTATAAAGCAAGGGAATGTGTTTATTTATTAAAGTAACCGTTTTTAGATGAAATAATTTGCCTTAAAAATACAAAATATTATTTAATGAAATACTTAAACTTTTTTTTAATGATAAGTTTACATTGCATTGAATGAAATCCTTAAAAAATAAGCGATAAATAATAACTTAAGAATCGGGAGAATGAATAAATACTATGTTAATATTTGAGCAACTCGGTTTTAGAGAATATGTATAAAAATTATGTTTTATAATTGGGTATTCAGTGTATGCTAGTACCTATTAAATTCAAGTGCAAATATATGAAGCGAGTTTTTTGCATATGCTTATAAATATTTCCAATTTTGGCACGTGAAAAATAATGTGCAATTATCATAAACTGTTTTTGGCCGTCCACAAATAATTAGCAATAGTTTTCATGTCTATGAAGCTATTACTGACATAGCAAAATGATAAAAACACTATGTTGGTGGCTGGCAGTTGCTGTAAATGCTTTAGTAAGTGTTATATGTTCAATATGATGGATGACTAATATACCAAGTGATAAAAATGCTATTGTACAGATGGCGTAGGTCTTAGGTGTCAGATTTTGTGTTTTATACAGGTTGCCGATTTAATTAGCAGAATCCTTGAATGGGTTGTATCAGCAGACCATGATACACTATCCAAATCTGTAAAAAATAGTCCCTAAGTTTTGATTAAATTACCCTACTGACAAGTGGTCAATACACTTGTACTATAAAAATTCGATGTAGGCATATACTTATGCGTGTGACATTGAACTAGTAGGCAAATAGTTCCGCTCTTGCTGAACTCGCCGCCGCACAGCTGGTCGAAATGTACCTACAGGTCAATGTACGGTGACAAACCTACTGTTTTGATAAGAAACAAATCACTTTATCTCGGGATTGGGCAGAGCTATGAGTCTGCAACTAACTTTAATGTTGTTTATGACGTCATTCCTACACCCAGTTGTAAGTTATTCTAGTAATAAAATCGGCACCCTGTATATACAAAAACTAACAATAAATATCGGAGTATGTATGTAATGTGCATATTTTGATAGGTGGCTGAGATGCTTCGATACCCGTGCAGGCACGGGTGCGGTCGCGAGGTGCGATTGCGACGACGCGGGCCGCATGAGTCGTCGTGCTCGGCTCGTCGCTATCAGTGCCCCGCGCCTGACTGTACACGTCATCCGTTGTTGCAGCGTGACCAACTTATGCATCATTTCCAGGTACTAATCTAGAATATCACTGAACATTTATATGACAAACTATTTCAAAGATGCTTTTTGTATGTCGGAATTATCGCCTGCATAACACTGTATTAATTTTAATGTTGATGCCTTATTTTAATGATTATGCTTCTTTCATTATCATCATTCTGCTTTATTAATGATTATCCTTCTATCATCATCATCATTCTGCTCTTATCCAAATTACTTGGCTTGGACACGTAATATATACTCTGCATGTACACTACGTATACTCTGTCATGTATCTGCACTTTATCATGTATACTCAGCAAAAGATTTGACAATAGTTTTATGACCAGCCACCCGCCTGACCTTCCTTGAGAATGTAATTGCCGATCAGACAACACCAGATGGAGTTAGCCCAGGTCGATTTAAACTCTTAGTTGTCTTCCACGACATCAATGAGCAATGTAAGGGTTTGTAATTTTCGTAGCCGCCACCACACAGCAATTTCTTCATCAGAATGTTGTTGATTCACTCCAGTATCAACCTTTAAGAAGTTATGCACTTCTAGGTTTTCATTATATACTTAAGTAATTATTTGCCATTGCTATTTTTTTATATGCTATGTCTAAGAGAAGGTATCAATAATACTACAGAGTGACTCACATTTCAAGTTTTAACCTTCTCCCGCCTCGGTCACCACAAATATATGCGTCCAAGAGCCAATTTTGTTCCAGCGTAATATTTTTGAAGAAGGGAATGAACCCTTGGCATGATATCTCACTGATCTGCCATGACATGAGACACTGTCTTAACTACATCCTGAGCTGTGCAGTCACGAAATGTCATTAGTTAGATTTATTTTTTATTTTTAGTGCAAACACCTGCCGATCCTAAAGATAGGTCGCAAGCACAAGTTCTCGATGAAAGTGAACGCTGAACAACACGACACTTGGCTCATCATGGCGCTGGACGAGTATTTCCACCTGCGCGTTGACGTGGACATACGGACATGGGGTGTCATCGTATACGTCTCGTACATCGGACCCAAGAAGAATGCTAATCATTTCTACTATGAGGTAAATTCTATTCAAACATCAGCACATCTACGTCCACTGTTGGACTTAGGACTCCTGCACTGTACTATTACTGTCTCAAATTAGCATTATATTGTAGCGACATCTGACGGGAGAGTTGACGATGGCAGTTGATACCGCGAGTTGTCCAGGAGAGTGTTGCTGCTCACTCCCTTCGTCGGGTTTTACGATTGTAATGGGAAGTCAAGGGGTGACGATACATTATAGTGTTTATTAACCCTTTATCATTTGCTAAGGCAAATGACTGATAAGTTATTATGATCCATCTTAGCAGATATGATGGTTGTAATATCAAAACCCGCTATAATATCCCAAGTGATATTTACAGGAAAGGATTTTATTGAATAAATTGTTATTAATTGAACGGTAAAGGGGAAAATGACGTTAATTTGATTGTCGCGTCATGGCAGTCCTAAAAAATGTATCTAAGTTTATATAATAATGATCATATTTAAGAAAATTTAGAATTAAAATCTATTATAGCGGATTTTGCAAGCAACTTGTAATTTTAGAGAATTTTGGAACTTAACTGTCATGTTATAGAGGATTTTGTAACTAACACATATTGCTTAGTGGATGGTCTTATGTGATGAAGCATAGACTAGTATCAGTAACTTTGGTGAAAAGTTGTCCTGCTAGTTTTTGTACATACTGACATAGTTTTCGAAAGCCGTGGGTCGTTATGGAACTCGCTGCCATCTTCCTGTCATCTCAACAAAACACATTTTATACAAAAGTGTTTTTTTGAGGAGACAGACAAAAAGGCTGATTCTATAAGTTTTTCATTTTTATTAGGTGACCGTGCAAGGCCAACATAATTTAAGAAAATTGGTATATACCAGAACGACACATAGTGATCTAGAAAGTTCATCTGTCAACGTGAGCCGCCAAGATTGTTTCCATCTAACTCTGGATCAAGCGCTCAATTTCCTTCGCATAAACAACAGGCATTGCGAACCAGATAAGTTCCTAGATTTCGATGTTGAAATCACTAAAGCAGATAATACCGAGGATTCAATAGAGGAAGGGTCTGACTAAATTATGCCTACTTTGCCTATTTGAAATATGAGCTTCAGATATAGAGTAGGATCTCAAACGTTATTGTTTGTGTGTCCGGTGTCCAAGTCTGTTAATCAGAATGATATCACAATGATGCCATTTTAAAACATTTGTGATGATCATTAAGATCATCTGGCTTTTGTTGTAAAATAGAAATACATTTTTGAAGTATATACAATGTATAGTATACGGCAATATATATTGCACATCGATTAACTTCAGCTGTTTAGGGTGAGATTCTTAGAATTCTCTAGCGAGTTACTGGACTGGGGATTGGTCCGTCACCCGAGGAGAAGTTAACCACGTGACGGCGACGCTCTGACAGCGAAAGCTGCAAGGGCATCGACTCGAGATGGTACCCGAAAGGTTAATCCACCGGACGGTCCACCAAAGACAAAGATCAGGAAGGTGCGATGACAAAGATCGGGTGACCCGCCCAAATGGCGGCAGAGAGGTACGTGCACGATAGATTATGGGATCGCATGCATGTCCTTTACGTCGCCCCGGACGGATTGACTTTTATGACGGATGATTATACAGGTTGCCGATTTAATTAGTAGAATCCTTAAAGGGGGTGTATCAGACCATGATACACTATCCAAATCAGTAAAAAAAATAGTAAAGTTTTGATTAAATTGCCATACTGATAAGCGGTCAATACACTTGTACAATAATTAAATTCGATGTAGGCATATACTCATGTGTGTGACACTGAACTAGTAGGCAAATAGTTCCGCTCTCGCTGCGCTCATCGCCACACAGCCGGTCGAAATGTACCTACAGGTAAATGTACGCTGACAAACCTACTGTTTTGATAAGAAACAAATCACTTTATCTCGTGATTGAGCAGAGCTAGGAGTCTGCAACTAACTTTAATGTTTTTTATGACGTCATTCCTACACCTAGTTTAAGTTATTCTAGTAATAAAATCGGCACCCTGTATATGTGTATGTGTGTGTGTATGACAAAGACAACGCTCTACAAAGCCGAAATTAGTTGTCTCTTTCTAAGGGTCGATGTGTAGTATTTATCGCCTGGTACTATACATGCGGTTTCTGATAATGAACTTAAGGCCTTGAAACAAGATTGATGGTATATCTGTGCAAGTTTAAGCACGGCGTTACGTTTTTTGGCTCATGACTTATTATTGTATAATTAGTGTTTTAGTACGTAAGTTCTTAAAAATTTAATGTCCAAAACATAAACGAGTTTACTCTTTAATATTTTACTATTATTGACCATATTCAGCCTATTCTGGCAACATTGAATATATATGTTGATGTTATAGTATAGATGTATTAACGTAATAAATTTTCAAAAATAAAATTAACTTTTGAATATATACAATTATAATATATTAGATATTATCTATCTGCATTTTGTATTTTATATCTATGTAGATCCTCTAACTTGAAAAAAAAAAAACAATTATAACTTATATACAATATTTCTTTTCGTTTAATGGAAATGTAGGTCTTATTCTAAGCAACATAATATTAAGACTAAAAGGAGAATGCCTATCTTTGTATAATATTTGGTCTGCGTTTGCTTATCAGCGTAATTAATATTAACTTATAGAAGAAAGCACATTTGCTTTAGGTTATTTCAAAAAATCCTCAACAAGTTTGATAGTAATCAGACGTTTAAATTTTTTCAGATAATTGCTTATTAAACTTTTGTTTATTTTTGACCAATAAGTTTATACAAGTAAGCAAATAAGGTTTGTATTTATGAATTATGTTCCCATAGACTCTGCAAATGTCAAATTTAAATAATAAAAAGGTTACTATCAGAAGCTTGATGTACTTGATTGTCGAAAATACACAAGACGAATTGAAAATACACAATTTGAAATTACTGTAACTACAATTAATTTCAAACGCACAATAACCCAAAACTGACCCAATCTTTACGGCATTCTCCTTCCGCATTCATTTGATGTAGGTACACTAAGTACCTTTACTGTATTAGTAATATATAATTGTCTGTTGTAGTAGTGTTTTTTATATGTTATCTGTTTAAAAAGGCTTAGAAATTAATAAATGTTGCAAGCTTGAATTGTACTTGTTTATGGTAGTGAATTTATCTGTTGTTCAACTAATCAGTGTTGTATATTATAAGACCCTTAATTGTAAAAGATTTACTATGATTGTCTTGAAAATGTAATGACTAAGTTGATCTTAAATTTGTTATGAATGTAGCGATTCCGAGATGCTTAAAATTATTACAATTGAGTTTATAATTATATTATTTATCTCCTAGAGTCGCGTTTGCCGCCCATATTGTCCGCTCCTTGTGAGCTTAATTTAATGTAGTAAGTTAACTTTAGTTAATTATTTATACCTTGCCAATTAAAATCATGATATAAATTTCGACATATTACATTTGTGATCGTTTTAAATTTGATTGCGAGAAACGGTCCTCGAAATGATTTCACAGTGCATATAAACATCTCGGACTCACGCATCACTAATAAAATATAGTATGTGTGCAAGATACGTTGCTCAATACCAGCCAAAATGTTTTAAAAGTTTTACCAACTTTATTAAAGTTGTTTCGCGGCGATGTGAAGAGTGAAATCTCTTTTGAGATCAGTCTTCCTATATCGTAATTGCGCTCAGCTGTAGTCTACCAGTCTTCTCTGTTAGAAGACCCTCTACGCACGAGTTCGTAAAAAGGCTTGCGAATCCCGAACTGAGAGTTGGATATTTGAAGACATTATATATGTAATATCTGTCATAAATATATATTAAGTCTGACGTTATTTCATTAAGGAGAATGTCAGACAGATATTTGTATATATTACAAATATGTGGCCATCTCAAATCGAGTTAGTGATTCGCAAACTAATTTGATGCGGTCGATCTTATTACTGTAGTCGGGAATGTTAAACGTAAAGGAATGTCTCTAGTCTATTAGATGGTTAGATATTATTTACAATAATTTGCGGCCAAATGACGTTTTACCATTGTTTTTATTATCACATAATATTATGCCAATAGTTTATATAAGCATTTCAGACTGATTTATTTGATAAACTGCAATTTAATTTTTTATTTAGCTTACAATTTATGTTAATTAGATTATTATTGAATAATAATTGTCACGTTTTTGAAACGTTTCTAAATTAGGAATGAAAGTATGGTGACTACAGGGAATATACAGCACGATCTCATCTTTAGAAGGGATCTGCTTATTTATAAGAATCGTAAGCGACTTTTTAATACCAGTTCGTGCGAACAAAATGTTTAAGTTTAATAAAGTTAAGTCTTAATTATAATAAATAGTTTTTAAATTATTTATAAAATCGAGTGCAGACCTCTGTCAAGCTGGAATTGATGATTGAATTGGTTGTGTAAATCAAAACTAAACTAGTTCCATGTAACCGACTGCAATGATTGTGCATCACTCACAAGATCACAAGTGTGCGTGACCTGGATCAAGCGGTTGGCACATTTTATCCACGAGACGTTCACATTGTAAAAAAATTAAGGGAAATGAGTAAGCAATTACCCTTAATTTATTTTGTGAAAAAAAAAATGTTTCCAGCCATGGATATAAGTTGTGATATCATGGTTGGCATCACACTCTAATATCAAGTTGGTAATAATATGTATCAGTGATTTTTAACAAAATTTGATTGCTTGATTAAAAAATACTTACTATTTTTGTAATCTTAAAATGAGGTCATCATAGTAGTCAACATTATAATTATGTAGACATATACTCCACTTTAGGGTAGAAAAATATTTCTATATTTTTCACATTTACAGCGTGAAGTAATAGTTTCTTTTTATTATGTACTATACAGACGAAGTTTATTTTAACCCTCTGATATTTCAAATTACCAATCTTCACAAATCTTATTACGCATTTGTCGAGAAAGATAACTTATAAAACTTCAGTCCTTATAAAGCAGATGAGTCTACTCGTTAAAGAAATAATATCTTTTGAATGAAAAATAAAACGTAATACTGTAGTGACTGTCAATTAAAAAAAATTTACATGACACTTCAGAGCTATCACGCTCGAAAATGCTACGTGATCTTGTCGTTCCATCCATCCATCGAACAGCCCGTAGACGTCCGATGATAGACATAGGTTTCCCCACTACTATGCCACTCAGAACGGTTGTGCGTTCCCTGCGACCCTTTAAGATGTCAATCCACTTAATAGACGCTGCGTCGTCGATTATCTTTATTTATATTATCGTTATTATTGCAATATTTAATTTATATAAATATATCATCAATTCTTGCTTGAAAGCCGCACCGAGTTTTACTAATTACTTTTGGAGGTGCGTTTATGAATATAAAATTGCCCGTCTTAATATTTTCGTTGTTCTTCCATTCCTGTTGGATAATTGTTAAAATATTTGTTTATTAGTAGTGATTAACCGCTATTATTTATATTTGTAATGTATTATTTATAAATCATAATTATGTAGTAAGTATATATGTTTACATTAGGATGAAAACAATAAAATGCAAAAAATATATTTCATGTTTAATTCAAATCCCTATAGAAACTTCAATACGAGTATATACAAATGATATCACGATATGCTTATTTACATTGTCGATTACTTAATATATATAATTATTTTTAAGGTTCCACTGCAATAATGATAAATATGTGACAAACGCATTTTTTTGGGTTTAAAATAAAAAAAATATAGTTTAAAATATGTAAAACTTCATTTGAGGAGTAAAAACCATTTAATTCATTCCACTAATAAACAAAGGGGAAATTATAATTTTTATAATATATAATATTAAAATTATAATACATAATTGTTTCTACCAATAAAATTGAAGAAAACAATTCGGGCAATGCCTTTGTGTTCTGATGGAGTGTCTTACATGTTCGAAACGGCGTGCGAGCGTTAGATCGTTAATGTAACATCAGGGTTGAAAAAATACTGGCCATGGAATTATTGCTAGCGCTGCTAAACAATTTTAAATTTAATTTGAGCATTCAAAGTTATGAAAACGACACTAAATGAGTTGTTTCTATTTTTACCTATATTTAAGTAATTCTTGATGTTGCGTATTCTATTTGTTTCTGATAATACCGTGCTTTTGTAATGTAGATGAATGAAACACTATAAAAAGCAAGAGTGAAATGTTTGATGAGCAATAATTTCATGAAAAATAGTTATAAAATTCGTACAATTGTAATACATCGCCACTCAACGGCCATTAATGTTACAACGCATGTATAGAAAAGTTCATCGCCCATCAAAGTCTACATAACTAAATACTAAAATATTTTTGAAGAATGTGTTGATAAAAAAAACTATGTAGTAAAACAAGGTTTGACGGTATAGAGATTAGGGTAATATTTTAAAGAATAGGATTGCAGCCCTTTGCATTTTTAATTAACATATAGAAATAACGCAGATTTGATCATTTTTACTAAGGATATTTGACCTCTACATTATAGCCATTATTCATAGCCCTTTTCAGGTCTATGAAAATTGCAGCAATTTATTTATATAGTTGACGAAAGGGTGCCAGTTTTTATAACCTCCACCCTAAATAAAATAAAGTTAGTACAAATAAATGCAAACTGTAAATTAAGAGGTTTACAATCGAATAAAAATTCCTTAGACTCCACGTAGATGCTTTCTGGTATTGATCTGGGTCCATCGAAACAGCTGAATTACAATGGTACTAGCAAACCCAGCCCAATGGTTTGTATAAGTCGATATATCGCAGTGCCACCTAGTTGCGAGTTACATCAATAGGGATAGCATAAAAGGTTTTCCGGTGAACAAAATACATATTGGCTAAACATGCGCGAAACAGTACTTCACGAAGTGATATAGCATTACATTTCGTGCCGAGTAATATAACATTTTACCATCACTTCAAACATCACACACGACATTTTATGGCATCAAATGCAGACGCAGCGCGTTGCAGTCGTTCTATCCCTTTCACCCTCACGACACACGGCGTCTGAGAGATAGATAAGCAACCAAATTAACGAACAATGCAGAAATGTCGAACAGAACAGTACACGGGCATTTGCGTCATGTTTTGTGTGATGTTTAATTTAGTCGCGTAATGTGTAATGAAGCAGTACGCGTTCGGGTAATATTACGTGTGATACATCACTCGCATTACTTACACATGTCTAATATTGGCCAATTTTCATAATGATCGGTCAAGAAGTTTCTGAGTTTAGCGATGTTATATATACATACATCCTCTTTTATAGATTGAATATACCAGTATAATTAAGCTATTCTAAAAGATACTAAGATATATTAGATTATATTGTAACATATTAAAAATATATATTGCGTGGTACGACGTAAAAATTTAAAAATAACTTTGTTTCTTCAACAAATAATATATATAAATATAAATTTAGGACCTCATTCTTCCTTATAGATGTAATCGCTGGTTCTAATAAATATTATTTTTAACTAACGCAGAGCATATCCTTGGTGAGCCTGTCTTAGCATTTATTCACTACGATATTACTCATAGTATGCTACGATAATACGAAATGATCTGACAACAGTTCATTGCACCAAAGAAAGTCATTTAACACATTTAGTTTGATTCAGACGATATTTGGATATAATCATTATTGCAGTTGAACCTTTATTTACGTCAATAAACTCTATTGTAATACAATGTACTGTCATACAACTTGATTAATACAAAAACAACGTTTTACTTTGAGCGTAATTGTCTAAAACATTAATTAGGATTTCTCTAGGAGAATGGATAAGTAAAAAAAAACATAGGAACTATATACAAAAAGTGTTTAAGCTATTAGTTGTTTGGAAGCCAATGTTTGCCTCGCGTATTCAGTGTCAACTAAACCACGACACACGAGTGAAAACTCTTGAACGTGCTCCAGTAATCGACGCTTGCTACTTTTCTCCCTGAAAATAAGAACACAATGTACATTAGCATTTAGCGACTAAATACTACATTAGCCTTTAGTGACGAATCTAGAATATAATTTGTCACTAAGACTTACTATTGCATGTGAGTTATAAATACCGGCCGAGGAATCGTTAGAAGAATAGGTCGCAGCACTCTTAGGAAACTTATAATAATAATAGTGACTGTCAACAAACCTGGCAAGCGTAGCGATTATAACATTATCACCAAGTGAACAAGTCTATATCCAACAGAAGACGTCTATAGACTGATGAATGTGTATCAGGTAAGGGAACGTATTCGCAACGTAACTACGTGGCCCATTTTTTTACAATTTTTACTCTGTTTTCCCCTCGGTGACCACAAATGTATAAGGCCAAGATCCAATTTCGTTACAGCGTGATATTTTTTAAGATCAACACAGAAGCACGCCGAAGCGAGAAACCGGGCAAGTGAGTGACTCTTCACCATTTCTCCTCCTTTACTTAGGGAATCTTACCTACTGATCCTTTGCTTGCTCAACTTACAAGCGCCAACAAAAAAATTGGCACTAACAAAATTGAATACATGAGTGTTCTGTTGGCAGCAACATGGGGTGCATTCCATTTTATTCCCAGACAGTCGTGCGAGTTATGGTTGGAACTACATAAAATCTTACAGTTAATAATAATATAAAAAGTCGTACTTAATAACAGCATTGATGAATTTCTGCTTGTGCGGTTCAGTGGCGTGTATGGTTGGGAAGCCTGGTTGTGCCAGCGCCTGCCTCAACCATATCGCTAGTTCGGCGCCCGCACGCCAGGATGCTCGGTTCAATGCTAAAAGTAGTTCAGCTAGGGGTTCTATTTGGCTTCGTGGCGTGACTCCACCTGAACGAATGCATATTTAATGATATATATATATATATATTCTTGATAGACTCATGGTTTCGTCTCTCAAGGTATAATTATCTACTGGGAACTTTTCCTATCCTTCGTTATTATTTATATTTATCTGAAGTAAAATAATGTTGAAGGGTTTTAGGTAAATTTTAGGAACAGGCTGCCTGAGACAGTCTACCTGGTTTGTGATCGTAATCATTGACCAAGGGAACTCATAAGATTGACCACCAACATTTACGATACTCACTAATCGTGGCGATTATATTATTTACTCTTTGGGGAGGCAGCATGGGGGAACATCATCATTGTCCTGCTCTTATCCCAATTACTAGGAGTCGACGCAATATAAACTCCGGTTTCATCGTATATATTACAAACATTTTCGCATTAGTTTTATGACTGGTCGCCTGCTTAACACCATCCCTCCTTGGGATTATTATTGTTGACCAGACGGCATCAGATGAAGTCGATGTTGATATAAAGCTCTTAGTCGTCATTTACGACACCCGCAAGCTCTAAAAGGATTAATAATATTCGTAGACGCCACCATACGGCGCTATTAAAAATAAATTCTATGGGGTTGTTGATATGTTGTATACAGTAGGTACTCAGCATATCCCAGTGTGGTGACGGGTAACTAATATAATAACATTATTTACTTTTCTGTGGGTGTCGTAATAAACCAGCTGACTGAGAATTGACAACAGCACCTTTCTAGAAAATAAAGATCGTTAACCTGCCAGCCCAGCATAGCAATGACTGCATAAACTCGGGCAATTTTACATCTAACAGTGAAAGTCTACGTCGAATAATGATGATTGTTTAATTAACATTGACTGATTAATTAATTTATGCCTTCTGTACACACTAAGAAGAATAGATATAAAAATATAATCCCTTGAAGAAAAAAATCATCAAAATTGTTCCAGTCGTTTAGGAGTTCAGTATTTACGTCATCATTCTCCTACTCTTATCCCAACTACTTGGGGTCGATACAATATGTACTCTTGTTTCATAGTACATATTGTAAAAGTTATTGCCAATAGTTTTATGACCGGCCGCCTGCCTGACGTCAACCCTCCTTGGGAATGTAATTGCTGACCATACAGCATCAGATGGAGTTGGCCCGTTATAAGGCTCTTAGTCGACTTTTACGACATCCACGGACAAAGTAAGGGTTAGTAGTATTCGTAGCCGCTACCACACAGCTAGAGTTTAGTATTTACGTATAAAAGAATTATATAAATAAAGATATAAGTACCGATGCATGCGAGCGTGACGACGACTAGGTGTGGCGCGCGTGGTTGCAGTATGTGAGCACGTGCTAGGCCCAGCGCGCCCAGCCAAGCGCACGCCGAGCGCGCACCGCCTGCCTCCCACATACGCACACACAAGCACGCTGCAGAAATACAAACATTGTGTACAAAGTCGATGACTATTTATCTCAATCTATACGAGTCCCATAGCTGGGCAACAGACTCCTACCAAATAGTCCAAATAGCTGAAAAAGATATGAAAATCCGTGTGGTGACGAATGTAATTCAAATTCGAAATGTATTTAGTTTTGACACACTTATTGAATCGATAAACGCTCCTTTTTAGTCAGTTAAGTTAAACCAAGCTTAAATGAATTTTGTCGTATGATAGTGTCTTTAGAAAGACAATTTGATAAGTTATTGAACCAATAGCGCTATCGAACCGTTAAAGGTGCCTCAGATGCTGCCCATAAGAGATAAAAAATAAATAGGAAGATAAAAGAAAAATTTAGACTTTTGACAATAAGTAGGATAAAGGAAGCGCAAAGGGAGAAATTCAATAAAAAGAGTGCAAGCTCTTTTAATTCACTTACTTAAAACCATTATATTAAAGTTATTTTTTTTTTTGCGTCGGGCTCTGGAGTGTTCACGAAGGTTAATACAATAACAAAACATACATACCTAACTCAATGAGATCAGGTAAAATGTCTTCGAGCCAGTCTACATATTGCGGCCGCTTTTTCGTAATAGCTTGCAGTAGCGTGAACAGTCCTTCGGTGAGGTCTGACCGCGCGGATGGATCAGGGCCCAGTGCTCGCACACTCGCTGTCACACTCGAATCTAGCAAGTTGCGAGTGCCCTCCCATTCACTGCCCATGGCTATCACGATCTGTGATGTAAAAATAATGTTTTTGATTCTGCTCTTTGATTTGGAGAGACGATCATTAGCTAAATGACTACATAGATAGCGAAGGAAGTCATCATTATCATCATCAGCATATCAATCAGCAAATTATCGTGCAATCTTGGTGATAGGCGTTCCCACAGAGAGCGTGGTATTGCGGTTACGCTTGGAAAGCAGGTTGGCGATCACTGTCTGTTTTATAAATATACTTTGACATTCTACTAAAGATAACTCAGGCAGCTTTTACAACTCCCATGAAAAAATAAGGGGCGGTGAGACATTGATAAATTATATAGTAATCTGTCGTTTGCATTTGATTTTAATTTCTCGACGTTTCGAAAACTTTACCATATAAGCTTGACGGCCGCCCGTGACCAAGAACGCATATTTATTTGTAGATCAAAATAACAACTACTGAATATAAATAGATTTTGTTTTTCAAGACAAAACCCACATAGCAAGGAATAAGTATTTTTGTCGCTGAGCAATTTTTAAACATACAATAAATCAATTGTGGATCACAGCTGCATGGGCACAGAACTATGACATTGAGTATGAGTGGTCGCTGCTTGGGTCATTTCACCAATAGTATAGGCAATTTATTAACGAATCAGCCATGTGCAGAGACAATTGACTATTTAATTACTACCAAAATTTATAAATACCCGAATACGAAACGAAAAATTATGTCACAAGCGGGGTTCGAACCCGCACCTATTGGGAATCCGGCCCAACCGTGCTGCCACTTACACCATAGTGAACTATTTTAGGACATGCAGATTTCGCTTCATATTATATCTTACGTCTTCAAGGTGACGTATGCCATCTATCGGACAATGTTTGCACATTGTATAGACTTAATACTTCAAACTTTACAGTTAGAATTGTATTAAACGATGACACAACCTTGTTATTCAAATTACTGAAATTTTTAGCATTTAATATGCTTAATTATTTATAAATACCCGAATACGAAACGAAAAATTATGTCACAAGCGGGGTTCGAACCCGCACCTATTGGGAATCCGGCCCAACCGTGCTGCCACTTACACCATAGTGAACTATTTTAGGACATGCAGATTTCGCTTCATATTATATCTTACGTCTTCAAGGTGACGTATGCCATCTATCGGACAATGTTTGCACATTGTATAGACTTAATACTTCAAACTTTACAGTTAGAATTGTATTAAACGATGACACAACCTTGTTATTCAAATTACTGAAATTTTTAGCATTTAATATGCTTAATTATTTATAAATACCCGAATACGAAACGAAAAATTATGTCACAAGCGGGGTTCGAACCCGCACCTATTGGGAATCCGGCCCAACCGTGCTGCCACTTACACCATAGTGAACTATTTTAGGACATGCAGATTTCGCTTCATATTATATCTTACGTCTTCAAGGTGACGTATGCCTGCATGTCCTAAAATAGTTCACTATGGTGTAAGTGGCAGCACGGTTGGGCCGGATTCCCAATAGGTGCGGGTTCGAACCCCGCTTGTGACATAATTTTTCGTTTCGTATTCGGGTATTTATAAATAATTAAGCATATTAAATGCTAAAAATTTCAGTAATTTGAATAACAAGGTTGTGTCATCGTTTAATACAATTCTAACTGTAAAGTTTGAAGTATTAAGTCTATACAATGTGTAAACATTGTCCGATAGATGGCATACGTCACCTTGAAGACGTAAGATATAATATGAAGCGAAATCTGCATGTCCTAAAATAGTTCACTATGGTGTAAGTGGCAGCACGGTTGGGCCGGATTCCCAATAGGTGCGGGTTCGAACCCCGCTTGTGACATAATTTTTCGTTTCGTATTCGGGTATTTATAAATAATTAAGCATATTAAATGCTAAAAATTTCAGTAATTTGAATAACAAGGTTGTGTCATCGTTTAATACAATTCTAACTGTAAAGTTTGAAGTATTAAGTCTATACAATGTGCAAACATTGTCCGATAGATGGCATACGTCACCTTGAAGACGTAAGATATAATATGAAGCGAAATCTGCATGTCCTAAAATAGTTCACTATGGTGTAAGTGGCAGCACGGTTGGGCCGGATTCCCAATAGGTGCGGGTTCGAACCCCGCTTGTGACATAATTTTTCGTTTCGTATTCGGGTATTTATAAATAATTAAGCATATTAAATGCTAAAAATTTCAGTAATTTGAATAACAAGGTTGTGTCATCGTTTAATACAATTCTAACTGTAAAGTTTGAAGTATTAAGTCTATACAATGTGCAAACATTGTCCGATAGATGGCATACGTCACCTTGAAGACGTAAGATATAATATGAAGCGAAATCTGCATGTCCTAAAATAGTTCACTATGGTGTAAGTGGCAGCACGGTTGGGCCGGATTCCCAATAGGTGCGGGTTCGAACCCCGCTTGTGACATAATTTTTCGTTTCGTATTCGGGTATTTATAAATAATTAAGCATATTAAATGCTAAAAATTTCAGTAATTTGAATAACAAGGTTGTGTCATCGTTTAATACAATTCTAACTGTAAAGTTTGAAGTATTAAGTCTATACAATGTGCAAACATTGTCCGATAGATGGCATACGTCACCTTGAAGACGTAAGATATAATATGAAGCGAAATCTGCATGTCCTAAAATAGTTCACTATGGTGTAAGTGGCAGCACGGTTGGGCCGGATTCCCAATAGGTGCGGGTTCGAACCCCGCTTGTGACATAATTTTTCGTTTCGTATTCGGGTATTTATAAATAATTAAGCATATTAAATGCTAAAAATTTCAGTAATTTGAATAACAAGGTTGTGTCATCGTTTAATACAATTCTAACTGTAAAGTTTGAAGTATTAAGTCTATACAATGTGCAAACATTGTCCGATAGATGGCATACGTCACCTTGAAGACGTAAGATATAATATGAAGCGAAATCTGCATGTCCTAAAATAGTTCACTATGGTGTAAGTGGCAGCACGGTTGGGCCGGATTCCCAATAGGTGCGGGTTCGAACCCCGCTTGTGACATAATTTTTCGTTTCGTATTCGGGTATTTATAAATAATTAAGCATATTAAATGCTAAAAATTTCAGTAATTTGAATAACAAGGTTGTGTCATCGTTTAATACAATTCTAACTGAAAAGTTTGAAGTATTAAGTCTATACAATGTGCAAACATTGTCCGATAGATGGCATACGTCACCTTGAAGACGTAAGATATAATATGAAGCGAAATCTGCATGTCCTAAAATAGTTCACTATGGTGTAAGTGGCAGCACGGTTGGGCCGGATTCCCAATAGGTGCGGGTTCGAACCCCGCTTGTGACATAATTTTTCGTTTCGTATTCGGGTATTTATAAATAATTAAGCATATTAAATGCTAAAAATTTCAGTAATTTGAATAACAAGGTTGTGTCATCGTTTAATACAATTCTAACTGTAAAGTTTGAAGTATTAAGTCTATACAATGTGCAAACATTGTCCGATAGATGGCATACGTCACCTTGAAGACGTAAGATATAATATGAAGCGAAATCTGCATGTCCTAAAATAGTTCACTATGGTGTAAGTGGCAGCACGGTTGGGCCGGATTCCCAATAGGTGCGGGTTCGAACCCCGCTTGTGACATAATTTTTCGTTTCGTATTCGGGTATTTATAAATAATTAAGCATATTAAATGCTAAAAATTTCAGTAATTTGAATAACAAGGTTGTGTCATCGTTTAATACAATTCTAACTGTAAAGTTTGAAGTATTAAGTCTATACAATGTGCAAACATTGTCCGATAGATGGCATACGTCACCTTGAAGACGTAAGATATAATATGAAGCGAAATCTGCATGTCCTAAAATAGTTCACTATGGTGTAAGTGGCAGCACGGTTGGGCCGGATTCCCAATAGGTGCGGGTTCGAACCCCGCTTGTGACATAATTTTTCGTTTCGTATTCGGGTATTTATAAATAATTAAGCATATTAAATGCTAAAAATTTCAGTAATTTGAATAACAAGGTTGTGTCATCGTTTAATACAATTCTAACTGTAAAGTTTGAAGTATTAAGTCTATACAATGTGCAAACATTGTCCGATAGATGGCATACGTCACCTTGAAGACGTAAGATATAATATGAAGCGAAATCTGCATGTCCTAAAATAGTTCACTATGGTGTAAGTGGCAGCACGGTTGGGCCGGATTCCCAATAGGTGCGGGTTCGAACCCCGCTTGTGACATAATTTTTCGTTTCGTATTCGGGTATTTATAAATAATTAAGCATATTAAATGCTAAAAATTTCAGTAATTTGTACTACCAAAATATTAAATTATTGATAACTAACTGACCCGTGCCCACTTCGTTGGGCTGTAAACATTTTTACTTGTGAAGAAATTATGACCGTCATTCAGTTAGTGGGTACTTTTCCTTGGTGATAAAGCAATAGAAAAATCGTCTAATAGATGTATCCCTCAATAGATCATGACACGGTCGCGGGTCCATACTTATGTCGTATTATCTCTTTAACCACACATATTCGTCCAAATTATATACAGTAAAAGGGAACAGTCTTTTATTTTAAACACTCAAATATCCATCCATACATCTAAACCAACTTTTGCGTTTATTAGTAGGATTTCATTTAGATTGACATTTTTAAACTCGTAATATCTTTTGAATGCATTGGCCGATTTTAATAATTCAAAAAGTAATTTTCAGGTACTGAAACAGTCTTAAATGACAAATAATTTATTTGGAGAAGGATTAATATAAAGAGATGAACAACGTAGTCTTTTAGGCATGGTGTGGTTTTTGTTAACATTTCTTTCAAAAAAGTAGTTATACTAACATAGCTACAATAGTTAGATATATGGTACCGCGAAGTTTTTTGTAGATATTGATATGTTCTTTAATATTGTAGAACATTTTTTTGTTCTACTATTCATAGTTTCCGCAGCGCATACGATCAAAGACATTTTATAGCAAGTTTTTTCATACCTTTTACATTATTGAAGTTTTAGTAAGAAGAAAGAAGAAGAAGAAGTAAGAGTCACTCACAAATGACGTGGCTTTCTATTGGTAAAAGAATTTTCAAAATCGGTTTAGTATATCCAGAGATTACTCCCTACAACGTCACAAACTCACAAACTTTACCTCTTTATAACATTAGTATAGATTGCTAATAATTATATAAAGAAAAGAAGTGCAATAAAAAATATACAGAATTAAAAAGTTTTCGAGGTTATTATTATCATATTCAATGTCTTTAAATTAGTATGGAGATTAAGATCTTGACGTCACATTGTTTGTATGGCTGTCTCTTTCTCTAATTAATAAAATTGTAATACTTGTACATTTTGGCTCAACAAGAGAAAAAATTGTTTTCACAAATAAATCAATATAAATTTTAGAGCATTTTTTATAGTTATATGCTAATTGCTATTAAAATACACAACATTATAATTAAAGCACTTACCAATTTAACAACGTCGAGTCCTGCAGCGCAAGGGTACGTGTTGAAGCCAGCAACGATCAATTGAGCAATGTCCGATACGAGTGACAAACAGTCATCGATTAATGACGATACCGTTTGTTTTAGTATGTGAAACATCGACTGGAAAGAAAACGACTTATTATAATCATTTGGTCAAGATAAAATAACTATACTTTATCTGCTAAATCTAAAAGACCATGTAAAAAACGTAAAATTATACATACCTACATATCATCACGCAAAATTATAAATTTATTATAAATTTAGAAGCGAATGTGTTATAGGGAGAGAAAAATCTCTTATAAGATTCAACGTCGTTTATTTCAATCTCTCTTTTTCTTTGTCATGTATTGGATATTCTCTTTATTACACAGTTATATGCTCTTTCTTCTTTTCATCCCAAAATATATCATAGCAGAATTAGATTAGGTTAATTTTGAAATATTAACATAATCTTCTTATTAAATTATGAAACTCGTTACACTCGCTTTAATAGCTACTGGACTGCTGCGTATTGTTAAGGGTTAAGGGGTGTGTTTTCATAGTTTCATGTACATATCCATATTTTTATTATTACTAAATCAGGTTCAAATTACCTACCCTACCTACCCTGCAAGGGATATGGCGTGATGATATGTATGTAGGTTCAAATTAATTTTACAATTATGTTTGTATCGTTCTTCTCTTTTTTTTTAGAAAGCACCACCCTGCACTAAGGAAATAATCCTTGTATTGCGGGGGGCTTTACAAATATGCAATTAACGCAAATATATTATACCCCAGACTCAGAACACTATACATTGTGGATCGCACAAAGTATTATCCTTCGTAGGAATCGAACCCACGGCACTGGCACGAAAGTCGGTATCTTAACCACTATGTGCAGTCATGCGTTATATAGTAAATCAATCAATTTCCTTCCTATTGCGGAGAAGGCTCGTGCCCAGCATTGTAACGTATATGAGCTGAGACGATATAATATTAAAAAAAGTTAGTAAATTATTACATTTTTGTTTACTACTTAACCATAAATAAACTGTCTCAGGATTGACTTGACCTTAATATAATAGAGTATTGAATGTATTACCTCAACAAGTGATGGTGTTTCGGCGTATGGCGGTAGTGCGGGCGCTATCGTACGGAACAGCGCTGCCGCTAGTGGAGCGCGCGACGCTAGCGCGCCCACAAGTGCAGCGCAACACTCCGCAGCGGCCACCGCGCCGCGCACACTCGCAGTTGACGCCGCCGTACACACTGACGCACCCTCAAACAATTTTTCATTTGAAAATTCTAATAGCGCGATTAGGAGCAATTAATCCGCGTGTTAACGGAGTAAGATTATAATGGTCAACACAAATTCCTTTATATACGTATTTTAATAATTGATTAGGGAATGCAATTAAACAATATCACTGCAGTAGAAGGTAATCTCGAAATAAATCCTAATGTCAATATATCTGATCATCGTAAGCTGATATGAGTGAAATATGGAGGCAGCTAGCAACAATAGGATAAGCACATATGTTTGATGTAGATTTTTAATCGATTATTTCAACGACATCTATTTAAGCTTCTTTAAAATTCGCATTCTTATTAGTTTTACATGCGCTTAGAATACACTAAGGCATCTGTTTCAGTTGTCATGAACATCTATGAAGATCCTACCCTGCCTGTCATCTGATCTTATTCTAGAATACAGTTATTACGTTGTGTAGGTTGGAAAGCAGTTGCTATGTGTAAAAAAGACATTTTGTTCTGACAGGTTGATCTTGAAAACTGTCTGCAACATTGCTTTGGCCCTTTTTTTGGCAGGCTATGAAACTGGATACACCTCGCCTAGAAAGGTCGTCCTGGCTGGCGAAAGGGCGGCATGTGGCCCCGTAACCCACCGTATTCCCTCCCTATCGCCATTGAACCGACCGACCACTGGTACCGCTTCCTTGACATCCGTGGCCGTACCGGAACATTGCTTTGGCTCTGAGATTGTCAAACTGTTGGAAGCGTGATGATTATAATATCCTCCTTGAAAAGGTTTACGTCCAGAAGCGGACATTGATAGATGTATGAAGGATTATCATCTACCTGTACTCGTAGATCGTTCTCAAGCGTGGTAGCTAGACTATGCAGTAATGGTGCAGCGGTATCTAGCTCTGCAGCAGCCAGTGCCGCCCCAGCCGCGGCGACTAACTGCCGACGTACCCAAGGATCTGAACGACCTTCGTTACTCTGTAAAAATATCAAAACTATCAGCGTCTTGTCTACTTGATCCGCGTAGTCAAAGAATTAACAAATTTTGTACATATGTACATACATATCATCACGCCATATCCCTTGCAGGGTAGGCAGAGAGAACAGAGTGCCAGAGAAAGGATAGAGCCTTGCATACTTCACTCGCTTCCTCAACATTCATAATTCTCTTCATACACGCTTGCCGGTTTCGGAGACTCTTGACTCCACCTTCCTTCAGTACGTGACCAATCTGTTCTAGGCAGGTCTCTAGTCTCGGTCTCCCCCGGTACCTACAGCCTTCCACTTTTGCATTGTATATCATCTTAACCAGATGTTCGTTCGGCATTCTTTCTACATGTCCGAACCATCGGAGCTTTCCCTTTCGCATCTTTACACCAATACTGTGCGGGACAGCAGATAAATAATAGTTTTAAGAATAGTTTGTAACAGTTGTAATTAATTAAAGTAGTTATAAGATTTTACAAGATTAAATAAAGAATTAATATACATTTCATAGCACACAAGTACTAACATTGTAAACGGCTCTCGCAACGGTAACGCCGCATAGTACCTAAGGTAATTAATTGTATTAAAATTGAGCGCGGCTCTCGCGAAAGTAATGCTCCGTTGTACTTCAGTAAATTTTAGAGCTTTGTGATTGGCTATAATTCCGACTCCGTGATTGGTCAAGAAAAACTGTAAAATTACGACCAATCGCGGGGTCGGCCAAAAATATATAAATACGGGACCAACCGTGGTACCGTCCGCCACCAAATTCGCTCCCACGATCGAAAGACTGGGCGCTTTCAACACAAATATAATATAATTTTAACATTATCCGTAGAATAGAGCATACACGGCCCGCGCAGCCGTAACACATACAAACATTTGCGCTCCCGACACCGCCGCCGGTGTAGAAAGACGCAACGCGTAATAATCAATATTTCAAACGTGGGCACGCCCACCTTGCCGCCAGTGACGCCCCGAGCCGAGGTCCGTCTCCGCAGGGAGAGCCCTCGGGCGTTGTCACTTAAAATTTTTCGGGTTGAGAGCCCTCAGCGCTCACCCACAGGCTAGGAATCCCACACTTCCCATCCGGGGAGTTAGTGCTTAACGCATTCCTGGACCACTGCGTTACCAAAAAAAAAAAAAAAAAGTGGTACCGTCACCGTCGTCAGGTGCTTCTCTTCGAAGAAACAACTCTTAAGAAAATAAAGCAAGATTAATCTACTGAACAAGAAGTCTCTTCATTCCTACTAATCCCAGTAAATCGTCAATGTCACCGTACAAATACTCTCTTTCATACCTACTCGCTCTCTTACGTCGTCGTTGCGAATGCGGTCGGTCAGCCTAACTCCACAGATTTTCCGTAGAGATCGTATTTCGACCGCATTAATTTTACTTTCATGCTCTTTTCTGCATACCCAACTCTCGCTTCTATATAGTAATGTTGGGACAAGCACTGCGTTATGTATTACTACACGTGCCTTCTGGCTGAGACCACCTCGGCTACCGAGAAGTTGTCCCAACGCTCCGTTCACTCTATTTCCCGCATTTACTCTTCGCTCTATATCAGTGGTGTACCTTCCATCTCGGCTAAATCCACATCCAAGATATAAAAATTCATCCACTTGTTCTAGTACGTCATTACCTATTGTTACTCTTACATCTGTTCTGGCTTCATCTCTTTCAAAGACCATTATTTTGGTTTTGTTCACATTCATGCGCATAGACCCCTTTTCATACAATCTTCTGTCATTGTGTCGACTAAGGTCTGCAGGTCAGTCGCAAACAAATTTTGAATGACAATTAAATTTTTCACCTAATGCTCGTCTTTATGGAGACGTTCCACTCACCATCTGTGTACGAGGGGGCACGCTCGTCTACGTTGGTAAGACGATTGAAAGAGATTTCCAGTAAATGCGGGATCAAATCTCACACGTGGCACTTTTCGCTTATAAAACAAGTTTTATATGTTTCTTTTTTAACCTTTAGTGATGTGATACTGATCGTCTTATATGCCGGATTAGTGGCAATGACTTAAGGGTCGGAAGATAAGGTAAGGAACTTTTGCTCTTTTACTCATGGTATGTAGTTCAGTTCTCTCTGCCTACCCTGCAAGAGATATGGCGTGATGATGTGTATGTATGTAGTTCAGTAATATTTCGCTGCTACTCAGGTATCGATTTTCTGCGAGTGTGTGGTACTAACCCAACGAACCTCTTTTAGGACTGCAGACAGAAAACTGTCAGCAGCGTGGTGCATTATATTATCATCCTGTACACTGGTATACTGTTCGTTGGTACTTTAGGTATTCTTCTTCTTCAGCCCATAAACATCCCGCGGAACAGGTATTGGACACGGGCCTCTTTCACAATTAGTATGAAATTGACTTACTTAATACATAGTGTGCTTTTCAGTTAATACAAAAAGTGACGCAGTGTAACGCAGTGGTCCATTAAGCGCTTTACATCAACGACACTGTTGAACACAGCCGTACACTGTTCGACACTCGAAAAAGTGGTGTTTGACAGATGCTTACCTACTTTGCTTGAATTAAGTATCATTACTTAACCTCGCAATTTATTTACGGCATATTCTAGTAGTATTATTTGAGATTATTAAATTGAGCTTGTATCTTACTGCTAATTAAAATTTAATAAAAATGTTCAAATGTAAATATTGCACTACTGAAGTAAACCCTGATAATGTGATTATGTTTATAAATTATTGAGCTAAGATTTTGTCAAGGAACTTGCATTTAGGTATACAACGCCCATAATTTTGCGATATTGATGCACTCTAGTGTTTTTTTGGGACAACTAGCTGTTTCATTTAAACTTTTACATAGTGTTTGGCAGTGTTTCACAATGTAACGCAGAGTCCCTCCGTGTTAACTAAATGGAAAGCTACCATAGTTAGTCAATTTCACTTCTTCTGGTCAGATAGATAGGTAATGAATTAATTTAGAAATTTCCTTCATTTTTTTCTCTTAAAAACACCACATAATAAGCGATAAAGAAGTACAATACGACAGTTAAACGGGGTTCAGTGGTTTTGGACGGTTGGTATAGGGTGTGTCCAAACCATAAGCCTGTCAAAAACAAAAGGTGTTGACTTTCGAAAATTAATTGTCGAATATAAAACTATCCGACCTTAGGAGAGCCTATAATCTATAAGTAGATGTTAGTTAGTTCGATGGATAGATGTTATACCTGTGCAGCGCTGACGATGTCGGGTGCGAGTGCAGCGGCGGCCGCACCGCAGTCGGCGGCGAGTTTACGCAGCGCCAGTGCAGCGGCAGGCGGGGACCTGGCCAGGGCTGCACCCGCTGCGCGCACACAAGCTTCACCAATATTTTCCGATAACGCCGCCTTCTCCGTCACTGAGCCCACCCATGACGCGTAGCTGCCTTAAACACAAAACAATTTGCATCATGTTTTAACTGTTTAAGTTAAACTTTATTATGGTAATCTCGGGTAAGATGGGGTAGTGAATATTTTTTTTGGAGAGAGTTTAGTAACCAAGCCATAAGGCTTGGTTACTAAACTAAGACTTTTAAGCCAAATCATGGTTTATATTAAGTTATTTTAACTTCATTTAAAGTCATCGTCCGTCAGTAAGTCAAATCGTCACCTTCAACAGTGCCATGGCCTCACTGTTAAAGGTATCTTTTAGAGGAAGTCACTGTTATATCATATTCATTACACTTCAGTACTTCCTGCGCATCAAATTCCATAAAATGCCATCAACATTACTTAATATAACACGTTAAACACTAAGATTTTGAATATTATACAAGAGCACCACATGACACTTTTCCTTCCACGCTACAACTCTCGTGAATAGTATTCTAATTATATGTACATAGAGAATTGTTTGATATACAGACGATATATTTACCGAGACAATCGAGCGCTGTGTTGAGCATACGTTTATTGTGTGATGTATGTGCTTCGTGTCGTGCGTGTTGCAGTAAAGACAACAGGGCGGCCGGTGCCCGTTGAGCGGGCGCGGCGTCTGCCAGCGCACAGAACACATGCAGAGCCGCCTCACGAACTGCGCTGCCTTCACTAGCCTCATTATGTGCGGACTCTACAGCTGCCCAACACTGCTCGCCCAATATACCATAACAGTACATCTGCATAATAAATGCATTACATATTTTATAAATTTCTACAACTTTTTTATTATTGATATTACTAATGATGCAACGAAAGTATCACATCGTAAACAAAAGTTCAAGGTGGTCTGGAAGAAATTGCAGTATGCTATAAGACCGCCTAATTGTACCAATGTGTATTTATTGTCTTTTTATTTTATTCCTGTACCTATATAGGTATAGACTATACAATAAAGAGTTATTATTAATATTATTAAAGGTAAAAAGTGAATTTTAGCGGCAACGGAATCTGAAACATGTGTGGCAGTATTAATACAATTAAATTTTTTATGTGTTTTCAAATACAATTTTTAATGAAATCCCTATACAAAATATAGTAGTGGTCTTACCACTCCAGCCATATTTACCAGTTCAGCCATATTTACACGTAACAATCTAGACGATAGGTCCATGTATTTATAACGACGAATTCATTATTGATAATAACGTATATTGGGCTTTATTCTCGAGAATAAACGTCTGATGCCAACCTATAAAAGGCCGCGGGTGACCGAACCGGAGATCAATTCGTCACCAGCAGAGAAGCCGACCGTGTAAGAGCGATATCCCGATAACACATTTGGATGTTGCCAGAGAATAGAAAAACCTGAAAGGGTAATCCGCCAATGGTGACGTCACCGTCATCAATATTTTTAGTAATAACCCGCACGCGACAATTTAATCCTGTCAAGGAAACATTTATAAACGTTATATATATAAACGTGAATTTTTTCGTCCCTGCTAAATGCAGTGCAGCGCGCTTTCAAATCGACTAAATTTATAAGAATATCATATAATGTAAATAGGTATTAAATTTGATCTTTTTTGGGACTGATCCCACCACACCTTCCCACGAATGTAACTCCGGTATGCCAGTATCCACAATGGTCCCCGTATATTTATTACACAACGAGGTTTGACCCTCGGTAAGTTTCGAGAAATACATTTAATTATCTTGGGACCCGCAATAAATTTAAATGAAATCCGATCATTATTATGTATTATAATGTTTATTCGTTCACGAAACAAATTGAGGGGGTCTTAACGGGTCTCACCAGCCACGCCACTCCAAACCAACATAATATAATTTAATAGTAAGGGGAAGCATACGTCATCACTTTTTCAATATTTGCAAATACTCCTATTATTGTGGCGAATTTTCATTTTTTTTTTAAAGACCCTGCACTAAGGAAATAATCCGTGTTTTGCGGGAGACTTCACAAGCATATAATTAACGCAAACATATTACACCCGTCTAGGTGTAATCAGAACAACACTTAGTCGATCGCACAAAGTATTGTCCTGCGTAAGAATCGAACCCACGGCACTGGCACGGAAGGTCAGTCAATCTTAACTACTATACCATCTGTGCAGTTATGATATAGTTTATCAATATAAATTATCAGTTATGACATAGTTACTAACAACTGTGTCAGCGATATCCTGTCGATAGCATCGCAACAGTTCCAAATCATCCCTGGACAGCGGCATGTCGGTCGGTGCTTCAGACTTCTTCACTAACGCCGTCAGTAACCGAGAGAATACTGTTCGCCATACTGGATGAATTTTTTGCTCAGACTCATCCACGTTTAACACTTCATCCTAATAAACATATGTAATTAGTAGTAAGTAACATAAATACAGCAATTTTTTTTTTTGTGTGTGACTTAGTTGTTAGCCTCAGATGGCTATGTCATTACCCGAACTGTGAGTAAGCGCTGAGAGCGCTCAACCCGATATAGGTACACCTATATATCTCACTATTTGGCGCCGAAGAATTACCGAAGTCCATGAACAGCAGTTGCCACTTACCATCGCGAACTTGTTTTTTTTTTAAAACAACACCTGTACTAAGGCAAGAATCCATATATTGAAGGGACTTTATAAACCCTCAATTTATCGGACACAAATTGCACCCAGACTTAGAACAACAATTTATGAATCGCACAATATATTGTTCTACGTGGGAACTGAATCTACGTCACTGACACGGTACATAATTCCATTGTTGTCTCGTCTCCTATCAAATGTTATGGAAAAAAGAGACGTGAGATCAATAAACGATTACGTTGAGGTTCAAACTTGGGACACGAACTTCGGACTTTTCAAATGTATATACGTAATAATAAATAGCAATTGTGGATTATTAGTGCTGTAAAAACTTGCATGCCTTTGCATTATAAATAAAAATATCAAGTGTGACCCAGGCCTTTCAGAATTTGTTAAGTCATCACCTCTACGACAGTGAAAGTTGAGATTCAGGACTTGGTATTTCTTTTACAATTGACCTAATCCAAAAGTATTGCTGTTTTGGTTCATTGTGAAGGTAAAATCGATTCTGACACCAATCACTTTCTCAGCGGAATGATTGCTCATTACGATGATCAACGGTTTAACTGTGTCCATATTGTTGCAAAATTCATAGGCAATTATTGATGATAAACTGAGTTAAGCAGAGTTACTTGATGAAGAATTCCGTCGTTTGCTAACGTTTAAAAAATTATAAAACTTACTTGCAATGTATACCAAAATCCAAACACTAGATTGGACCTAGTCTCGTGTATTGGGTAGTATCCAGGTGCTGCTTGCGCAGCCAGCAACAGTTCAATAAGCTGCCTGGCGCCGTTCGACGCTTCGGATTCATTCTCAGCCGCTAGTACTAAAACGTTCGCGTGGCATTCGCCCAAAGCCACACAACATGTTATAAGGGAAGACAACAGCTCCTGAAAATCATTCAATCGAGATATTATGTATTGATTGCAATCATCGGATGACGGGTTAAGAATAAAAACCTGTCATAAACTATTTCCCGTAGGAACAGCAAAAACCTGCCGCAGAATTATTAGAAATTTTCTGATAATCATAAATCATTAAAATAAGAGTTATTATTATATTTAAATAAGAGTTTGAATAACCGATAGTGTATTTTCCTAAATAACGGACTTCCATGCTAAATAAAATAGGTTCCATTACCACACATATTTTTACACTATTCTCAAATGACGTTCTGAGTCGGGGTGTAATTTTCATTTCAGTAGTCTCCGTGTAGTATAGTTTCATATCAAAAAACCTCTAACAAAGCCAATTAAAATATTTTTTTATAGATAATACTCAAATCAAAATCCTGTGCTGTGTGATAGCGGTTACGAATACTACCAACCCTTATTCTGCTCGTGGATGTCGTAAAAGACGATTAAGAGCCTTATAACGACCCCCAAGCCAACTCCATCTGATGCCGTTTGGTCAACAATTACATTCTCAAGGAGGGCTGACGTCTGGCAGGCGGCCGGTCATAAAACGATGGCCTAATAACTTTTACAATATGTACTATGAAAGAAGAGTACATATTGTATCGACCCCAAGTAATTGGGATAAGAGTAGGAGAATGATGACAAATCAAAATCCCGATATCAAGTCTAGTAAACAACAAATACTGGATACGCGAAATATGGCTATGTTTCACCTCTGATTAATTTCAAAATGGCAACCACAAAATAATTATTATAAATTGTTTATTAAAGGCATAAATTTGTCACTTATATGAAACAGAAACTTTGTCCGTGGCTTCGCTCGCATCATAGTTCAGTTCTGTGTCATTGTATGTACCGTACCTATTGTGTTTTCTGATGGGATTCCACGTCGCTAAACGTTACACTCGTAACAATATGGATTGTATTCAGTGCAAACTACTTGAATAGGGATTATTCACATCAAGATTGAATTATTTTTGTGGAATAGAAGCATTTTTTTTTGTGGCGGGCTATGGTCTCGTCACACCCCGCCAGGTTCGTCCGGAGTGATAGAAGATGCGCCGCGCGACCTCATAGGCACGCCCGCAATGCGCCTCTCTTCGCCAAGCGAGCGGGCCACTGGAACCCGATTATTGTCTTCGGTGGAATAGAAGAAGCTAACGTTACTCTTTATACTATTAGCATCTGATAGTAATAAAGTCGCATCAAAATTGGTTCAGCAGCTTTAGGTGGAATAATATTAAAAAAGATTATAGAAATTATAAAAAAAATGTTTTTATTACAAACCTCGTTGGCCGAATTGGGTACATTGTCCCTTTGCATAATGGGCGATGCGCAAGCCGCAACCAGCTCTAACAGTTGCAAGGCTGCAGAAGCATGACGCGTAGACGCCGAAGTGCCACCAGCAGCTCGCACGGCCGATAGGCATGCCTCGCAAGCGTCAAGAGCCGTATCGTTGACAGGGCTGTTCCACCTTTCGCAACACACCAGTTTTAATAAGTCTTATTTGTCTGTGGCAGACTTCAATAAAGTATATTTAGGAGTTTTGTCGTAAACGTGGAAGTGTCACGTAGATGATATTAAATCTATTAGCGATTTATGGTGTTCTATTAAATAATTTTGATGGTATTTTTTAAAGTTGCAGAGAAAATGCTAAAATATAGTGAATATGATTTAGCATTGCGCACTTTCATGTATAGCCAAAGTTTAATTGGTGGACCAACGCCCAATTAAATACAAGGATTCGACTTACTAGGCAATGATTGAGCGATGAAAATGCGTCTTTTTAACCATTGCATAATACACCTCAGAAAAAAGACCTGCTTAGTTCCTTACAGGTATTTTTAAAAGGAAGATATTCCAGCTTCAGTACCTGTACAACCTACGTCATAATTTTCGCTTACTATTTATTGGAAAGTTAGTTATTAATTAAATGATAATAAGTATGTTTCTTACGTATATAACAACTGCACAACAGATAGCAGAGCGCGACACAATGGCATTCTGTCAGTGAGCGACCCGCCAGGGTGCTCCGCAGCATCTTCTCCACCCAATGTCAGCCAGCTACATGCGCATGTAGCCGCCGTCACCCATGATTGCACTGTTTGTTCCGAAGGAGCCTCCTTACAATAATCAGGACTGAAAATTCCACGATATTCTCAGTGATGCACCCAAGCTATATTATGTATGTAAGTAGCAAGTTAATGAATAAGTGTCTAATGGTAAGGCCATGTTTGTTTCAATGCGCATAATCTGAGGTACTGCGCGCTGATGCGTATAATATAGGTAAGATATTTATTGAGAAAGACTATAATCTATTATATATAACGCCGCGACAAATAAGAGTGGAGCAGTGTATATAATATTAGCAAATCCGACAAAATATGACACACTGGCTAGATTTTTAAATAATTATGAACAAACGCCAAAGTTATTTCTAGTTTTTATGTGATTACAAATTCGTTATTTTTGTGTAGCTATTTGTTTAATATTTGTATATACATATTCTAATTACAGTAATTTATATATATATCGTAATTAATATTACAAATATATGAGATTGTTATCTTGATTTTTTATATATATATATATCTATATATAAAGGAATATATGAGAGAAAACAAGTACACGTCTAATATTTGGACTGATTTAAAATGTAGGTCTATGAATAGTTAGAGAAAATCAAGTTTATCATAATAAATCCATTTTAATATTAACAATTTCAAAATTAAACAATCCAATATTAAGTTTTCATAGGTAGTAGGTTAATATTAAATCCGTTTGGTGACGAAGTAAGAATACAATTCACCACCCCATCCCACCCGTGGGTGATCGTACGAGACGACTAAGGGATATAAAACGCATATAACATCTATGCAAGAGAAGGAAAACTCGAAACAAAACCCTATACCAACACGTCTGACCAGCGTGTATAATAGGTCTATTGGCCTCCCATTATGGAGGAGTCTCGAGCCCAACAGTGGGACGTGTATGAGCTGAGATGATGAGATGTTGAATATTAAGTTTAGAAAAATAAAAAATGGATTTACCTGTAGACAGATTGTAAATGTCTTAGCATGTCTTCAAGTACTGCAGGGCATGCTTTCTGTAAAGCTATTCGATTCCTTGTGCGAAGAGCCGAACCCATAGTCATACTATTATACTGTCAACAAAGTTATTTATAGAAATTAGCTAATTAATATAATTTAGTAAATATTAGAATTCTGAATCAACACAGAGCTAAAGCTTTTTCAAGCTATATATCATCTGAGATCATGGCAAGGATATCAAGAAATTGGTACCAGTAGTTGGCCCAATCGTGAAGTGGACCAGGGTGGATTGTAAGGCCACATGCCACCCTTCAGTCGCACCGGACGGAATGGGCAGAGCTTCTCCAGACCATCCATCCATCAGCCCGTAAACGTCCACTGTTGGACATAGGCCTCCCCACGAGAATACCATCTGCAACGGTCTTGTGCCACCTGCATCCAACGGTTTCCTGCGACCTTGATGAGTTCATCAGTCCACCGAGTGGGGGTCGTCCTACGCTGCGTCGTCCGATTCGTGGTCGCCACTCGAGAAACTTTCTTCCCCAACGGTTATCGGTTCGTCGAGCGATGTGGCCTGCCCATTGCCACTTCAACGTGCTAATTCTTCGGGCTATGTCGGTTACACCCGTTCTTCTACGGCATTCCGTATTCCGGATTTTATCACGTAGAGAAATACCGAGCATAGCACATTGAGCGACTTTGAGCCTTTTTATGAGGCCGACATTTAGAGACCACGTTTCAGTGCCGTAAGTCATCGCTGGTAACACACACTGGTTATAAACCTTTGTTTTCAGACACTGCAATATTAGACGAGACAATATTAGACGAGAAGATGCTCCTAAGTTGCCCGAACGCTGCCCAGCCGAGTTGGTTTCGTCGGGTTACCTCTTTCTCGAAATTGGATCTACCTAATTGGACTGTTTGTCCTAGGTAAACATAGTGATCGACAACTTCGAGAATCGCATTCCCGACCAGGACCGGTATAGAAATGACATGGGCATTAGACATGATTTTCGTCTTGTCCATGTTCATTTGCAGCCCTACTAGTTGGGAGACCTTGCTGAGGTCATTAAGCATAGTGCCAAGGTCCTTCAGGGATTCTGCTATGACTACGATATCATCTGCGAATCGAAGGTGAGTGATGTATTCGCCATTGATGTTGCTGCTGAGTCCGGTCCAGTCTAAGAGCTTGAAGACATCTTCCAGCGCAGTGGTGAACAGTTTCGGAGAGATAACGTCTCCTTGTCTCACGCCTTTCTGCAACTGAATCGGTTTCGTACTCTTATCCTGGATGCGGACTGACATAGTAGCATTTTTATACAAACACTTCAGCACTTCGATATATCGATAGTTAATTTGGCACCTCTGAAGGGACTGCAGCACTGCCCAAGTTTCGACAGAATCAAAGGCTTTCTCATAGTCCACAAACGCTAGACACAGAGGCCGATTATACTCCTCGGTCTTCTGTATAATCTGGCGTAGCGTATGGATGTGGTCTATGGTACTATAACCTTTTCGGAAACCGGCTTGTTCGGGCGGCTGGAAGTCGTCTAGCTTGCGCGCGAGTCGGTTCGTAATGACTCTTGAAAACAATTTGTACACGTGGCTCAGGAGTGAGATGGGTATGTAATTCTTTAAGAGCGTTTTATCGCCCTTCTTGAAAAACAGCACCACCACACTCTTGGTCGACGACTCTGGAACGCCGCCCCCGATAATGACAGAATTAAACAGCTTCTGTAGGGCTTTTAAAACCGGCTTCCGGCCTGCCCTCAGGAGCTCTGTGGTAATTCCGTCATCTCCCGGTGCCTTTCCGTTCTTTAATTATTTTGGAGCCATTCTGATCTCGTACAAGCTGACGTCCGGGATTTCTACGGTATAGTGCCGAGTTAGCTTGGATCTTGGGTCTTGGACCAAGCCGACAACAGGATTAAGGGATGATTTGTACAACTTCCCATAGAACCTTTCGACCTCGCCCAAGATCTCACTCTGGAATAAAATGACAGTACCATTATCGGTCTTCAGCTTAGTCATTTGGCTCTGCCCAATAGACAAATCTCGTGCGAACACTTTGGAGCCTCGATTTCGCTCTATCGCCTCTTCAATACGCAGTGTATTGAATCGGCGAATATCGCGTCGCATAGATTGAGAGATTTGTCTATTAAGCTGCCTGAGTTCGGACCAATCGGCTGAAGACTGTACCGTCATTTCCTTCCTCCTCTCCATGAGTTGAAGAGTCTGGTCAGAAAGCTTTTTTGTTCTAGTAGCGCGACGGGCCTTAAAGAATTTTGACCCGACCGCGTGGACAGTTTCCACGAACCTGTTGTTCATATCGTTCGAAGATTCGCACTCTTCCAGGCATTGGAAGCGATTATGTAATTCGAGTTGAAAGCTATCGGGGTTCTGGTATTGGACAGGTGTAGGTCGGAGTGTAGACTTCATCAAGCGGGTCCGCTCGACTTTCGTACGAAGATTCAATGTGCCTCGAACCATCCGGTGATCACTCCCAGTTTTAATCCTGCTGATCACAGAGACATCATTGAATATTTGTCGTTTGTCCGTCAAGATGAAGTCTATCTCATTTTTAGTGGATCCATCAGGGCTAATCCAGGTCCACTTCCTTTGTGGCCGCTTCTTGAAGAAGGAATTCATCATGAAGAGGCCTTCCTTCTCCAAAAAGTTAGCCAGTTTTTGGCCCCTTTGGTTTCTCTGTCCAAATCCATATTGCCCCACTCTCAACTCATCGTCTGTCCTTTTGCCTAGTTTTGCGTTGAAGTCTCCCATGACTACCGTGAAGTGAGTTTTGGACGTGTGGATGGCTTTCGAGATATCCTCGTATAAGGCTTCCACTACGTCGTCGGAGTATGTCGAAGTCGGTGCGTAAACCTGTATGATCTTCAACGAATACCGTTTCGTAATTCTGAGTATAAGGTACGCTACCCTTGTTGACACACTTTCGATCCTCTCCACGTTCCCTACGAGAGACTTACGAACGATAAACCCTACACCGCCTTGGGATGGGTGATTTTCTTCCCGGTAGAAGAGCAATTTCCAGACCGGAGGATTACCGTGCCCTCCCCCTCTCTTCGCACTTCTGATAATCCTACAATGTCCCATTGGATATTGCTCAATTCCTCTTCCAGCTCGATGACTCTCTCGTCGGTCCTAAGCGTCCGAACGTTGTGTGTTACCAGGGCCAATGGTCGATATTTTTGGTAGCCGGATCGCGGCCGGAGATTCCTAGCACCCCCTGCCCCGCCACCAACAGGCCCGCTACCAAAATGAGCCCGTGGAACAGCGGAACTGCCGTGACTGGGGGCCGTGACTTTTTTGTATTCATATTTTGTTTTTTTAATAATGCCATAATCGCCACGCTTGGCGAGCGGATTGGCGACCGCGGTAGATGTTAATAACGTTTCCCGGAAGATAGCCGCTGCCCAATCTCCCGGTGAGACCCTTAGCCGATTTTTACGACTCCCACGGCACGCAAGTAAGGGGTGACGACCTTTGTATTCTATTCCCGTCGCCACACGGGGGTCCAGACCATAGCTTATCAAAAAAAAAACTTAACATTCATATGCCACTCTCTATCACATTTAATATTTGTTAAAGACAACATATCACAAAGTAAATTCATGAATGACACTTGGCGTGGAAATTTCCTTGTTAGACCTACATGATCTGTGCAGAAAATTAGACAGACAGAACAAAGTGGAATTAATTGAACAATAATGATATAGTACTAACTTCTTCAGGAAGCACAGTAAGCACTTCCAATAATAATGTTACATTTTCAGCACTCGACAATGGCCTCAATATTGTTGCTAGATCCCCTGTGCCTTGTTGGAGAATAAATGCGGCCAACTGAAACAAAATCAAATATTTGTCAAATAAAAATCTCTTAATATGCAATTATACATACATACTTTAATGTGTATGTTATGTATGTAATAATATGCTGTGTATGTATGTTAATAAAAAATATAAGTTTGGCGACATCTTTTTAGTCCTCAATTTATATTTAATTACTTAATTAAATATTTTTTAAGTAATTAAATATAAATGTAAGTAAATTTGAAAAAAATTGCTGTGTGGTAACGGCTACAAAGACTACCAACCCTTACTTCGCTTGTGGATGTCGTAAAAGACGACTAAGTGCCTTACAATGATCTGCTCCACTCTACTCCATCTGATGCCGTTTGGTCAACAATTACATTCCCAAGGTCTGACGTCTGGCAGGCAGCCAGTTATAAAACTATTGCCAATAACTTTTACAATCTGTTCTATGAAAGAAAGTGTACATATTGTATCTACCCCAAGTAGTTGGGATAGGAGTAGGAGAATGATGATGATGATTAATATTTAATTACTTACTTACTGACTTTGCTTTACTGTAATGATATTGATCAATGTATATAAAAATCTTCTCATAATATTATCATCTGATACACTCACTGTATGATATTGAAGTAAGAATACATTTCATCACCTCATTTCTTCTCCATGGGTGTCTTAAAAGATGACTAAGGGATATAATGTGCATTTAACATCTAAGCAAGAGATCTAAGCAAACTTGAAGTGTAACCCCCTTCTAGATGATGGCAATTTAGAATGCTACACTACACTAGCTTGTTGGTTTCACTACACTCTTGGTTCTGTCCTGCTTTTACTCAATTAGGCTATATGCCTGACATCAACCCTCCTTGGGAATTTAAAATAAATTTTTAATTTTCATAATGTAATTTTTTCCTTTGAAAAAATAAATAAATAATGATCTTTTCATTCTTTCTTTCTTCTTTTCTTCGGAAAGTAATTATTGACCAAATAGCATTAGATGGAGTTTGCCCCGTTGATATAAAGACCGTAAACATACTTTATGACATCTACAAGCCAAAGCAAGACTTGGTATATCTACAAATAAAGCAAGGGTTGGTAAATCCACAAGCAAAGTGAGATTGAAGTTTTATAGCATTCATAGCTGCTAACATAGCATATGCACTGCACATCTGTGCAGTGTGGTAAATATTAATTATTATTAACATAAAATAAATATACTCACACTGATACATAATCTATTAGTAACTATCTTAGGTCCTTTAGAATAGGCAAATACAGCTTGTAGAATTTTATGCTTTAGCTCCTCATAACTTTCTGGAGGCAATTCAGTCCAACAGCGAAGAATTTTAGTATGTAGTGTAGTTGCTGCATAGAATTGAACTTCAGTATTCTGCAAACATTAATAAATAATAAAACAATAACTTAATAAAAAACAAAAAAGTTTATTTATTAGAAAATAAATATTTATTACATTAATTTAAAATATAAATATGCCTGATCTCATCAGCATTATCACAGCTCCTATATATACCAGTGCTGGGATTGCGCCTCCTCCACAATGGCAGAGAAATTGAAATACTATACTATGCTAGTTAAGATGGGTTGGTATAGGGTTCTATTTTGAGTTTGTCTTCTTTTGCAGGGGTGTTATTTACTTATGTTTTAAAGGTCTTCTTTTGTGATCACCCATGAGAAGGAAAGGAGATGGTGAATCATGTTCTTAATCCATCGCAATAACAGATTAATACATTGCCTAGGTGTAAAAATAATTACTATAGTTCTTAAAATATAGCTTGATCTCTGTGACAGATAGCTACAAAACCGATGAAGTAATTTTAAATACGCGTCATGTTTACACTTTTATTTTGTATTGCCTATATCTTCATTCTTTACGTGCCAGTTATATCTCAACTGAATTATGAATATAAAAATATGAATATTTACTCTTGTACCTCATATGTTTTACACCAAAACTTGTACCTCATATGTTTTAAAACACTTAGTAACGATTTTATAAAAATATGATGCTTACGCAAATACAAGATCACACTGGACTGAGAATAAGATAGAGATGGGACAATCGATAATCTTAAAGCGTTAACATTCTTATTAATTATTTATAAAACAAGTAAAACCAATACAGTAAATTATGTTAATTTAGTATTCAGACATCATTTATAATGTTAATAAGAGCATTTCTTTTATATCAAAAAGATAATTTATTTTAAAAATGGACATAATTATTTATAAAATAATCTGTGACCAAGAACACATCATCAACCTAGAGGAATGACCCAGCGATGTTGATAATAGTGACGATAAACTTAGATGTACTTTTTTCGAATAATAAAAAGAATTAATTAGCAGCTTTAGGTCAAATGAAATAAAATCCATTGATTTAAATTCAATAAGATTTTTAAAGATTGTTTTGCATTTATAATCGATTTACCCATTCATTTGATCGAAATTCAATAAGATTTTCATACATTGTTTTTCAATTGCTGTAGCAAATAACTTTAAAAATAAGGAATTATACAAAAATATGGATTACATCGTAAGCTTGTGGCACTAGTGGCAACTGTCACAGAAATCAAGCTATATTTTAAGGACTATAGTTTTATTTGTTAGTTTTGTAGCATAAGTATGTAACTGCATATCGCATATTATGCATATTATCTAGGCTTAAATTCGTCTTGTCACTTAGTGTTATTGGTTTCTTTAAAAATTATTTTGTAATATTTAAGCTGCACAGTTTAGAGTTGCGCATGAGAAATGCTTATAATACCTTAGATAAGATAGATACTAAACTCAAATGTAGGCATGTTGTTGGATATCTACAAGTTAATAGAAAAATGTAAAGACATTACCTTGCTTGGTTGAAGTAATTCCCAGACAAAATTCCAAGCTTCGGGAACCCTTTGAGCAGCAGTAAGCCATGCATGCGCTTTTGCCCTTTCCGACTGTTCACCATTATAGAAAACAGATACAGCATATTCCAGATTCTGTGCGGTATATTCCATCCTGTCCGCCGAGGATTCACGCACTATTTCAACTTTTTGATACAACAAATTATATTACATCATTTGCACCTATAACAGTATGTTATAGTGTTAAACACATGTGAAAAAATCAACAATGTGTTTTAAATGAAATTATACCAAGAGATGAACATTAGAAAGGCAATTTTTTCGATATTTTCAACATCAATACATCCTTGAATTCCTTAACATATCCATTTTATTTATCACAGACTAATTAAAGTATTTCTGTCATACTAAGAGCTACTAGTATAGAGTACGCAATTATATAAGTTATCGAAGGAGATATAAGGCGGAGTCTTTATATGATAAATTTGATATTTTTAGGTCCAAGTAAGCCTAAAAAATATTAAAATGACTATATACATATGCAAAGTTATTATTATAAAATGGAGGAGAGGAAGGACAACCCACCACTTTCCCACCGTTAATCAATATACCATACACCTCAAAAAAGGAAGGAATACGGGATGGGATCAAGGTGGAATAGGATATAAGGAAATCTTACTCCTGTAATGAGCACCGCCTCCAGAACTTCTACTTGCAATTTTCCGCAGAACTTCGAATAAAGATTCGACACGTGTTTCGCCTCTAAACGAGGCATCCTCAGGACGGTTCGGCTTCGGTTCGGCTTCAAATGCCGGCAGGCATTTGAAGCCGAACCGTCCATTTTATAATAATAATGGATTTCCGCCATGTATCGCCTAATTCAATCAATTATGCAAAGTTATTATTTCAAAGTTAATCGGAGTAGTCAGGAGTGTACACATTTGATACTAAAGTGGGATAGGACCTTTGTAGCGTTATTTTCTCAAATAATATAGTAACTCCATCTGCATTCGTGGCTTATTTTTTTTAGATCAGTGCAGTTGGTACAGGCAATGGCGCCGCCGGGCCCAAAGTAGTGCAGTGCGCCACTGCTCTAGGCTCTACACCCTACTGTGTTTTTAGTGAGAATGATATATATTCAATCTCACTCATCAGCCCATGAAGTATAGATACATGGAATCCGAACGGTATAGGCTTTTCTATAGTATTCATGGACACAATAAGAACCCAGATCTTAGTTATCTTTTCTGCCATTGGCTGCGATTGGTTTAGGACGTATCGATGTTGTTACTATTATTACACGTAAACACGAATTGGCTAGCGAATGTTGAATTTAATTAATTTAAATATAAAATGCCAGAGCTGTCAATAGCAACAAAACATTCCAGAGCTGTCAATAGCAATAAAACATTCCACTCAATAGTAACAAAATATCCCGCGTTAGGATTTAAACGAATATTTCTTGAAAAGAGGCGCACTCTACCGCCAAAAATTTTGTCTCCTAAATTGAAACCATTCGTTCAACATTATGTTCAGACTCTATTTTACTCTATGATTTTTATGGTAATATATGGTCCAAATTTTGATGATGAAGATCTTCTCATCCAACATACCTCAGTGTTTAAAAACACGGGTCTATGACCAGTGTGTGTTACCACTGGTAACACACACTGGTCATAGACCTGACTGTTAGACTAACAGTGACTTAGAATTGCCAGAGTTAAGTTGATTTCAATCCTTTCGTTGTTTGTAGAAAAATATGCGATTGATGTGATGTAATGGAGTAAAAACATTTACTTCTAAACTGATTCTAAATATAAATAATAATTTATTACCGACATGTTAAACCAATATTGTTTAGGTTTTATTTTATTTGTATGAAATACGGACACCTGACCTGACAACCCCACTTGAAATCGCCGACTCAGCCGTTAATGGCGGAGTGCTTTTGATTTCGTGATATTTTTGAAGAATTTTATTTAAAATGGGGAGAATTTGTGTCGTGGAGGCTTGCAGAAGCGAGTATTATCCTGATTATCTTTTCACAGATAATAGTTTTAAACATAATTTGTTAGTGAAGAATTACGGTGAACATGCATGACGTCGTCCGAGAATGTTATAGCAAACTACATACATTATTAGATCCACCACATCCTCCTCAATCTATATTTGAAGATCCACTTGATATTCAACTGGTGAAGGCGTTAGCGAATTCATATCTCAATTTACGTTTAACTCATAATGCAAAATTAGAATCAATGAAACATATAAGGAGAAAGCTGGGTTTGCGGCAGAAACTTCACAAGACTGTTTTATTTAGCAATGTCTGATTTAGAATTAAACTTAAATGTAAACTTAACTGTTTTTTTCTTACCTATTTAATTAAATATACCACAGTAGGTAGCTTATCGTAATTTTACCTCAGTCCAGCTGCATATCATGTCTCACAAGGACCAGTAGGTAAGTACCTACCTATATGATGCGAGTGTAAAAAGCAAGCAAAAACAGGAAATGTAAAGTGCCGCAAAGGGCAATTTATCATTCAGTCATCAGCATCTTCGATTAAAATCCATCTGAACCAATGATCTGCTGACGGAAGATCAGAATTTTTTTTATAATTATTGTCCCAAAATCATATTTTAATATAGTCACCATCGCCAGAGAGGGATAAGAGCTGGGGGGGCACACTTAAAACATTACTTATGTTTACTGACTGTCGCGCCGCCTACAGATTGGTTGTACAAACTTAGCTGCTGCCATTTTGTCCTGTCTGTCAAACGTTTGACAACTGAGAATTGTCTATTATCGGTTATTGATGTACTTTCTGAAAATTATCTCAATTTTCATTGTTAAGCTTATATTATTATTGTTCCGTATTCAGCTGATATGTTTTTTTTTTATATTTCAGAGTAGATTTCATAGTAACAGAAAATTCTATATAATTACACATACACATGTAGATATGTATATATATCACTTCAACTTTAGTTCACCACCTAAATTCTGGGTGGCAGCACTTTCCATACATGCATATTTTATCATCGAGTTGCCACTCTTTTTCAGTTAAAATAACTTTACTCTTTTGATAAGAGGTACAGTTACTGAGCTCTCGCTCGGCTTCAATTTTGCGACAACAGCTCATTCCTGTTGTACGTATTAGTATTTATTACTTCCATGGTTATACTAGGCAAAATAAGACACTAGGTTGATATCTAGTCACTGGCACAAAACAATTAAATCACTGATCACAACAGTGACAGTGATTTAAAAATACTAGTGTCAGTAAACTGTGACATAATAGTAGACAAGACAATTGCACCATCGAAATTTAAATTGAAAGGATTATCCAAGTTTTTTTTTGTAATAGCGTCATCTAGCAAATTACACAAATATGACTAGAAAAGCAAAACCTTAATCAATAGCAATATTTACGGTTTTTTAAAGAATTACATAATGGTAGTATAATATATTCTTACAAATCGCTTTTTTATAAGGAATAGATTAAATTCTTCTGATACAAGACATACCTTTCATCATCATCATCATCACAGCCCATAAATGTCCCACTGTTGGACTCGGACCTCCTCCTTCGTGAGAGGGAAATTAACTTACTGTACCGCGCTGGTCAGACGTGTTGGTATAGGATTTTGTTTCGAGTTTTCCTTCTCTCGCATAGATGTTATAGGTATGCGTTTTATATCCCTTAGTCGTCTCGTACGATCACGGGGGTATGGGGTACGGCCACGGGTAAGATATGGGGTGGTGATTAGTATTCTTACTCCGTCACCACACGGAATGACATGCCTTTGCAGTTTTATTATTCCCAATATTATATTACGTAAAAGAACGTTACGTTTTTATTTCTTGTACTAAAATGTGATAAGTCATTATCTCATATCAAAGCACTTATTCAAATGCCGTCCTGAAACTACAAGAATTAATAATTTGTTGCACTGTGTAATAGATGTATTTCTTTTCAACGCATTTTAATAAACGAGTTAAGATGAGATAAAGTTATAACTCGCGCATATGATAACATACGCCAAAATAAGTAAGAGCTAATAACTCGCACCGTAGCACTAGATACATCATTTTCCATCGTATTTGGTTGTAATTGAAGTGGCAAAGAGTCAATACTTTTCAAGAACGTATAAAACTTAAATGAATATCTATACATTTTTCAAGGTAACTTGTACTTGATTATATTAACGCAAATTGCTGATATATAGCGGCACATCACTATTTAAGAATTGCAAAACAAATGGTAACCCATGTAATATCAGTTAAGTCTCTGAGATTAAAAAACGGACTACAGGCTGTAATTAAATTTCTCCTAGTATTATCTATATATACAATAGGGGGATGTTTGTATAAATATCATTCCATGACTCATCCCTACCCTTTAGTGTAGAGGACGTCAGATTGCGTATATTTTGCAGTGGCTACTGCAAAATATCCGTGATCCGACGTCCTCGACACTTACTGACGGTGACTGACGATTTAATTACGATCACTCAAGAGAGAGCATACACGGCCCACGTGGCCACAATACATAAATATCCACGCTTTCACCCCCGCCGCTGGGGTCGGAGGTCACCGCGCGTAAAAGCCATTAAATCAAACGTGGGTACACTCCTGGGGAGGCACACTTAAAACATTACTTTTTTTTACTGACCGTCGCGCCACCTACAGACTGGTTGTACAAACTTAGCTGCTGCCATTTTGTCCTGTCTGTCAAACGTTTGACAACTGAGAATTGTTATTTTTTGTTCATAGTGTAGGTAGTTATTGTCATCGATCTATTTTCGATTATTGATGTACTTTCTGAAAATTATATCAATTTTCATTGTTAAACTTATATTATTATTGTTTCGATATCAGCTGATATGGTTTTTTTTTATATTTCAGGGTAAATCTCATAGTAAAAGAATATTCTGTATAATTACACATACACATGTAGATATGTATATATATCACTTCAACTTTAGTTCACCGCTTAAACTCTGGGTAGCAGCACTTTCCATACATGCATATTTTATCATCGAGTTGCCACTCTTTTTCAGTTTAATAACTTTACTCTTTGGTACACTCTTTGTTACTTTGTTATTAGTGACGCCCTAAGCCGAAGTTTGTTCCCCACAGGGGAGCCCTTGGGCGATGTCGCTTAAAGCTTTTTCCGGGTTGAGAGCTCTCAGCGCTCACCTATAGTCCAGGTTAAGCTGAGGCAGCCATCTGCGTCTAACATCTAAATGACACACAAAAAAAATGATATGACTAAACTTAGAAACTGTTTGACCTATTATGAAAATTGGTATGTATATGACGGCACTTGTGATTATCGCACATGCTAAAACATGTTACAATGTGTTAACGTATTCACTGACCACGCCACCTAGCGCGTCTGGCTTTGCTAGTAGTGTATAAGATATATCGTCATATTACAGTCGCTGCTACAGTATTTGGTGGTCGATATTACAAATTTTAAATTGTCACTGATATTTAACAGTGCCTAAAAATACGACTCACCACTAATTGTGACTTATTCCTTGATGTATGAGACTTAATATTTAATCAGTTCTGATCAGTTCATTCTTTACTTCTACTTCATTCAGTTCATTCATTGTTATGGTAATAATCGTGTTTGGATTGCGGTTGTGATTGTGCCAGTTGGAATTACTATAGATTTTAATATTTACCATTAGTTGCTCATTATGAAGATCGAAGAAGTTAAAAGTACTGCAAAAACTCAAAGAATATCAGCACATAGTCACATAAAGGGCTTGGGTTTAGATGAGAATGGTGTTCCCATCCAAATGGCAGCCGGTCTCGTGGGGCAAGAATCAGCTAGAGAGGTAAATTACAAGGACTACATGTTTTTCTCAAAGCCGTGCATTTAAATTGGTAAAATAACCTTATTAATATTCAATAGAATATAAAAAATATATATATGTACATATAATATCGACCTATGTTTTAGGTTATGTTTTTTTTGTTACCATGGTGTGTTACATCAATAATGTATATCTATAACATGTAGTTATAAATTCCTACATTATCGCTCGCGTTTAATTTTCTAATATCTAATCTGTAGTTCGTCATTATTGTATATTATGCTATGTTTAATATTAATGGTGCACACTATTATGGGGCTCATCTATAACTTCTTACTATTCCAATTATTAAATGCTTCATATATGATTTTACCTCTTTTAATTGTAAAAAAACACTCCTAGCAAAATTTATCTGCATATTACAGGCTGCAGGCTTAGTTGTCGATATGATTAGAAGCAAGAAGATGGCTGGACGAGCTTTACTGCTTGCTGGCCCTCCTGGCACAGGCAAAACGGCTATTGCATTAGCAATTGCTCAAGAACTTGGAACAAAGGTTGGTATTAATTTAAAAATGTCTTAAAAATTCTTAAATGCTCCAATATCATAAAGGTTTATATTACTTTAGCAGATATTGTTATTATTTTTTATTGCTTATGGTGGCAAACAAGCAAGTAGCACACCTGATGACGTCACTGCCGCTCATGGACCTTAGCAATACCAAAGGTACGGCTAGGCCACTGCCTACCAATACAAACCCCAATCTCATCCCATTTGGGCTTCATTTCCCAAACTCAAAAAAAGTTGGGTTTCTGGCTCTCCTGCTCACCGAATTAAGCACAATAGCACATTACCATTACTCAGACGACAGTCTTTTGCGAGAGTGTGGAATTACCCCGGGCGGACCGGCCCGCGGCTGTAAACAGAGGACTGTCCACAGCATAGTCCTACCACTATTAAAATGTCCGGGTCTACATATTTTTTTGTCAAGAAAAATTGTTGCATAAAGTTTCATGTAATTTGTATGATAAACTTGCAACTCATTTTTAGTATTAACTTAATATTACTGCTAATTTCAGGTACCATTTTGCCCTATGGTAGGCAGTGAAGTTTATAGTACTGAAATTAAGAAAACAGAGGTATTGATGGAGAACTTCCGCCGTGCTATAGGTCTTCGTATTAGAGAGACTAAAGAAGTGTATGAAGGAGAAGTTACTGAGCTAACACCAGTAGAAACTGAAAATCCTTCTGGAGGTAGTTAATCAGATCTTAATATTACTTTTCAGATGATTTTATTGAATAAAAGAAAAATATTGAATTAGTATATATCTAAGATATATTTACAACACAAAAAAATGCAATTAATAAAATGTAATATTATCAAGTTTGCTTATTTACAAGACACTTGAGATTTTCTTTTACATTCGTAAAGGAAAACATTTAGCAATTGCACAATAAGACAATTTTAGTGTTATTATAATGAATTGAATAAAAATTCCATGTCGTGACGGAGTAAGAATACAATTCACCACCCCCTATCTTACCTGAGAATGACCGTACGAGACGACTAAGGGATATAAAACGCATATAACATATAGATGTTAATGCAAGAAAAGGGAACCTCTAAACAGAACCCTATACCAACACATACCAGCGTGGTATAGTAGGTCAATTACCCTTCCATTATGGAGGAGACTCGAGCCCAACAGAGTGGGACATATATGAGCTGAGATGAATGAATTTTCATTAAAATATTTCTATCTATAGGTTATGGCAAGACAGTATCTCATGTAATTATTGGTTTGAAGACTGCTAAAGGCACAAAACAGTTGAAACTAGATCCTACAATATATGAGTCACTGCAGAAAGAAAAAGTGGAAGTTGGTGATGTGATTTACATTGAAGCCAATTCTGGTGCTGTGAAACGACAGGGTAGAAGTGACACATTTTCTACAGAGTTTGATCTGGAGGTAAGCATTTTAGAGATAATGTTTTTGGTCTAAAACCTATTTGTGACCATGGGGTGTTATATTTTTCAAGCTGATAAAGTTTATATTGATATAATAAAGTATTTATTCAGATTATTACCATAATGATGAGTTTATCACTGCAAAAGATTTAAATGGAACTTATATTTATATCATCATCTCAGCCCACATATGTCCTACTGTTGGGCTCGGGCGTCCTTCATAATGAAGAGAAATTAACCTACTATACCACGCTGGTCAGACATGTTGGTATAGTGTTTTATTACAAGTTTTCCTTCTCTTACACAGATGATATATGCATATTATATCACTTAATTGTCTTTTACGATACCCACAGGTAAGATAGGGAGTGGTGAACTGTATTCTCACTCCATCACCACACGGAAAATATTTAAATAAACCTGTGTTAGTCATAATATTATGGATTTATGTACATACAGGTCACTCATTTTATGTTCTTAAATGTTGTATTTTCTAGGCTGAGGAATATGTTCCATTACCAAAAGGTGATGTTCACAAAAAGAAGGAAGTTGTTCAAGATGTGACACTTCATGACTTGGATTGCGCTAATGCTAAACCACAGGGCGGACATGATATCATGTCAATGATGGGACAGCTCATGAAACCAAAGAAGACTGAAATTACAGGTATAGTAGATCTGATTATTCACTTCTCGAAGTTTATATAATGCTAAAAAGCTATGTACTTCTATCAAGCTCTACCGAAAATAGCAGTTACCATAGTTTAAATGTAAACACTAATATTTTTGTTTGTTGCAGATAAATTGAGGAAAGAAATCAACAAAGTAGTCAATAAATATATCGACCAAGGTATAGCAGAATTAGTTCCTGGTGTACTGTTTATAGATGAGGTAGGCATTTGTTAATTTATTACTACTATTTATAGTATAGAGAACAGGCAGTAACTTTTTAGTTAAAAAAAAAGTAAAGGTAGATCTGAAGTCATGATATATGGAGAATATTAATTTACTAATTTCCATATGGGGATTGCGTAATAATACAACTTACGACTCCATTTTTTATCTGTGGGTGTTGTAGAAGACGATTTAAGAGATATGCTATGTCTGTAACATTTATGCAAGAGATGCGAAACTTAAAATAAAACCGTAATCCAAGCTGTTTGAGCAGCATGGTGTAGTAGGTCAGTTTCGCTCTCATTGTGGAGGAAAGCCAGCAGTGGGATGTATATAAAAATGTGACTTTATTCATAATAGATATAGATATTATAATACAAGCCATGTATGTTCATATTAGGATAAACAAATATAAAGTAATATGTTAACATGTATTAGTCAAATAATAACAATAATAGGGACGCGTAACGAAGCGCTCGAGCGAAACGGCTTATTTGCTTCTCTATTATCATTTGCCGACCGTGGTCATCTCACTTTTATCATGAAATTAAAACAAATATCCAACATCGTCTTAACTTGGGTATATCTAATTGTTGTGTTTATCATTTTCTCATAAAATATGTGCAGAACAGCGTCTATTGACTCGAGGAGTAATTGTATAATTGATTTTATTACTTTATATTATTTTTCATCTCATCTCCGTTCATATACGTAACACCGCTAGGCTAGAGCCTCCTCCACAATAGGAGGGAAGCAAAAAAACCTAAACCTTGGCCTTCTTACTCCGTCACCACAGGGAAATTAATTATTACTAAATATACTTAAATAATAATTTATTTATTTAATTATTTGCCTTTCAGGTGCATATGTTAGATATAGAGACATTTACTTATCTACACCGAGCACTGGAATCGGCGATCGCACCTATAGTAATATTCGCCACAAATAGAGGGCGTTGTCAAATCAGGTATTTATACTATCGAATTTGTATAATGGAAAGTAAGAAAGTGGGCCATGAAATTAATCTATCATTATGTTTGTAATTTCCAGAGGGACTGAGGATATAATTTCTCCACATGGAATACCTTTAGATCTTCTGGATAGATTGCTTATAATTCGTACATTACCATACAACAAAGCTGAGCTCTTACAGGTAAGTCGCCTCGCCATCCATATATTTATCATGCATCATTAATTACAGTGGTAGGACCACGTTGTGGACAGTTCTGTCTACAGCCGCGGCCCGGTCCGTTTGGGGTAGTACCACACTCGCAGAAGATCGACGTCTGAATAATGGCAATGCTATTGGGCTTCGTTCAGTGAGCGAAAGAGCCGGCAGCCCAACTGGGGTTGGTTTGGGGTTTGTATTGGTAGGTAGCGGTCTATACTCTTGGTATCGCAAAGATCCATGGGCGGCAGTGACACTTGCCATATGCATTAAAAAAGAAAAGTTTTTGTATGTTTTTCATGATGTACGTTTTTTTAACCACCGATTTAAAAAGAGGGGTGCTATAAGTTTAATGTGACTGTGTATCTGGGTGCTGTCAGTTGTATAGTAAGTAGCTCCTGAATGAGTGGATCAAATATGATGTTTTTTTTGGATGCTTATTTAATCAAGATGGTTCTTAGCTACAATTTATGAATATCTATTCAGGTGTTTTAAGTCATCAGTTCTTTTTATTAGCTGTTGCAGGGGCGTCGAACGCATAATGGGTATTCGTTACTTTCAAACATAGCTGTATTTCCGTGTGGTGCGTAGTAAGAATACAATTCACTATCACCTACACCTACCCTTACCCGTGGGTGACCGTAAGAGACGAAGACTACGGGATATAAAACGCATATAACATCTATGCGAGAGAAGGAAAACTTGAAACAAAACCCTATACCAACATGTGTGATTAGCGTGCAATTGTATGTCAATTTCCCTCCCATTATGGAGGAGGCTCGAGCCCAACAGTGGGTCATATACATATAGGCTAAGATGATGGAATATATCTGTAACCTAATGTTTGAAACAGCCGTATATATGTTATTACTTAGTTACTCTGATAATAGAAATGACGAAATCTTGAATGGTCTATTAGAAAAGTCATGAAGTTTGGGCTTCCAGGATTCGTCTTAACTAGTTCTTTTCATTAGTTCTATTTGATGTTGGGGATAACTTAAATATTTATTTTTTATTATTCGTGAAGAAAATAGTGAAATTTTGTGAAGACGTTTGTATATTTGTTACTTAACAGGCGTAAAGTGAAAAGTTTTCGAAACGTCCTGAAATTTAAAATTAAATACAAACGCGATGGAATCCACAAAAATATTTTTGTTCCAAATGTGTAATACTCAGTGTTAACATCAGAAGTCCAAATTCGCCTGTTTGGTAATCAAAACTCAGTATGGCATAATTTACATTTTGGATGGACTCATACACTAACTGTCCAGTCAAATAAGTATTGATATTTAAAAAGATATAGAGATTTAACTAAATTATAATATTTCATAAATATTTGTTTGTAGATACTAAAATTGCGAGCTGCCACAGAGGGAATTTCCATTGAAGATGAAGCCCTAGCAGCATTATCTGAAGTCGGTGCTAACAGTACTTTAAGGTAAACACTGCTCATTTGGAAATAGGAACTGTGCTTTTTTTTTAAATTACATACATTTGTGCTTTTTTTTTTAAATTACACGCTTCCCTAAGGAGTAAATCAGTGTATCACTGTGGAAATTACATCCAGACTATGAACAATTATTTGTGAATCACTCAAAAAATTGTCCTTTGATACCTGGAGATTGAATCTAGGGCATTTGCAAGAGAAGTAGTAGTAGTAGTACTCTGATCATTTTCCCACCTGTGCTTTTATTTAATTCCCTTGAAATCGAAAACTTGGTAATATTCTTTCGTGGTAAGCGTTGCCTTAATGTTGCTGTGTGGGTCTACGAATACTACCAACACTTACGTTGCTCTTGAGTGTAGTAAAAGGGGACTAACAGCTTTTAAATAGGCCTGGGACAATTCCATCGATGCTGTCTGGTCAACAATTACATTCGCTTCGCATGGAGGGTTGACGTCAAGCAGGCGGTCGGTCATAGAACTCATAGATTAGGTCATAAAACTTAATTTTTGTAAATTTTACGCTGCAAGAAGAGTATATATTGAGCTGATCTTAAGTAATTGGGATAAGATCAGGATGATGATTACCATTATGCTATTGGAGGTGATCACTGTACTTTCCACCGTTTTACTTTAAATTTTTTCACTCTTACTTACTATTTTCAGTGTCCTACTGTTGGACACAGTCTCAGGTCAGACTTTCACACTGACTCCGTCGCGCTTCTCAGGCGGATTGGTAATTTTAGTTGGGGCTTGGTGTAGCAAGTATCTTAGGGAATTGCTATTGCCTTAGTCCAGAGGCAGTGACTCATTCTTAGTCCATCTTCATCAGCTCATATATGGCTCTCGTTTCGGCCAGGGTCTTCTCAACAATCGAAGGAAAATTAATCTACTACACCACGCCACGGGTTGGTCTAAGTTTTTATTTCGGGTTTTCCTACTCTTGCAGCGATGTAATCTTCTTTTACATCTTTTTATTCGTGTTATCACGTGACACTTCCAGGAAAGGAAAGTATAGTGAATTGTAATCTTACTCCGTTATCACAGAGAGTAGCCCTTTGTCCATTACCACACGAGAATTACATAGTAATAGAACCAAAATTCTTATGATTTGGAGTTTTCAAAGATGGTTTATGTTTTATACTATTTTATCGATTAAGTAAGATTACTTACCACCAGCCGTGGTTGAGACAGAGCATTGATAATATAAATTGATAGTTAATAAATAATTTTATACATGCAGGTATGCAGCCCAATTGCTGACGCCCGCAGCGCTAACGGCGCGCGCCGAGGGTTCGACGCGCATTGCGCCCGCCCACATTTCTGCAGTCCACACCTTATTCCTTGACGCGAAGTCATCCGCCCGTATACTTACACAACACTCGGACAAATTCATGAAGTAGAAATAGCTAATTTATAATACGTTACAATGGTATAATTTCAAATATGTATAAAATTCGAGTCGATAGTCAGTAAAACTGTGTTAAAGACGTACATTAAATAATTGATTTTGAGGATTTGATATAGTAAATGGCTATTAATATTGCACATCGATCTTTAGAAAGAGACAATCGGTTAATTTCGGCTTCGTCGAGCTTTGTCTCTATCTCACATTATCTGTGACGTATATTAGTCGCCCAAGTGTGAGAGAGTAAATACGTTCAATTAAAATATATATAGAATTTTTAAAACCTCAACTTTCAGTTGTACGATTACATATTTAGGGCAAGAGGGAAGCGTTTATGACGCCAGTCATCCCAAGTTATTTACAACGTTTATAAGTATTATGTAACCAAAGCAAGATTAAAAAAAAAATATGATTGTACTGTAAATGATTATTTTAAAGAGTGTTCAAGAGCTTCCAAGAACTTGAATAATATTTTAAACGAAGTCAGTTCAACATCGAAAAAAATAGTGAACATAAAAAGCAATCTCGTTTAAATATGGTTTAACATCATAATCAAAATTGTCCAATAAAAAAACATCACAAATCATTGATAGAATTATGTTTATTATATTTATCGAGATCTTTTTAATTAAAGCCTTTCTGAATTAAATTTGTAAGCGCGACAAAACACGTTCTCTTTATTTTCCCCAATCTAAAGACGGTAACTTATAAAAACAATAGGTGTATTTCATTTAATAATAAGAAGTCTTAATTGTTTTAACAGCTCCTAATACATTGTTTGTGCTTCGTGTGCCATTACACAGAGAGTATGCGACAGAAACGCTGCTCTACGAAGCCGACATTAGCCGATTGTCTCTTTTCAATGGTCGATGTGCAATATTTATCGCCGGGTACTGTATGTACATAACATTGAGGTGTAATTTGAGCACGTCATGAACTCATTGTAATGTTATATTTTTTCTTAAAACAAGCGCTATTAGTGTGGACATGTATTACGAAGACTGGACTCGATTTTATAGACAAAACTTACTGGTATTTCCTGTGTATTTTTTTACAAGATAATTATTATCGTGTTTGACTATTTTGCATTGAATTGTAAAAGTACATTCGCTGTTAATTGTATTAGGTAGTTCAAGAAACGAACTTAGAATCTTTGATTCCATTATTTTTAACTTGACACTTCATGTGATATTTTTTTTTTAATGGTTATATGTATTTTTTGATTTGATGAATCAAATGCACAATATATCTAGGTGTATTCCCTTTTCTAGTTAAACAAGAAGTACGTCTTAGTTTTGTGTTCCGTTCAGCTATTATTAAGTTTCGTTTTGGCAGTCTTTCCACCGAATGTTTCATGTTGAATGAAATTTACGAAAACACTGGAATTGTATAATAAATAAGTTTTTATTATAAAATGTCTTCTTATTTCTACATTACGACTAAAAATTATTTACAGAACAACAATTTAGTTTTTAGACATTTCAATATTCAACAACAAGGCAAAATAACATGTTATTTTATATAGAATATTATAAATTAATAAGTCGGGAATATAATATAAAATTTTCTAACTATAAACAAAAATAGTATTTACAAAAATCTCTTGTCGTTATATTGTTCTGATAGCGTTACTTTTACTATTATCCCTACGTGTGTGGCGAATGTCGTTTACACCAACGACGCCTATAGCTTAGGTACCACGCCCCCACACCTACACACCCCATAGCTTAGGTAGGCAATATAAATGGTACAAACTTCCCGTTATTTGCTGTTATATCATTTTCGCACACATTTTAATTTAATTTAAATTCAATTTACGTCAATAATTTTAATTAACATCAATGTTGTCTCACTTGTATTATCTTAGTTGTTACCTAAAATGTATGAGTCGTTAGCTAAAACTGGCATAAATCTACCTTTTTTTAAACATCTCATTCGGACAAGTCCTACATTACACTTCTACAGTTTGTCTAGCTATCAGAACAGTTAGTACGCTATTTACAAAGACAAAAATATCGCAGTTTAGTCATTCAATCAAGCCAACATCCATTCCATGAGACTGTTAAAAAAAAATTAAATTAATATTGTAATTACGCCGACAGCCGTACGTGCGGTAAGCGATGCGGACTGAAAGGCACGTAATGTGTTTTACGGTTACGTGTGCGATTCGAATTGTCTGTAGACAAGTTGTCAGCACCCTTATCCTTCACGAGGGACTTTAACTTCGCTACAAAATCAGGTTTAATATAAACAATAATGATGATGTTTTCATCATGGTTCACATCAGACTGGGATATATTTCCCATCAGTTTTTGATTGTGTCGTCGTACTAGGTGCAATAGTGGAACTAGGTGGAGCAAATGTAGGTAAATCTATTATGAGATCAGACTTGCTCGCGTGGCGATATAATGCTTCAAACTGTAGTTCCTCTGGATATGAATGCGATCGAATCTTTCTCTCATCCCTAGCGTTGCTTGGGTATACTATAACTATTTTCTCGCCTTTACTCCGTAAAGCAACTGGTGGTAATGCTGTACTTGTTGCGGTAGACGGAGCTGGTACTATTTGTAGCATCTCCGTTGGAGACGCTTTTATTTTCTCCTGTTGATCGATTAATTCCGTTGTTGACGATGTCGTCGTCCTCGTTGTAGTAGAAGTAATTGGTATTTCTGGGTCTTCGGGGGATTCCACTAATCGTTTCTGTCCTGGAGGTCCTACTGCCCGTAAAGACTCAATCTTCATTTCTAGAGTAGGCGTCGGTACTGGTACAGAACTTGTCGTATTAATGTATTCAGTAGGAATAAACCTGGCAGTCGGTTTTGGCACTTCTCGAGAACCAAATATTGGCAGGCGTGGTGCATATGCTGATACTAGAGGTAACAGCGTATCTCTAGCGTATCGTTCTGCCCTTGTGATGAAAGAAGCGAGTCTAGAAGGTAGAAATTGGACTACGAATCCAGTATGCTCCTTTTCTGCTTTTTCACCTGTGACAGTTTCGTAAGTAGGGGTGGTGGACATGTCGTAATTTTTAGCTTTTCGTAATGGTGGGGGAGTGGTTCGTGGCGGTTGTGTTGCTCTCAGTAAGGGCTCTGATATTTCGTGAGCTTCTGGTGTGTCTGTACGTTGACGAGGTGTCTTGCGTAGCCTAGGACGAAGTACAGGTTCAGCAATTTCAACGACACCACTAGGGGCTGTCTTCGTGTTGGTCATACCGAATGCTCTGCCAGTGTTTTCTCCTCCAGTCCATTCGTAAGTGTCGACAAGGACAAAGGGTCGCTGGGGCGAATCCTCAGGAAGTTCATTGTCGAGAGGATCAATAGGATGGGATTCATCCCTAGTTGCGTTGATCTTATTCAAAAAATCGTGATTAGCGTTTGTCGTATTTAGCAGCTCGTAATCCTGCAGGAGAAATATTATTTGCGGTGATATTTTGGTACTTTTCTAATTTAACTCTATATATAATGACTATAAAATGACTACATATTACATATATTTTAATAGCGGTAGGACCACGCTGTGGACAGTTCTATGTGTAGGTACAGCCGCAGGCCGGTCCGTCCGCACTCTCGCAGAAGATCGACGTCGGAGTAATGGCAATGTGCTATTGCAATTCGTTCAGTGAGCGAGAGAGCCGGAAGCCCAACTGGGGTGGGTTCGGGGTTTGTATTGATAGGCAGCGACCCAGTTATACTCTTGGTATTGCAAAGATCCATGGGCAGCAGTGACACTTACCATCAGGTGTGCTACCTGCTCGTTTGTCACCATAAGCAATAAAAAAAATACAGTACCTGTGGTAGTTCGCAATTTCCAGGATAAAGTGGCATTATGATAGATTCTTCAGATAGTAACTGTATTCCCTTGTTGCAGAATGAAGACCTGTAAAGTGTTGTATTTACATAAGTAAATTTTAAGCAAATTAAGAATAAGATTTGATAAGGTACAAGATTTAGAAAATGCCAGACATATTACTTTATTTATATATACGATAAATAAGGTATGTCCTTAGAACATATGTTATTATTTTAAGGGTATGGCGTTAATTTTTCTGCCGTGACAAGTATTTTGAATTACAACTTAAAAAAACTCACATCAACCATTTGCTAACGTGAGATTTTGAGAGTTTGCCTTTACTTTGAAGTTATACAAATAATTAACTATATAATATTCCGTGCTATAAGTTTCTATGCGGTCGTGGCTACGAATACTATCAACCCTTAAATTGCTCATGGGTGTCGTAAAAGACTACTAAATTTTTTACTTCAAACTGGGTTAACTCCACCTCGTACTGTGTGGTCAACAATTACATTCTTAAGGAGGGCTATCAGGCAGTGCCGGATTAGCCACGTAGCAAGAGTAGCAAATGCTACGGGCCCCGCGAATTGGGGGCCCCGCACTCCAACCGCGGCTGTCTAACCGTAAATAAAATTCAATTTAAGTAGGAGTGTAAAAATATTTTTTATCTCACTTTGATGAATATAGAGCATGATTTGCTTAAAAAGTCTATATTGAAAGTGTTAGCTCTAAATTTGCCCATATTAAATTTAGAAAAGTTCATTTGTAACAGTTTAGGTACTAACCTTTAATTACCTTACCTAAAGCAAATCAAGGGCTCCTTGACAGAATTTGCTACAGGCCCCGCGCTGGGTTAATTCGGCACTGCTGTCAGGCAGGCGGTAGGTCATACAATTTTAGAATATTTATGATGGAAAAAGAGTACATATTGTATTGACCCCAAATAATTGGGATAAGAGTAGGTGATGATGGTAATAGTCCGTGCTTAAAGACCTCCATGAAGTAGCGATTCGATTGCCTTCTCCTAGATATAAAACCTATAAAACTGCGATCTAGGATTATATAACCCATCATCATTAAATAATTATTACATAGTCATTAGTGACTATGTAATAAAACCTCGTTTATAGCGAGATTTAATTAGTGAAAATATAAAACTTACGTCTTAGAGAAACTGTCGGTGATGAGTAGTTTGTGTATATGTATAGATTTAGCGCTAGCGCTAAGCCAGCCAGAGTAACCGGAGTAGTGTACCGTTGCCCGTAGTGGTACACCGAGTGCTGGATGTGGGACGATCACTCTGGTAAAACGCGCGCTACCATTTAACGTGTCTTCGCGTCTGCAAACGAAAGATAATTTATCTTTATGCAGATATGTAATTTTTCTGTACTGTATGTGACTGAATTGCTCCTAAACAGCGCTACCGATTTTGATGAAATGAAAAGAATGGTTTATATTAACAATTGAACTCGATAGATAACGCTGCGATCGCTTTTAAAGAATTCTATTTTATTAGATTTGTTCAGAAACCTCTATTGGATCAGCTGATTTATATTATCTACTAGATAATATAAATAGATATGTTCTATCCTTATTTTCGCTCTGTCTTTGTGGCTTTGTCCTTCCAAATGTTTGGTCGTTAACTGTCCACTACGTAGTACCTACTACGTAAATATTATAAAATTTTCTTTTATTTCTTATCCAAGTGATAGTTTGAACATTATAACTATTTATTTAACCAAACACAGGTGTACTTATTAACCCAAAAATCAAATGCGTAAAAAAAATAAAGATTCGATTAATATTTTTTAAATTCGATTATAAAAATACAAGGATTACTATGTTGTGAAAAGTATTGCTTGGCCACAATAGTTATATAAAAGTGAAAAATGGATTGTGTCCTTTCTGGTAGCTTATTATTATTTTTTATTAAAAAAGCTTTGAATGCAATTTTAATTATACAATATTTAGTATATAATATATTATCAATCCCATTCGTCATTTGGAAGAGAATAAATGTAATTATTGAAGAGTATTTTAGTCTGTAGAATATGGTCAACATACTTGTTCATTGGGAAGGATTCATTGAGGCCGGAGTCTCCTTGTAAAGTTAGAGTCACTCGGCCAAAGTTCGCCTTCTCTCCAGTACCGCTTGCTGCCCAAACTGACACGTGGTATTGATGCGCTAATAACAAATTTAACAATTGTTTCATATTAAACGAATTTTAAAAATAAAGTGTTTTAATTCCTAAACCGGTTAGAAAGAACGCGGTTACGTTATATTTCCTAGTCGAAATTATGTGTAAGAATATTTTTTTTTGGCAGGCCGGGGCGACGGAAGCGTGGCGCGTGGCCCCATAACCCACCGTACTACCCATCGCTATTGAGCCGGCCACTGGTACCGCTTCCTTGATATCCGTGGCCAGCCCGGCGGGAATAATAATTGATAAGAATAACTGATGAAATATCTGCCGTAAAGATTCCCTTGGTTGAATTTAGACAGAAATGTATAGATAATTAGGTTCAATACAAAAATGTAACTACAAGCTAAGAACTTTAACTGTTACTTCCTACACAGAATGATGTGTAAAATATAAACTGAAAATTACTCCCGTACTGATTCGCTTCGGTTTGCTTAGGAATAGAAATATGTTACATATAATTATTATTTTCAGTTCATATACATCCCACTGCGGGGCTCGAGCCTCATTCACAGTGGGAGAGAAATAAACTATGATACTGGTTAGACAGGTTGGTGTAGGGTGTCATTTCGCTTTTTTCATTTTCCATCTCTTGCATAGATGTTGTATGGTATGCATATTATCCCTTAGCCGTCTTTTACGACACATAGTTAGATATATAGAACGAAATATGTATTTAAATGTAATAAGTCTGCAAGTCTGAGCTTCGCTTGGGATATGTTACATGGTTTGATTTGAGGCTTTTATTAATATTTATGTGTGGCTATTAAACTCGCGACACTCGCATGAGGTTTGTGTACATAGACGATGACAACTATATAGTTTCAATTTAAAACTAAAGATAGCGTATAAATTAAATTTTATGATGTGAATGTTTGACGGCATAAGATATATGTATACTCCTATGTTCGATTGCCTTTTTGGCTACATTTTTTTTTTGTTATTTTTATTCAAAATTTCTCAACACTAACTCGAAATTTATTATCGTGCCTAAGTGACAGTTATAAAGTCGTCACCTATTCTACTTAGAACTAAAAAGTAATCTGAAGACAGATCGAACAACATATAAATCGGCTTTAAATGTCTGAGCTTAATAAATTGAATTAAGTGAAAACATTAGTGTACCACAAAATGGTTCTTCCTCCCTAGTCAGTAAGTATAGCTGGCCACGGCCGAGCGAGCGGTCCGCATAGTAGCCCATGTTGCCGCATCTCCGCTGTCCATCGCATGGGAAACACCGTCCCTGTGATAAAATATTTTAATAACATTAAACGTATAGGTAATTGCAATAACTACGCTTACTTTTAGAAAGTTATAGAACTCAAGAAAATATTGTAATTAAGTGCTTAGAATTTAGATAGCACTGACTCTATTTAATTTAGTCCACGTAAGTATCACTATTGGGACATTTTCACTCGCATTATGATCGAGTTCTATGCTCGACCACAATGTGAGGGAAAATGGTCTACTATTCTACGCTGTCCATACGAGCTGGCATAGGGGATTGTTTCGAGTTTCTTTCTATTACAGCTACGTTATCTGCTTGCATTTTTTCGTCATCTTATGACACACTTAGGGTATTAGTGAACGCATAGCCATAGGACTAAGAATAAGTGCTAACCCCTCATTCTATGCCGTAGTGTACATGGTGAAAGAAAGAAAGAACGGACCCGAACCATATGACTTGTTCGGAGGGAAGGGAGCTTTTAAATACCATGCTCGGTCTTAAGGACGCCAGGAGGGCGTTAAATCTTGTCAAGTTGAGATAAATTTATTTATTATCAAGGTCTTTTTGTGTGTTATGTGTTTATGTTTACATTAAAATATTTTAATAATAACTTTATGTGTGAAATCTAGAAGTGGGTGAGCGGGTTTTGACGTATATTAGGGATGCTCACCGATAGAGGAGGTAAAATGTGTCACACAGTAGGAGTATGTTCCCTAAACATATAGAAGTAATAAAACAAAAAAAACGAAACAAAATTACACTTTAAAAAATATAAAAACAAGGTAACCTCTAAGAAAGTATCATAATCAGCGCAAGGAAATGCCGGGAAGTGGCATTTTGGTGAGACGGAGTCTGTAAAGAACTTATAAGCTCTCCGATGGTTGCACAGGGAACGTCCTTCCACAGAAGCAGCCGCCCAAGGCAGTACTAAATCAGACACTGCGCCCACAAATCTGAAGTAGAAAATGATAATTAATTTCTTCTCTTAGATGATATACCAGTAGTGAACATTGAATTTTTACATTTTCACCACGCAGAATAGTATATCATCATCATCATCATCATCGTTGCAGCTCATGAGGCCCACTGCTCGGCTCGGAGTCTACACCACGACAGGAGAGAAATTGAACTACTATACCACGCTGGTCAGACGGGTTGATATAGGGTTACATTGCGAATTTTTCTTTTCGTGTCATCGATATACAAAAATCCATTGACATTGATATACAAATAAAAGTGCTTTTTGTATATTAATGTTTCTTGCACAGATATTATAGGTATATCATATTCGTTAGTCATCTTTTACGTCACCCACGGGCAAGATTGGGGATGGTGAAATATATTCTCACTCTGTCACTGTATCGATTGATTATAGGTGTATTAAAATTGTAAATAAGTAGACCGATTTAATACTCTAACATTTTGAAAGTGTATTAGCTGATGACACGATCCAATAATCTAAATTACCGAAATTTAATATTTGACATGCTAGGCTATTTATAAAATATTATTTCCGAGAGAAAGTAGTTTTGTTTGGTAGGAGATACGTACCTACTATATGTTTTACGTACGTGTTTATTATTTAAGTTATACTTACAAATTGGAACATCCATGCTGCACTCTGCCCCCGTTTGGATAAAAATCGACATGTCCAAGGGGTTGAGCTGCCCCAAGACCTCCTAGTATAAGTGTTTCACCATTAGAATGGATCACATCCACAAACTTGGCGTCAGAACGATCCAAGCGAGCTCTAGGGTCTTGGAATTCGAAAAGGGGACCTGCTGGATCCAATCCTGAAAAATATTAAATAATTTTATATTGAGAGTAAGATAACGTCATGATTTACAGGGCTTAAATTATATTATTCCTCATGTCATTACTAGCGTTTCCGTGAATGGCAAAAATCTCTAGTGGTAGAGATCTGGGTAGGAATAACAGTGGTTATAATAAAGCTTAATGTGATCTTTTAAAGACTAGATGGTAGCTTCGACAGAAAAACCCTGTGTCAGACCCTATCGAATGCCTTTGCGATATCTAGGCTGAATGCTAGCGACTTGACCTTGCACTCCAAGGTCTCTGGTTTGTAAGGTGACACAAGAGCACCAGCCGACCAACCATAACGAAAGCCGTATAGGCGATCATTGTTCAGCTGATGATACTCAAGATACCACAGATGCTGGTGGTTTAGTTTCTCCATTACCTTGGATAGCAAGGAAATACCGCAATCGGTTTGTAATTCAACAGGACGATATAAAAATATAATTATTTATTAACTCTCTAATACTCGTAGTATTTGAAATATACTACGGGTATTAGAGAGTATTTGAAAAAGCTGTGTGGTAGCGGCTTCGAATACTACCAACCCTTATTTTGCTCGTGGATGTCGTAAAATACGACTAAGAGGCTTATAATGACCTGGGCCAACTCCTTCTGATGCCGTTTGAGCAGCAATTACATTCCCAAGGAGGGTTGACGTCTGGCCGGCGGCCGGTCTTAAAACTATTGCCAATAATTTCTACAATATGTACTATGAAAGAAGAGTACATAGTATATCGACCCCAAGTAATTGGGATAAGAGTAGGAGAATGATGATGACTCGTAGTATTTAAAAGTAGTAATTTTACAGTTGGATCTTATTTTATTAACTTTTCATACTGTTGCTATTGTGTTTAGCATAATGGGAATGGAGAGAAAGGATTTTATTATTCACTGCACTTTATTAGGTAAACGATTTTGTAAGACGATACGGATGTAAAATACGTCGTTATTTAGTTTCCAGGCGTCTTCTAAGATTGAGTCTAAACTTTAGCAATCTAGGTCGATTGTTCGACGTCTTACAAAACAAAACATAACGAAACAATAGAAAAAGAAATCGTACACACCTGTAATACGACTGATATTACGTAATTCAGAGCCGGCGAAACCAGCGACGTGCGCTCCTAAACTGAAACCAATTAGATGGACATCTTCGAACCGCAAGTCTATATGCTTCGCAAAACCTGGCAAATAAAAACGAGGGAATTAGAGTTTTATCTGATACTAATATATAATATGTAATTTTTAGTCAAAAGTCTATTTGTATTATAATACCTTGTAAGAGCATAGCAAGTTGTTTGCCCACAAGTCTCGTGTTGGCCGCTGCCCTAAGATAATTTGGCATTGAGGCTCCGCCTTCCCAATCTACACATACTACGTTGCATTCTTCCTGTAAATGAAAACACAATATTTGATCAATGTATTTGTATTTGTACGAATAAAAGCAAGTAAATACAGTACTAAATGTTGGCTCATAATACAGTGCCAGCAATCTTTCTATGCCTGTGAGTATTGTAAGAAAGAAGTAAGGGGCGTATGACGATAACGTAAGCCAATATATCGTTTGAACCTAGTAATACCTATTTTTATGTTAAAGGGCAAGGAATATGAAATAATTGATGATTGCAAGCATCTTAGTTAATATACGTTTCATTTTTGGGCTCGAGCTTCCTACACAATGAGCGAGTTTTTTTATTGCTTATGGCGGTAAACGAGCAATCAGCACATCTGCTGGTAAGTGTTACTGCCACCCATGGACCTTTGCAGTACCAAGGGTATATATAGCAAGGCCGCTGCCTACCATTATAAACCCACTCAGTTGGGCTTCCGGCTCTCTCACTCATCGAACGAAGCGCAATAGCACATTGCCATTACTCAGACGTTGATCTTCTGCGAGAGTGTGGTTACTACCCCGGATCGACCGGCCCACGGCTGCAGGCAGAAAACTGTCAACGGTCTATTATATCATGCTGGTCAAGCGGATTAGCATAATATTTTATTTGAAGATTATCTTTTCTTCCAACAATGCTATCAGTTTGTGTGCCTTGGTCGTTTATTACTATCACTCACAGGGCAGAAAGGGATGCTGATCATAAAAATAATATCCATATAACATCAATACTAGAGAAAGAAAATTTGAAATAAAGTTCTATACCTACCATTTTTGTATAATTAATAAATAAATTTAAAAAAAAACCAACCTTTTGTGATGATGATAAAAGTGAAGGATATAAAGTTCCTCGCTTTCAATTACGTAGAGTATTTGTCAAAAAAAAAAACATAATTCATATGAATTATGTTTTTTTTTAATATTTATATTTTAAAATGTGAATACATATGTATTAATAGGATGCTTAATGTAAAACAAATATTACCCGGGCAAAAAATAAGTGTGATTCTATTGTTTGGTTCGTATAAAATTATGTTCTATATAGACAATGCCTTATTCTTTGTAGGTGTTTTATTGTCTTTTTAATATGTACTTACGACAGCCATAAGCGCAGATCTCATCTCATACACCCATACATTGTCGCAATTGGATCCGAAGCCGTGCACGATAATTCTCGTAGGCCTGTTAGGTTCAAAGGCTCTCGCTGCCCAACTCCATGCTGCCGACATATTGTTTGCAGATACAGCCAATAGTGGTTGATCACCTCTGTAATATTTAAATACTATTTCAATATTGTTTATAAATAAATAATATTTAATTTTATTTATTATTACAATTCAACTGCCTTGCAGATTGTTTTTCATAAAGCAACTACCAGCTAATCTCTGCCATGCAGCAGGATATTTTATATTTGAGTAAGGTTTACCTCAATATGATATATACAATAAAAACCTCATTATAAGTCTAATCCTCGATTTAACAAATCTATTGAAATCTTATAGAACGTAAAATTGAATACAATATATAACTAACTTTACTTGTATATGTAACTGTACTTTAATAAAAAACGTCTATAGAAGGAATTTTCAATCATCAAAATTGTACTTCCTATTTATATTTTACAATACAAATAAGAAGTCCAATTTTTATTCCTATTTAACATTTTCTTGTTAACCTTTATATGTATAACGTTTTCTATAGATAGATCAGACACATTTCCATAATAACAGGCATAACTCAAAGTTAATTCAAATTCAAGTCAAACGAATAAGAAAATTATAAGAAAGATCATTAGTTATAATAATAAGCTATGTTATATAATGTTAAAAGTCAAGTCACTTTTACCTTGTTAAAACGATTTAAGAATCTACCAGATCTAAACACTCATTAACAAACTTCATTGTAACAAACCTCATTCTAACAAATTATAACAAATATTTTCTAATTCCCTTGAATTAAGTCATATTAAGGTTGTACTGTATATTAAAGGATACTTGTTGACTCATATTGACTTGTTATTATTCTCACCGAGGCATATGGACTTACATATTTTAGAGATTTTTAAACATTTTTTATAAGTTACTAACGCACTTATTATATTTTCTCCGCCATTAAAAGCAAGCGATATTTAGGTACTTATAACTTTGTGATATCAAAGGTGAGGGCTATGAGTTTGAACCCTAAAGTTGAAAGTTCTCTGTTATAATCTATTGGACTCCTCTCGCTCCTCACTAATATATCATTAACGTTACATATCTGGTCAGCGTAGTAAGATATGTCGTACATTCTATTAGGAGATTGTGCTGACGGAACGTGACTGTAGAGAATAAAATAATGAGAAATACACGTATCACATCTTCTCTTGGACTTAATGTAATCTGTGTGAAACGGAGATAACATTTTTATTTTTCCATAAGATTTTCAAATAATTATTGTATACGACGTCCTAGGTGATCTTAATATTTGTTGGAAAAGTAATCATGAATTACGTATGAGTGATAGTTTTCTACAGAATTTTACACTGCATAGTTTTATTAGCGTTCTGAACTTATTAGCATAGTTAATGCAGTGCTACGAGTTACGTATCGACCATTCGTGTCGAGTTCCGTGTTTTCAGTTTTCACACAGAACATATATTTATGTGAATCATAATAGCACACATGATGTGTGTTTTATATGAACACATTTCACTAAAATATATTTATAATAAAAGCAATTTACATACCTATTGACTGTTGAATACAGCAGAAAGTGTGTCCCAACTTCCTGTGGTGGACTCGGTAGAGTCTCCAGGTATGCGAACGGGCCAGCATCTTCAAAACACCCAAATTCTCCATAGCACACGCTACCTTGTGACCTTTTGCTTCTGTTATGAGAGAAAATTAAAAAATTATCGCATGTTTTTTTTTTTGGGATTGGCTACGGTCGGCGCACTCCTCGCACCACTCCATCCGGGGTGACAGAGGGGCGTTAGCACGCACACCCGTAACCCGCCCGTGACGTCGCCTTCGTCGTTGGGCCGACCACCGGAGCAGAGTGACTTGACGTCAGTGGTCGGCCCGACGGAATACCCCTGAGGAGCACCCTCTCCTCGACCGACATCCCCTCCTCGAGTAGGATGTCGGTCTTTCCTCACGCGGTCGGCCTCTCGGCGGGTGACGGACTAATTCCCCGATCCAGTCACCCGCGGCCTCGGCTAGGGCGGCATCAGGCGCAGGTAATCGCGCCTGCGCCGCCCCAGTCGCCGGCGGCGGCTCGCGCCGTCGAGGAGACGCTCCTCGCGCACGAGCTCCGCCGCCTCCTTCCGCGAGACTATTGCCTCGCAGAAGGTTGCGACCGCGTCCCAGTTCCTGACCATCGCCAGGGCGATGCTCGACAGCGTCAGGTCGGCACCGATGATTGCGACGAGTTCACGACGCTGCTCTGCCCAAGCGGCACAAACCTCGAGCGTATGCTGCGCCGTGTCTTCGTCGCAATCGCAGTGGTGGCAGGACGGTGTACTCTCCCTCCTGACGACCTTGTGCAGGTATTTGGCGAAGCATCCATGCCCCGTCAAAACCTGCACCAGTCGGAAGGAGAGCACCCCGTGCCGCCGTTCCAACCACTGCATCAGCACCGGCCGGAAGGCCTCTACGGTCCGTACACCGAACCGAGGCCTCTTCAGCCGGACTGCTCAACGGGCAATGACATCTAGGTGGGCGTCGACGCGCCAGGCGGTGAGTTCCCTCAAAGAGACCACACCGCCCTCCGCGCGCACCCCCGACACCCGCCGATACAAATCGGCGAGCATTCCCGCCTCCAGGTCCCACGGGGGACTCCCGGCCAACAGGCACGCTGCCTCCGTCGCCACCGTGCGGTACCCGCGTACAGACCTGACCGCCATGGCCCTCTGTGGTCGCCACAGAAGAGCCCTGAGTCGGACGGTCAGGGACCCCGCCCACACTGGTGCGCCGTACAGGGCCATCGACCGGACGACCCCCGTGTACAGCTGTCGGCAAAAAAAAATTATCGCATGTACACTTTGGGTGAGGGCGAAAATATAAATATGTTTGTTTTTTCTTCCTAATAAATTTATCATACACGTTTAAAATGGTTATATCCTTCATATTCATCCATCGATCTATCCATTAGTCTATCAACGTCGAATTGTGAATACAGACTGCTATACTAAAGAGGAAATTACGTTTGGCAAATAAGTTAGCGATATTAGTCTCCCAGAAGAGCGCTCCTGCTCCTTCTTAGCCTCTCACCATACAATGGACGTTGATGGGTGGATATTGTGTTGGTAATATAGCCTAAATATTGTATTCACAAAATTGCTTCGTCGTCTGTGTGTACTTATGCCAGTGCGGCAGTGGCGCCATTCGAACTTTGAAAATTAAAAAAAAAACAAAAAAAAAAAAAGTTAAACAATAGACAAGCGAAAGATGGCATGCACATTAGCGATGAGACGAATGGTATTTTTTTCAATTCGAATCAATCGAATTAAAATTATTATTGATTCGAATCACAATTCGAATTGATTCGAATCGTCACGTGGGAGTCGTCAAATCGCGCGATGAATTCGCGAAAGCATTACAGTCGAATTCGTACTCGTATGTCGAGTCATCCGCCTGTTAAGCCGAGTTGGCGAGTTTATAACTCGTTTACATTATTATTCATTTTAAATTATTTATACTGTTTGTTGTATTACCAATATTTATAACTACAGGAACATAGTTTACACGAAACTGTTTCCATCTTCATTTTTATTAAAAAACTCCCAGTTCAAACTTTTATTTCCTCTAGACGACTCTTTGCAAATGTAATAGGTACGTTAAACGAATGGAATTGTATCCAACCAATTCGTGATTCTTAGAACATTTCATGTATTTTCGTATTTTCTCACTAGTAGAATTCATTCGTTAGATTATTCGACTCCGTATTAGAACGAGAGAGCGAATCAACGAATGTCCAATTAAGCCGAGTCGACTGATCGCTGCGCCGCAGCGGTCGCCCGCGCTGCGAGTAGGTACGACACGAGTTAACGAATTGATTCGGTTTCGGTCAAAGGCGATTCAAATGTACGAGTCAATAGTCTTATTCGAGTTATTCGAATTAAACGATTCGAATTACCCATCGTTAATGCACATTCTTTTGGCAGAATGCAGATTGGCTGATAATATTGTATACGTTGTAAATACCATTTATTATTTAAATTAAATGTACTATAATGTTAAGTCCTTGATTTATGTATAAATAATATATGTAAAATAACAATAGCGTTTGTTATATAATTCATGTTACAGGCCATTATTGATATGTGAATTTTAACGAAATTATGTTGAATTCATTTTTAAATGTATTCACCTTAGTTGTACAAGGCTCCTAAATTTATTATTTGACCATGTACGGTAACAATAAACCGTAGTTATGTAATTTATTTTAAAGGTAATGTTTGCTCGCTGTTACCAAAGATTTGATAAATAAATAGCTGTAAACTCATTATTTACCACAGTGTAAAAACTAATAAGCGCTTTTAGGGTAATTTTTCATTATTTTTTTATCATTCACTAAGGAATATTTCATTGCTGGGGACTTTACAAACATACAATTACCGGATACAAATTACACCCAAATTACATACATACATATCATCACGCCATATCCCTTGCAGGGTAGGCAGAGAGAACAGAGAGCCAGAGAACTCTATCTCTGCATACTTCACTTGCTTCCTCAACATTCATAATTCTCTTCATACACGCTCGCCGGTTTCCGAGACTCTTGACTCCACCTTCCTTCAGTACATGACCGATCTGGTCTAGGTAGGTTAGTCTCGGTCTCCCTCGTTACCTACATCCTTCCACTTTTGAATTGTATATCTTCTTAACCAGACGTTCGTTCGGCATTCTTTCCACATGTCTAAACCATCGGAGCATTCCCTTTCGCATCTTTACACCAATACTCTCTTTCATACCTACTCGCTCTCTTACGTCGTCGTTACGAATGCGGTCGGTCAGCCTAACTCCACAGATTTTCCGCAGAGATCGCATTTCGACCGCATTAATTTTACTTTCATACTCTTTTCTTCATACCCAACTCTCGCTTCCATATAGTAGTGTTGGGACAAGCACTGCTTTATGTATTGCTACACGTGCCTTCTGGCTCAGGTGGTGGCTGCCGAGAAGTTGCCCCAACGCTCCGTTCACTCTATTTCCCGCATTCACTCTTCGCTCTATATCAGTGGTGTACCTTCCATCTCGGCTAAATCCACATCCAAGATATACAAATTCATCCACTTGCTCTAGTATATCATTACCTATTGTTACTCTTACATCTGTTCTGGCTTCGTCTCTTTCAAAGACCATTATTTTGGTTTTGCTCACATTCACGCGTAGACCCCTTTTCTTACAATCTTCTGTCATTGTGTCGACTAGGGTCTGCAGGTCAGTCGCTGACTGTGCCAGCTGGACTGCATCATCTGCATAAAGCAGAGCAGTGACCACTGAGTCGCCCATCTGGACTCCCACATTCATATCGTTCAACCTTTGGAGACATTTATCCAGATATATGATAAACAGCCTGGCTGACAGAACGTACCCCTGCTTAACGCCGATATTGACGTCAAACCAAGGCGACATTCCATCATCCAGCCGCACACAGGCTCTACAGCCCATGTAACTGGACTGCACAGCCTGCAGCAGTTTACCGTTAATACCATACTCCGGTAAAATGTCCCAAAGTTCCTTTCGTACAACTGTGTCAAATGCTCTCTCCAGATCCACAAAACTGCAGAAAACCCTCTGACCTAGAGCCAGATGCTTCTCCACAATGTTGCGCAGAGAGAACACTTGATCCATGCATCTCCTTCCACTCCTGAAACCTCCTTGTGTCTCACACAGTAAACCATCGGACACCATCCTCATTCTCCTTTCAATAATTTTACCATACACTTTTGCTGCCAAACTGGTCAAGCTTACGGCTCTGTAATTTGCACAGTTATAACGTGAACCCTTGTTTTTAAACAAAGGCACGATGACTGCGCTATTCCAGTTCCCGGGAACCATTCCCGAGCTCCAACATAAATTGAAGAGCAACAGGAACGCCTCCCAGACACAGGAGCCACCAAGCTTGATCATCTCGGCAGACACCATATCAATGCCCGCTGCCTTACCATTTTTCAAACTTCTTATCGCCCATTCAACTTCATCCATACTGATGCCATCGGAGGACGCCGTTGGCGAATGTTGATCTACTAAACCACATGCGACACCGGCGCCAAGCGTAGCATCCGCATACATATCGCCAAAATATTCACTCCATCGGCTTAACACGTCTTGTGTTTGTGTAAGAATGTCTCCACCTTTAGACCTTATTTTATTCATTCTGAAGGCTGACCAACCACCCCGAGACTTCTTTACCTCCCTCCAAAGGAGTTTGGTACAAACTTCGAGGGTAACCCTCGAAGTTTTTAGTCAGCCTATCTTCTGCACTCATACTTGGTCTATCACGTTTCTCTTTCACTAAGGCCTAGGTGTCATTCTTAAATTGCCGATATATTTCTTTCTTCTGTTCAGTCATACTGTCATTCAGATTCAAAGAAGAGACATAGTCCAGCCACGCTTTCTTCTTTTGCTCTACGGAAGCTGCCACTTCCGCATCCCACCATGCATCACCATTTGTTTTTCTATGCTTCTTTGAACTTCCACATACTTCTTTCGCTGTATCTACCATACTCTCTTCCAATACTCTCCAGCATTCTTTAATGTCCGATTGCGGCTGGCTTGCCATCGTCAGCCGTTCTCGGACACCCTCTGCATACTTTTCTCTTACACACTCTTCTTGCAACCTTTCAACCTCCACCCACCCTTACTTACACCCAAATTCAGACCAACAATTTGTGTATTGCACAAAGTTATATCCTTTTTTTTTTTTTTTTACGGTTGGGTTATGGTCGGCGCTCTTCTCGCACCACTCCATCCGGGGCGACAGAGGGGCGTACGCACGCATACCCGTAACCCACCCACGAACCTCGCCTACGTCGTTGGACCGGCCACTGGAGCAGCGTGAACTTGTCGTCAGTGGCCACAAATTTATATCCTGCTTGAGAATCGAGCCCGTGATTCTTAGCGTGGTAGGTCAATATTATAACCACTACACTATCTGCGCAGTTAATTGAATTTACTTATCCATACATTCAGTTATATATTGAATGTTTACATATATTAAAATAGACTAATGAAAATAAACATGGTCGGCAAGTTAAAAGTACATTGAGAGAGGAGAGAGAGAGGAGAGAAGTTTTATCCAAACATCTTTCAGAATGTAAGTGAGAAATAGGCCACTAGGTGAACCAAAGTAAGAACTTTTGTGTCATTAATTATTTCTTCACACACAATCAATCAACTCATTCAATCTTATCACGGTGTGAACAAAATTTAATAAATAACTGTTTGTGACACTGTGTGTAACAAAAAATTGTGAAAATATACACATACATATATATTATTTTTTTAATAACAGTCTAAAGATATAATCCTCGGATCGTGTTATGTTCTGAAGACGTAAATCGTAAAAATGTTTGTTAATTCCTACTAGTAATAGGGGTTTAAATATGAAATTGCCATTTTAATGTACTAGCCACTTTGAATTAAAATTAAACCTGCTCACCTGACACCATGTCAGATATCAAAGTGAAACTGTTTTCAAACGACTAGACTAAATCTATAACATTCTAAATTTAAAAAATACATGACATTTGATCGTTCGACGTTCAATTGTTTTTACATTCAGCTTTTGAAGTGAACGTGGATACGTCGAAAATCAGAGTAATTATCGAATACGAGTTCCGACGTGGGACTAACGCAGCAGAAACGGCTCGTAATGTCAATGCTGTGTTTGGAGAGGATACGGCTAACGAACGCACCGTGCGTTTTTGGTTAACCGTTTTCGTAGTAGAAACTGGGATTTAAAGAATGAACCACGAGGAAGACCAGCCACTAAGGTAAATAATTGAAGGTGATGGTGGAAGTCGATCCGAGTCAAACTACCAAGGAATTAGGGGCATGGTTTAACGTTAGCATACCCACAATATTGACTTATTTGCACTAAATCGGTAAAATAAAAAACTTGAAAATGGGTGCCTCATGATTTGACTGATCTACAAAGAGCAGCGCGCGTTGAAGCTTGCCTTATCCTGTCAAACCGGTATAGAAATGAAGGAGTTTTGAACCAAATTGTGTCGTGTGATGAAAAGTGACTTTATGATAATCGCAAGCGAACAATATAATGACTAACCCCAGGTCAAACGCCACATCAATGCCCTAAAGCAAAGCTTACGCATAGAAAGGTGATGGTAACTGTTTGGTAGTCACTCCATGGTGTAATTTTTGAATTTCAATTTATTTCTCTTTTAAGGTTACAATACATACATGTTACAAGTTATTTATCTAATTCACTACAGCTTTCTCAGCAGGTCAAGCAATAAACGCAGATGTCTATCTGTGCAGAACTCCGAACAATGATGGTGAAACTCGCAGTAAAACAGCCCCGACTTGTCAATCGATCTTCACCATTACTGCCCCATGATAACGCAAGACTTCACACTGCTCGAGAAATTGTTTTAACACTACAAGACCTGCAATTAGAAAGCATACGTCATCCTCCGTACTCGTCAGACCTCGCCCCAACCGACTACCATTTTGCCGCGATTTAGACAATTTTTTGCACGGAAAAAAATCTTTCTTTCGAGGAAGCAGTACAAAATACCTTTACACAGTTTGTGGAGGCCAGGACCCCAGAGTTCTATCGCAAAAGAAATTAAATGATCTTCCAATTAGATGGCAGAAATGTATAAATTACGAGGGTAAATACTTTGATTAAAGAAATCTGTTTTATGAACAAAAAAAAATGGTTTTGATTTATCAGTACGAAACGGCAATTTCATACTTTAACAACATAATATATTTGCTATTGTTGGGATGACAAGATGTTAGTTGATTAAGGAGAAACATAATGCTTGAATTTTTTTTAAATGGGACTAATCCCACCACACATGCCCACCATTGTAACTCCTGTAAGCCAGGATCCACAATGGTCTCCATAAATGACACCAAGGTTTGACCCTCAGGCAGTCCCGGGATATGATTTTAATTGTCTTGGAACCCGTAACAAATTTAATTAGAAAAGGTTAAAGAGGAGGAGTTGGAAAGAATGATTCCACTTCCCTCCTAGGCAAAGCGGGAGACAGGAAAACAAAATGACTATTCAGCCAATAATTAAAGAGGTGTACGGCTACGATAAGCGCAGCCGTACGGCACCACGGATACGGAAGAGCTTAACGGGGCCTCTATGTGAGCGTTAAGATTGATTGCTACAGTAGGTATAGCAGAAACGGATGAACGCACGGAAATTTTCTCGAGTTGCCACAAGGTCCGTATAGTATACTACTCCACAGGTAACTTGCAAACTGTACACGCTTGAAATAATAACATAAACTTGATCATGGTTCTATATACGATGGTGGTGATGGATGGTGGTTTAGCTAGTAGTTATGTCACAATTGTTATCATAAATCAACATAACCTCTTAAAATCATGCTAGGTTGTCACGGTAGTAGTTACAGTTCTAGATTTACCTACTGACAGAATTTCTGTTCTAAATTTTAGAATAGTTCACCAAGAGCTTGAGTCTTTTAGTTTTTAATTATAATATATTTTAATTTATAAAGATAAGATTTCTATGTTTTTGTGCAACTTGAAGAAAAATTAGAAAATTGAAGATATCAAAAAGCAATCAAAGAACAAGAGTTATGGGACTCCCAGGCTCAGTTTTAATGTCCCAGACAGCAGAGCAAAATCGCTAAAAAGTAGTTTTGTTGTTCTGTGGCGATTTTTCGGTAAAATAGTTGTGGGAGATGGGCTGCTACGGATCGAGCAAGTGACTTTTAGTAAAAGTGATACATTCATTGTCAACACAAAATATTGGCCCATTTTTTACATGTATTCAATAATATCTGGGTGTTACTTAAGACAGTAGTTGAGGAGCCCAAAATGTGAAAATTTCGTGCGTAAACGTGAAATGGCTCTTAATCTAGATATGTACAAGAATCTCATCTTCCTATTTCTCCTAATTTTATTATAACATAAATAGAGGTTTCAAGGTTGTTAAACATATATATCATCACGCCATATCCTTTGCAGGGTAGGCAGAGAGAACAGAGTGCCAGAGAACTCTATCTCTGCATACTTCACTCGCTTCCTCAACATTCATAATTCTCTTCATACACGCTCGCCGGTTTCAGAGACTCTTGACTCCACCTTCCTTCAGTACATGACCGATCTGGTCTAGGTAGGTTAGTCTCGGTCTCCCTCGGTACCTACATCCTTCCACTTTCGCATTGTATATCTTCTTAACCAGGCGTTCGTTCGGCATTCTTTCCACATGTCCGAACCATCGGAGCATTCCCTTTCGCATCTTTACACCAATACTCTCTTTCATACCTACTCGCTCTCTTACGTCGTCGTTACGAATGCGGTCGGTCAGCCTAACTCCACAGATTTTCCGCAGAGATCGCATTTCGACCGCATTAATTTTACTATCATACTCTTTTCTGCATACCCAACTCTCGCTTCCATACAGTAATGTTGGGACAAGCACTGCGTTATGTATTGCTACACGTGCCTTCTGGCTGAGGTGGTGGCTGCCGAGAAGTTGCCCCAACGCTCCGTTCACTCTATTTCCCGCATTCACTCTTCGCTCTATATCAGTGGTGTACCTTCCATCTCGGCTAAATCCACATCCAAGATATACAAATTCATCCACTTGCTCTAGTACATCATTACCTATTGTTACTCTTACATCTGTTCTGGTTTTATCTCTTTCAAAGACCATTATTTTGGTTTTTCTCACATTCACGCGTAGACCCCTTTTCTTACAATCTTCTGTCATTGTGTCAACTAGGGTCTGCAGGTCAATCGCTGACTGTGCCAGCAGGACTGCATCATCTGTTGTTAAAAATAACATATATTTTGTTTGATATAATCTTAAGCAAATTATCTTAAATTTGATAATGATTCAGTAGAAACACGGAAAGGGTTTAAACAGCCGTACGTATGGCATGGCATGGGCATTCTCCTTTCACAAATACTTCAGACGCTAGTTGATGTGGTAACAGATAAAAGACACGGAACTGTTAAGTTCCACAACGAGTATAGAAGAAATAGTTATGTACATATATAGTTACCTACATATTGTGGTAGTGTTTTGTGAGCTTGTTAAATTCCACCTAATTTACTCGATTGTTTTTCGCTTTAACTACTCAATGGATTACGGTGATAACTTAGTTTCAATAAAAATTAGAATTGTTTTAAAATATCACGTAATTCTATATGTACGATGACGCACTAATAATACAATGTGCCATTGTCCTACTTTCTCCCGCGGGTACAAGGCGAACGTTCGTTTGGACATTCGTGAGCCTTCCGTAATTTGTATATTGAAAAGGTTCGAACATTGTATTTGTGATTCACCTAATTAAATTATTTTCCACATAGTGACGGAGTAAGAATACGATTCACTTTCTTTCTTGCCTCCGGATGTCGTAAAAGAAGACTAAGGCACTAAGGCATATGCAGATAATATTTATTTCAGAGAAGAAAAATGAAACTGAATTGATATTTGGAGACGAATTGATACCCGTCTGGCCAGCGTGGTATATATAGTAGTATAGAGTATCATAGTAGTTAAATTTTCTTCCATCGTGGAGGAGGCTTAATCGTAGTAGTGGAACGTATAATATAAGCCAGACATATGAGCGAAAATGATGATGATAATGAATTAAGTTATGCCTTTAATTGATCGAAGTTCTCATCTGATAGGACGCTAGGTAGCCAAATAGCATATACTTTACCACCTTCAATTACATTGATCATAGCTAATTGATGCAATGCTATTAGGCAATATGAAAAAAAAAATCTACAAATTTAATTAATTTAGATAAAATAATAAACGGTAGAAAGGTCTTCATTATTTTAAAACTATTGGCATTCTTCTACTTAGGTCATGACCTGAGTGTCGAAGTCAGTGAGAAGACATGTGTCTTACTGTTCGGCTTGAGATTCCGGCAATGGGAGGCCTATTGATCTACTATATTACGTTGATCAACGGATTAGCATGAGGTTTCATTTTAAGATTGCCTCCTCCTGCAATGCTGCTATCTGCTTCTTTACATACCTCGTCCAGTCGTTATTTACGGTACCCCCAGGAAAATAAGGGATGGTGAATTGTATTTTTCCGTCAACATACAGTGACCAAAGGTTTTTAAAATAAAACTATTTTTATTTTATTCTGTGTATATACTTGCGTAGACTTGAGAAATTGCAAACATTGTTATATTTTTTACAGCTTTTTGCCTTGATCCCCGATAAAGTAGGGAGAGATGAAGCATAATCATATTTCCACAAATTGCTTTGTCATCCACATATTGAGGATCTCTATATATTGACCAGGGATGTAACGGACGTAATTTTATCGGAACCGAAGGCGGAGTCGGAGTTTTTAAATTTGATTATCGGAGTCGAAACCGGAGACGGAGGCAGGGTCAGAAGTGGTAGCAGGAGAGAGATTTTTTATTTAAGGACAAGTAAAACATTATTCAGTCAAATTGTTTTCATGTTAATATTTTGATTATAAAATAAAACACAAAGAATAAAAAATGGCATGTTTCCAAATAAACAAGAAATTAAAATAAATGAATTAATTTCTTTTCTTGAATACGTTTTCATACACAGTTTACACTTTGCCGAATCCGAAATAACTTCAATGAAGTGGTTCCAAATACAACTTGATTTTGGTTTCATTGTCCAACACAAAAACAGATCACTTTTATTGATACTAAGGCGCAACAATCAAAACAAATATCTATAACCTATGAAAGTGTCGTGTACTTAACAAAGTAACAAGTGGAAAAATAATTCACGATAGAGTGCACTCAGCGGGAGTCAGGAGGATTCCCCGCGCGACATATACGAACCTGTTCATCTTCATAACAGTCGACACAGCCCGCCGTCGCTATGTTATGCTTCGACCTCCGAATAAAACCTGCGATTTAAAAGTGTCGGAGCCGAAGTCGGAACCGAAGGTGTAATAATAATCGGAAGTTCCGACTTAACGGAGTCGGAGTCGAAGCTCCGTAACATCCCTGATATTGACTACCGGAGGCACTGTTAGATTTCAAGCACTCTTAAGAATTATTTGTTGGAAACCCTAATAATATTATTAAGTTCTTGTTATTTTTTTATCTATTAAGCGTTAGTGACAATGTCTTACGTCATTATGAGTATTCATTGTTTGAAAAGTGAAATTAAATAAGAAATTTTAATAGATAAGTACCCGAAATGCGTAAATGTACTAACAACGACACGAGAACATTATGGTCGGTTTGTTTTCTGTACCACTGTATGTGAACTTACATAACTTCACAAATATAGTAAACAATAGACATATAATTTTGATGAGAAGGAGGCAACAAAGGTGAATATCTCATAACAATATTTCAAGTCTATATTTTTTATAAAAACATGAACAGACATATGTAACTCTCACCTAAAAGGCTTTGTTTTGAGTACTGAAAGCTGAGTTACGTAATGGAAAGTGCTTATTTTTTTGGTAATGAAGTGTAAAACGCAAATACTTTACTATACGGTATTAAGAAAGTGTATCTGACATAGTTAATATTTTTGTTGCATTTTTTCTTTTGTATTAGTAAGATTTGAATCTTTGCATGAGAATAGAGCTGAATACATAGTGAGTCAAAACAAATGTGGCTCTAAGTTATATTAAACAAAAGTCTTTATGTTCATAATTGTTTTCATAATTTTTTAGTGGTAGGCCCACACTGTTGACAGTTTTCTGTCTACAGCTGTGTGCCGGTCCATCCGGGGTAGTACCACACTCTCGCAGAAGATCGACGTCTGAGTAAAGGCAATGTGTTATTGCGCTTCGTTCGGTGAGTGAGAGAGTCGGAAGGCCAACTGGGTGGGTTTGGGGTTTGTATTGGTAGGCAGCGGCCTAGCTATACCCTTGGTCGATTTGCGATTGTAAAGGTCCATGGGTGGCAGTTACATTTACCATCAGGTGTGTTGCTTGCTCATTTGCCACCATAAGCAATAAAAAAAAACAATATTTTTTTACGAATATGTGTTAATTTAGTGTGGCTCATCAAAGTTTATATAGTAGTACTACTGTTGGCCTTAAAAGGAGTACGACGGTTTTATGGGTCTCTACGGCCCCCTTCTGATGTCTTGGCCGCATAGCGCGGTGGTCAAAGCATGAGCGGCTAAATAGTCTTTGATTTAAAAAGCTGAGGCATATATACATATAAGTAGTATACAAACGTAATATGAAGTGACAGCGATACAAGTGAAAATAAATGCTTATTTTATTTATATTATAGTTTATTCACCGTTAAAGTTGCAACGAATGACTGTCTGTATTAGATATTTGAAAGTCAACAATATTAACATAGAAATCTGGTAATGCCGAGACGGAATGTCTCTGAATTTTATGTTTATAGGATGCAGATAAAATATGTTTTAAGATTCAGTCACAATCTAGCGCTTTAGCTAATCTAAAGCAGCGGCATAGTACAGCTATGTAGGAACAGGATAATTTGAAATTTTGTCAGGAAAAATCCAGATGTACCATTTCATCGACCGTATGCTTTGCAATTGTTTCGACTCTGGTATTCTGAATAATTCTAGATTAATGCCAAGTGTGATAAATATTTGGCCACGGACGTCAAGGATTAGTTACCAGGGGCCAGCTCAATGGCGATGGAATACAGTTAATTATGGAGCCACGCGCCGCCCTTTCGGTGTCCTGGACGAAACGGACGGCGTGTGTCCAAACCATAGCTTCCCAAAAATAGAATGTGCTAAATATTCATTTACTGTTAACAGATTATTAATACAATTACCATTTTTTATATATACCATTTAGTATATATTTAGTATATATATTAGTATATATTTATTATATATTATATATATTTATTATATATATTTATTATATTATATATTTATTATTATTATTTTTAGTATATATTTTTTTCCTCCTATGGTTCCGAACCATGTGCAAAGAATGTCGAACGAACGTCTGGTTAAGAAGATATACAATGCGAAAGTGGAAGGATGTAGGTACCGGGGGAGACCGAGACTCACCTACTAGACCAGATCGGTCATGTACTGAAAGAAGGTAGAGTCAAGAGTCTCCGAAACCAGCGAGCAGAAGAGAAATAGAATAGAGTATGGTAAGTAGAATATGGTAAGTAAGTGGAATAGAGTGTATGAAGAGAATTATGAATGTTGAGGAAGCGAGTGAAGTATGCAAGGATAGAGTTCTCTGGCACTCTGTTCTCTCTGCAAGGGATATGGCGTGATGATATGTATGTATGTACATATATATACATATGTATGTATGTATGTAGTATATATTTTACGTGTGGTGATAGAGTAAGTATATAATGCCACCACTTCTTCATTTCCTGTGGGTGATCGCAAAATATGGCGAAGAGATGTAATGATATATGAATGCAACTAATATCACTGCCAAAGAGAGAAATTTCGAAATAAAATGTTATATCAATCATCCTCAGACCAGCGTGGTATAGTACATTAATTTCCCTCTTTAGGCTATATGCCAGCGCTTTATTACCCGGTCGTCAATGGGGGAGTCTGAAATGGTATCTGTCGGTCAGATCAAGAAATCCGTTCTGGTGACCTTTTCAATTAGTGATGGGATAATAGAGTAGTTTATAGAGTTGTGCATCTCGCTTTAGTTGCTCCGAAAAGTTTGGACAGGGTAATATTACCTACAAAAATGGGAGAAATCAAGAAGATAAACTGTATTATAAGTACCTGGTACGAGCTCTCTTTGCCTCC